>CAXKVI010000004.1:98410674-99009498 GCA_964058755.1 Campiglossa producta
CCTAACTTCGGCCCCGAGCCATTTTTTTCGTCCCCGCTATTCCGGGATAATGTTTATTCAAATCGCAAGTTTTCGGAATCCCTGGAAATCTATAAATTCCTGGATTTGGATAAATAAAATCCCACGAAACTGCTGGAAAACGTTCAAAAAAGTCGGGAGGGATATCAAAAGACGCATTTTGACTTACATTTCGATAATCCGAAATTAAATATTTTGTTTAAGTGAAAAGTTATTTGCAAAAAGACCATAGCTATCCCAAAATAAAAGCGTGACCCTTATAATGATGTGCATAACACAAAACGCTTATTTTGATACCTCTTCCTAACTTTTTAGACAGTATTTGTGATAAAAAACTCCTGGGATTGCCATTTTAAAATCCCGAATCATAGGATTGGCAAAAAAACTTCAGGACTCGTTCACTCTCGAACTCCCAGTGCAACAATTTTTTTGCTTACCTTGTTGTTGTTGTTGTTGTCAAATATGCCTCCCTGAAAAGTTTGTGGTGATTTACCAAAAAATCATAATAGAATGGCTAGGGGATTCATCCTACCAAACTATATAATGTTAGCCATTTCCGTTACCGAACGAATGTGGGCGTGGTTGGACAGCGATTTTATCCAATTTCATCAGTTATACTCACAACGATACTAGTATGCTTTGTGCCAAATTTCATCGTTCTATCGTAGTCACTTTAAAAGTTACGACCAGTCGAATTTTCAAAAATGCCGCCCTTAAAAGTGGGTGGTGCAACGCTCACTTAAAAAAATTTGTCAAGAAATCTTTACACAATGACTAGGGGGATTCACCTATAAAATTATATCATTTTAGCCATTTACGTTACCGACTTATGTCAATTTGGGTAATTTTCGAAATCGAGAAACGGGGCGTGGTTATCATCCGATTTCGTCCATTTTCAATAGCAACCTACCTTGGCCAGAAAGTAACCTGTATACAAAATTTCATGCAAATATCTAAATTTTTACTCAAGTTATCGGGTACACGGACAGACGGACGGACATGCCTTAATGAACTTTTTTTTCCCAACCTAAGAACTTTTATATATGAAACTCTATATCTATCTCGTTTATTTTATGCCGTTACGTAGTACCGTTATGTGGACAAAATTATCATATCCTTGTACTAATACTAGTACGCTGGGTATAAAAAACAGGAGTTTGGCCTTTTTTTTTCATCCGCAGATTGAATTTTCATCACCAAATTAGGTCAAATTAACCTAATTTGTCTAATTTGGCAAACAAATTCATTCTGCGGACAAACATACTTGAAATAACTTCGCCAAAAGCAACGCATTTGATGCAGTGTAAATTATCAAAAGATTCTCTTGTGTGGGTGTTCTATGGAGTACTCCTAGTTGGATTAGGAGGTATAATCCTAGGACACCGCCATGTAAATTGGAGCACCCCTTTTTATATGAAATTGAATTTTCTGTGGAGTAGTATGGGTACTCCAGCGGTTTTACAGGGAAGGGCAAAAACGAGAGTTCGTCGTTTTACTGCCCGCGCTCAGAGAGATGCTTGACAGACAGTTGCGGGGTTTAACCTTACAGGTTACTCTAATAGACAACTGTATAGCAGAAGAGGTGTGATAGAGCCGAATACATTCGTAGCACACCCAATTGTTCGCAAACAGCATCTACTTCCTGCACGAGCCACAAATTACAGCATTTTTCGGTATAAAGTTCTGTTGAGTCAATTGAGCCATATGTTCTCGTTTATTGGATAAAAATTTGCAGTCAACAAAAGGGGTTTGGATTTCCTTTTTGCAGCATTGTCTTTGTAGTTTTGTAGTATTCTTTTTCTTCTTGAGGAATACTTAGCGGTCGAAATCAAGCACAAGACTTCGCACTCTCTTCCGGACCCCAGCAAACCGTTATTTGCTACAATCGCAGAATCGCCACCAAGATCGAAAGTAAGCTTCCATTAAACTAATTATGAGAAAGTCTGAAGACCACCCCCTACATGCCAATAAATCGACAATCCCAAAATGTGTAAAAACACGCCTATTTCAAAATGAATGCCCTATCTTAGAACTGGCAACGCCAATTTTCAAAATTTGATCCGAAATCGTCCTAGGTCGACTAAAAATAGATGGCATTGTCTTATTAAAACAACTTCTGAGATAGGGTGTTCTTCATATCAAATCTAAGATAGGGCGATTTGGTCGAAGGTGACCAGGAACAAAGTTTTGACATTCAATCAAGTTTTAGATATGTATTTATTTAAAAAATGCAGGTACAAATTTCACATCCAAGATTGTGGTATGTCTGACCCCGATACTAAATAATTGTATCCAAAAAACTTTCAATTATTTATTTACTGTAAATATTAATTAATTTGCTTTTTACATAGTCGCAAAAGTTTGTTTAGCCTTATCAAGCTGCCAAATGGCTAAACAGATTTCGCATTCTGATTGCCTATTGGACAGGACACGCGATTGGAATGCAACAGTTAAAAAAAGTTTCGATTAACGTATACATATAAAGTGCTAGGGGTGGGATTGTTTCAGAAATGATATAAAATAAAATAATATAAAATAAAGTAAAATAAAATAAAATTAAATAAAATAAAATAAAATAAAATAAAATAAAATAAAATAAAATAAATTAAAATAAATTAAATAAAAAAAAAATAAATAAATAAAAAAAAAAAAAAAATTAAAACTTTGAAAATTTTTGTGGACTTTTGACCAGTCGAATAATTTCTATCATATTATTCTTTTGAGTTTATTCGACTGGACAAAAGTCCACAAAATTTTCAAAGTTCGTAAATATAATGACCAATAATAACAATAACTAAATTATAAAATCAAAAAAAAAAAAATATCAAATAAAAATAAAAAATTAAAATAAAAATAAAATGAAATAAAAAAGAATAAAAACAAAATAAAAGAAAATAAAATATAATAAAAAAAATAAAAAAAAATAAAATAAAAATAAAAAAATTAAAATAAAATAAAATAAAATGAATAAAAATAAAATAAAATAAATTAAAATAAAATAAAATTAAATTAAATACAATAAATAATAATAAAAAATAAAAAAAAATTTAAATTATAAAAAATAAATTAAAATAATAAAAACTCTAAAAAATAATATCATATATATCATATTCGCCCTGGTAAGAATGGGGAGCTTCAAACGTCCTCAATATGGTTAAAAAGTTTTCATCGAATAGACTATCACCACCTCTAGTACATAGACAGTACCTATGTACTCAAAAAAACGCATACTTCAATGTAAGCTCAATTATTATTTTTTTTTGCGCAATTAAAATTCCAATGGCGTCTGGCGTGTCTGCCACAGTTGGACACCACAAAGACTGGCTGGAATTGCTCAAGTTCTGCTGCAACAGTCAACTAGTGAGGTAGAACGTATTGTAAGGAGTTTACATTGCAGAATGCCACGAAAAATTGCAGCCGAACTACAAGCTAAGATTTTTGTTAAGCAAAAACAAAGAACGTGGCGCAAAAATTATTGACAAGGAAAATTGCAATGCCTCCACGGTGTAGCGCAAGTGCAGGCGAAGAGGAAGCAAACTGACTAGCCAAGAGCGGGTGCGGTTGCGCCTCAGCGGTGGAGTTCACGCCTCACGTTGGAGCTCGCTAGTGCGCTTTACTGAACCTGAAAAACTTGTTCAGTAGTTTTACATTTGTAAGCGCTTTGTATGCAACCAAACTCGAGCTGTTCGAAATTGTTTTCCATTTTTATACCCAGTTGTGAGAAGTAAATTTTAATAGGATATATGAATCTTTATACAATTTATCAGCATCCAAATAGACCCAAGGCCTATCCATCCAAAAAAAAAGAAAATAAGATAAAAAAGAATAAAAGAAAATAAAAAATAAAAAAATAAATAGTAAAAAAAAATATTAAAAAAAATTTAAAGTAGACAAGAAAATAAATAAAAAAACTTATAAAAAAAAGAAAAATAATTAAAAAAAAAATAAAAAAATAAAAACAAGATAAATAAAAAGTAAAATAAAAAATAGAATAAAAAATAGAATAAAAAATACTTAAAAATAAATAAAACAGGAAATTAAATAAAAAAAAATAAATAAAAAAAGAACAAAAAAAACAACAAAACAAAATGCAAAAAATTTAAAAATTTAAAAAAAAAAAAAATAAAACGAAATAAAATAATATAAAAAAAAAATAAAAAATAAATTGAAACAAAATAAAATAAAAGAAAAAAGGAAAACAAAAAATAGGCAAACAAAATGAAATTTATTAAATGAAAATCAAATAAAATAAAATCAAATAAAACAAGTAAGGAAGTCTAAGTTCGGGTGAAACCGAACATTACATACCCAGCTGTGCACATAAAATGGGCGTGATCGTTCACCGATTTTTCTTACTTTCTGTGGTAGTACTCTACATAAAACATAACATGCCTGGTACCTAGTTTTCGTAAATCTATCTTACACCGTTCTGAAGTTGTTAGCAGTCGAATTTAAAAAATTGCTTGACTCATAAGTGGGCGGTGCCACGCCCACTTTCCAAAATTTTGAAAAAATTATGTAAAGAATATGAAAGTTGATGTATGTACCAAATTATATTATTATAGCGAAATCAGTTAATTAGATATGGACTTTTCAATATTTCCACCTCCTTTCAATATAACTTTTATGAAAAAGTAGGCGTGGTCGCGAAGCGATTTCGTTTATTTTCTATAGCTGAATTTACCACAACAATAGTATGTCCTCTACGAAATTTTGTTATACTAGCATAAACTGTTCTGAAGTTATTAAGAGTCAAAATTTTAAAATTTCTTCAAATATACGTGGGCGGTACCACGCCCCTTTTCAAAATTTTTATAAAATCGGCCTTAGAACATCTAAATCAATACATATTGCAAATTTTTTCATTGTAGCTGCTTCTAATATTGAATTAACCCATTTTATAGGTTTTTCGAAATTTTCGATATCGAAAAAGGGGCGTGGTTATGGTCCGATTTTACCCATTTTCAATAGCAATCTATTCTGAACCCAAATAAGTACGCATGCCAAATTTGGTGAAGATATCTCATTATTTGCTCAAGTTATCGTGTTAACGGACAGACGGACGGACGGACGGACGGACGGACAGACGGACGGACATGGCTCAATCAAATTTTTTTTTCGATCCTGATCATATTGATATATGGAAGTCTATATCTATCTCGATTCCTTTATACCTGTACAACCAACCGTTATCCTAACAAAGTTATAATACCCTGTGTACAAGTACAGCTGGGTATAAAAATATATATAAAATAAATGAAAATATATAGTATAAAACATTATAAGATAAAAGAAAATAAAATAAAGTAAAACTAAATAAAATAAAAGAAAATATTTCAATAAAAAATGATATAACATTAAATCAGATAATAAAAAAATATAAAAAATTAAGTTAAAATGAAATAAAAAAAAATAGATTTAAATTAGAATTAAATAAATTTGTATTAAATTTAGTAGGATTAATTAAATTAAATTCCTTTTAAAAAATGCCACCTATTTGAATTTTCGTTCTTAAATTACGTAAGATATTCTAATAAGGTAATAGGGTATCAACAATACGTCGTATTTCAAACAAAAATCTTTCTATGAAGTTTTGCCACTCAGGGATGCCACCCAATTCTATTATATAAATGTTTTTTTTTTTCACTCGCTGTTATCTCGATAACGAATTGACTGGCTTCTTTATATTGTTTTGGAAGCTATCTGCTCTAGTGGAAACTCTCTTACTTTGGTGTTGCCGCCTTTCCCTGAAAATGAGTTGACAAATTTGGACACACATACGTATAGTGTTAGCACTTCGGATTTTTATAATTTTTTTACAGGGTTGCCACTTATCTGGTTTTTTTTTTTTAATTAAAATTAGATAAGGTAATATGGGTATCAAACGAAAGGAATTTTATGTCGGAATATCTGATGAGTACCTACATATCTAGAACAAATGTAATTAAGCTACGACATCGAAAAATGCCAGGCAAAGCTCCACAGTTGGGTATATAATCTGCGTTTCCACTCGGAATAATAATATTTCTTAAACTATTATTTTTTTTTTTTTTTAATTTTTGCTTTGTTTTCGTTCACGCTGTTGATGTTTTTAAACGATATGCCTAGATATAGCCGGCGAAGTGAAACTATTGCATAGCGCGCATAGTTGCGCATGCGCGGCATCAGCACAAAGTTGCAAACACGTTCGGCTGAAGCACTGTTTGGGATTTTATAAATTTTTTTTTTTTGTAAATTATTTATTCAACTTGCTTGTTGTTGTCGCAAGTAGTTGTTGCTAAATTTAACAAAAGCAACATTTTTATAGATACCTACTGTCGTTGTAAGTCAACTGAGTCATTGCAAAAGCTGGTTTCAATTTATTTTCTTGCTTACTCATTTAATTTTACGAAAAATGGATTTGTACTTGGAAAAAGTGGTTGCAAAGGTATTTTTACGCTTTCTTCCTCAAACAAAGCAACAATTTTTATGTGCACTTTGGATACGAACGCATGAAGCATGACGTGTGGTCACATTGCTCGCCAGCCCCTTTAGGCCCCTAATCTTTGTCTAGTACTTAGTTTTGTTTGTGCATACCTATTTAGCCCGCCTGACTTGCATACACAAAAGAAACTTGTTTCTGCTTTTTTCCGCTTATTAAATGTGACTTTTGCCCATTTTCTTCGCTGTCTTTCCTCCTCCTCCTTCGGCCCACCTCCTTTTTCACTACATCGATTTATTTTTGCGATTTAGTATTTAAATTTTTTTCATTTACTGCTGCATTAGCTTTTGGTGTTTTATTTTGTTTGAAAGTCAAGGCTGCCCGCTCAAGGCATTTAAAAAGCTGTTGACTTTGAAGTCAATGCAAAAACACGCAAGTGTGCAAGCTCATGTGCTAGTCTGTTATATTCATTATTCATAAGAGCGCGAAATTGCAAACACATCGCGAAGTAAAGCGAAATTTGTTGAAACGTCGCGCAATCAAACTCATCCAAAGCCTGCCTTACACACCTTCGTACTAAGGTATTTTCAAGTTTTTTTTTTGTTTTACCTACTGAAAAATACAACAACTACAACAACAAATAATGTAATGTAGTTTTGGCAGTCAACTAACAGGAAACATATATGTAACTTGTAGGAACCTTTTTAGAGGCCTTCAATGCGGTGCGTACTTGAAACAGTGACAATGAAGTTTGACCCTAAAAATTAAATTTGAGGTTGAACATTTTTGTGCTGCAGCTATTTTTGCTTGTGAGAAGGAACCGCTACAGATAGATAGACGATGTATAGCATGGGTCGGCAGATTTGTAAATGCAGGTGTATAAGTGAGAACGCTTACAAACGCGCTGTGGTCGTCCGAACTATATTTTTAACATTCGCTGACCAAACAAGCGACACCCCCACGCGATGTGGTTTCGCCCCTTGCCCAGCGACGACTAAATCATTTGGGAAACAAAGAGCGCAACGTGTCTGTGTGATGAATCTAACTTGTTTGACTGATCTTAAGATCTATGGGGCGCCGATGCTTGATGTATAGTAAGAGATTAAAATAAAATAGCTTAAAATCAAAACTAAATAGTTAAAAAAAAAACAAGTAAGGAAGCCCAAATCCCTAGCGGTAGTTTTCAGAAACGGATAATAATGAAAACTGCCCTAGGAGGATTTACCTAAAAGTTTATACTAGTTTAGCTATTTACCTTACCGAATTATGTTACTTATGGTGATTTCGAAATTTTCGAAATTGTCCATATCGGGAAGCGATTTCGTCTAATTTCATCAGGTATTCTCCTTATAATACTAGTATACCTTGTGAAAAATTGTATAATTCTACCGTAATCAGTTTAAAAAATAGGACCAGTAGTATTTTCAAAAATGCATCACTTGGTGCCACGCTCACTTTAAATTTTTTTTTTTTTCAAAATCATAATACAATGATAGGGGTATCCACCTATAAACTTATATCATTTTAGCCCTTTCAGCTACCCAGATATGTGAATTTATGTGATTTTCGAAATTTTCGATTTCGAAAAAGGGGGCTTGATTAACATCCGATTTCGCCCATTTTCAATAGCAACCTACCTTGGCGAGAAAGTAACCTGTATACAAAATTTCATGCAAATATCTCAATTTTTACTCAAGTTATCGTGTAAACGGACAGACGGACAGACAAGCCTTAGTGAGCTTTGTTTTCCCACCTAAGAACATTCATATATGAAACTGTATATCTATCTCGATTATTTTGTGCCGTTACGTAGTACCGTTGTGTGGACTACATCTAAACCCAGACGTATTAGACAGGGGGTGTTCTATCCCCGACACTATTTAACTTCTATCTATCGAAGATGCCCCACCACCAGAGGGCGTCACCATCGTTTCATATGCCGACGACTGTACAATAATGGCGACGGGGAAGGGGCCCTATACTGATGAAATGATGAAATCAATAGTTACCTCCGCGACATTTCCAGGTTTTTCACCGAGCGAGATCTGACAATATCACCGACTAAATCTACGGCGACACTCTTTCCGACATGGACGCATCAAGTGAGAAACGAATTAGACATTTATGGCACAAAGCTACCAATTGTAAGCCACCTAAAGTTATTGGGGTTGACGTTGGATAATACTTTCTCATTTGCTGTGTCTGCAATGGTTTCAAAGGTACGAAGTCGCAACAAGATCCTCAAGTCAGTTGCCGGCAGTACTTGGGGAAAAGATAAGGAAACGTTGCTGACTACATATAAGGCCATTGGCCGACCAGTCTTTGACTATGCTGCACCGATATGGTCGCCTAACGTGCATAACACCAACTGGACGTAGTTACAAGTCTGCCAAAATACCGCTATCGGAACTGCTACGGGATGGCTCCTCATGTCTCCTGAGTCTTATCTCCATCAAGAGGCAAAACTGCTCAATGTAAGATAGCACGCGGAAATGCTTAGCAGGCAATTACTTCTGTACTGACACAAGCCAGGACATCCAAACCGTCATCTATTGAACACAGATCCGCCCCCAAGAGACATAAGGAGACATCTCCGTAAGCATTATGACGATATCCGGCATCATATTACGTTGCCGTTTGATCTGAGAAATCATGAGCGGGCTCTAACCGACATCCATACCGAACCGGTTGATACTTTTGTCGGATCTCGACCTGTGAATCGCATTCTAAACAGTCTTCCGCACGATATTGCTGAAGAAGAACGCACCTTACCAAGAGAGACAAGAGTCACCATGGCACAGCTCCGGTCTGGATACAGTGTGAGGTTAAACTCTTACTTATCCAGACTGAATGATACCACTTCAAACACATGCCCTGCATGTGGTAGGACCGCCCATGATACCCTACATCACTTCAATTGTTCAACTGAACCTACTCTTCTAACCCCTCTATCCCTCTGATCCAAACCTGTTGAAACTGCGCGTTTCCTTGGACTCCCGTTAGAAGAGATTGATGAAGATCTTCGGAATGATCATACACTCTAGGCAGGGCAAAGTATTGTTAATAACAACAACGACAACAACCGTTGTGTGCACAAAATTAGAATACCCTTGTACATGTACTAGTACGCTGAGTATAATAAAGGCTTATTTACACGTGTCGATTTTCTGGTGCCGTTCCACCGTGTAAATAGCAACTCGATCGATCTACACTAGGGATGCCAATTTTCGGGATTTCTTGCCTTTTGGGATTTTCGGGATTTGAAAGTTCAATCCCTCTGCAGTGTCACATTCCCAATTTTTTTACTTGAGATTTTGTCATGGCATTTATTTAGGCTGAAACTCACCGATGTAGAGGGTATGCATGTAAAATTTCGAACCAAAGCTGTTTTCCATGCATTTTTGAGACAGTCTAATATACACACACATTCTTTAAATAACTTAAGTTCATTCGCAAATGCAAGTGCACTTGTGCGACATCTACATATTTTCTCTGCTACGCCTTTTACAGTTAAATATTTGTATAGGCATGCCTGATAGCGTGGGAGTTTCTTTATCATGTAATCTAACTCTTAGAATTCTTAGTTGAGCTCTTGACATACTTAGGTACATAAGTTCAAAAAGAACTGACATACCAAACTTCATGGTAGAATGAATGAAAATTCACATGCTGATATGATTAATCAAGGTTTGGCAGCAACAGAGGATACGATTAATTTAAGTTTAAATTTATTAGAAAAAGTGTTCAAATGATCCCTTTTTTGGACTAACTATGTCCTATGAAGAGGCTTATTGTATCTAGGTACTCGTTTATGTGTGCAAAAGATCGCAGGCTTTTGAGTAACCTAGCCAACAAAATGTGACAAGTTTATTGAGCGCATTACTCACCCTTGTATTTTGATAAGGAATAGGCACTTGTTAGGCAGTTCCAAAACCATAACCATTGAAAGAATTGTCTGTTATCTTTATCACCTGCTTTCGTCACCTTTGATTTTCTTATCATTTCAAGTGAAGTAAAAACAAACATATCTACAACCGTGCATTAGTTACAAACCTAAAAATAATCAAAGTTCAACACAGTTCATTGGTAAATGATGACTTGTTTACCTTTCATACACCTCGGAATAAGTTGTTGCCGATAATGAAGTCAATAAACCGAACCTCAACTTGTGTGGCATTTGAAAAGCAGAGGAATCGCTTATGGAGGAAATGACATTTTAACATTAATTTTTTTGTAACTTTTCCATCGTTCACTAACTTTTGAGTGTACGATCGTGTTGATAAGTGTTAATTCATGCATACATTTGTATTAACATATGAACATAAATTCACGAGCATTCATTTAAAGGGACTTGCACCGATTTCGAAACGGTTTGACTGTTGTTCACAGAAAGAAGGAATTTGTATCCTGAGCTAGGGCGTTCCTCAAACGAATTCTTCCTCTCAATCATCGATATAAAAAAGTCTTATAGGAATAGTCTAAATAAATCGCACTTTGTATGTCGGGCGAGAAATTTTACATCTTACTAATATATAAAAACGTAAGTTTGTGACTGACTGCCGATGTTTGTGGTTCTTTAACGTCTGAACCAATGCCCCGGTCTTTATGAAATTTTGCAGACAAATTCTTAAGAGTACAAGGTCTGCAACAGGCATCATGAAATTTCGATATATTTATCGATAACAGAGTTATCGGTCAAAAAGTGGTTTTGGGTAAACTTTGGAATATTCGCACAAAATTAGTATCAAACGAAGGGGTAAGGCCACAGGTTTCATTTGGACTTTGCTTCAATGCTAGCATCTATTTTGATAACGGCTGGACATATTAAAATTAAATTTGGAAGATAGATTTTGTATCAGATCGAGATGCCTAAAATATAAAGGCATTTTTAAAGGTTTTGGAGATATCGCTCAAAATGTGGACCTGCGAAACATTATTAAGTGTTCGTTCAATATGAGCATCAAATGAAAGGTATTGATAAGAGTTTTAAAATGATGTAGCTTTCAGTCCAATATGAGACCCCGTTTTCGAGATAAAAGTGCGTTATTCGATGGTATTAGTGCGATTTGAGTATCAAATGAAAGGTGGTGACAAGTGATTTAACATGTTTTAGTATTTTTCCCATATAAGACCAAGATTTCGAGATACTGATCAGCACGCGGGCCAGAAGTGGAGCTAGAAAGCTTTTACGAAAAATGGGTATAAAATGAAAGGTGTTGATGAGATGATGAGAGTTTTAAAGGGGAGTCATTTTAAGTAATTTTAGGAGTGGTATTGAGAAAGGGATAGGGATATGGATGACAATTAGAAAAATAATATCAAAAGATGAGATGAGAAAAGCATATGAAAGGATGACGGTGGGCTGGACGCGAAGAAGGTTGTGAAGCTGAAATGAGAAGGGCGAGTCCCATTTTATAAGTGAAAAAAGTTAATGTTTGGGCAGGACAACGTCTGCCGGGTCTGCTAGTACTCCATAAAAATACTTTGCCGAAGGAAAGTTTGTTCTAATAAGATAATATTGGACTACCTGACTTTACTTTAGTAGAACAGCTAGAAAAGTAGCACATTACCTACATAAATTTAAAATTTCTTTTAAAAGGTAAAACTCGTTTTCAAAATAATAGTCAGGTGGCAACCCTTCTAAGAAATATTTTTGATGAAATTGAATATGATAAAGCACACAATACACAAATTGTTTAATCTCACTTAATTTTTAACTATTGCAGATAAGTGGTAGCCTTGTTAAAACATATGTACTTAGGGCAACACCCCTGCTGAAATACCTAAAATTTAGTGCACTACAATTATTTAACATTTCTTTTTAATTCGGTTTACACCCCTGTTCTTTTCTTTTTGTATTATTCGATGCGCTGCTTAATCTTGTCATGAGAAACTTCGCACCAACTGTATAACACACTAATAGATAAGAAAGTCCAACTTCTGTTACAAATTTAAATTATATACCCAGTTTTTGTTCTGAGGAATAAAAAGAACTCTGATAAAGGCGAAAGCCAAACATGTTATACCCAGCTTTGTTGTTGAGCCATAGCTGGCATATTGAGTGTCTTTGGTTCATGTCAAGTATGGCATCAAGCCAGCGGAGTTCGCATTCCGAATCTCGGTATTATTTTTATTCCAATTCCAGGATCCCGAAAGCCGAACTTCTGAAACACGTCCAAAAATGTCGGGACAGGTATCAAAAGACGCGTTTTGATTTCAATCCGAAAGCGGTATTTTATACCTCTCCCCACCTTTTTAGACTGTATCTGCGATAATCCCGAAAAATCTCGGAGTCATTTTAAAATCTCGAAATCCCGGGATTGTCAAAAAGCTTCGGGACTCGATGCCTTAGTTTTAAGGAAAAATGTTTGAGCTTAATCGTCTTTAAAACATGTTCCGTCATTTCCTTTGAGAACCTCCCAAATTGTCGAATAATCGATATTAAAGGAATATTGTTAAATGAACCCAGTATTATAATATGCTCAGCCCTACGCTTCTTTACATTTGGGTACACATACGTTAGATATGTTAATGCACTGCAGTTCAGTTCTAATTAACCTTTTCCGCTAAGTGATTTAATTAACGCTGTCTACCACGTAAGCAAATGCACAAGTCCGCTTAAATTGTTTTTTACATATGTGAATAAAAAATAAGAAAAGGAGCACACCTCAATACTCGATGTAAATAGAAAATTAATATAATTTCGAAAATTTGTAGTACGGCACTTAAAACTCAAACATTTGCAGTCCCAAGAAAATCCACTTGAAATGATTGTAAATTAAAAAACATTTTTAGTCAAGTCACTTCTTTAGATTAATACCACCATTCGATCTAATATTAGAGATGTTCAGGATCTTCGACTCTGATTCCAAAAGTTCGGAGCTTCCGTTTCCGTTAAATCCTCTATTAATATACATTCATAGCATTTGATCGCAGTTGCAATGACGTACAGTTAATAAAATAATTCGACTCAAAATTTACGTTACGGTTACAGTTAAGTTTTCGTTACGGCTACGGCTATGATTACAGTTTTCACGGTTATGATGATTCAAGTTACCGTCACAGTTACGGCTGTGGTTAATGTTTCAGTTACGGTTACGGTTAAGGTGACTTATAAAATTTAAATTGTGTTTGGCACTTACACTTTTTTTTTGTACTCTATTGCCCTAATAATACCCCACACCGAGCTCCGAATAATTCGAAAAATCCGATACATTCAACTGTCCCAGAAAATTCAGTAAATTCACATCCCTATTCTAGTATATAATACTCAACAGGAAAGTTCATTGAAAGTTGGGAAACCCAATTCAAACTCCCCGCTAAAACAAAAGTTGTACGCACAAGTAGACTTGTCAGCAATTTCACTTAAATCACCAGAATCATCCAGCGGAAGCATTTTAGTACCTTAAATCCGGAAAAGGTAAATGGGTAGAGTGTCACATACCGCCATATGGCTCTCATGAGCAAACACACACCCTCGTTCATGTGTAGTGCGTCACATATCCGCTGACAGCATACAAACCTCACTGCGAGAGATTATAGGTTCCATATGAAGTTTTTTATGGTTGTCTCAACTATAAATTCATCGGATGGTTTAAATTGATCAAAACCAAGCATATCTTCTTCAAATACTTTGACTGGTTTTCGCTTTGACAAGCTTATCATCGAGCTCAGATTTTTACAACAAAATCTATTAATGGTTGGAAGCCAGGAATTAAAGATTATCCTCAGTCCAAGGATTTCGCCAACTTGATATACCTTTGCGCCCATTCTTGCTTAGCTGACCTGAGATCCAGCTTTCCGACAACAGACTCCAAGCTAGTCCCTGCCTAACCCGAAGTAACCATAGGAACTAAGATAACCGCAGGAGGGATATTATTAAGTTTCATGACCCAGCTGACATCCATATGAATATCTCCATCCATCCATCTATTCCAGTCTCTTTGCTAAATACATATTGACTTTTATGCTCGATCTTTTGTCACTAAACAGATAAACGGATGCTAAATGCAGCGCTTCCGAGTTCAAATCAATTCTAAGAGAAAACCGAGCTTCAGCTACAAAGTATATATTTCCCTTCTCCATATTTATTTTACTACCGGTGTTTAAAGTTCAACAGCTTACCAACAAGCGGACGTATTCCCTTAACACTGAGTTTATGATTTCCTCTTTGTACACATCAATTTCATTTCGGTCATACGCTTATCCGCTGTGACGGTATTGTTTTTAAATTTTCTTTGTTCATCATCACTTGTTGTTACTATGTTTCTGTTGTGCCTACATATGGATCATTCCATGCCAAATCGACAAATATTTTACCTGACCCCCCGTCGATTTCGCTAAAAATTTGCTATCATTTTCTACCCTCCGAAAGACATTTTTCAGAATTTTTTCAAATTTTTTCCCCCAAATCAAAAAAAGTTATGAACTTTAAAAAAAAACGTTTTTTTTTTAAATGCTGTAACTTTTCCAAAAATCGACCGTTTGGGATCATTTTTTTTGTAATTTTTGTTTTTAAATGTAGTTTTCGGAAAAAAAAAATAAATTTTTTTTTATTTTTATGTTTTTTTTTAAACTCCAACTAATTCTGCAATTTGCCCCGCTAATAACAAGATGTGCCGACAATCGCTTATATTTTTTTTTATTGAAAAAAAAAATTTCATTAAAAAATTATATAAAATGAGCGAAAGTTGAAAAACAATTTTTTTTTTTGTTTCAACCAACAAAAAAAAGAATAGAAGAGATTGTCGGCAAATCTTTTTATTAGCGGGGCTGATTGCAGAATTAGTTGGAGTTTAAAAAAAAAAATAAATAAAAAAGGGTCGGACTTTTTTTTTGGAAAAAAAATTGATATACATATCTGGGCTTTTAAAATTTTTTTTTTTTTTTTTTTTCCGAAAACCACATTTAAAAACAAAAATTAAATAGATCCCAAACGGTCGATTTTTGAAAAAGTTACAGCATTAAAAAAAACGTTTTTTTTAAGTTCATAACTTTTTTTGATTTGGGGAAAAAATTTGAAAAAATTCTGAAAGTGTCTTTCGGGGGTATAGAAAAAGGTAGCAAATTTTTTGCGAAATCGAAGGGGGTCAGGTAAAAAATTTGTCGATTTGGCATGGAATGACCCATGTGTATTGTATGTTTTTATTTTTATTTTTGTTGTTTACTTTAGTGATTTGTTTCGCATTGTTCATTGTTTTGATCGCATACTTCCGCCAACAATTACCGGCTCGCCGATCATGCCGGCCGGCCTGCGGGCGATGTAATTTTGCGGTGTTCCGACAAACAACAGTAAGTGACCAACTTTATCACCGGATATTCCTCTTTGCTACCATAGTATGCTTACTACTTATATATTATCGCTTATTTTAAATTTAATTCTTTCAAACACATACGATCTTTCCCTTAGCTTTTATTACTTTCTTTGTTTTGTTCAGCAGATTCGTTGATCGCAAATGATCGCCGCTCGTAATCGTTTCCGTCTCATTGTGATCACGGTACTAGTAAAACACATGACGAATATACCGACAGTTGGTGTTCTTGCTAGTGAGGTAAAAAATCTGGAACCGGATCCGAGGAATTCGCTCAGATGCTTTGGGTTTTGAGGGGACTCTATACTAAAAGTCGAAAAAACTGATGTATTTTATATGGACGTCTGATTGGAAGATCACTATATTTGATAATATTTTTCAAAAACGCCCAGTTCAAAATATTTTTCAACAGCGCCCTTTTTCAAAGTTTGGTTCAAAAACGCGATATCTAACCTAAAATTAAAGAGGTAGGTGAGAGCTTTAGATAAATTTCTTTTAAAAACTACCTACATATCCCAACTGAGTGTAGCTAGTTCTAAGATAAAGCCTTTTTCAACCCAATTCTGGTATATGAAGTTCCTTTTTGAAGCAATTTAAATGTAGGGCCTTATTATGTAAAATGCGAAATGAGATAAAAATCACTCTTTTTTTGTAAGAAGCCAGTTTCATTTAAAGGCCGAGTGTAAGATAACTACATATATCTCAGCAAAAGAGTGAAAAATGCATGCTTTGCATAATTGGGCCCTTAGACAATAGACTCGACAGAACCGATTCTTCAAATACTCGCAATAGCACATCACCAGCACTTCGATTGATATATACTATTTATATGTTAACAAATATTGTGCTTCCGTCCATCATCGTCAATTGCCCTCGGTGATGTTAATTGATGGAAACCTGTGTGGGTCAACCAGTGGAAACCGTATACGTATACATACAAACATACGTTATACTCTTATCTAGATTCTAGGTTTGTGGGGCATTCGAGTAACTGTTCGCCTTATTTAATTACAATTTTAATTATTACAAGCATCAATTTTCTTAATTTATTTAATAGACGTATCGAACGCTAATTAGCATGGCTATTTTCTCTTCCTATCTATTCCCTACTTCTACTCATTTTATTCCCTTCATTCCTATCTTGTTTTGATCCTCTCCCACTCTCTCTTAAATTATTAAGAAAATATTGAATCAGTAACCAAGGAATGTAGTCAAGACTTTAACAGTTTGTAACCGATTAATTTCTCATCCCGTAAACTTACTCATTCAAACCTCTGAATTCAAACCGTTTCATTCTTAAAACCGAAAATGAAATCAAAACCGTTAATATTTCAAAAGCTACTCAAACCCTTTGAGTTTCTTTCTTCAAAACCGTAAATTTTGACGTAGCCGTTTTGATCCGTTTCACCTTTCAAAATCGAAACCCTAAACGTAGCCATTAAGCCCATTTCATTTTTTTTTTGGTACAAACCCGTAACCTTACCCGCTCGAAGCCGGTTAGTAAACTTCGTACTCATAACCATTCAAACAGTTTAATTTTCCAAAAGTGAAAGCGTAAACTTAGCCGTTTAATATGTCAAAATTGATAACTTAGACGTAACCGTTTCAAACCTTTTCACTTATAATAAAACTGACCTTTAACAGTTTAAAAACTTTTCATTTTTCAAAACCAAAACCTTGACCGTAGGGGTTTCAACCCGTTTCCAAATACAGCTGTAACCATTTTAAACACTTTAATTTCTTAAAATTAAAATCAATCGTAACCGTTGGAAACCGTTTACTTTTCAAATTCAAAACCGTAACTATAACCGTCTAAAACTGTTAATTTTCTTAAGGTAAAACTAAAACCTGCGCCTTGGCAGTCAAGTTACCGTTGTTAGCTACAAGTTTGAAACGGTGAGGGACCCCGTCTATTTGGGAACCAGCATTAACACCGAAAATAATGTCAGTCTAGAACCCCAACGGAGAATCACTCTTGCCAACAAGTGTTACTTTGGACTGAGTAGACAATTGAGAAGTATAGTCCTCTCTCGACAAACGAAGATCATGCTCTATAAGTCTCTCCTCATACCAGTCCTGATGTACGGCTCGGAATCATGGACAGTGATGAGATGGCCCTTGGAGTATTTGAGAAAAAAGTTCTCCGCAAGATATATGGTCCTTCCCGAGATGCCAACGGCGAGTATCGAAGGAAATTCAACGATGAGCTGTACGAACTTTACGCAGACCTGACCATAGTCCAGCGAATTAAATCCCAAAGGCTTCGCTAGCTGGGTCATGTTATGCGAATGGACAGGGAGGCTTCAGCACAGAAGGTTTTCCTATCGACACCCGAATTCGGCAACAAAGGAAAGGGGAGGCCTCGACTGAGATGGAAACAACATAACTAGTGGAGGATGTCTTGAACTCCCTTGGGGTTTCCAATTAGCGTCAGTTATGGCTAAAAAGGAATGACTGGCGCGCTTTGAAACGGACGAAATCGCCTAGGCGGTTGAGCGTCAATAAATGAGGCAAGCCAAGATAAGATTAGAAACTGAAACTTTTGATTTCTCAAACTAAAACCCGTAACCATTTCAAACCATTTCATTTTCCAAAGCCAAACCGGAACCGTAACCCGTTTCATTTCTCAAAACCGAACCTCTAAATTTGTTGGTTTGATATGGCGAAATATCAGGAAAAGCTATCAAACGTATTCCGATTCATTTCACTGTCGATAAAAATGAGTCATTAAACATACTTCGCTGGCTGATTGGAAAATCGTCCTACCACGACTGCGGGTTCGAAAACTACCTATCGCAGTGTATTTTTGAAAACGCTCTATTTCATGATTACTTTCAAAACTGCCGCATCCTTTTAAGAAGATCATATCTTCGAGTTTTGTTGTTCAAACGACCCAGCTCGGATTTTGGCTCCAAAAGTCCTATCTTAGTTCTCAGCTGAAAAAAATCAATCCCAGGACGTTCTTCAATACAATTCTCATATAGATCGTTTGAAAATAATTCTCAGCTAACTGTTCTAGGAATCAGGAATAAGAACGTCCTATTTCAGAATGGAAAACGTAATTTTTCAAAAACTCCCTATATCAGAATAAATAAAGCCGAGGTAGGTTACATCCCTCTTCTTAGGCGACTTATAAAGATCCGATTTCTAAACTTCAGCAGAATTCTGGAAAAACTGCTACATATATTAACATTTCGTATATAAATTTCAAAAAATCGAAATAAATATTTAATAAATTGTACTCGCTGTGACCTTCAAGTCCATCATCACACATTTGATGCTACCATAAATTGCGCGCAAATTGCACCAACATTTCCATTTTAGTCATAGGCGGTTCTTCCTTAGTATACCAATTCGTTAAGTGACGTATAATGGTGCCCAAAACATCAAACATGCCTTCCAATTCGAAAAAGATCGAAAATAGCCAGGAAACAACGGTAATTAAAGTTAAAGCTGAAGCAATGCTGCGCAACTCTGAAAAACAATAGCAGAAGAAGTTCAAAAAGGTTCGCATGCGAGATATTAAAACCCCAAACCAAATTTTGGACCTACCTGAATAATTTTTAAAAGGTTTCTTTTCGCGCGGCAAAACGCGTAAAGGTTGACGTCGTGCGCTGTCCAATGTATCGCCAACTGTTTCACGTGGCACATAACGCCTAGGTGGTATTTTTAATGGCGGTATTATGGGCGGCGGATGATATGGACGTGGTGTTAAAACGAGAGAACTGTTATTGACTTCCGTTTGCGTTTGAGCATTCGTGTGCGGATTTTGAACGCACTTCAATTTCAATTCATCACTGAAGAAACGTGTTGGAATTTTGTCTATATTACGTGGTGTAAAAATGGGACGCGTCTTCTGATTGGAATGACGACGTGAACCCTGCAAAAATAACTTTGAAGTGTGAATAGGTTCACTGGGGTCCTAATGATGTAAAAACTGAGAACTTACCTTGGAACGTTTGGTAGTAATGAGACGCGAGGTTTCATTCCCCGAGCTGGTAATTTTTGTTGAAGAAGTCGTATTAATGGGTGCTGTGAAAACTTGCGAACAGCGTGAAGAAATTGACAAAGGATTGGAATTGACTGGTGCAGTATCGTCTTCTAAATGTATGGAATGCTTTTCGCCGGTTTCGCTCACACAAACAGCACGCGGTCCTTCAGGCATCACGCTAGTGGTGGACAAGCAAGAGGATATTGGTAAAACCTAGAAGTAAAATGTATGTCGACTTACGAATCGCCTATAAAATTCGTCTTCGAACTGTGGCTAGCCATGGTATATGGGCTGCGCTCATTCTGATAGAGATCAGCGCGTGGACTTAACTGTATGAGATTGATGGCTGAGGGATCATTGACAAAACTGCCAGTTTGTTTTCTGCGTAAGTCGAAACTTGAAAAATAAGTTATTCGAGTTAGTATAAATTTAGTTGGTTACCTTGGTTTAGCGGACATATGTTGGTAAATGCGTGAAAGAGAAGTAAGTAAAAATATGTATACAAATAAATTTTTGTTTTCATATAAAAATAAGTTTTTGACTGTTATTTATAACGCAAATGACATTTGTCTCAAGTAGAAGCTATGAAATTTAAAGAAAAGTATGTTGATGATTTCAGGGGCTGCAGTAGTGAGATATAGACCATTTTGTTGTCGGATCTAGGTTTATTCGATAAGCGGGTATAAGTAACAGAATGAAGTAGAGTGCTGGACTTATCACTGTTTTTGGATCTCGTAAAAAATGTTCAAGATATCATAAATAAAATAAAATCAGAAAAAATAAAAACAAAACCAGTTAAAATAAAACAAGGTAAAATAAAAAAAAATTAAAAAGATAAAAAAATAAAATAGTAAAATAAAATAAAAATTATTAAATAAATAAAAAAAAATATAAAAAAATAAATTTAAATAAATTAAAAAAAAAATAAAATAAAATAAATAAAAAAAAATAAAAAATGAACTTAAGTTAAATAAAAAAAAATTTAAAAAAAGTAAAAAAAAAAAAAAAAAATAGAAAAAAATGGATTAAAATAAAAAGTATAAGACCATAAAATTATAAAAAACAAATACAGGCAAAAATTAAAACAAATTAAAATAAAATGAAGAAAAATAAAAAATTAAATAAAATAAAATAACATAAAATAAAATATAATAACATAAAAAAAAGAAATAAATTAAAAAAAATAGTAAAAAATAAAATAAAATAAATAATTAAAAAAAAAAATAGAAAAATAAAAAAAATTAAATAAATGTAAAAAAATAATAACAAAATTAACTTAAGTTAAATAAAATTAAAAAAATAGAAAAAAATAGATTAAAATAAAATAAGGTAAAGTAAAATAAAAACATAAAATAATAAAAACGAATACAGGCAAATATAAAAAAATTAAAGTAAATTAAACTAAAATGAAGAAAAAATAAAAAAATTAAATAAAATAAAATAACATTAAGTAAAGTAAAAAAAAATATTGACGCAAAAAATAAAATAAAAAGAAGATAAAAAAATAAAATAGTAAAATAAAATTAAAAAAAAAAAAAAACAAAATGAAATAAATTTTAAAAAATAAAATAAAAAAATAATTTAAAAAAATTTAAAAAATAAAAAAAATTTAATAAATTTAAAAAATGAAAACAAAATGAACTAAAGTTAAATAAAATAAAAAAAATAGCAATAAAAAAAAAAAAAAAAAATAGAAAAAAAATAGATTAAAATAAAATAAAAAGTATAATAACATAAAATTATAAAACAAATACGGGCCAAAATAAAAACAAATTAAATTAAATTAAAATAAAATGAAGAAAAAATAAAAAATAAAATAAAATATAATAACATAAAGTAAAAAAAAAAAATATTGACGCAAAAATAAAATAAATTTTTATACAAAATAAACAAAAATTATAAAATTAGGAAGTTTTTTCGCCATTCCGAAAAATTATATTAGTATAATGTAAAAAGTAAAGTTAAGTTTTACTAAGCTCTTTGTTCAATTGAAGATATGTATGTCAACACAGTATACGTTAATGTCATTAAAATGCAAACGGACACATGACAACAACAGCAACAAATAAATAAGCCGTACAATGGCTCCATTGAGATGCTTTTGCGAACAAATCAGCCGCCCGTGCATCCGCTGGTGAAAAAAAAATATAGAGAGCCCAAACAAGTGAAATGACTATATAATTCTATACCTACAATTGAAGACATGCATGGATGAAGGGGGTATGTCGCAATTTGAGTGAAACGAGAAAATCGGCTTTAAAGTTTTGCTTAAACATTTGAGGTTTTTTCGAATCTCTATGGAAAACTAACAAAAAAATTACGCAAAGCCATAAAAGACGTTGCATAATATGCAAAAAAAAGCAAAAGTTTATATTTAGTGTTTTATATGAAAAAAAAAACGGAACATACCCCCTTCTTCCACAATTCATATTGAAAAGTTGTGTACTTACCCCCTTCATCCATGAATTATCTTCTACAATTTTCACGATAGGCAGATTCTGATAGGACAGAAATATAGATCTGCATAAACACTATTCACCAATGCCAAAAACAGAAATTGAATGAGAATGCGACATACCCCCTTCATCCATGCATGTCTTCAATTATGAAAGCCTTAACGCGCGCGTGATCCAATTTTTTTCAATTTGGAGTACTCCAATAGTTATCCTTTCTATACCTCTTCGGACCACCTTCAGCCTTTTGAAAGTCGATCATTACTCGTGCCTTATCACTACTCGATCGCTCTGGCAGTCTATACTCCAAGGAGTAATACTTTGGAGTACATTGCAAAGTAGTCTGACTGTAGGTACTCCATGGAGTAGCAGAAACAAAGCGAAGGTTGGAGTAGGTGGTCCAGTAAATGTTGACAACTGTCACTTCCTTTTTTAGTTTTTGAAAAATGTTGCTGTCTTTGCACTTTTCTTTGCATTGCACAGCACATAGTGAAATAAACAAGGTGAAGTAATATGTCAATTGTCTCGCTATAAATTCCTCTTTGTTCTGTCATTCGGCTATCTGAAAACTTTGAGGCAATGTTTTCAAATATTTCATTGTTTTACATGGCAAATAAATAAAAATGTTATTAAATTGGGTTAAATATGTATTTCAGCTGTGAAAGTTAATTTTTATGGCATTTAGGATAGTTTTTTTTTTTTTCATTTAAAAACAATATCCTAAATTAAAATAATTTTCCCCCTTTTGGCCGAAAAGGGTTAAAACTATTGGTCGTTTTACCCGCCTTTCCCTCTTCAAAATACATCCCTACCATTTCAGATAGCATTGGTCTTCTATCTCTTTTTAATTACTTCACCTTGATTTTATTTCACTATTGCACAGCAGTTCTGTATCAGTGTTGCCATTTTGGTGCTAGCTCTCTTTTTACGTTTAGCCCCAAATTTTCATCATTGTGGGCAACTAAAGGTAATGCTAATACTGTCTCTAGTGAAGGGACAAAAAAGGAAATTAAAAACAGGTGACTAACTCACTTAGAAATTTTGACGTCTATGCTTAAGATATCACACTTGTTATTATCCACAATGGAAAATTTTTTGCATACAAACCCTTTATTTTGCTACTAAAAAATGTCTTTTGCAGATAGGTATTTTTGATGATGAAAAGGCAAGTTCCAGAAACAGCAAAAAAAGTCGTCGTTAAAGATTGATTTGAAATAAATGTTAAAACTTACTTTAAATGAAAGATGTGTATTAGACTGGGCCAAAAAAAAAATGTAAGAATTAACCTCCAATTTGGTATAAAAACGACAAACCATTGTTGTAAAACACCATTTACCTCAACATATTTTCGAAAGAAATCGAATTCCCTACAAAATTTGTTTTGACCAAAATTTTCTCAGAGTAGCCGTTTTCTAGTATTCTAGCCCCAAAAAATTTTTTTTTTTTCGAAAATTGCAAATATGCAAATATCCATGTAAAAATGATAGATCCAGATTCTTAAAGGTAATTGAGTGGGCTACAAGATTAAACAACATTTTTTTGTAAAGTTACTCTTTCAAAACTTAAAAAAAAAAATGTTGGTGTTTTTGATAAAATTTTTTTACTAAATTTTGTTTATTGATATTCTACACGATTAATTATAATTATCATTATATGATCAATATTATAACCAAAAAATATACATTTCTCATATACGTTCAAACTTATTTTACAGTCTTCAAATGGCGCAGCCACAAAAAAAAAAAAAAAGATTGATGGTACTGTGAACTCAATACATCAATTTTCATTAAAAATTTACAGTAATTTTTTTCGGGTGTATGAATTAGCCCCCACTGAATTAACCCCCACCGGGCAAAATGACTTAAGCCCCACCAATGTCTCAGTGATACATATATACTTTTAGCTCTTTTTGGAATGGTTTTGGATTTTCTTAGAAAACAAAAAAAAAATTTGTTCTGGGAACACTGGTTCTGATACAACGTGGTTTTGTAATCAACACCCAGTAGTAAAAATTTATAACAGCTTTTTTTATTTATTTTAGCTATTTCTTTTAATTTCATTTAAATTTTTTTATTTTCCTTTTTTATTTTTTTTTACATTATTTTTTTTTATTTTCATTTTTATTTATTGTATTTTGTTTTATTTAATTTTATTCTCCTTAATTTTATTTAATTTTTTGTTTTATTTTTATTCTAATTTAATTTTAAATTTCTTTTCACTTTTTTATTTTTTTTTTTTTTATGTTATTATTATTTTTTATTTAATTTTTATTTATTTTATTTTGTTTTATTTAATTTAATTTAATTTTTGTTTTATTTTATTCTAATTTATTTTTAAATTTCATTTCACTTTCTATAAAGTGAGAGAACACATTCACACCATACATTTTTTTATTTTGTTTTTTCTTTTTTTTTATTGTATTTTACCTTCATTATTATTTTTTTTTTTTTTCTATGTTATTGCATATTTGTGAATTTGGTACGCATTCTTGCGATCTTCTGCCCATATATGGAATACCCTCATAGATACATACGCTTACCCTGAGGCGCTACAATGCAGGAAATGCAAATGTGACCAAAAGCAAACGCCTTGCTCAGACACCAAATAGGCAACGTGGTTTATTATTTCCACGTTGCTTTAAAATTTTTGCATATAAACTTTGCACTACGAATTGTATGGAATTTTTTCTCGATTGCTATTTTTTTAATTTATTTTCGCAATGCTTCAACAATTTTGCCCCGACCGACGAATGTCCAGTAAAAAAAACATGCTTTACGCACGCGCCACACGATCGTATTGCCTTTTAGGCGTCTTTATCGTTATAGGTGTTACGATTTTGATTGATACATTGGATGGGCTCTACGTTTTGCCAAATAGAACGACGTCATAGGGAAGAGAGAGAGAAGGAGCAGTGTCTTGTTTATTTTATAGCTGTCGGCTAGGCGTCGTTGTGGCCATGTTCGTTTTGATCAAAGTGCTGCTTTTGGCGTTGCATGTCCATCATTCTTGACAACGCTGCATGATCGTTAGTCGTACGCAGTGTATCTATGAATGTGCCTCTTACGCATATAGCACGCACGTAAAGGTGTGAAGAGCTGCTCGTAAACTAAACATCAATATTAGACTGGACTGATATTGTTTTTTAGAATGGCAAAAAAAATCCAAAACTTTCAGATTGTAGTATTAATTTTAATTTTATATTATTATATACTAGCTCACCCGGCAGACGTTGTCCTGCCACAAATTTATTTCCCACCCGAACCTAAATCCCTATCCCCATCCCCTACCATCAGGTTCTGAAAGGCAATATGAAAAAACTGACGGGTGCTGTTATACATGTCTAGCAGGGTTTTTTTTTAAAAAAAAAAGTACCTTGTGTCCTATTGTGGCCGAATTATGATATTTAAAATTAAAATGAAAAAAATCGAAAATAGAGATCACAAACATAAAAATTTTATTAACCGCTCGACCACTACCCCCGACGCTTCCCACTGGGCTATCGCTTTATGTACAAATTGATTGTCAGATAACCAATTCAAGTGGCATGAGAAATTTTCATTCGCTTATTACAGATAAATGAAGCAGGATTGGTTATATATTAGATAATTGTGCACTGCCTTAGAGCTATGCCAACAAATCCATATGCCTTTCATAAATATTTATGCATATTTAGTATGGGCTTAAGCTTGGCAAATATTTACATGTAAAATTTGTTAGCCTATTAATAATATAAATAATGGACCGAAGTACTCAATGAGCGAGGGAATGAAAATAATTTCTCTCTCATAATAGGACGTGTTTAATGAGGGAGAGAATGAAGATAAAGAGTGGTTTCCTTTGAAGTTCAGCCAACTTCGAAATATGAGTTTGACGCTATTACTCTAACTCTCAAAGAGCGAGAGAATCAAAATATTTCCATTGCTGGTATTTTACACACATATACAAATTTCTCAAAATAAGCTTGGTACTCCAACAACAGGAGCCATATTGAATTATTATTTTATTTTTTTTGAAACATTTTTTTTGTATGGTGGTACGCAAGCCAACTTTGATTGCGACATATTTTTTTCAAATTAAAAGTTTGACCATGGTTGCCCTATTTCACATTTTAATAATGGTGTTATGAAAACATAAAACTTTGTAGAATTTCATTTTAAACAAATCTATTACATCGGAATTTTTCCTTGAATAAATTTTTTTAATATGGAATTCTACAATTAAGTGAAGCTTTATTGGGCTTTTGAATCTCTATTTAGATATATACATACATATTAGAGTTTTATGGAAAAATATAATTTTGATTACGTTTTCCCAAAAAATTGTATAGTTAAATTACATTTTATTATAAATATATGTAATTGAAAATTTAAGATTTTCAGGATTTTATGGCACAACAATATAATATTTTTAGTTTTTCATTTGTTTATTAATACTTTGGAATATATGGCGACCATAGTTATCTCATTTTTATTATAGAATTCTACGAAAAAGATGTTTGATTTTTATTTTTTTAAAAAAGCAAAATTTCATATTATATAAAATTGACGGCAATGGGTGTATCTATTTCAATCTCATTTTTTTTTTCCTTGATTAATTTCAATACCGAAAGTTAAAACATTGATTGCTTCTTTCCTAAAAATTTAATTTTAAACTAAACTTACTAAAGCTTGCGAGATATGAGAAAAACAAATAGTCACTTTTTTTTAATCCTTTGGTACATAACAACAAATATTGGGGCAACTCTCATGCGGAAACAAATTGGCTATTCGCGCCGACGCCATCTATTTGGAGTGTAACATTTCAATATACATATATGAGTTCAACGCCGAATCTACTATTTGAACTCAATGAGCGAGAGAATTGGAGTGTTTACGCATGTATGTATATGTGTATGCAAATAGATATGAGTATGAAATTGGTTTGACGTTTATTTTGAAGGGGTGGAAATTTGGAAATATGAGTTCGTGTAATATTGAAGAATATTAATGAGCGAGAGAACGAAAATAGTTACACATTCATTTTAGAGAAGTATGGGTTGTATTTTAAAAAAATGTATTATACATGGCGTGGTTTTAAAACTTTTTAGTGGGGTTTAGCTTTTAAAAAATTTCGAGTTAGAATTTTATATAGGTATATAGTATAGAAGTATAGATATAGAAATATAGATATAGATATAGATTTAGAAAAAGAAGAAGAATATAGATGAAATATTCTATTCGTATGGGAGGTGACACGCGCCCTTTCTCGTTAACCCCAGTTTTTTGGAGGTGATAGGGATTAATTTCATATAACTCCTCACAAAATTTCAGTGGTCTAAGCTAAATACTTCTAGAGATATGGACTATGAACTATTTCATTCGTATGGGAGGTGCCACGCCCCCTTTTTCGTAATCCCCAGTACTTTTGGAGTGGGAGGGATCGATCACATATGACCTCTCACCGAATTTCAGTGGTCTTACCTAAATACTTCTCGAGATATGGACTATGACATATTTCCTTCGTATGGGAGGTCCCACGCCCCCTTTTTCTGTATCCCTAGTTTTTTTTGGAGGTGATAGGGATTAAACTTATTTGTTACCCCAGTTTTTTTGGAGGTGGTAGGGATCGATCACATATAACCCCTTACCAAATTTCAGTGGTCTAACATGAATACTTCCAGAGATATGGACTATGAAGTATTTCATTTGTATGGAAGGTACCACGCCCCCTATATATATCAAAATACTTTTTAGCCACTGACCATACCTGGAAGATATCCAGTGCATGTGTAAAATTTGGTTACGATCGACTTATTCGTTTAGCAGCCAAGTTCGTCCGTAGATAGATACATAATTTGAATTTTATATATACATATATATATATACATACATAGATAGATAGATATATATTTTTTTTCCTTTTTTATTTTTTTCTGCTTTTTTATTTTATTTTGTTTCGTTTTATTTATTTTTTTTGTTTTTATTGAAGTCTATTATATTTTATTTTAATTTAGTTAACTTTATTTTACAATATCTTATTTTAGTTTTTTTTTTGTTTTTTTTTTATTTAGTTAAAATTTTTTAATTTTCCTTTTTTTTATTTTAGTTTAATTTATTTTTTCAATTTTTTTTTGTCATTTGATTTTATATTTTTTTTTTGTATTTTAGTTTATTTCAACTTTTTTATTTTTTATTTTTTTTTAATTTTTTTTTTTTTTGATCTGAAAAAATATCAACAAAAATTAAAAAAAAAACAAGTAAGGAAAGCTGTCTTCGGCTGTGCCGAAGGCTATATACCTTTCATGAATAAGCGTCACGATTTTCACTGTTCGATCCCCAGTACAGCCTGTTTCAATTTAACTATATTTACTATACACATTACACATCTTTGTTATAATTTAAAAAAAACTTACAAAATAATAGGATCCGAGTTATCGGAACAATCGATTGTATGGAGGCTATATATTATACGTGTTCAATTGTACTGACTTACACTATACACATTACATATGTAGAAAGTACTAAAGGTGAAATATTTTACGTTCCTAACTTTTTAAATGCGGAAGTATTGGCCAAAAAACCTTATATCGGAACAACCGGTTGTATGGGGCTAAATATATGTTATATTTACCCGATCTTCTTGATTTTCCTCTACACACTACATAAATTGAAAGTACTCAAGTTGCAAAATTTTATGTTCCTAACTTTTTAATTGCAGAAGTTTTGGCCAAAAAAACCTTATATCTGAACAATCGGTTGTATGGGGGCTATATGTTACATTTGCCCGATCTTGTTGATTTTCACTATATACACTACATAAATAGAAAGTACTCGAGTTGCAAAATTTTACGTTCCTAACTTTTAATTGCAGAAGTTTTGGGAAAAAAACCTTATATCTGAACAATCGGTTGTATGGGGGCTATATGTTAAATTTGGCGGATCTTGTTGATTTTCACTATATACACTACATAAATAGAAAGTACTCGAGATGCAAAATTTTACGTTCCTAACTTTTTAATTGCAGAAGTTTTGGCCAAAAAACCTTATATCTGAACAATCGGTTGTATGGGGGCTATATGTTACATTTGCCCGATCTTGTTGATTTTCACTATATACACTACATAAATAGAAAGTACTCGAGTTGCAAAATTTTACGTTCCTAACTTTTTAATTGCAGAAGTTTTGGCCAAAAAACCTTATATCTGAACAATCGGTTGTATGGGGGCTATATGTTACATTTGCCCGATCTGGTTGATTTTCACTATATACACTACATAAATAGAAAGTACTCGAGTTGCAAAATTTTACGTTCCTAACTTTTTAATTGCAGAAGTTTTGGCCAAAAAACCTTATATCTGAACAATCGGTTGTATGGGGGCTATATGTTACATTTGCCCGATCTTGTTGATTTTCACTATATACACTACATAAATAGAAAGTACTCGAGTTGCAAAATTTTACGTTCCTAACTTTCTAATTGCAGAAGTTTTGGCCAAAAAACCTTATATCTGAACAATCGGTTGTATGGGGGCTATATGTTATACTGGTCCGATCTTGTCAGTTCCGACAAATGATTCCTATATTACAAAATGGTGGCCACATACAAAATTTCAGCCAGATATCTCAAAAATTGAGGGACTAGTTTGCGTTCAAACAGACAGACGGACAGACGGACAGACGGACATGGCTAAATCAACTCATCTCGTCATCCTGATCATTTCGGTATACTTATTGATGGGTCTATCTCTTCTTCTTCTCATATTTACAAACATCGGACCAAAGTTATAATACCATTTCATGTTCATGAAAGGTATAAAAAAAAAATATTAACCTAGTCTAATGCAGGCCCATAAATAGGCATATTTTCTTAGTTTATTACACCTTTCTTCATTCTCGCTTCAGTTTATAATGCACATTTTCTTGCTGCCATCCCGAACAATTTTTCAATGTTTGAATTAGAAATAGAAACAGTTACTGAAGTGTTAATTATACAGATGCTGCTAGAAGTAATAAAAAATAGAATAATGTTTACACGCACTTCGAACATAAAACTTTGTACAACCTCACAAGTCGAAAGGAAACTCGGCAATTGAAAGCAAGAAATGAAAGTCTCAGATAATTTGTTATCAAAACAAACTCCACGGTGCATTTGGGCTTATGAACTCTGAAATTATAAATACCATATATGTACCTACTCCCATCGATTTGTGCAATATGCCCTTTTCTGTTTATAATAAATCAATGCGTTTTGCTATTCCTCATTTTCAAATAACATTGCCGATGTGAGGTATGCTAAATGAAAATATTTGATTTACGAGGCCTAACAAAACACAGCGCGATCGACCTAATAGATATCGTGAAATCAGTTGGACGGCGCATCTGAATTGTTTATTAGCTACGCTTTCTTATAGTACATTTACACCAAATTTGGCGAATTCAAATGAGCCAGTTCGACACCGTTTACACTGGCAAATTTGCATTACCGTGATGATTTAAACACCTGTAGAGTAATAATAAAAGAAAAGTCAAGAGGGCTTCTGTCATTGTGTATCATTGTGTATTGATACACAATGGCTTCTGTCTTTTCCTGGTAGAATTGGCCCATTTTCTTAAAAAAATTGCCCATTAAAAATTGCCGATTCTAAATGTGGAACAGCCGCACGGTTGCTATTTTGAGGAACTGTGGATTGTATTGTTCGTCAAATGAGGTCAAACACATTGGACTTCCAAATTTGGAAAATGAGATTTGTATGGAAAAAAGCGCCAAATTTGCAATTTTTCGCCAAATTTGGTGCGGTGTAAATGTACTATTAGACAACTTTTTGTATTTTATTGCTTTATGTACAAGTTTTTATATGTGAATCCATTCACAGAAAGCATTTCAGCGTCGAATTAAGTATTAAGAGAAAGTTGTTAAGTTGTGAGATATTGTGAGGAATTAAAAAAAAAAATTAGTAGCGCTCAAATAAAGAGCTTTCTTTTATGTAGGTATATGAATATCAAAAATAGTTTTGTGTACACACTGGTTTGATGAATTTATTTGTGACTGATACAAGATAATGACCCAGTCCGTATTTGGACCTGGTAAAATGCGCTGGAGCTATGCCTACCATTCATTTCAAGTTGATCTGTTTGGTTCTAGTTTTTTTTAGGAATATTCCCACCTTTAATGTCATAGGAGTCCCCTTTGAGAATCGATCTTACCTTCACCAATTTCGTATTGGTTTCCATCAATCATATTGATATATGCGCCACCTAGCGGCTCTATTTTCCTTATTCATAGCGTTGTCATCTGTTACTAAACTCTGTTTCTAGTTTCAAGTCTCTAACTTCTAGCAACATAGTTCATTGTTATTGGAAAATTAAAAAAAAAAAATCGAAGTGTGGCTTTTCGAAAACTTGGCGGCTAAAAAGTCTCTTCGAGAAGAATATTGGAACGATTTTCCGTCATCCCTTGTCAATTTTGGTTTTGTAACAAACCGGTTTCCGCGACCCGCCATCTTCAGTGTTTGATTTCGTTCTGAGAACGAAACGGTTTATTAAAAAACTAAAATTGACAAGGAATGACGGAAAATGTTCCCTGTCGGAAAAACACAAAATCAAATGAGCTCTCTTCAAGAACTTATTGGTGGGCTCAAGAAATTGTTTAAAAAGGTTATACTTACTTCAGTTGAGATTAGTAAATCTTTTCTGGGCATATATCAGCCTCTTTTGGCGCCAAAACGCCATAATAATTTGGGAAGGGAACACAAACAATGACGAGTTTTTGAAAGAACTAATATCAAAAATATCTTCGCGTAAAGCTTTTTGAACGGTTGGCAACTCTTTTTATAAAATTATAATAAATAACTCATTTTCAAGCCAAGAAAGGAAAGGAACATAAACAAGGCCTTTCATATGACAACCAAAGTTTAAAGAACAAACCAAATCCCTAATAAGAAAAAAATTATTTTTAAACATGTGGCAACAATTTTCAAAAAATATTGTAAATCTATAAGCAGGAACAACTTTCTTGAATTAGGTGGCAGCATCATTTAAGAAAAAATGTTACCTAAACTTTTGAAACCAAACAAACTATTCAGAAAAAATAAGATTTCAAGTAGGCGGCAGCCCTTTTTAAAAATATAGGTTGAATAATTTCATTTGCAAGATATTAGGATGGGTAGCATTTCATTTTTAGCTTAGCATGTGGCGTTCTCTAAAATGGGATTCCCTCTAGAAAGACAGTAAAAAATTTTGAAAATAAAAATATTCCGATTTGGTATTGTAAAAAATAAAAAAATGGAAGGCACTTTCTTTTGTATTAGAATGAAGGAAGATTGAAAAAAAATTCCATACATACATATTTGTTTATGATTTAAAAATTTTGGACCATAAAAAATTATCTTTTAAAAAGTCTTAGAATGAAGTAAACTATCTCCGAATTTGATTCAAATCACTTCAGCTGTTCCCGAGATAATGCTCGATGTACCCACGAAGTAATAAATCAAATGCCGTTAGGTGGCAACACTGCCACTTCGTTGGTAGACGGTCGAAAATACCTTTCCATTAATACTCACATTTGCATATCATGCCCAATTTAAAAAAAATAAATAGGTGGTAACTCTGTAACCCGAAAGTCTTAATATACATTTACAACGCACCAAATTTGGCGAATTCAAATGAGCCACTTCGACACCGTTTACATTGGCAAATTTGCATTTGGCTTCACCTTCAAAAAGCATACTTACTTCAGTTGAGATTAAAATATCTTCTTTGGTTTTGAAGAGCATACCTACTCTAACATTTTCTTTGAATTTAGTAATGGATACGATTTTTTTTTTTTTTAATTTTTGAGGAACAAATTATATTTTTTATATTTAAATTTTTATAATTTTCAAATTTCTATTAATTTGTATTGCTAAGTTTTAAATTCTCTAAATTTCAATACTATTAATATTACTAATACAATGAACAACTAGGTCAAATATAAAACAATTATTTAGTGCCTAACAGTACAATTTTATAAATACAGTTTAAAATTACAGTTAGGAATTATTTTTAAATGCGCTTACGAAACTAATAGGACAGCGAAATTTGTTCAAATAAACTATTTTTACATAACAAATTTAAGCCTTTTCGTGTCTTAACAGCTTACTTATGTAACTATATCTACTAAACAATTCTACTTTAAACTTAAAATTTATTTAACTATTTACAAAATAAATTTAAAACTAAGCTCTAAGACAGCAACGCCATGGCACGCGCTAATCGTACACGAAAATCACGATAAAGCATTTTACCACCAACCGGCACACGACACAAATACATATCCAGACTCATCAGACACAACGCCTTGCCGTTCATGGGGAATTTTTGTGGCAGTTCAGGCGTCACTTCCAGCCCTTCCGACACCGCCATATTGATTAACCATTTCCAAACATCGGCACGTGTCCAATCACGTGGATCCAATGGTAGACCATCAGAGCCCAGCTGTTGTAGTGCGGTGCAGGTATGTTGGGCTAGAATTGTATTGAAATTGTTGTTGTTGCCGCTTAAATTGTGGTTACCATGATTATGATTGCTGTGGTTGCTGGGACTATGCGCAGGCGTATTTGGTGATTGCAGGTAGGGATGTGTTAGCGCTGCGGCACGTTTTAATGCCGACGAAGGTGACGAGGTTGATTTGCTACTCCACAGATGTTGCAGCTCGTTTTCATTTCGACAGTTGGCGCTTACCTGTGAGAGGTCAAGTGGCGGTACGCGGCCAGCGTATTTGAGGAAACTCGATTCAACTTGCATGATTGTTGCCAGATGACTGATGTGAGTTTAAATTGTTGTTGAGGTGAGTTGTGAGTGACTGCAATGAAAAGAGAGAAGAAAAAAGGAATTGTTAGTGAAGGCATTTTTTAGGGTAATAAAAAGATTTATAAATGAAAGGGAAAACTTTGCATATCAATACAAAATTTTGTTGAAAAATACAAAAGCGCTCTACCGCTATTAAAATTAGATTTTTTTCAACAGTTGGCAACCTATTTTGCAAAAGGTATGATTCATCACTAATTTTCAATCCAAGGCTTTCACATGACAATTAAAAAAAATCATCTAACGTAATGGAAATGAGTTTTTCTCTTAACAGGTGGCAACCCTTTTCCAAAATATTTTCCTGCACATTTTTAGAAATAGCCCTTTCATTTGATAACTCAACGTTAAAAAAGAAAACAGTTTAACAGCGAAAAAAACAGTTTTTTTGGGAGGTGGCAACCCTTTTCAAACCCTTTTATGGATGAAACCTTTTCATTTAACACCTCAACTTCAGAAGTCAATGAAACTAGATATACAGCGAAAAAAAAAAACCAATTTCAAAGAAAATTTAAACTTCCTGTACATCGACAGGCTTAACCCTTTCATTTGACACTTCAACTTTAAAATCAAGCAAACTATGCGAGAAAATAAATTTTCAAACAGTGGCAACCCCTTTCAAAAAAATTCAACATCATGTACTTACATCTACAGGTTCATTTAACATACCAACTCAAAAGTCAAACACACTATACGGAAAAATTAATTTTAAACAGGTGCCAACCCTTCAAAAATAAACCTTCCTGCACAACTACAGGTTTCATTTGACACCTGATTTCACCGATGATCGCAGTGAAACTCTGATGCTCTGCACAAAAAATCTCTTCGTTTATTATATATAAAAATTATATGGCAACCCTAAAGTGGCAACCCTACCAAACCACTTTTGTAGAATTAAAACGTAAAATACATTTCATTTGATAGCTATTTTGGAACATCTAATTTATTTTAAATTTAAAAAAATTAATAGCTGGCAACCTTGTAAAAATATACTCAGCGGCAACACTTAGAAGTCTTAGAATGTGGTACACTATCTACATATCAAATTTCATTAAAATCGTTCGAGCCGTTTCCGAGATATTAGAGCATAAATAATATAATGATATAATAATGGCCTGTTTACAGTTATAAAATAAAATTAAAGTCCAAAATGTTTGTAACTGCAAAACCGAAAATCTACTCGGCCGATTTTGCTAAATAAAATTTTAAAATTACATACTTGCGCCAGACAAGGATATAGGGGTAATTTTGCTAACAATCGGAAATAATTACGCGAATTCCAAGAAATTCATCACCATAAAACCCAATCAAATCAAATCAAAAACAAATGCTCACAGCAAATGTGCTCTGGCTTGAAACCGTTCCATACGAATTTGTCTAACAAAACAAAGAACGAAAAAAGGTGATCAGAGAAAACATCACCAAACACCCAAATGATCATATTCAAATACAAATCAGCAAAACCGCCGACAACACCAAGCGCCAATAAAACAATTGAACATCCGGTGATCCCAGTTTCACACACCCACACACACACATTAGCACATCAACGATCATATCGATCAGCGAACTCGTGCGCACAATTTGTTTTGGCGGAAGTACACATGTGAACAAAACAAAGCAATAAAAGTGTATAACGAAAGAAAACGGAAACTGGCCTAGAGATAGAGAGAAACGCCGCTTACGATCTTTGAAAAGCGTTTGAGAAACAAAGCTGCAGTCTGTGGGTTAACGCGTGCGCCAATATTGATTAACACATCAAACACCGGATAACAAATGCATATTCGATAGGTGCAAAGTACGTTTGGTGTTTGTATGGGAAATTGAATTTTTTTTTATGATCAGTGATCACAACTGATTGCTTTGTGGCATGCCACATCATCCGCTTGTTCATTCTATAGTACGATAGAAATGTTTGCGGCGTTCAGATGAAGCGGAATTCACCGGAAATATGGTCCATTTCAAGTTACAGGGAGATTTCAACTACGCCATATCGATATCTGAGCGGAATATCACCGTATTGAAAACAAAAATCAAATTTTTTAGTACTAGTTCAATTTAAAAAAATGTACTAAATTCAGTTAAAAACAAGTAAGGAAGTCTAAGTTCGGGTGAAACCGAACATTACATACCCAGCTGTGCACATAAAGTGGGCGTGATCGTTCACCGATTTTTCTTATTTTCTGTGGTAGTACTCTACATAAACATAACATGCCTGGTACCTAGTTTCGTAAATCTATCTCACACCGTTCTGAAGTTGTTAGCAGTCGAATTTAAAAATTGCTTGACTCATAAGTGGGCGGTGCCACGCCCACTTTCCAAAATTTTGAAAAAATTATGTAAAGAATATGAAAGTTGATGTATGTACCAAATTATATTATTATAGCGAAATCAGTAAATTAGATATGGACTTTTCAATATTTCCACCTTCTTTCAATATAACTTTTATGAAAAAGTAGGCGTGGTCGCGAAGCGATTTCGTTTATTTTCTATAGCTGAATTTACCACAACAATAGTATGTCCTCTACGAAATTTCGTTATACTAGCATAAACTGTTCTGAAGTTATTAAGAGTCAAAATTTTAAAATTTCTTCAAAAATACGTGGGCGGTACCACGCCCCCTTTTCAAAAATTTTTATAAAATCGGCCTTAGAACATCTAAATCAATACATATTGCAAATTTTATCATTGTAGCTGCTTCTAATATTGAATTAACCCATTTTATACGTTTTTCGAAATTTTCGATATCGAAAAAGGGGCGTGGTTATGGTCCGATTTTACCCATTTTCAATAGCAATCTATTCTGAACCCAAATAAGTACGCATGCCAAATTTAGTGAAGATATCTGATTATTTGCTCAAGTTATCGTGTTAACGGACAGACGGACGGACGGACGGACGGACGGACAGACGGACGGACATGGCTCAATCAAATTTTTTTTCGATCCTGATCATATTGATATATGGAAGTCTATATCTATCTCGATTCCTTTATACCTGTACAACCAACCGTTATCCTAACAAAGTTATAATACCCTGTGTACAAGTACAGCTGGGTATAAAAAGAAAAACAAATATAACTAAAATATTGTAAATAAACTCATTTTAAAGCTTACATGAGTTTTATTTAAAAGTTAATAAATGATAAGTACAAAATTTAGTACAAAAAATATTTATTTAATAGTGAAGATACTGAATTTGGTTTTTTCTTTTTTTCAAGTTTAGTACTAAAAAGTGTGTAAGCACTAAACATTTTTTAAAATTTTTTTTTCTTGTTTTTAAACTACGTTTCAACATCTTTTGATACTAAAGTTTCACTTTGAAAAAAAAAAAAATAAAATTGAGTACTAAAATTAGTTCTAAACTAAACTTAATAAGAAGTAAAAATGGGATTTCAGCAGTTTTTGATCCTGCAAGCGTTTGAAATCGTGTTTTTGCTTTCTATAAAGTTTAGTACTAAAATCTTGTTACTCAAAATAGTGAAGGTAGTAGTTTTTTTTTTTAGTTTTTTTTTCATTTTTTTCAAGTTTAGGTGTGTTAGTACTAAATTGTGTTTTTTATTTTTATTTCTTTTCTTGTTTTTAAACTAAGTTTCAACATCTTTTGATACTAAAGTTTCACTTTGAAAAAAAAAATGTTAGTACTAAATTTAGTTCTAAACTAAACTTAATAAGAATTAAAAAGGGGATTTCAACAGTTTTTGATCGTGCGAGCTGTTGAAATCGCGTTTTTACTTCCTCTAAAGCTTAGTACTAAAATGTTTTTACTCAAAATAGTGAAGGTACTAAATTTATTTTTTTTTCCATTTTTTTCATGTTTAGTACTAAAACGTGTGTAAGTACTAATTTTTTTTAAATTTTTTTTCTTGTTTTTGAACAACTTATGATACTAAGTTTCACTTTGAAGAATAAACCTTAGTACTAAATTTAGCTCTAAACTAAACTTAATAAGAAATAAAAATCGGATTTCAACTGTTTTTGATCCTGCGAGCTGTTGAAATCGCGTTTTTACTTCCTATGAAGTTTAGAACTAAAAATTTTTTACTCAAAAGAGTGAAGGTACTAAATTTTTTTTTCAATTTTAGTACTAATTTTTTTTTCTTTTCTTGTTTTTAAAATAAATATAAATTAAATAAGCCGTTTCAACAACTTTTGATAATAAAGTTCCACTTTGAAAAAAAAGTTAGTACTAAATTTAGCTCTAAACTAAACTTAATAAGAAATAAAAATGGGATTTCAACAGTTTTTGATCGTGCGAGCTGTTGAAATCGCGTTTTTACTTCCTCTAAAGCTTAGTACTAAAATATTTTTACTCAAAATAGTGAAGGTACTAAATCTATTTTTTTCATTTTTTTTTCTTGTTTCTAAACTTAATATAAAATAAATAAGGGGTTTCAACAACTTTTGTTCCCACAAGCTGTGATAAAGTTTTTGTTCCAAGAAATATAAGTACTAAATAAAGTACAAAAAAAAATAAAAAGTTTCACTGGTACAATGTTTGAATTTTTTAGTACTAAAAATCCAAATATTCGTAAAAAATGCATTCCAATTATTGACCTCGGCTTTTAATAAGAGCTTTGTTTTGGATTTTACGGCGGCCGCCGTGGTGTAGCGGTTAAGTGTTCGGCCTTATACACCAAGTCGTGTCGGTTCGATGCCCGGCAAAAGTAACATCCAAAATTATTTAGAAAAAGAATTTTTCTAAACGGGGTCGCCCCTCGGCAGTAGTTTGGCAAACTCTCCGGGTGTATTTCTGCCATGAGAAGCTCCTCAGCAAAAAATTCATTTGCTTTGCAAGTGCCGTTCGGAGTCGGCAAAAAACTGTAGGTCCCGCCAACTTGTAGGAAAAACTCAAAAGCAACACACCACAAGTTGGAAAGAGAAGCTCAGCTAAAAATCTCGTTAGAGGTTATGATGACCTGTTGGTATATCGCCGCCATTAGTTTTTTTTTTTTTTTTTTTAGGTTGAGAACAGAAAATAATTATTTAAAATAAAGTGAAAAAACGGTCTCGGGAGTTGTTAGTCCTGCAAGCTGTAAAAAAACTTATATAAAAAAATTTTGTATAAAAGAAATTAAAATATTAAAAAAAAAAATAATCAATGCAGTATTTCGATTTTTTAGTACTAAGATTAACATAAGTAAAACTCCATTTATTGATTTTAGTAAAGAAAAAGGTTCCACCTTTAAAAACGAGAATTTTGTTTTCACAAAGACTTTTGTTTTATCTTTTCCTGTGACATTTTAGGTTGGGAGTAGAAAAAAAAATGTACCTTCACATATTTTGAGATATACATATCATCTGAAACTGAATAATTTAACCATTCATTTAACATTTTACCATTTCATCTTGTCTTACTTAAATTACTCTTAAAGCCGGTATCACCATTATCACATTTCGATCTTTATCTCTACTAAAATTCTTGTTTATTTTTGTTATCGCAACGAAATAATTTAAACTTGCTGCATAGATGAATGTCTCTCACAAAATCCGACATTGAAATCAAGTTAATAAGCAATAAAAGCAACGAAAAGGTTATAAAAAATAGAACATAAAAAAACTATAAATATTTGATAAAGCAGCGTTGATCGTAAATTAAGATGACACCTACCCAAAAGCTGTAGCTATTTTGGATGACTTTTTTTTTTGTTTACTCATCGCATACCTTAGCTGCGTGCGTAGCTGCTGTGTTCGAATGACTGCTCGTACGCGACATTCCAACGCATTACGGAAATGTAAATCTATAAAGTCCGAATGAATGTTCTTAATGCTTTCAAGTTAATACAAATGGGTATGAATGTTTGTTTGTACTATATGAAGCACTTTGTGTGTGGCATGAATCATTTTACATGGCCTAAAGTGTTTTAACTACGGGAAATGATGTCAAAGAGAAAAATGATTTAAATATGATTCAAAGTCAATGTAGGTTTTGGTGATCGAGCGCTTGATAAACGGTGGGCGCTCTTTATATATAGACGCTTTTAAAAGATCAAAACAAACGTGTGCCGAGTAAAAGTGGGATTTTTGAACGGATGTCATAAACAATAAAGTGTTTTTTTTCGTCGTTATCTGTTGAAATGAGGCAAATGATTTTTTTGGAGAAAAAAAATAAAACAAAGTAAGTTAAGATTGAAAAAAATATAAGAATAAATAAATTTAGTGGAAATTCAAATAAAGAAAAAAAATAAGTTGATATAAAATAAAATAAAGATCAAGTAAAATAAAAAAATTTATTAAAAAAATTAAATCAAATAAGTTTAAAGAAAATAAATTTAAATTAAATAAAAGTAAAAAAAAAAAATTAAGTAAAATAAAATCAAACAAAATAAAAAAGTTGGGTTAGGTTAGGTTCAAGTGGCTGCCGCAGAGGCACACCTAGGCCAGTATTAAAGGCCCGTTGTGATACCACCAACACTAGGAAAGTCAGTTCCGGGACCCCGCCATATGGAAAATCCCGGTATTATCGGGATTCTCCACATAGCAGAACCTCGAACCATTTAGATAACTTGATGAAGGCCATCAGGTCCTTTATGTCCAGCTCCGTGACCTGGCGTAGGCTAACCAGGAAGGGAATAAAAAAGGTAAATCAAATAAAAAAAATTTAAACAAAATAAGTAAAATGAAAAAAATTTCAACGAAAAAAAAAGTTTCAAAAAAAAAAAAAAATTCAAAAAAAAAATTAAATCAAATAAGGTACATAAAATAAAATAAAGTAAAATAAAATAAAATAAAATAAAGTAAAAGAAAAAAAATTAAATTAAATAAAATAAAAGTAAGACAAAATAAAGTAAAATAAAAACAAATAAAATAAAATCAAAAAAAAAAATAAAAAAATAAAATCAAATAACTTAAAATAAAATAAAACAAAATAAAAAAGTTAAATCAAATTTAAACAAATTTAAACAAAAAAAAAAAATAAAACAAAAAAAAATAAAATCAAATAATGTAAAACAAAGTGAAATAAAATAAAAATAAAATTGAACAGAATAAAATAAAAACAAAAAAGTAAAAAAAAAATAAAATAAAATGAAATAGAAACATAAAAAAAATTTAAAAAAAATTTATTTATTATTATTAAAATTAAAAATGCTAACAGCAATAAGGAAATTTGTTGAAAATAATATTCCCCTGCAGCGAAACCTCAAACTAGTCAGAAAAATACTAGTATACAACTAGATTTTTCTGGATGAATTCATTCGTTTCGTTTACTTCTTTTTTCTCTTATAATTCACAGATGCTTTTTCGTGCTAGTGTAAATACAAATAGTCGCTGCTTTCTTAAGAAAAAAACATCAAAATAAACGGAAATGATAAAATAAGTCATGAAAATTCTGGTTGAAATCATACTAGTCCAGGTTCAATGCCTTTTGGACTAGTATATTTCACACTAGTCCGTTATGGACTAGTATGTCGACTAGTTCATTTTATGGAAATCATACTAGTCCAGGTTGAACTAGTTGGTCGAAATCTGACAATTGATATTTTGCAGGACATAACACGTAAAAAATACCAGTTGCTTATATGGAAAAAAGGCAAAACACTGACTAGTTGGGCCCGATGCACGAACTAGTTTTCAACTAGTTGCTTTCGCTGCAGGGTTATTATTTCTTGGCCTCAAGCTTGCAATTACAATGAAGTCAGAATAAAAGAGGTAAATCAAATGAAAAAAAAAAATCCTGCAAATTTTTTTCGGTATATTTTGGAGAAGATTTAGAGTATATTTTGGTAAAGTTTCAGCACTGTGCCGAGATGATTTTTGAATGATTTTTTAGAAAAAAAAATTGAGTTTTCAGTAGATATGATTTTTTTTCGATAGAGCTTCAATAAAAGTTAAACAGAATAAAATAAAATGAAATAAGTTAAAAAAAAAAAAAAATGAAAACAAAGAAAAAAAAAAAAATGTATTTATTTGTATGAATTATTAAAATTAAAAATACCAACAGCAGTAAAGAAATTTGTTGAAAACCAAAATTTATTATTACTTGGCCTCAAGCTTGCAATTACAATGAAGTCAAAATAAAAACAGGTAAATCAAATAAAAAAAAAATTAATTTAAATTAAATAAAAAAAGATAAAAAGAAAATAATCTAATAAAAAAAATTAAAAAGTATGTAAAATAAAATATAATAAAAACAAATAAAAAAGTTACAAGAAAATAAGTAAAAAAAAATATTGAATGAAACATTAAAAAAAAAAAATTTTAAAAAAATTTAATTACTGCTTTGACCAAAAGTCTTGACCCACTATACAATGGGGTCAAAGTAGGCGGAGTTCTTAGCTCCACACTACAGCAAAGCGTTCTTTTAGCATATTTATTTCAAAGCCAGAACATTTGCACCACTTCTATCACTCACATTAAAATACTTAATTTTCCCATGCACTAAATATTCCCAGACAATTGAAAGACTCCCACGGCTTTTACCAATTCCGATGAGAAAACAGAACCCATCGTGCTGCAGAAAAATTACAAGAAAATTTTAAAACCAAGTCAAAAAAAAAAGCAGACGTCCCACGAGTTCACGCATGCGTTGTTGAACTTTTTAATTCAATTGAAAAAATGTTACTTAAAACAATACCAATAACAGCTGGCCCAAAAACAACCCAACAGTGAAGAAGACCGACAAAATACATAAGTAATTTACTTATTCCCACCAAGAATCAAGTGTTAAAAGTGTGTGTAGGGTTGGTTGCTGTCATTCATACCGCGGGCGCATACTAAACAATGAAGTTCTCTTTCCCTTCTTTGTTTTGATATTGTGTTGGTATAATAAAGAGCACTCAACTGTGCACATGAAGATACTACAAAAATATAGAAAATAAAATAATTCGTATGCGAAACCCCTTAAAATATGTAACTTCCTTAGAATTGATGGGAATTTTCATTTTCATTATTAAAAGTTTTTGTATATAGCAAGTCGAAAGTTAAAGCGTAGCGATCTGAAGTGAACATCAAGCACACTCAAGTGCTTGAGTTATGAATGAACTTGGTTGGCTACCATCAACCACTAGATCGTTTGATAAATGTTTTCGTGAATGAGTTCTCATGCTAAAATATACACTTATATGTTGCCCACGTAAGTTCGTTTGTGCGTGCATTTAAGTAGCAAGCAAGGAAATCAACTGTTCGTAACTAATGAGTTCATAGCCACCACCAAAGACTTTTTTGAGTTCAAAAGAGAGGAGTTGCAAAAATTAAAAAAAAAAAAATACATTTATGGTGCAATAACCCAAGCTTGTAGAATACTCATCTTTTGCACAAAAAGAAGAGAAGATTCACATGATGATTAATAGAAAGGTCACAAATGGTCTTGTGGTCTCTAATAGTTCTATAGTGGTTCTACCGAACTTAACCTAACTTTAGACACTGAAGACAAATTGTAGTAAAAAGGGAGTATTCATTTTTCAATTTCCCGAAGAGAAGATGTTACTAATACAAATAAAGAGAGCTCTCTTGCTTAATCTGGACACATAAAATAAATAACTTTTTTGAAGCTCCTGAAAATGCCCATTTTTTCTCTCCGAAGTCTTTACAAGGTTAATTCGAACTTAGCCGAAGCTGCTCTAATGTCAAATTGGCGACGATGAAAACCACTTATAATTTTTGGAAAAATTTTTGAATGGTTCGGGTATATTTAAGAATGATTTCGACGGTTTTTTCAGGTTCAGTTTCAGATGATTTCATAATTTTTTTTTTTCTTATTTTTTAACAATGACTGAACCGGCTGATCGCTATCAACAAAGATCGCACGTTATCCCTGTTTTTTTTTTCGTGATCTCTCTTTGGATATTTCCGGGATCAATTTAAAAAGAGTTTACTTTTTTTTTAAGTGTGTTTGATGATTTTGGTAGACTATTTGCAGGACTTTTTGGGGAACAGTTAGGCATCATTTCAATATAACCGTCAAATAATTTCGGGCTCATTTTCCAAACAATTAAGGGATAATCTGTGGATTTCTTCGACCAGTTTTTGGGACTGTAGTCGATCACTTTGTTATCTTTTTTGCAATGAATTTGAAATGTTCTTGGCATAGTTTCAATATCAGCCTCGCGATATTTTCGGCATCAGCTCCAACATTTTTGATATTACTTCAAAATCCTGCCAATTTATTTTCGGTATATTTTGGAGACGACTAAGAGACTATTTTGGTAAAGTTTCAGCACTGTGCCAAGATAGTTTTGTAATCACTTATTCAGCGTGTTTTCAGTAGATATGATATGATATCACTTCAACAACGTCTCGTGATCCTTTTGATATAACTTTAGGATGAATTCCAGTTAATTTTCGGAATATTTTAAATAATATTTTGGCACTGTTCCGAGATCACTTTAGAATCATTTAGTGCAAAAAAAATTTACAGCTTTCAGTAGATATGATTTCGATCGAGGTTATTTCAGAATAGCTAGAAATCTTTTCGATCTAACTTCAATATCAAATTTTGGTACATTTTCGGTATAGTTTGCAGGCGATTTCGGCAAAAAATATTTTGGATTAAAGTCGACCAGTTTTGATTATACATAATTTCAATTGAGCTTATTTCAGGACAGTTCCGATAACGGTTCGGGATCTTTTCGAAATAACTAAGAGTTCGTTTAGTGCTTTTTTTGGGAATATTTAAGGCAGGATTTGAGTATTTTTCTGATACAGTTTTCGGGCTGTTTTGGGATTAATTTGAAATATTTTTTTTCTATTTCAATATATGTAGTTCCGGGATCAATTCTGGGTTTTTCGACATTATTTCAGAATTATTTCGGGTTTTTTCCTAGAATATTTTCGGCAAGATTTAGGTATTATTTTGGTACAGTTTCAGGGCTGTTTTGGGACTAATTTGTATAATGATGATGATTTCGAATTTATTTTTTAAACAATTCCAACATCTTCAGAAATTCGGGTTTACTTTCGGGATCTATGAGTGACTATTCAGATGCAGTGCACAATGGTCTGAATTGAGTTTTTTTTTGGCTTAAATTCTAAATCTCTAAATAAAGCATGAATATATATTCCTCATAAAGAATGTGAAGGGTATCTAAAAAATATCCGCTAGGTGGGGCTGTTGTCGCTATATTTACAAAGTCCGCATTTAAGGACCGCTTTGGCTCATATTCCAAACATATGTCACATACAGGAAAATAAGTTGTTCCACAAATGATCTTGCCACTAGGTGGCGTTGGGATCGAGATATTTACATGTGATATGAGGAATTTCATAACAAAAGCTGAAAAAAACGTACAATTTGAACCCGACCGCCTCAGAATTTGATGAAATTTTGCATAGAGGTACATCTTACCTACCCAACCACAACCTCATTTCTGGAAATTGCATTTTCGAAAAATTGTGGGCGTGGCATGGTATCGAAATGTTCGAAAAATTACGATAAGTAATAGGTACTTTTAAAGTGTGATTACTACGGAATGGCTTTACCGATTTCAAAGATCTTTATACCATTAGAAAGGTATTGAAACCTGATTTCAAAAAAATACACTGTAAAAATTTTTTAGTACACCGAAAAAAAAATGTTTTGCAAAAAAAAATTTGAAACTGAAAAAAAAAACACTTCAAAGATCCAGCGATTTTGAAAAAGAAGAATTTTTTTAAAAAGGTCTATTTATTATATATAACATATCTGAATATTAAAAATTATTTAAGTAAATGCATGTCTTGGTTGCTTTCTTATATTTTGATATCACGCGTAAACTAATCAACCGATTTCAAAAATTTGTATACCGTTAGAAAGGTATTAAAATGGGCTTTTGAAAACATACACTGTAAAAATTCTATATTACACTGAAAAAATCAAATTTTTCAAATCGGTTGATTAGTTTAGGCGAGCAATTTCTAAAAATGAGGTTGTGTTTGGTAAGGTTCAATGCATATTGGGTTTAATGGTTCATTTTTAGGTTAAATGCTGATTTGTTCAATCTTTGGAATTAAGCTGGCGCTGCATTTCTAAAGGTAAACGGTTTCGATCACCAAGAATACGGAATCAAAATCTATATGTAGTTGAAACCCGAACTCTAACTCGACTTACTAACTACATATAATAAATCATAAAGAATATTTTCACCGGAAAGAAGCGCGACAAACAATAATAACACTCGCTTCCTCATTATTTTGCTGTTCAGTCATATTTAAAAATCGCATTCCTTTTATGTCAGCTAGTATGAAATGTAAATTGAATTATTACCCCCACAATATTTACTAAACAGGCATATCTGAAATGCATAACACAACAGACAGCCACAACATATTTAATACCGGGCGTAGGTACTTCCTGTCGATTTGCTGCTTCCCTTCTTATTTAAGTCATATTTAGTAAATTATAAACCTACTCACATTACAATTGAAGGTGTTTGGTTGATTCTAAGTTACGCATACTTGCTTGCTTACATAAGTAATAATTGTATGATGAAGTGAATGATGATAGTTGTTGTTGTTGTTGTTGTTGCTAGGCTAAATACCTAGTAAGTCACATTACAAATAAAGCAATAAGTAACAATTGCCTTGGCCGTGGGCAGGAAGCGCAAGCGCATGGGCACGCGTCATCTGCACTTGAATGCTTCCGTTGCATCGGCACACAAACCAACAACAACAACCACCCGCATCCAAAATAAACATCACACACACACACTTATATGTGGGTATGCATTTACAGTGCAAAGTCAACAAAAAGTGAAATGACTGAATGCCGGCAAAGTTGTTGTTGTTGAGTGAGTGTAGTCGTTGAGTCGAGTCGTTGACAGGATGTGCGGCAAACAGTAACACAACAAAAAAGGAAATTAACGCATATACGAAAAAATGTACAATCAGCAACATAAACAAAAACAACATCAACAGCAAAAAAAAAGTCAACACTCATAATTTCACGCATTTCCTCCCGCACGCACGACACCTCTCATTTCCGACTACACGATTTTGTGCCGAGTATTCGGTAAGTGAGCCGTCTCATTTTAATGACTCTTTTGCCGCTTCGTCGTCATAGAGCGAGAGCCCAGAGCCGCCAGACATCACTTATTTTATAATGAATGAAACCATTACTCGTCGATAGTCCTACCCAAATCTAGAACGACTGTGAATATTTCAAATCTGTACCTATGATAGGGGCCAAGGAATTAGTGGTCAAAGTCCCCAAAAAATGTCATGGATTTCCCTTATTTTAAAATGGGTGAATTTCACATATTTGTCGTAGAATACCATCCTGAGTTAGTACCTAGCGTTTTTAGACTCGTACGAGTGACAGGGCTCCAACCAGACATCCCAAGCTCGCGGATTTTCCTATAGAAATTAGTTCCGTCTTAGCAATTTAAAAGATTTGGCTAACTTGGGCTGTTTTTAAATATCCAATTTTTTACCATTTTTTGTAGAACACTACACTTAAGTAGTACCAGGCATATTTAGACTTCATCCCATGACAAAAACTTCTTCCAGACACCGCAAAGCTCGGGAGTTTTCTTTCATTCTTACTACGATTTAACTTGTTACAGCGGGTTTGTCCAACTTTGGCTGTTTTAAAAGGCGGTTGTTTACACATTTGTCGTAGAACACTACCCCTAAGTACAATCAGGAATTTTCAGACTTGGCCCCATGACAAAAACCTCTGCCAGACACCCCAAAGTTCGTGACTCTTCTTTTACTGTTAATTCGCTTTCATTTGCTTAAGCCAGTTTGTCCAAAGTTGGCTGTTTTTAAATAGCGGATTTGTCGTAGTGATGTTTGGCGGCTCTGTGCTTTCGGTCTATCAGGCTGTGTGTTTGACTCTGACTTTCATGAATGTGAATGTCAACGGGAAATTTGTGCGGAAATTGTGTGCTGCACAATTGAAGGGAGAATTTCGTAAATAAAGCTTCAAACTTTTTTTTAAATATTTTTCTGAGTATTTTACTTTAACGATCAGCCCACATCCACTTGAGCGCGTAAATTTAAATTTAGTTTTTCTTATTATGGCGCACAAGTTTATACCTACCCACCTATTAAGTTTTGAAGTTCACTTCAAGAATTTGGTATTTTTTTGTAGCATTTTTAAGTACTTTTCTACATTTTGTAAACATGTTTTTTTTTTTTTTTTTGGTTTGGCGCTTTTGTACTTTGTAGAAATCATCATCCAGCAGCAAGTGAGATATTTTGTAGAAATTTAAAATGACGCGTTTCCTGCCATTTGGCGAGCCGTTTTTGGTTTGCCGTAATTTGCTGACAGCGTTTCCGTCTTTATGTTTGTCATGCTAAATGCATGTGTTTTTGTTTGTGTAATTCATTCATATGTTTATCTCGTTATTCGCTACTTTAATGAATGAAACAAATTATTCGACGATCAATGCCATACTGAATCTTTTAGCGCTGCGATAATTCGTCTGAGGGTACAGTGTTTTGTGGCGGGTTAATTATTTTCTTGGATACGTTCTCTCAACATAGGATATATTTTTTTTTGCTAGATGGCGCGGGAGTCGCTATATTTACAAAATCCGCTTTTATGGTCTCATTTTATTCATATTTGGCACATATGTTTGATAGATGTATAACCAACAACTATATGGCAAAATTAACTCGATAGGTGGCGCTGGACTCGACTTATGGTCCGGTTATGTTACTTTTGCAGACAAAGTCGCGGGCTTATAGACTCCTAATTTTCTGAATAATCAAGTTAGATAAGTCGGATAATAAATTAAACTGTGATTAATCGGGAAATTCTAGATTTGATAAATAATGGATATCCAACAGGGTTGCCACCTATCTTAATTTTTTTTTTTAATTTTGTAGCAAAATATGCCAATATGGGTATCAAATGAAAGGTATTTTCAGCGACATGCCAAATAAAATATTTTCAAGTAGGGTTGCCACCTCACCGCAGTATATTTGTATACCCGGACTATCTCGGAAACCGCTTGATCGATTTGAATGAATTTTGGCATATAGATAAAATGATTGATTCTAAGACTATCCACTTGGGGGTTGCCACTTAGGGGGTGTACAGGGTTGCCACCTTTCTCAATTTTTTTAAATTATGGAGCTGGATGTGCCAATATGGGTATCAAATGAACGGTATTTTCGCCGACATACCAACTAAAATATTTTCAAGTAAGTTTGCCTCCCAGGGTTACCATTTTACAACAGTATTTGTATTTTATATATTTGGGATCATATTTGGATTATTTTGGGATCATTTTGCGATCATTTTGGGATAATTTTGGGGATATTTTTAGATCATTATGAGTTTAATTTTGGATTAATTTGGGACAATTTTGGGGCCATTTTCAGATCATTTTGGAGTCATTTTGGGATCATTTTTGGATCATTTTGGGATAATTTTTAGGTCATTTTGTGAACATTTGAGGGTCGTTTTGGGATTATTTTAGGATTATTTTGAGATCATTTTTGGATTATTTTGGGGTCATTTTCCGATCATTTTGGGTACATTTAAGGTTGTTTTTGGGGTCATTTGGGAATCATTTTTGGATAATTTTAGGGTCATTTTGGGATTATTTTGAGATCATTTTTGGGTCGTTTTGGGTTCAATTTCGGATCATTTTGGGAACATTTAAGGGTCTTTTTGGGATCATTTTAGGAGTATTTTGGGATTATTTGAGGGTCATTTTGGGTAAGTAAAGTTAGTGCTAAATGGATAGCACCGAGCAAGCTCGGTCCCAAAAGGTACCCCAATGTTTGCACTATTGAAAATTGCATTCCCCCAAAAGGTTACTTGACCCCAGAAAATTTTTTAAATTATTAAAAAAAAATTGTTTTTACAACTACCGATCTCCTTACAAGCCACCCTCTGGAGAGAAAACCTAGGGTAACTTCAGATTCGGATTCAGTACACCCAAAACATGCGATGTATCTCGCTACAGCTCCTTAAACCCGATAAGAAAACTAATCAACTCTTGAAAAAATTTCGATTTGCATCGAGTCGTTACCTCAGAAGACCTGAAGCTAGAATCTACCTTTTAGTTTTTCAAAACCATCCACAGTGCATTAAGTAACGATAGCTTTGCCTCTAGAAGATCGCCTACAAACTTTCTTATAAAATTTACGGAGGCAACAATATTAAGGTCGCAGAAGGTATTTATGAGATATACCTATGTATGTATATGTTTGTATGTATGTATTTTAAAACATTTTACAAACTCGACAAAAATGTTTACCAAAATTTCAGTGAAGTGTGCGAATTGCGATGATGTGGTCGAAGCAAATTTACGGATACTCAATGCAAAAATAAAAATGCTTCTTGGATGAATTTTACAGGTATATAAATACATACCCAATTGACATTTTGAAGCATAATCATCTCGAAAATGAATCTACAATGTAAGCTCGACATCAGGCATCGCCACCTAGTGGCTCTTTTGGCCCATTGCGGCCCTACAACAAAATAAGGTGGCTCACAAAAACGTACCAGATTCGCAAGAAAAAGTTGCGGCTCTGTTTAGTTAGTTAATTTTTAGTGATTTCAGGAACGATGTTGTTGTAGAAAGCATTAATTTATTGTTGTATGGCCCAGTAGGCTGAAAGACCTGATGACCCCTGCTCTACATCATCACGTTTATTCAGAATGACGAAAGACGCGAAACAATCATCAATATGCTAACTGGGTATGAACGTGTGTTTTGGGAAATTGAATGCTTCATTTGCTCATCCGGCAGACGAAAGCGAGCATTCTCTCAATTATTTACTTCCTGCGTCGACAACAATGTTGTAAATTTTCAAAAACAGCAATAGTTTTTACATTTCTATCAAGTGACAATACCTGATGATAAAATTTTAACAAGTCGATGTCTGTAATTCGTAGAAATTGAAGAAAATGTCATACTTGGCATAATAGATGCGAAAACAACGTTTTTTTTTTCGAATTTTTGTTTGTTTGTCTGTATGTTTGTTCGCGCATCACTCAAAAACCCCTTAATAGAATTGAATGAAATTTTCACCGACGAGTTGCTAGGCGTTCAACTTAAAGTTTAGAATACATTTTATATCATCAAAATATTTTATTTCTGCTTTACACAGTGATGTCAAAAAAATTGATATCCCAATATTTTTCGTTCGGCGTTTTTGAAGAGTTTAAGGGGGACGCTTCTAGAGTTCATTGCAAAAGCTTTCATATCAAAATTGTACGTGGCCCAAGACCGATGATATAGACCATGATTTTTATGTTTTGCAATATTCAGTAGTCTATTGGCAGTCATAAATCCACACATGAAGCGCAATAAATTTTTACCTCTATTTTATGTCTCGTGATACGCGCAAGTCGATTTACATACTCCTTGTTGTTGTTATTCTCTATTGCTGTCGAATGTAAAAATGTATTTTTAAATTTTTAGACAAAAATAAACAACATCTAACGTCTGCATTCATAGCCGTCGTCTGCTAAGATCAGTGATCTACGAATGAGTTATGAAACTTTTCAATGTGCTGTACGACGATGCTATAGGAGCTGCAAAGATGATGAGGAGTAGGAAACAGTGAATCACCTCATCCCCTACGCCAGATGTCGGACATAAAGTACTTGATGGCCTTCATAAAGTCATCTAAGTGGTTTGAGGAGGAGTAACGGTGTAGGTTTAGGAGTGTCAGTCCCGGGATTCCGCTATGTGGAGAATTTAGGAATTTTCCATATGGCCGGGTTCCGGGACTGACTTTCCTAGTGTTATCACAACGGGCCTCTTAAAACTGGCCTAAGTGTGCCTCTGCGGCAGCCACTTGAGCCTAACCTAACCCTAATGTGCTGGACTATAATTATGGCAAAAATCATCCACACGAAGTACCCTAGTAGAATTATGGGGTCTATCAGCAATTTCGACAGAGCTTCTCCTTGAGAATAATTTCTGAAAGTCTATAGATATTTCATCGATTTAATCGGAATCCTCTACCAAATTTCGATTAAGTCGATGAGTTGTCTATCGACTCTCCGGAATCATTCCCAACCAGAAGCTCCGTCGTGCCCATGCGGGTTAGGGGTTAAAAATATGCTCATAGGTAATGCACATAGGTAATGACGTGCTAACTCGATGGTTGATCTACGGATATGATGCCTCTTATTACCCATCTTCTCCTTTCTCACGGATGGAGGGATGACATGCCCTAGAAGGTTCGACTGGTCATACCAAATCGCTACCATCACAGTCGGGCAGTACCGCTAGCGAGTACCGCCGCGTACCGGGTTAATATCCGGCCAAGGACTGTAAATTTCGGCATCACTCCCCATAACCTTCGAGGAGTGCTTTTGCTGTTAACAACAACAACAACAACAACAGAAGCTCCGTCGGAATTGCTGATAGACCCCTACAAACTTTGTTTCGAAAATAAATAAAATTTGTTCCGTCGTCTGCACTACAATCACTATGCGACTTAAGCGGGCTACTCACCTGCCAAGAAATGTCAAACTCCATATAAAAAAACGCTCAAGAAATGGTCAAGAACTGTTTTCACACGACAAATTTTCTTGAGCTAATACTCAGCTCATAAGAAAAAATACTACAATTTTCGATGGTTGGCAACGCCTGTTTACCTCAAGAAATAAATAAGCTCGTATATATTTCTTGAGGTAAAAGTGCAGTTCCACAGCAAAGGTGAGTACATATTGCGCTACACATGTTTTATACATTTTTATAAGAGTAATTTGCAAAAAAATGGAAAATTTGGTAAACGTCAAAATTTCTTGACCAGGTATAAGAAATATATGCTCGTTTTTTTCTTGAGGCATTTCTTGGCAGGTGGGTAGCCCGCTTTACATATGTGATTGGGTCATAAAATATTTTTTACAGTTAAGTACACTCAGAAAAAAGTTCCCTTAATTCAAAGAAAAAATTCCCTTATTTGGCTCCAAAGACATGACTTCGACATGACTTTTTTCCTAAGTCTTTAAATTAAGGAAAATATTACTTATGTTAAGGAAGCCATGACTTTGGAGCCAAAATAAGGAAACTCTTTTCTGAGTGTACTCCATAAAACTGCATTGACGCCTGGCTATGCGCCTCGTTTATCATTTATCTCAATATATGTATATGAAACGAATACCATTAAAGCATTGCAAATTGCAAGAACGAAAGCTGGCATCCATAAAACACCACTGTCTGGTGGAAAAATAGAACAGGCGACAGCGTAACAACGCAATTGGGTTCCAAGACGGCGGAAAATTTATATAAAAATAATGCAATAAATTTTATATCAAAAAAAAAAAAAGTTAGCGGAAAACAAAAATCGTAAAAAGCTAATGGCGCCATGTGCAAAGTACACCCTCTTGAATGCTCCCCCAAAGAAAAGTGCCAACATCATAGAGATCATCAAGCGATCATGCGCCTCGTGATCACACAAAGCGCACACCGCCCTCTGTTTACGCTGTCGCGCATTTTGAATGCTTGATAAATGTGAATCTTTTGCCATTTTTACATTCAACCTCTATATCTCATTTCCTTTGTTTCTTTCATTTGATTGAGTTCCAAAGTGATCATCAGGGTCTGGGCGTTGAGACATTTAACATGACAGCTTTTAATGCAGATCATATGTATGCTGTGTCTTTGTTTTTGGAAAAGGGCGACAAAATGCGATTTATGTGTTAATATGTTTGTTCAAGTTTTTGAGCTGATGAGCTGTGTAATGTCGACAAAAAGTTCCAGAAATACTACAAAGTACAGCAGTGTTGTTATGTTGTATGTACTTTTGGAAATTGTACTTGGTCACATACGCGCCCATTTCGGGTGACACATTCGCCAGACTGACGACAGACTTGCAAAACTTGCTATGAAACAGTTACAAGGCAGATAACAATTATGTGCGTCATTAATGAGTAATGAGTGAATTTGTTCTTGTCGAAGAATGGTAAACGGGAAATTTTGCATGGCTCATTTCATAAGAAATTGTTGGACATCACCATCAGACATCACGTCACCATCAGATATCACGTCACCATCAGATATGACGTCACCATCAGATATCACAGAAAGGAAAGCAATTAAGAGAAATAAACAAAAAAAATAAAAAGATATAGCAAAATAAAATAGGAAATAGAAAAATAGATGAAATAAAATAAAATGAATTAAAACGAAATAAAAAAAATTAAAATTAAATAAATTAAAATAAAATAAAATAAAACAAATGACTAAAAATAAAATAAAATAAAATAAAATAAAATAAAATAAAATAAAATAAAATAAAATAAAATAAAATAAAATAAAATAAAATAAAATAAAATAAAATAAAATAAAATAAAATAAAATAAAATAAAGTAAAATAAATAATAATAAAATAAGAAAATAATAAAATAATAACAAAAAAAAAAAAAAAACAAATTAAAATAAACCAAAATAAAATAAAATAAAGTAAATAAAATAAAATAAAATTAAAATAACAAAAATAAAATGAAAAAAAAAATTTAAATAAAAAAAAATAAAACAAAAAAAAAAATTTAAAAAAAAAAATATAATAAAATGACAAAAAAAAATTTAAAAAAAAAGTATTCATAATTGAAAAAACTTGATAATAAAATAAAAAAATAATAAAAAAATAAAATAAAACAAAACAAAGTAAAATAAACCAAAATAAATAAAAATAAAATAAAAGTTAAATAAAATAAAAAAAAACTGTTTAATTAAAAAACAAATAAAATAAAAATTTAAAAAATAAATATATGAAGAAAAAAATATAATAAAATAAAAAAAACTAAAAATAAAATTATTCATAATTGAAAAAATTATAATAAAATAAAAAAATAAAAAAATAATAAAAAATAAAACAAAACAAAACAAAACAAAGTATAATAAACCAAAATAATATGAAATAAATTAAATTAAAATAAAATAAAATTAAAATAAAAAAAAAATAAAATGAAAAAATAATTTTAAATTAAAAAAAATAAAAAAATTTTTTAAATAAATATAATAAAATAAAAAAAACAAAAAATATAATAAAATGAAAAAAAAGTTGTAAAGATAAAAAAAAAATTAATCATAACTAAAAAAAATGATAATAAAATAAAAAAATAATAAAAAAATAAAATAAAACAAAATAAATTAAAAGTAAAATAAAATAAAACAAAACAAAGTAAAATAAACCAAAATTAAATAAAATAAAGTAAAAAAAATAAAATAAAACAAATCAAAGTAAAATAAAATAAAAAAATAAAGTAAAATTAAATTAAAAAAAAATAAAAAAATTAAAACTAAAAAAATAAAATAAAATAAAAAAATGGAAAAGGCAATAAAATAAAAAACAAATAAAAAAATATAAAAATTTCAAAAAAAATTAAAAAAAAATATAATAAAATAAAAAAAACAAAAAAATACAAAAAAAAAAAAAAAAAATGAAATAAAATTATCCATAATTGAAAAAATTGAATGTAATAAAAAAATTAAATTGAATAAAAAAATTAAACATAATACATAAAATAAAATCATTCATATGAAGATATTATGCAGTTACTCTGTTTCTAACATATGTATGTAATTTGTTTTACTGTGTTTTTTTTTATACTTATAATTAAGTATGCCGGCTCAAACTAATTATCATTAATCACTCATGTATATCATTCAATAACATATAACTTTATAAATAACATTTTTAAGGTCAAAACAATTGAAAAATACCAGAAAGACATAATCACCCATATATACAAACAAAAACCTACTACAATAAATACGTTTTTACCGCGTTATAAAATAAAATGATAGATATGAAGAACAACTGCTAGTTGTGTGAAGGTTGCTCAGTATATTTGTTATTCGTATTGGTAAATAATTATGATACTTTTTTGTATACTTTTTAAATGTTTTGCAATTTTTCAAATTATGGTAATTAATATTAACTAATAATACTCTTAAAAATAAGTTTGCGGGTATATTAGCGGCGCAACTTTATAGAATAAAAAAAAATATATGTTTTCTTGCTTTAAGCTTTAAAAGGGAACATCTAAAAATACTTCGATTCGATTCTAAAAATCGGTTTTTGAGTGATGCGCGAACAAACTTACAGACCAAAACTAAAAAAAAAAAAAAATATGTAAAAATAACTTTATAACACTCTTTACAAAATATTTATGCAATTGTAAACACTTTATAAGTTATTTGTGGCGGTGGTTTGGCTTCCTATTTTTTTCTTTCTTATTTTGCTATAATTTTTTCTTCTTCAATTTGTTTTTCTTTGTATGACTTTGAAAAAAAGGTCAATTAGTTTGTTATGCTAATGTGACTTTCTTCGATTTTATTATAGCTTTTTAAACAAAAAAGTTGTTGTTATTCCCAGTCTCGGAAATCATTGAATTAAGTCAACTCAAAAGCATTTACTGCCAACATTCAATTATTTATTGTTAACTGTTTTAATTTATTTACAGTCAACAGTTTGGAGTTATTTATTGTTTTTTTTTTTGATGGAGTGGCAACCTTGAAATACATACAAAAATCCATATTTGTTGTATATTTTTGTTATTATTAAATATGTTTGTATATATTTGTAAGTAGGCATTTATTTGTAATTTATTATTGCTTTAATGTACCTGTTAATATTTAAGGTATTTTAAGAATGTTTAATTTTTGTTTGTTCTTATCACAAGGTTAATTCGTAAAGCTTGTGTAATATAATTTTTTTGTTCATTTGCCATTCTTTTCATATTTTTTATATTTTTGGTTTCTATACATTCCTGTTCATTTTGCCTTTTCCTCCCTCTTTACACCATTCAGTAATATAGTTTCAATGTTGATAATTATTTATTCTTTTATTTCCTCTTCTTTCCTCTCCTTTCATCTCATTTTATTTCTTTTGCTTTTCTTTCCTTCCCTACCCTTTTCTTTCCTTTCCTTTTCTTCCCTCTCTTTTCTTTTCCTTTTCTTCCCTTTTCTCTTCTTGCATTTCATTTTATTTCCCTTCTTTCTTTCTCCTTTTTTTCTTTTCTTTTATTTTCCTTTCTTTTCGTTTCTTTTATTCTCTTACTTGACCTCTCTTTCCATTTCCATTACATTCATTTCTTCCTTTTATTTTCTTTTTCTTTAATTTCCTTTCGCTTCCTTTGATTTAGTTTCGTTTCCCTTAGTTTCCTCTCATTTTATTCTTTTTTTTTTCATTTCATTTCTTTTCTTTTATTTTTATTCTTACCTTTATTATCTTTCAATTTTTTTCCTTACCTTTCCTTCCCTTAATTTTCCTTTTCCTACCCTTCCTTTCCTACCGTTTCCTTACTTTCTTTTTTTCCTTTCCATAACTCCTTTAGTTTTCTTTCTTTTCCACTCATTTCCTTTCCTTATTTTTTTAGCTTTTCATTACCTTTCTTTCCTTAATTTTTCATTCTTTTTATTTTCATTTATTTTCGTACCTTCCTCCTCGCTACCTTTTCTTTCCTTTCTTTTTCTCTTCTTTCCTTTCTTTGTCTTTCTCTATTTGCTTCTTTTTTCCACTCCTTTACCTACATTACATTTCCTTTCATCACTTTTCTTTTCCATTCCTTTCCTTTCCCTACCTTTATTTGCCTTTGATTTTTCTCTCATATTTTCCGTTCCTTATCTTATCTTACCTTTATTTTCCTTTTATCCATTACTTTCCTTTCCCATTCTTTCCTTTATTTTATATTTATATTTTTATTTATTTTATATTTTTTCCTTTCCTTTCATTTCCAACAAATTTCTTTTTTTACTTTCAATCACTTTTCTATTTCTTATTTTACTTTTTTTAGTTTTATCAATTTTCTTTTTTATTTTATTTCACTAAGTCTAGCCACGAAGGGCTTTGTGCTTTTTTTTTCAAAACATCATGTCTGAGCAAGCATTTGCTTCTCTGAATGCCCACGCACAGATTTTGTTTTTGTAAACACTGTTTGTACCTACGCTCAATAAAGTTGACGGGCTGGCTCATGTTTATTATTGCTGCCAACAAAACAACTCACACTCGGACTCTCCCCAACTGCAATGAATGCAAGCACAACAATGCAAGTGTACCTACATACACACATAACAGCGGCTCTATAAAGTGAATGCGTGTTCAGCACTTGTAGTGGTGTGACTTTCAAATCATATTATAATTAATTTTTGGTTTGTTGTCGCACACCCTGCTCGGCGAGACCTATCGATCATATCAAATTTTATATACCTTAGAATTGTGGTTATTGCAAAAAAGGGAGAAAACTTTTAAGCATTGCGCATTTATATATAATAGATTAAAAGATTTGACTAGCTGACCTGGCAGACGTTGTCCTGCAACAAATTTATTCATGTTTCTCTAAACCGATCCCTATATCTATCTCAATCCCTATCCCTACCTCTATCTCCATCCCTATACCTATTCCCACCATCAGGTTCTGAAAGGCAATATGAAAAAACTGATGACAAATGAAAAAATCGGGCCAGTGGATCGGCTTTTTAGCTTTTACAAAATTTCGAGTTAAAATTTTTTATATATAGTATAGATATATAGGACTGTAACATGAACATGTTGTATGTAGTATATATGCAAGTATACTTTGTAGACCTGCATTTCTGGTGCTGTACTTATTGCACTTAAGTGCTCATAAATAATTACGATTTGTTGGTGGCTCTACAAAGTATCATATTAATTCGTCACCTGTTCAAGTACCTGCTATATAAATATAGACTGTAACAGTCGTTGCTGTGCGGTGATGTTTTATAAATAAACATAAATTAGAGTTGGCTTGTACTTATCAACTGATAAACAGTTGACCCACTTTCCGTGCTGTGGTTTTAACAGCAGTTTGATGATAAAAGGTATTTCCACTTAAAGGTAAAATGCTCGTAAAAATAGAGCTTTTTTATAACTTTGGTATTTGATGCTTTACGAGGGCCAGCGCAAAAAAAAAATTGTTTCCCTTTTAATTACTTAAAAAAAAATGTTTAGTTTTTTTCTACAGCCTTTCATATAAGTCTCTAATTTTGAAAGTCACTTTAAAGGTAGAAGAAACTTTGCCACTCAAGTAATTTTCCTTTTCATTCTGAATACTTTTTTAGTCACCCTGGTATAAGCCCGTTAATGTAAAAGCTTATCAGTATACTTTTATCATACTTCAGCTCCTGTTTGCTTAGTGGTTGAAACATGCTATATATTTTTGATGGCGACTACATTCACATAAAGATAAGTAGGCTAGAAATACATTTACCGGTTCTATCTAGTTTACATAGTCCAATGACATTATGATAAAAAAAAGTAAAAAAGTAAAAAATGTATTTAAACGTGAGCAGGTTCAATAATATAAGCTGAATGATATCTCAAGGCTTATCACAGAATACAAAAAAAAACCTATTGCTGCGATACTCCTACAGGTTATCATTAGAACCCTTAAAGTAGGGCTCGGCAGAATTTAAAGGGTGTATTAGTGAAAGAGCGGTCATCGCACCAATCGAATTATGCTCTTTTTGTTCCTCACTCACTAGTTGTTGAGTCGTTGCTTGCAAGGAGTGACTGAGCATAACTAACGACATTCATTGATTGGTCAGTGCGATTTCATTTCTCGTGAGTCCAAGCAAAGAGCTAATATTTTGTGTTAATTTGGTCCACAAGTTTTCGGACAATTGTCGCACTAGGTGCCTAGGCCTGCCTAAAAGAGATTTTAGCGCCGTGCCTCCACTTACAATTTGCAGTGTACTGCCTTTGAATTTTCTTTTTCTACAACTTGGAGGGACCTGCAGTTTTTGCCGACTCCAAGTGGCACCAGCAAACAGTATGATTTTTTGATGAGAAGCCTTCAAAAGCAGGAATACATTCGGAGAGTTTGCCAAACCACTGCCGGCTAGCTCGTTTAGGAAAAGTGTTTTCTAACGAATTTTTGACGTTACATTTATCAGCTTGAGAACCTGGAATATGGGTGTAGTAGGCCGAGCACACTACCGCTACACCACGACGGCTGCCAGGCATACATATGTATCTAAAGATATCCTTAAATTTTGAAAAGGGTGTTGCGCATGGTATGATATGATTTTTTGATATGATTTTTTGATACGATATTTTCATCTAGTATATAATATAGATTTTGCTAAAACACATCTAACGATGTGTGCATGGCGTTGCTAAAACAACAACAACAACTGTCACGACGATGTGATATAACCAATCTGCTATGACTTATTTTATATCATATCATATGACCTAATTTGATATGAGGAATATAAGTAGTTAATTTATTGAATAATATCAAAGGGACTACTTAGAAAGCAGGGAAAATGACTTTAATAGCAACAACAACAAAGAACATTTTATTATTAATAATATAACTTGATGTCAAAAGATATCATATGATATGTTCAGATATCACATAATCTGATTTAGTGATTTTATATGAATCAATGCTTCATTGATTAGTTGTGTCACAACGACATTGAGCGCAATATTTTTATATTTGAGCTTACTGAATTTCAATTGATGGTTTGATATCATATCATATGAAATAATTTGAGATAAGAGGAATTAAACTACACAGAGCCAACAATGCCTAATAAAATAGAACAAAAGTCATAAGATATCTCTATAGATTTTCTTCAAGAAGATGTGCTTCTTATTATTGTAGAGACCGTCTTTTTAATTTTATTAAGAAGATTTTCTTTTTAATATTTTAAATGAAAAATAAAATGATATCGCCCTCACCGAGAATCGAACTTACAATTTTCGGAATGATAAACCGAGCTGTTAACCATCAGGCCATCGCTCACTTTTGATTGCCAGCTTCTAATTACCGATATGTGTAGAGTTGTTAATGTTTCAAAGGAAAATCTTATAAATATATTTAAGAAGATTTCTTTTTAACATTTCTAATTAGGAAAAAAAGAGAGAGAATCGAACTTACAATTTTTCGATTGCTAAACCCAGCTGCTAACCATCCGGCCATCGTATACTAATAATTTCCAGCGTCTAACTACACCTTTGTACTAAATGTATAGTTTTTTTAATAAGAATTTCTTCTTAGAACCAAAAAGATTTCCTTATCGTTTTTTCTTCGTTTCCACCGTTGCGACTACCCCTTTGCCCAAAAACGAATCATGAAGACAATCTTATTAATTTTATTAGGCATTTTTGGCTCTGTGTAGTCGATATTTTGTGATAAGACATCATACTTTTACAATATGCTGATTTGCTTTGTTTTATTTAGTTTGATATGAGCGGAAAGCAGAGAAAATGGCTTTAGTAGCAACAACAACAAGGAAAATTTTAAGTATTGATAATATAATTTGATGTCATAAGATATCATATGATATGTTCAGATATCACATAATCTGGATTTATTGATTTTATATCAATCGATGCTTCAATCATATGTATTAGTTGTATCATAACGACAGTAAAACATTATTTTTCAATTTGATGGTACTAAATTTCAACTGATGGTTTGATATCATATCATATGAACTAATTTGAGATAAGAGGAATGAAAGTGGCCGATATTCTGTGATAAGACATCATACTTTTACAATATGCTGATTTGCTTTGTTTTATTTATTTAATCTGTTGAAGCCTTAGCTGATTTGATATCACATCATATGACGTGAAGTTGTGATATTACCAATCTACTGTAACTGATTTGATATCAATACAGGCTACTTCTAAATGTATATATCCCATTTATGACTCATACCTTTAGTTGGTAGCGAAATCACACTTAACCCTGAGTAATTTCCAAATGTTTTTGTTATCTTTTTTTATCAATCCGACTGAGTACTTGAGTAAAGAAAATTTAAGCTAAACAATCAAATGCGTTATAAAATATGAGTGAAGCACATGCGTACAATTTCAAACCACATATGGTACCCCCATTTAAGCATTTGATTATGCGCTTCTCTTACAGCTATCAATTGTATCGCTTTAGTCGCACACAGGACGTACTTCAAAAATACAATTACAAAAATATTTAAATGCCGCCAGGTGAAATTTTTTCCTTAACAATGCTTATCTTTTCGTCCTTTTTGAACAGTGAACAGCTAAAAGAAAGAGCAGCTGTTTGAAGACAAGCAAGAGAATGCGCGCCACCAACTCATTATTGGAACATCACCATCTATATGTGAATACCTATGTACATCAGTTGGCTCATTTGTTGCCTTCATGGCTTTTTTCGATGGATATGTCTGCGCACATGCGCATGAGCGCGCATTAAAAATATTCACACATGCACATGGACATGATATCTCGTTCAAAGCTGAAATGTCCGTATGTTTTGTAGGTATATAATCATTTGTAGCCTTCTTAACACTATTACCCTTATGCGGACCACACCTTTTGTTGCCTCTCACAATTTCGAGTCAATTGAAATGCGTATTTTTCAGCGCCTTTTACTTTTTGTATGCTGCATTCAAGTGTTTCGTTTTTTTTTTTTACTCGTTTTTACTGCAACAAATTTTGCAGCTGCTGTTTTTCGAACAAATTCTCAAGTGTTTTATTTGTTTGCTACTGATGCATCACCACAAATATTTTTGAACATATATTTATGTATCCTAAAGATAAGTCTGGTTTGTATATGTTTGCAGTCAATGTATGCAATTTTCGGTTTTTGTAAATTTTTTGGTTTTTCCGCATCGTCCTCAGTCAATCGATCGATCGCATTACTGCGCTGTCTTTCACAAGTCCCTTTTGATTTTTTGGCAATTTAAGTTACAATTTTTTTTGTGGTCACAATTTTTTTGATGCAAATTTTAAATTAAGTATTTATGTAGTATACTGATAGTTTGTGGTCAATTAAATTAAATGCGCCATTAACCTAAAAAGGTGATTTTCTTAACTTGCAATTTTTGTAGCAAGGAAATGTAATTGGCCATATGAATGATTTTTTCAAGAGAGAGAAACTCGTGTAAATGCTCTGATATTGTATATGTATATGTATTTTTGTAATTGTTATTGGGTAAGACCTTGGAAAAGGAGAAAGTTTTTTTAATCACCACAACTGAGTGACAACATACTCGTCACATCACGTGAGCGTCATTTGTGATTCGATATAGCTGTCGCCAATTATTATAGGGTTCAGAAGAACAGACCACCATCATGGATTGATTAAAGTAGCCAGGCTAACTAATCACATGTAATACAATTTTGCATAGCATGATATCACTTTGCTGCATGTGATGTGATTTTGTTTAGTATGACATGATTTATTTTGGTCTGATGTTATGCTATAGGATATAAAACGCTATATTCACTTGGTATAAAATTGTATTATGAGATATTAATCGATGGAGGAGCTGCTGCTACAACGATGACAAGAACATCAACAACAATAATAACAACAACAACAACAACAACAACAACAACATTCTTGCATGGTATGATATGATTTTGTTGCGTCTCATGTGATTTCATTGAAAGTGATATGGTTTTTTTTTATATAAGAAGTTATTTGGTCCATAGATGTGCTCATGGCGCTGCTACAACAACCACAACAATCCACGTGATTTTACCAAACCGCTGTGATTGATTTGATATCTCATCATATGACGTCATTTGATATGAGAGGAAATGAAGTAGTTAATAGCATGGATTGAGATACTATGTATCGAGACTCGATATTTACTGAAGGAACGTCTGAGACAACAACAACAAAGTTATAGCTATTTATTATAGTTTGTTGCTAAAATATCACATTATACATATATCAGATACCACATAATTTAGATTAAGCGATCTGATAATAAGCGATACGATGTCGCATCAATTTGTTGTTAGAACAGTAAAAACAATATTTTCAAATTTTATCTAACTGTTTTTGAACCGATTGGTATTGTTCTAATTGCTTGATGTGGTGTGGCTTGAACTGATTTGATATCATATCATATGACCTAACTTTAGATGAGCGGAAAAAAATAAACTGATATTTTTTGATAACTGATTGGCGTTTTTTAATGTGTTTAGATGCATTTTACACAGTATAAAATATGATTCTAAACATTCATTAGAATTTTCTATGACCTTATATGATATGATATGATATGATAGTGTGACTAAATTTGATGAAACTATGTCACCTGGTAAGTAACTGACTCATTTTCAGACAATTTATACTGAACTGTTTTTTTTTTTCTTATAGAGCGCAACATTGATTCAATTTACTTTGAAAATATCTAGCAACCTATATCAAAAACAGTGATTTAAAAAATATAGGTTTTACGTAAGATATTTATTGAACATATGAGGTATTTTCATATCACCTGCAACTAAAAAACTACCATAATGCGTGTTTTTTTTTTATTAATTTTGTTCCAAGGTTTCTTTATCGGAATATGTTTAACACTTGACCTATTTTAAAATGTGATCCCATTAAAAATGCTCACCTCAAATAGCAGCTTCCTGCTGTCAAAAAATTGTTTGTTGATTTGATGTCTGATAACGAAATCCAATTGCTTGCCAAACTTATATTCCGCGATTTTTTTTTTTAAGATAAGAATACACTTGATGCGCATCAATTAAACAAAGTGAATGGGGTCATAAAAATTAATGACGTTTCCAGTTGACTGCATATGGCGCTGGAACAACTCGTAGAGATACTCGCAAATATATTAAAAAGTTTCGTATCAAATTCGATGAAGTGAATTGGCGATCGCGAGTTTGTTGAGAGAATATTGTTTACAAGTAAAAAATAGATGGAATGTATTTATTTTATTTGAACGCGTGGCTGTCGTCACGTATAGTATGTAATTGCAATAAAAACAAATTGCTTTGCGTTTCCGCTGTGACTAGGCGATGTCGCGACTTGCGCTTGTTTTTTACTGTGACGTTTTTGGTTAAATTTTTTTTTTTCGAGAATTTTTGCTGACACCGAGTAGCTTAAAGGCGGTATATGATGACGTTTGCGGTATTATTTTGTTTGTTTAAGGAATTGAGTTGGATTTTTCGTATATTTTTTCAAGTAGCTATTTTTAAAGGAAATTATTTATTACTCTCTAATTTTAAATTTTTTTTTTCACTCTCTTTCAAGTACCAAACTTTCTCTGCAAAATCTTTTCTTTTTCTTAACCCTTTTCACGCTTTCTTCACAATTTTCTTTTCTTCGTACAGCTCAAGTCATTCACACTGTGTGCTATTTCTTCTTGTACTTGTTTAACTTATTTTTAATTTTTTTTTTTTTTTTTTTGCTCAAAAGTTTCACAATTTTCGCTGACACTAATGATGTTGCTGACTCGTCTGACTTTTTGCCGTTTGCCACTGATGACGCTCGTTTTATGCGCGCTATTTAACTTCAGATTTAGCAAGCTTGTAATAATTTCTGAAAACGTTTCTGCTCGTGTTGTTGCTAATTTGCTAATTTTTTTTATTTGGTTTGTTTGCAAGTCTGTTGCACGGAGACGACGACGACGACGCGCTCACAGATAGCGCAATCAGGCCAGACTAGATAGACGAAAAACACGCGCGCCGGGTAGCGATTTTTATACGATTACTAGCGCGTCGCGTTGAAGTGGGACGCGGCGACGCGCAGGTGAGTGGTTAAAGTGCTAGCGCTGCGCTTTGTACTAGTTTTACGAAAATTTCGAAAGTTTATTGTTTTTTTAAGTTGCCGCTTTAGTCAGCGCGCTGTGCAATCTGTTGCGTTATTCTTGCTGTTTTTGTCTTCTTTATTTTTGTTAAATTGCTTTTGTAAGCTATTTTAAAGTAGGTAAAACCACATAAAAGGTTAATTCACTATTCGCAAATAAGATTTTCTTTAGTTTTGCTTTGTAAAATTTTTTTATAATTTTTCAATCTTAATTTTTTTCTATTTTTAAGCACAGATATATTTTTTATTCTATAAATGATTTTATTTTCTTGTTTTACGTATTTTATTTTTATTATTTTTTATAAATCACGTATCCGCTTGCTTCAACGTATCGCTCTTGCCTTCAACCGTACGCGCTCAACTCACATAAACAAATGCGTTCTGGCTCTGTGCGCGCTGTCAGTTTTGTTATTTGGCGCCGCTCAGCGCTCTTTCGGTTTGATTGTTGCATTTGTGTGGTTGCAATAGAGCTCACAAACTATCGATATTCGCGAACAACGATCGATAATTATCGATAGTTTTCGAACCTACTATCGATAGCATGATTTTATATATTTTACTGCACGTTAAAACTTCGCAAATTCTTAACAACAGTGAAATATTGTCTCAACTTATGGCCTGATTATGTATTGCGAACGATAGCTCAGGCGAACGGTATGTATACTTACAATATCGCATTTGCTTTCATTTTTGTTTTTTTATGTCAAAGAAAAGTCGAAAATATTAAAAAAAAAAATCTATCGAGCAAGCGAAAATGATAAACAATGCGATGGATATTTGCAATATACATAGATGACAGCGTCTTTATTTGCAAATATTACAAAAGCTTAAAATAAATACGGTGTTTTTTTAATATCTTGACAGCACCATCTAGCGAAAAAAATCCAGAGAATAAAATGTCAAAATTTCTCAAAAATCCGCTCAGTAGTTTTTGAACCATTGCGTCACACAAAAAAGCGCTCCAAATATATATATGTAAATAACAAGGAACTACAAAAATATTTCGATATTTTTACCAAACGAAAGAAATTGAATCTCTTCTAGGTAACAAAAAGTATAATGCGAACACCATCCAAACAAAATGTCACGATAACGTAACGTCATCGATAGTGCCATCGCCAGTTTCCCAACTCTACTTTGCAACATTTGGTTGGGCGACACATCGAACATGTTCGATATGGCATAAGCATAAGCTGCTTTGTCACGTACTCTACATTTCAACATTATTTTTAAAGAATATTTGGGGTAGGTAAATCAATACTTGATCGTTCCAGCACTCGAATATGCTGCGTTTATATCCAATAAAAATGCTTTCACGCTTACAGGAGATCTTTTATCACTATATAAAAACTGCTTTCATTTTAAGAACAATTACAAAAATAGATTCTAGCAATATTGCGCCTTATGAAATAATAAAATTAGGTCAGATTGCCTCAAATGGGTCAGAACATACCAAGTGACATAATTTTATCAAATTTGGTCACATCATCGTATCATATCTCATGATATAAGGTCATATCAAATTAATGAATAGTTTCAATTATATTTCTTACTGTGTGACATACGATATTTTATTTCGAGATATTGATTACTTCAACTCTGCCCATATCCAAAACCGTCATACGATGTGATATCAAATCAGTTAAGCATACATTGGATTCAATAAATAAAACAACGCTAATCATTTAAAATTCAAGTACCTGCGTGACCGATCTTGCTCGGTGCTATAAATTTAACGCTAACTTTACTTACCCAAAATGATCCCAAAAATAATGAACCCAAAAATAGTCCCAAAATGATCCAAAAATGACCCCAAAATGAACCCTAAAATGATCTCAAAATGATCCAAAAATTATTCCCAAATGATCCCAAAACACCCTTAAATGTACCCTAAAATGATCCCAAAATTATCCTAAAGTTTTCCCAAAATAATCCTAAAATAATCCCAAAATTACCCAAAAAGACCCTCAAATGTTCCCAAAATGACTCAAAAATTACCCCAAAATGATCCCAATACGACTCCAAAATTATACGAAAATTGCCCCAAAATTGTCCCAAATTAATCCAAAATTTAACCCAAAATAATCTCAAAATAGCCTCGAAATTATTCCAAAGTGACCCCTAAATGATCTCAAAATTATCCTTAAATAATCCAAATATGATCCCAAAAAAATACAATACAAATACAATACGGTAAAATGGTAACCCTGAGCGGCTACCCTACTTGAAAATATTTTAGTTGGTATGTCGGCGAAAATATCTTTCATTTGATACCCATATTGGCATATCTAACTCCATAATTTAAAAAAAAAAAATTGAGATGGGTGGCAACCCTGTACACCCCCCAAGTGGATAGTCTTAGAATCTATATGCAAATCTCATCCAAATCGGTCAAAAAAAAAAAAAAAAAAAACTAATGGCGGCGATATACCAACAGGTTATCATAACCTCTAACGAGATTTTTAGCCGAGCTTCTCTTTCCAACTTGTGGTGTGTTGCTTTTGAGTTTTTCCTACAAGTTGGCGGGACCTACATTTTTTTGCCGACTCCGAAACGCACTTGCAAAGCAAATTAATTTTTTGCTGAGAAGCTTCTCATGGCAGAAATACACCCGGAGAGTTTGCCAAACTACTGCCGAGGGGCGGCCCCGTTTAGAAAAATTCTTTTTCTAAATAATTTTTGATGTTACTTTTGCCGGGCATCGAACCGCCACGACTTGGTGTGGAAGGCCGATCACTTAACCGCTACACCACGGCGGCCGCCCGCTTAGGCAAGGATGGCACTGAGCCACTCATATGATATCCTACCTATGATACAAATTTTTAATTACTATCCCAAAATATGTTGTTGTTGGCGGATAAGCTGCTTTCTAAATAGTGCCGTAGCATAAAAGCAAATCTAACTGCATGATATCTTAATCTAGAATGCAACTGCTTAAGTCAATTTAGGTCATTTGATATGACATCAAATCAGTAACAACAGATTGCTCACATCGACAGATGTTGTTGCGTGTCCCTCAATTTCATCGAATAGTCGATTAATTATTACAAAACCTTAATTAAATAATATGGGAACATGAAGTTGCATTACATATGCATAACCGTGTAGTATTATTACCATTACAAATAACAACCATTTTCATTCAGGACCCAGTCGTTCGATCATGTGACATTGGCACTATATGCCCTATGTTACTATGTTTCTCAAATACCATTTTCTAATATCAACCTGAATATAAGTGTAAAAAAGACAGCTACATAGATAGCTCCTATTTCATATCATAGAGACGGAAGTAATGTTTTTCCACCATAGTCGGATATATGTACATAATAAGTAACTTAGTTTACACTAAATATACACAAAATAACAATTAATCTTTGAGGACTCGTGTTTCCTCAATTGTAAATTTATATGACTACAATTCGTCGCATTACTATTAAATTTTTGAGCGATGAGCTAAGTGACAAATTTCCGCCGAGTTCTTTTAGGATGAAAAGTCCTACGTATGTAAATACTCATGCATATGAGTTCATACTCATATACACACTAGGGTGGATCGACAAAAAAAGTTTTTCCAGTCCACCCCTAGGATTAAAGATATTTTGAAGTCGATCCCAAAAAAATTTTTTTTTGCCACGCTCCCCCGATGGGCTATTTACTTTTTTTGACACTGCGTCGCCATTTTAAGTCCGATTTTAATGAGACGTACACCGTTGTTCATGGCTTGGAAGCCGCCACAATTCTTATCTTAATCATTTTTTACTCCGACTTCAAATTCTAGTAGTGACTGCCGGTATCTCCTTTCACATCATCACATCACATCATATGATGTGAAACGAAATACCGAAGATTTTTTTTTGGGATCGCCTTCAAAATATCTTTAATCCTAGGGGTGGACTGGAAAAACTTTTTTTTTTGTATGGGGACCGATCCGGGCTAATACACACTCATTGCTTGGTATGTACGAGTAGATACATATGCTGATCCCCGATTCAAGTGACGTTAAATAATTACAAAATTATGGGTAATTTGTGTGATTAATTTGCTGAGCACGTTGTGAGCAATGAAAGTAGGTAAACAAAAAGGAAGTCACTAGGAAACTAGCAGAGGATTTGTGTCGAATGTTGTTGGTTTGTGTTGAGTTTACAAAGGTAAAACGTTTTTAGTAGGCGTCACAGCACACAGCTCTAATGAAATCGGAGTGCAGGAAATCCGTTTCACTTTCATAGTTTTGTGTGTGTCGGTGCATACATATCTTATGAATGGATGTGTTTTTGTACATTATTTCCGAGGCCTCACCAATTATGTCTGCACATTCAAGTACCGCAATTATTTCTTAATACTTTGCAATATAACTTCTGTAGAGAGACGGATTGAGCTCAAGATAAGGAGAGTACGCTATTGTTAAAAAAAAAAATTTTAAATAAAAAAAAAAAAAAATTTTTTTAATTTTTTTTAAATAGAAAAAAATGTAAAAAAATTAAAAAAAAAAAAAAATTAATAAATACAAATTTTACCGACCTAGCTACCTAATTTCAGCCGAAAACCTGTTTATCGGAACAATCGATTGTATGGGGGCTATATGCTATATTGGTCCGATCTTGCTGGTTCCGACAAATGATTACTATGTTACAAAATGGTGGCCACATGCCAAATTTCAGCCAAATATCTCAAAAACTGAGGGACTAATTTGCGTTAAAACAGACAGACAGACAGACAGACGGACATGGCTAAATCAACTCAGCTCTTTCAGCCTGATCATTTCGGTATACTTATTGATGGGTTCATCTCTTCCTCTTCTCATACTTACAAACATCGGAATAAAGTTATAATACGCAGCAGATAAATTAGATCTACGTGCAAAATTTCAACTTAAGCAGATTTATCGGAAGTTTCAAATTCAGTACGCATACATTAAGGTATGTAGTATGTATAAGGGGAGCATACCTATAAAATATACTACACACAGTATACCTACAAATGTTCATATGCATGCCTACAGGAGCTCAATACGAAACAAATCCTTTACCAAACACATCCTGTGCATTGTATCTAGCTTAGAAAATTCGTAAAATTTCTATTTGACATGCGTGAAGCTGCATCAAATTACTGGCACCAGTCCAACGAACACACACACACACAGCATGACATCAGTTATAATGCATATGTACATCGTACAAAGATTTTTACACATGTTCATTACCTATACAAAAAGTGCATAGGTTCCATGTAAAAACTCGACATATCCTGCTAACACGCGCGCAACCTCCTGTCACAGAGTTCGAATTACTTGGTGGCGAGACGATTTAAATGCCACAAGCAAAGCAATCGAATTTCAATAATTCAAAGGAATGAATCAAGATCTGACCTACACTTGATACTACTTGAATAGTTGAGTATACAAATGTAGGCATGATCTAGTTCTATAAATTTAACATGATCTTATCCAAAGGATTTTTGTCTTGTTCGTTTTAAAGGTTTACTTGAGCAGATGGTGTTCGGCGCACGCGTAACAAATGCTTCAAGTACGGAAGTGTTACGAAGAAGTGCATCTAGAAAAGTATAAATATAAGATGTAAACGGATTATCCCGTTGGGTATTGTAGCACTCAGTAAGTCGGCTATGAATTGCATGATTTTCACAGCTGTTCGAAACGTCGTATTTCAATATGAACCGCGTTCTCGCATCCATTAGTAACTAATCAATTTTGAGTATTCGATGAAGTGTAAAATAAAATAACCTAAAAATAAAAAATAAAAATAAAAAGAATGTAAAATAAAATAAAAAAAAAACGAAATAAAGTAAAATAAAATAAAAAATTAAGATATAAAAAAATAATAGAAAAATAAAATAATATAAGTCAAAATAAAACAATATTAATTAAAATAAAATAAAACAAAATAAAATTTAAATTAAATCAAATAAAATAAAAACAAAAAAACAAGCTAAAATAAAATGAAATAAAATATAAAAACAAAAAAAAAACAAAGTCAAATAAAACAAAAATAAATAAAATAAAATAAAAAATAAACAAAAAAATTAAATAAAATAAAAACAAACAAAGTAAAATAAAGCAAAATTAAATAAAATTAAAAAAAATAAAATAAAATAAAACAAAATAAAATAAAACAAAATAAAACAAAATGAAATGAAGGTAAATCTAATTAAATTAAAATAAAATACATTAAAGTAAAATAAAATAAAATAAAATTAAATTAAACTAAAAAAAAAAAAATAAAATATAAAAAAAAAAATAAAATAAAATAAAATAAAATGCAATAAAATAAAATTAAATTAAACTAAAAAAAAAAATTAAAAAAAATAAAATAAAATAAAATATTAAAAATAAAATGAAATAAAATAAGAAAAAAAAAAGCAAACAAGGTAAAAAGAAATATAATAAAAAAAGTAAAACACAACAAAATAAAATTAAATTAAAAATAAAATAAAAAAAAAACAAAATAAAAAAAAACACAAAATAAAATAAAATAAAAAAAAATTAAAAAAAGTAAAATGAAATAAAAAAAAACAAAAAAAGTAAAATAAAACAAAATGATTACAAAATAAAATAAAAAAGACATAATACAATAAAATGAAATAAAATAAGAAAAAAAAAAACAAAGCAAACAAGGTAAAATAAAAAGAAATAAAAAAAATAAAAGAAAATTAAATAAAAAAAAAAACAAAAAAAAGTAAAATAAAAAGAAAAAAAATAAAATGAAATAAAATAAAATAAACTAAAATAAAATAAAATAAAATAAAATAAAATAAAATAAAATAAAATAAAACAAAATAAAATAAAATAAAAAAACACAATAAAATAATATGAAACAAATAAAAAAATAAAAAAAAAACAAGGTAAAATAAAATGAACTAAAAAAAAAAACAAAGTAAAATAAATTAAAAACAAATGAAATAAAAAATAAAAATAAAAAAATTAAATAAAATAATTAATTAATTAAATAAAACAATATAAAAAAAAATAAAATAAAATAAAATAAAGTTAAATAAAGATTTTCTTTTGGACGTGATAAAATAAAACAAGTAGACGACACGAATCTGCATAAATAATTTTACAATGAGTATGTAGTTAGTTGTCTTATAATTTATTCAGCAGGGCTTAATCGATCAGCCAACTAATAAAGGAAATTAGCTTCCACTTAACAACGCATGCATATTTATGCATTGGACAACCCAAGATAAGTGATCATTGATCAGTAATCACGACAAATTCCAACACTCTTCAAATATTTATGAGCCATTGAAAATTTGAAATTTAAAATATTTCGTATTTTAACCAGCACGTCCTATTTTCATTTAATTCAAAGTAAATATTTAGCATGCATTACTCATTTTCTCTAAATTGCTTACCTACCAACTTAAATTTCAGCCTTTAATTCATAGTCACGTTTCGGCTAGGCAGGAAATCCTTGCACAAACAAAAACTTCAGCGAGAAAACAAAAAAATAAACATGTGAATGACGATTCCAAAAGCAAATTGCAGCCGCATCCGGATGTTTGTTGTATTTTCAATGTTCCAAGTCATTGCAAAGACAACAAGAACACAATCGAACCTACGAATCAATGACGAAGCCTAAATAAACATCCTGATTTTCAACGATGTGCCATGCGATTATGTCGGCGTAGAAAAAGGTTTTTGTGTAGATAATTTGCGCGCATGCGCACGGCCACAAAGAGCAATCAACCAAATGCCAAAGGAAACAATTTACTGTGATTGCTATGCATCTATGGAGCAGCGCTGTATTGATCTATCAAAAAATATATTTGTAATTTGGTGGGTGTTTCCTGTTTGTTTCACACACACCCTTAACGGGTCGATATTTATCAGCTGCTTTAATGGAAATAATTGAAATTGCTATTTAAAGTATTAAATATGTAGATTGAAATCGGGGTAGAGCCAAGTGCTGAAATGAAGCGAATTTTCCGGTGTTTCTTCAAGCGTTAATAATGCATACAAAGCAGCTGCAAATGTGAATAAGCAGATAAAAGTATTGTCCTATTTGTCAGTGAGGAGTGCTTGGTAAGGACTTGTTGAAAATAGCAGCGCGTTTCATTGTCTTGAGTTGAAAGCAACGGAAATTGAAAGTAGACATTTTTTCATATGCAGAATTTGAATATTTGCTTTGGCAATTTCTACACATCCGGCACAACGCAACGGTAAATAATTGTAGTATGAAATTTTTTGTTTGCTTCTATTCAAAATTTTCACTTTTCAGTATTATCTGCATTGCCGAAATTCAAAATTTGAAAAGTAAAAGGACACATTGTCTCAGAATAGTTGACTGGCTAAGCAGGATGTGCAAACAACAAAAGGAATTAAGTGAATTTTTGTAAATTCGCATTGAAGTAATCTGTCAAACAAATTTGGTTTTACAAGATGAACAAGGCTCTGACTAGAGATGGGGGTGTGCATGATTTTTGCTGCACGACACGACACGAACATGAAACAAACTTTCGAAAGAACACACTAACACACACGGGGAAAAACACGACATGTCACGACACGCACGTGAGGAAAGTCTATATTTTTTAATGAAAGTTTATTAGATTGATCCGTAGAACATTTTCCATACTGGAAATTTTCGTATTTTTCCCTCCCCTACAAATCAATGCGCTCTAATCTTTTTCAGAATTTTTTTCAGGAACGCTCTATCTAAGATTTTTGATTCAAAAACAACCTATCTCAGCTATTTCTTGTATTTTGGAACAGCACGAATACGCACGAGCACGGCACGATATCGCATTTTCCAACATGAGCACATGGGCACACGGTTGCGTGCGTCGTGTCACGGGGAAAACATGCACGACGCCCATCTCTGCTCAAGACATAAACCTCTAACTGAGGGGTTCTTGCTAATCCTAACGGAGATTCATACCGGTATAAGTTTTCCTGCTGCCAAAAGCTGCTTTGAATTCGACAAAGCGATGGTGCCTGTCTTGGATCTAGGTTTTCGCTCAGCCAACGATGTAGATGGGACATTCCATGTCAAATTGTGACAAATTTCCAAGACGGTACTTATGCCCGTATGACACTATGTTTTTTTCTTTGTATTTTTATCCTATTTTTTTTCTTCTTGTATTTTACCTATCTCTATCTCCATATCCCTATCCCTATGGGAGGCTCCACTCTATTTCATCCCAATGTGTTAGACATACATAAATATCTCTTTTATCTCTCGTCTTATGAAAGTGGTCGATTCCAACTATTTAACGATTTGACATGGAATGACCTATATGAAGGGAAATTAACCAGAAAACTCATTTACAGATTTTCATTAACATCAAAAATGGCGATGATTGATATGTCGAAGTTTCGTTTTTATTAACCATGAAACGTTTATTGTTTCACTAAGATCATGCCACTCTTTCTATATAACACTCCTGACTGTAGACTAATAAAAGTAAATATTTTTGAAATTGCTGTAAACTCAATATGACTTACAAGAAATTCTTAAAATAATAACATTAACATTTGTTTATTGATTTATTGTCGCCCAAAGTGCCAATAAAATATTAAGTGCCGTTTTTGTAGTATTTACGAAACAAAACAGATGTCGTCACCCCTCCCATTCCAAACAATATGTACGTTCTCTAGAAATAAAAGCATATCTGTATGCATTACAAATTTGGAGATTACTTATGCAAGCGCCAAAATTAACTTAAGTTGCATGCATATGAGGGCTAGGGGTGTTACGAAGCTTCGAGTTCCATTCCAACTAAAGTAGCGAATGGCCCTTGTAACGAAAGTCTATAAGTAGAAAAAGCTGTACATCAAGCGGTAGGAAATAATATTGGGTGGTTAATTTTGACAGTTATGAGGTGAATTGGTGAATATAATTTGACGTGATCGCGAGGAGGTCCTTGAAATTTTTTTCCTCGATATCTCGAAGGCCCCAAATGAAAACCTTTGACAGATCAAACAAAATTTACAATTTTGACAGTTATGAGGTGAATAACGGACGGATAAAAAAAGGTTGACACTTTTCACATTTATAAGCTGAATTTAGTTTCAAGCTCGTGAAAAATTAATTTTCGACTGTGTTTTCTGCATAGTAAAACATCACATCAAAATACTTTTCAACTTGCTCACAGAAAAAATTTGGCCAGATCAAAAAAATATTGACGGTTATGAGGTGAATATAACAAGTTTTCGCAAATCACGAGATAACTTTTTCACCATAATAGAGTATATCGCACCATAAAACTTTCTTATCATTTCGCATAGATCCTCAATAAAATTTTGCGAGATCAAAAAAATGTTCAACACTTTTGACAGTTATGAGGTGAATATAGTTTCGGGTTCAAATATAATACTTGGCAACGTGTGCTATCAAAATGACACCAATTCTCGCTGCCGTAACATACCTAGCATGGAAATTTGGTAAAACTTAATAAAAACTGAAATCGTATTACGAGGGCTACGTTCTTAATTATTGCTTTTTGTAGGCAATATTTTTAGATTTATGTAAGTACATATTTTGGTTGAATAAAATATGTTATGAAATGCGTAAGGAGGCAGAGAAGCATTGCTCGCATTTGGGGCTAACGAAAAATCCAAAATACCAAAAGATGTTAATGTTATTGCAGTGGGACGTTTATTGCTGAAATATTCTCATGGGGAAGGATGTGTAAATCGAAATGAACATAAAACAGCTTTACTTTATTACTGAAACAGCAGATCAACAGCAGCAAACATAAACATCTAATACTTATGTAAATCGAAAACATATGCGTGAATTGGGAAGTATATGTGTATGAGACATATGGTAAGAAAGTCGACTTATTTATTATTTATCAAAAAAAAAGAGAAGTGAAACTGCATGTTGTATCGATATCTAGCTTTAGAATGGCGTCTTCTTGTAGGCCCACCAATACACTATCTCGTTTTGCCCCACCCTAAGTATTACGTGAGCTGGGTACGGCATTTTTTCAAACTAGATGCCCAGAATGAAAGAAAGTGTTTGTAAAAGTCGAAGAGCCTGAATCAGGGACGGAAAATAAGTTATTTTTTTTGTCGATCTCATAAAAGTCCGGGGTTAGATATTGTTCCTGAAGAAAATTATTAAGTTTTTTTGTCATCCCAGGACTTCCAAGATCAAAATCCTGGCTGCAATTAATTTTCATGGCTTTTTTGAAAAAAGTCCGATAATAACTTAAAAATCCGGACTTTTATTTTTTCTCGCCAGGATTAAAAGTTATCTTTGTCCTTTTATTTTTTAAGGACTCAATAAGAGTCCTCTCAAATATCTTCCGAACCGCTTGTCCAAATTAAATAAATTTGGTATCATATGAAAGAGGAAGATATTTGAGAGGACTCTTATTCTGTCCTTAAAAAATAAAAGAACAAAGAGATCGTTTATTGCTGGCGAGAGAAAATAAAAGTCTGGGTTGTCCGATTATTTTTGTCCGGATAAGAGTAAAAGTCCAGAAAAAACTTTTTACTCTGGACTTTTATTTTAAAAAGAATAAAAGTCGCGGTGCCTGGCCCAAATATATTTTTCGAAAAAACTAAGTTTCATTTTTATTTCCGGTAATTTAAGAAAAGTCACTTGCTTTCTGGGAGGCCTTTAAAGCTTTATTAGCTAGGTACCTACCAAATTTGTTTCGTTGATTCATTAACGGTACATTAATAGTCGATAATAAAAGCTGCTGATAAACGTACATATGTAAACCTAGTTGCATTTCTAATGTCTAAAAGCAGAGCTATAAGTATACAGGCAAGAATACTTACTTCTCAGTCGACAGAGATACCTACGTAGTACAAAGACGAATAAATATATTTGGTAATTGCATATCACGTCGGTATCTTGGATTGTTGCCATGTGCGCGTCATAAAATAATTTTTGGTTGAATTACGACTATGCCACACAGCAGCAAAGGTAAACACATCTCTCACAGTCGAATATGCGCTAAAACATGTGTTGGGATGCGCTTGCGCAAACAAAAACAACAACAAAAAACAATAAAAAAATAAAGCACACACAGAACTGCTAAAATACCACCAAAACACTTACACCTTATATGTGTCTTATGCCTCCTCATTACGATTCATACGGAGTTTAACTTCAACATTCCCTACAAAAGAACTGAAACTTTTCTCTACAGAAATACACGGCGGGGTTTACCTACTACTAAAGAGGGGTGACCACTAGACTGGATCCGTCGCCATGCAAAAAAAAATTCCAAAAGTCCGCCCATAAATATGAAGCTTATGTCGAAAGGGCCTCGGGCAATTTTTTTTTTCTACCCTCACAAAAAAGGCCCCAATGGTTTTTAAGTTCTAACTTTGTTATTTGACATCCGTTTTTTAAAAGTGATATTTCACAATTCTAGTCTTGAGACGCTCTACATTTCTTTTTCGTGTCCTTTTGACATTTTTCGGTTTCACATATCCTTCTCAGCTAACCGGTTCTTTCATCCAGTATGTTTTCTAGCAAAAATAATTGTGTATATCTTGAAATTTTGCAATTACAGTGCACTTTTTATAGGTCATACACGGCGTATGAGTAACAATTAGTAGTAAATTAAAATTAAATTAATTAAAGTAAGAAAAGTTCAGATAAATTGTATTCATGTTTTGGTTGATATCTCCGAAACGGATTGAGATATCCAAAAAAAAAATCTCTTGGGATAGATTAGTGGGAGCTTGAAGAGTGTTTCTGTAAAGCTATTTTTGGGAAAGTAAACCCGGGACCGCCTTATTGGAAACTATCGTATAAATGGTTGGATTTACTTGAAATTTGGTATGTAGGTGGCGTTATGCTTAGTTTAAAGTAAGGGTAGACTTTTCTTCCGGGAAGTGGACCAGTGACCGATCTGTTCTAAACAATCGCATTTATGGCTCGATTGGCTTGAAACATGGTGTGTAGGTTGTTATAGGCTTAGATTAAAATATAACAGCAATCGACGCAGTTCGGTACTCCCCGGATAGGGGGCGCGCCACGCGCCAGCATAGGCTGACTCCATGAGAAATACATTGGATCAACCTCCTCTTGCTGCGTGACGAGCCTCACCCACGGACCGCCGAGCTGCGTCAATTCCTCTATCATCTATTATATTCTCTTCAGTTATACGTACACAAGTTATGTGTATCAGTGCCAAATCCTTCGTGTAGTCCATGTATAGTCTTCATGTCGTCTTTCATGTGGTCCTCATGTCGGTTCGTGTTTTTATTTTGAGACCAAAAGCGAAACGAAACCGTAACCAAAACCGAAAAAAATGTTGGAAAACGAAACCGGAAACGAAACCGAAATGTTATGTTAATCGGTTTCATACCTTGTGAGGTACTTAAGTAAATTAAAAGCTCTAGTAATACCTAAAATTTGAAGCATAGGATATCTCTTTTTGATAAACCAGTTTTGGTTTTAGCAAATCCAAAGAAATCATTTATTGTTTCATGATTTGGAGGCATAAATATATTCAAAGTCAAAAACATATCTCGGGCAAAAAAAAAAAACATTCTAGACCAGTGCCATCGATATCACATACTTGAAAGTGTTTTCAACTATCCTATTTATAAGCGGAACAGAACGAGATACTAAGTGCGATTTCTTTTTTGGGAATGATTCGCAGTTTCCCCTCTTATCACTTACACCATTTTCTTGCTGCTATACTGCCGAATCTATCATTTCCTCACAAAGTAAACAGCGACTTTGTATATTTGTCTATTCTTAGCGCTGAGTTTTATTTTATTATTCTTTTGCACCTTTTATTTTGATTTGTCTTTCTTGAACCGCATCATTTGTGGCGTAATGCCACAAAATCTGCTTGTAACTGTGGTTACTTCCGTTGCACCATTTTCTTAAGTCACAGCATTCGGTGGCATCTAAAAAGTTGCTGCTGTAGGTAGTTGGTAAATGTTGTCGGTAAATACAAATTTGTTTGTGTTAATATTTGAATTTTTTTTGTTAAGTAATCTTATTAACCTCACAAATTACAAATTTTCTAAAAATTTTAATCAACAAAGTTGCCTTAAGCAAGAACAGCTCAACAGTTTTCTCAACACTAATTTGTAAATTAACACCTTGATTTCCGGTGTTGGGTTTAGCGCAGACCTAGGCACCCAGTGAGAAAATTGTCCGAAAATCACACATACATATTATTACGCTCTTTGCTTGGCCCGTTGAACATTGAAATTCTTGCTGCGCTTGTGAGAGCGCTATGATGTCATTGGTTATGCTCAGTTTCTCACTTGCAAGCAATAACTCAACAACATACATAAGTGGCTCGGTGCCATCCTTGCCTAACCCTCAATTTAGTAATTTCCTAATAATTAGTGGCAAAGTTAATAGGTAATTAAAAATTAAACAGCCTAAGGCCAGAAATGCCTAACCCTGACAATCTTTATTATGCGAAAAAAACAATATTTAAAGAATCTATTCTCTCTATTCTCTCTCTTTGGAGTATTTCTAAGTAGTATACCATAAAAACTCCATATAAAAAATTTGGAGGGTTAGGCAAGGATGGCACTGAGCCACTCACATATGCTGTTGATTCGGTGTTGCTAGTGAGAGCGGCAAAAAGAGATAACATAATTTGATTGGTACGATGGTTAAAAGAAAAACTGCCGAGCTTCGAGGTGTCTGGCTAAAGTTTTTGTCCTGGGCCGAAGTCCGAAAAGGCCTGATACTTCTTAGGGATAGTGTTCTACGATACATATGTAAATATCCGCCGTTTCAAAACAGCCATTGTTGGACAAACTCGCTTAAACAAGTGAAATCGAAGTAAGAATGAAAGAAAATTCCCAAGCTTTGAGGTGTCCGCCAGAAGTTTTTGCCATGGGGCGGAGTCTAAAAACACCTGATACTACTTTAGGGTAGTTTTCTACGACACATATGTAAAGATCCGCCATTTCAAAACAGCCAAAGTTGGACCAACTCGTTTAAACAAGTGAAAGCGAAGTAAGATTAAAAAATATCCTCGAGCTTCGAGGTGTCTGGCTGAAGTTTTTGCCATGGGACGAAGTCTAGAAACACCTGATACTACTTAAGGGTAGTGTTCTACGACACATGTGTAAAGGTCCATCATTTAAAATTAGCCAAAGTTGGACAAACTCGCTTAAACAAGGGAAATCGAATTAAGAATGAAAGAAAACTCCCGAGCTTTGAGGTGTCCGCCAGAAGTTTTTGCCATAGGACGAAGTCTAGAACTACCTGATACTACTTTTGGGTAGTGTTCTACGACACATGTGTAAAAATCCACCAATCAAAAACAGCCAAAGTTGGACAAACCCGCCTAAACAAATAAAAGAGACGTAAGAGTAAAAGAAAATTCCTGAGCTTTGAAGTGTCTGGCTGTTTTTGTCATGGGACGAAGTATGAAAATGGTTGATACTTTTTAAGGATAGGGTTCGACAAAAAATTTAAAAAATTGGGTATTTAAAAACAGTCAAAGTTGGCCAAATCCATTAAATTGTTAAGACGGAACTAATTTCCATAGGAAAATCCGCGAGCTTGGAGTGTCTAGAAGAAACCCTGTCACTCGTACGGGTCCAATAACGCTAGATACTAACTTAGGGTGATTCGATTCTTGACTGTTTAGGTCAATAAACTTTAAACAACATAACCAAAATATACGACATACATAAATTGCGCAAAATTATATTTCAAATTGCGATTTTCATTCTGCATGACATCCTGTCAAGAACAAAGTGAAATAAGTGGAACAAAATCCTTCATACAACTCACACATATGGACGCTATAAATGGCAAGCTAAGCAGTCAAGCATCATGCCAGATGACGTCAAACCGCTGATAGTAGAAATATTGAACGGAAGGCGCGTACTGAGCAACAATAATGGATAACAAAAAAATACGTGAATTAAAAATGAGAAAAATTGCAATCAAACTAGCAAAACAATTGTAGGTAAGTAACAAAAGAATAAAAGAAGAATAAAAAAAAAAACAAAGAAATCGACAACGATCCGATAACAACAAATATTAACAAGCAACAAAAACAAGGAAAAGGATGTCCTGCTCAACGGGATTGTATGAATGAATGAATGAAAGAATGAATGAAAAGAAATGAAAAAGTGAATGAACGCCAGATGATGACATAAGTAATAATAATAATAATAAACACACATCGGTACAACATACGCCAAATAAATGCAGAAGCAGGAACAACAGTCGCAACAGGATGCATTACAACAAAACGAAAGGATCAAAGAAACAAAAAAATATCGAAGGTATAAAATACGGCATACGTACTGAATACAGTAAAGGAAAATAAGAAATAATTAAATATTTCTCAGCTAGTCATATAAGATCCTGACCTGTTCCCGACATGCTGTGCCCAATGCGGAAGTAAACCGCGGGCATATAAACGCGACAGGAGTTTTCGGTAAATTATAAAGTAATAGAAGTGAGCAGAAAGGATGTTAACATCGCCTAAAACTTACTTGTGTTAAAAAAAAAGAAAAACAAACGGAAAACGGTACTAAGCTGCTAAATATAATTCGAATTGACGGATACAGGATGCGCGCCTGTTGCGCGATACAATAGTACTTATTTAGAACAGAAATTTTGTGAAACAACATATTTGCTGAACTATATATCCGCGGTTGTTAAAGGCTTCGCTACGCAGCAAAAAAAAAACCTTCAGCAAAAATTGTGTATTGCGGTCAACGAGGACAAGACGAAGTATTTGCTAAAGCCTTGGCCTCCACATTACCGCTGATACTTAGAAATTTGAAGCTGTGTCTATTTGCGAAACAACATTAACACCGAAACTAATATCAGTCTACCAACAAGGGTAGGCAAATGAGAAGTTAAGTCATCTCTCGAAGAACAAAGATCACGCTTTATAAGTCTCTCGTCATACCTGTCCTGATGTATGGCTCAAATTCATGGACAGTGCCAAGAAAAGATGAGAGGATTGCCCTTGGAGTATTTGAGAGAAAGGTTCTCCGGAAGATTTATGGTCCTTCCCGTAATGCCAACGACGAGTGTCGAAGGAGATTTAACGTTGAGCTGTACGAGCTTCGCGCAGATCTGACCATAGTGCAGCGAATGAAAGCCGAAAGTCTCCGCTGGCTGGTTCATATCATGCGAATGGACAAAGAAGCTTCAGTCCAAAAGGGTTTCCTATCGTCACCCGAATTCGACACCATAGAAAGGGGGAGGCGTCGACTGAGATGGAAACAACACGTGGAGGATGACTGAAACTCCCTTTGGGGTTCGATTGACGTCAGTTTGATTTGATAGAAAACGGCCAAAATCGCTTAAGCGGTTAAGCGCCAATAACTGTTATTTAGGATTCGCGTACAAACATATCCCTATCCCTATCCCTATCCCTATCCCTATCCCTATCCCTATCCCTATCCCTATCCCTATCCCTATCCCTATCCCTATCCCTATCCCTATCCCTATCCCTATCCCTATCCCTATCCCTATCCCTATCCCTATCCCTATCCCTATCCCTATCCCTATCCCTATCCCTATCCCTATCCCTATCCCTATCCCTATCCCTATCCCTATCCCTATCCCTATCCCTATCCCTATCCCTATCCCTATCCCTATCCCTATCCCTATCCCTATCCCTATCCCTATCCCTATCCCTATCCCTATCCCTATCCCTATCCCTATCCCTATCCCTATCCCTATCCCTATCCCTATCCCTATCCCTATCCCTATCCCTATCCCTATCCCTATCCCTATCCCTATCCCTATCCCTATCCCTATCCCTATCCCTATCCCTATCCCTATCCCTATCCCTATCCCTATCCCTATCCCTATCCCTATCCCTATCCCTATCCCTATCCCTATCCCTATCCCTATCCCTATCCCTATCCCTATCCCTATCCCTATCCCTATCCCTATCCCTATCCCTATCCCTATCCCTATCCCTATCCCTATCCCTATCCCTATCCCTATCCCTATCCCTATCCCTATCCCTATCCCTATCCCTATCCCTATCCCTATCCCTATCCCTATCCCTATCCCTATCCCTATCCCTATCCCTATCCCTATCCCTATCCCTATCCCTATCCCTATCCCTATCCCTATCCCTATCCCTATCCCTATCCCTATCCCTATCCCTATCCCTATCCCTATCCCTATCCCTATCCCTATCCCTATCCCTATCCCTATCCCTATCCCTATCCCTATCCCTATCCCTATCCCTATCCCTATCCCTATCCCTATCCCTATCCCTATCCCTATCCCTATCCCTATCCCTATCCCTATCCCTATCCCTATCCCTATCCCTATCCCTATCCCTATCCCTATCCCTATCCCTATCCCTATCCCTATCCCTATCCCTATCCCTATCCCTATCCCTATCCCTATCCCTATCCCTATCCCTATCCCTATCCCTATCCCTATCCCTATCCCTATCCCTATCCCTATCCCTATCCCTATCCCTATCCCTATCCCTATCCCTATCCCTATCCCTATCCCTATCCCTATCCCTATCCCTATCCCTATCCCTATCCCTATCCCTATCCCTATCCCTATCCCTATCCCTATCCCTATCCCTATCCCTATCCCTATCCCTATCCCTATCCCTATCCCTATCCCTATCCCTATCCCTATCCCTATCCCTATCCCTATCCCTATCCCTATCCCTATCCCTATCCCTATCCCTATCCCTATCCCTATCCCTATCCCTATCCCTATCCCTATCCCTATCCCTATCCCTATCCCTATCCCTATCCCTATCCCTATCCCTATCCCTATCCCTATCCCTATCCCTATCCCTATCCCTATCCCTATCCCTATCCCTATCCCTATCCCTATCCCTATCCCTATCCCTATCCCTATCCCTATCCCTATCCCTATCCCTATCCCTATCCCTATCCCTATCCCTATCCCTATCCCTATCCCTATCCCTATCCCTATCCCTATCCCTATCCCTATCCCTATCCCTATCCCTATCCCTATCCCTATCCCTATCCCTATCCCTATCCCTATCCCTATCCCTATCCCTATCCCTATCCCTATCCCTATCCCTATCCCTATCCCTATCCCTATCCCTATCCCTATCCCTATCCCTATCCCTATCCCTATCCCTATCCCGAAAAAATTTAAATTTGGTCCTCCATAGTCAAATAATTAAAATAGAAAATGGACCGGAACTACACATTTTCCAAAGGTTCATCATATAGCCATATTAAGTCGTGTCACTTCCGCTTCACACGCAGATTTAGCTATTAAACTCCAAATGCGAAACGGAAGCAAAACAATACAAACGACGAACAAACATACCAACATAGACAACAGGACATTCACATGTACTCGTAGTGTAAAGCCCACTGTAAAAACCCACAAAAATTAGTTGCGCCTGAACAAAAACAAAAATTTTAAAATAATAAGAAGGAAATTTCCTTAAATAGAAATTTCAACAAATGTTTTTGTCTAGAGCGAGCTCTGGGATGCCAATAAATAGAATTTAGTTTGGAAGTCAAGCAGGAAACCTAAGCAATTTTGTGCTAATCACTGAAAAGGACTAGAAAACGTATTAGCAGCATGTGTTTTGGTTGTTGTCTGTTGTGTGCGACAGGATGTGCATACAGCAGCAAGAAATGTGAATGGACTTTGCAGCCTACACACATCCATGCACACATGTAAGTGCCTTAAGCAATAGAAAAATCATTATCGGATATCTAAGTTAAACATGAACGACAGGAGACGTGCGGCCAACAATGAGAATGTGGAGGTGCACAAAAACATAGCGACAAATCAAACATTCGTACATTCATTCCTTTTTACGCACCTTTAAAATTTTCATAATTAGTGTTTTGTTCCTTTCTGAGCTCCAAAATAACTCACAGTTAAAAGGAAAGGTCGTCGGACAGTTAAGGAAAACTGCCTCACAACCAGCAAGCCTGTTACGACGTTGTGCCATGCTCAGGTGAAAGTAACCATATTTTTTTCCAAAACGCGCCTTTCTGAATTTCTTTGAAAAACGCCCTAACTCAAAATTTTTTTCAATAAAGCTCTTTTTCAAAATAAGTTACTATCTAAACGAAAATTCAATACATTTTCTCCTGAGATAGGACGTTTTTTGGAATTTAAAAAAAAAACCTGAAATAAGTATTTTTGTATGTAGGTGTGTAGGTATGTGGGGCGTTTTCGAAAAAAAAAAAAAAAAGGACGTGTGGCACTCGTGGACTGCCGCGGTAAAGTTATGCCAGGCCCGTACGCAGCGATGGGGGTTTTGAATTTCAAAATCCTCCCCTGCGCACGGGTCTGTATCTAATACATATACATATGTTATCGTACACGCACATATCCATTTTTAGTTAAAGTCAAAGTCAAAGTTAAAGTTAAAGTTAAAGTTAAAGTCAAAGTCAGAGTCAACGTCAAAATCAAAGTCAAAGTAAAGTTAAAGTCAAAGTCAAAGTCAAAATCAAAGTTAAAGTTAACCTTAACATTAATTTTATGATAGAAATCCAATTTTATTTATTCGGTCTGTTGCTAACACCGAACCTTTTCGAACCTTTTTTCACAAATATCCGTTCCGTTTTTTTTTATTAAGGTGCCAAGCCTGCGATCAAATCTATGCAATAGCTTAAAAAATTGAATTTATGGGCTAATGAAAACGTCAATTTCATTAGAAGCTAAATTTTCATACATCTCTCTGGGTAGGTATTTGTTCGTGCGTGATATCATTTTCCAATTTCACCAATTAAATTTTATTGCTTTTCTCCCGCTTCTGTCTGGCTTTCTATTTACGCTCTGTTCTTTCAATTTCTTGCTGATTGATTGTTGCATACAATCGTCGACCACATGGTGAAACGGCAGCCATTTCTTCAATCTTTCAACTGAATAATTGCTTTATTTGTAGTGTTATTTGACGATCCATTAGTAAATGGTCTAATTAGTGTTAAGAATACCGAGATCACGGGATTACAGCTTTCTTGTTGGGAAGCTTTTTGTAGAAACATATTTGAAAGAAAAATTTATACGGGTCATTCCATGTCACAACGTCAAATGGTTGGGATCAACAGCTACCGTTTGGAATGAGTTTTTGTGGAAAACGAAGTTCTGCCAAAGCAAAATGTTAAAAAATGTTTTTCTTTATAAAAATATTTCTCTTTTTTTTTCATTTTAAAATTTTTCATAGGCTGTGTCAATTGCGAACAATTTTTGCCAGAGTAAAATGAGGTGAACAAACTTCCTGTCAGAATTTACCATCGATCTGTCAAAACTTACGATTTTAATCTGAAAAATAAAAGTTCGGCATAAAATTTTGGACTCAATTAGTTCGATTATTCAGCTTTTTTTTTAACTCGGGTTTCGAATTATTTGAAGGAATTATTTAAAAAAAAAAAAAAACACACAGGCAGGTTCTGGCAATTCACTTCCGAATAAAATATGTGAAAATTTCGAAATTCTTATGTAGTTTGACGAAATTTTCACAAATTTTATTCGGAAGTGAATTTCAGAACCTGTCTGACAAATTCAAAGTATTTCGATATCTAAGTGAAAGTTCTACCATTTTCAAAAGATTTTCCAACTTTCAGAATTCAATAACGCGATATTTCAAAGTTTTACTGAAAAATTATTAAATTTTTGTTTTTAAAGTAATTTGTTATTATTACTTCAAAACATCTCCAATCCCGAAATTGGAAACCTACCACAATCAAATATTAGCTCATCCCCAATTCCATGCAGACTTCAATTACAAACGCAGTGCAGCATCTTCTCTTTCTTTTCATTAACCACTTTATTTGCCGATAAATGAGTTCAAATCGAATAGTAAAATTAATTTACAAATGAATTTATTTAGCTTTTGATAGCGTACAACTGCTGCGTCAATAACTCTAAATAAATATAGATACGCGTGCTTCCATAAAGATGAAAAGAAAATTTCATTAGCACTGAAAATTAGCGAGCAACCAGATAAGTTTTCATTAAATTTTAAGGGAATTAAGGTTTTTGCCAGGGCTGCATTTGTTTATTAAGTAACCCTACATAAACCTGAAAATTCACTATAAAAGTCGTCCTAACATTTTTCTAAATTAATAGCTGACCCGGCAGACGTTGTATCTCCATCCCGATGCCTATCGCTATCTACATATGAGCCGTTTAAGGCACAAGTGGTATAAGTCCAGTTTTCGCTTTTTTTGGTTAGGCATGACGCTATGTAGGGGAAAATTTGTTCTATATAACACGCTAACGGGGTAACTCTTAGCTTCCATAGAAACCGAATAAATAGCAGAACTAACTTGTGAAATCAAGGGTACCCCCTATTTGTTGACAACATAAAACCTTCAATATCTCAGTTCGAGAAGAAATTCAATTTGAATGAAATTTGGTCAAAGTGAAGTGCTATGTAAGAAAAAAAATATCCCCAAAGGTCGCGTAAAAATATTGGATGGTTACCAAGATATACGGATTTGAATTCGCAATTTTTTGTGTGTAAGCCTTTTTTCTTTAAATTAGAAGACATGTAATTGACATGCTATAAAGGAACATGGAAACCGTTTTCTAAAGTATTTTTTCCTTTCTCTTCGAATTTAAATTAAAAAAAAAATAAATTTTGAAAAAATTGAGTAAAAATTTTATTAAAAAAAAATTTTATAAATTTTCAAATTTGAACATTTTTAATATTTTTTTTTAATTTTAATTTAAAGCTTGGTATTTTTCCTTTAAAACTATACCTTTTTTGCAATGGACCTCGACAATTTTTTAATGCTCTTTCAAAAGACAATTTATGTTTTTTTTTTCTCTCTAGGCTTTGATAAATTTGGTTCGCGTCTGTACTAGTAACAAAATTTAACTTTAGCTAAGTCATTTTCATTTTCCAGTCAAAATGGTTATTATGAAAAAAATTAGACCCCCCTCTCCGAAAATATTTTCTGGATAGGTACGCACCTGGCCAGGGATGCCACGTAATACAAAAATTTCAAATGTTTTCCTACTACAGTTTATCGCTGCCAATTTGGCCGCTTATACTAAGTTTAAACTCTCACTGAAAAAGCGTGGTTTAGTTTCCATTCTAATATTTTTTTTAATAGAAAAAGTATAGTTAATTTTGAGAATTCATCATGGCCGCAGAAAACCGAAACCGGAATGAAACCGAAACACGTTACAAAACCGTAACCAAAACCAGTTTTAATCAGTTACATACCGTCATATTTATTAGGGTGGGCCAAAAAAATCGATTTTAGTTTTTTTGAAGGGCATACAGAAATTCGCACTCCTGACCATAAATGGCAATGAGACACGCTTTCCCATTAACATAAAAAACTCATATTTGGTCATTATACCCCATTTATGGTCAGGAATTTGAATTTCTGTATGACCTTTGAAAATAACGAAATCGATTTTTTTGGCCTACCCTAACAGTTATATTTTACAAAAAATTTATAAAATATATATATTATATAAAGGGGTTTAATTTGTAATTATTTAAGTATACATATTTATTTCTGACTGACTCTTCTCTTTTACTGGACAAAGACGAGTTATTTTAAATATCGCTGCTAATTTTTTGAGCGCAACTGTTGGTTTATGATAATGCTAACATGAGCATGTTTGTGTTGAATTATGAATCGGAAGAAGCTCGTTTGTAGGTATGTATGTCACCAAATATGTATATATCCTTATTACGAAGGCTTTGTGTTGTGCCGCTCGTCTTTGTTGCCATCAGAAAACAAAAACGATCACTGAATGAAAATACTTTCCGCCTACTTCAGTTACCTGGTGGACACAATTAACTGAACACAAAGGACCGGCGACCCACTTGAACAGAAAAAACAAAAACAAAGGGAAAAAACACAAAAACTGGATTCTGCGTATACGCACTAAACCGCATTGAAAAATTGTCAGGCACGGGCATGACGTAATTTCTTTTGCCTACTTGAATGAAGTTGCTTAATGGTTAAGTGGGTGGTGGTTGGCTGGGTGACTGGGTGACTGGGTGGATAGCTTGGCAATTGCCTGCGCGTGTTTTAGCGATTCGTGCGTTTGTTCTTTTTTTTTTGTTGTTGCTCTACTTCCGATGTTAGCGTCACAAAACGATTAGCGTTAATGAAGTGCAAAATATTATGCTCTTCAAGTGTGCTCAAAATGAAAATTTATTAATGAAGGCGTATGTATCTTTTACAGATGTACCTAGATTAACCATTAATTGCTGAAGCGCCCATTCCAGCATGCCCGTTGTCATCACTCAAAAGTACATTTTTTATCTCCAACTTAATGTTTGCTTTCTCAGTTTATTGATTACTTTTAAGCATTCATGAATGAAAACATTAGGTTGCATGCCCAGGCGAAGCATCTTAAAGGGACAGCATACTCAATATTGTATGTATGTACTTATCTATCCATACTGATGACTTGCAGAAAAGAAAACTCCTTCATTCATTGAACTTGCGTAGGTATATCTATTTAGACCAGTAAGACAGGGGTATCATCGAAATAGCAGTCCTTAGGAGGATGGAAAACCCCGAGTAAATCCGGTATTGCTTTGGTCGATCTCTTTCGAGGTATGCTGTATGATTTATTTTGTTCTGGGATTAGGTTCAAGTGGCTGCCGCAGAGGCACACTTAGAGTACACCAAAGAACATTTAAAAAAGGCCTTAAAAAATCGAGTTAAAAATCGATTAGAAAAATCGACTTAAAAAATAATCGATTTTAAAAAATCGACCTTTAAAAAGTGATTACAGGAAAACCAAGTTATTTTTTAATGTCGATGTTTTTAAAATCAATGCTTACCGTTAAAAAAAATCGTCATAACAAATAATCGATTTTAAAACCTCAATTTTAAAAAATCGATTAAATGAAATCGACATTCATTACATAAAATCGACCTTAAAAATATGCATTAAATAAAATCGTTATTAAAAAGTTATGGTTTTTCAAAAATCGATAACATGAAATTGACGTTACAAGAATCGAACATAAAAATTGATTTAATAAAAATCGATGCCTATTATTATTACAATCGACAGGGAAAATGGGTTATTTTTAAATGTCGATCTCTAAAAATCGGACATTGATGATTATTAAATTCGACATCTCTACATATCTGTAGTCATAAGCAATAACAGCCTAAGTCGATTTAAGAAATTAGACCAGTTGAAATTTTTGCTGTCGAATTTTTGTAACAAAACTGTTTTTTAAAAAAAGACCAGTGAGAGTCTTGAAAAATGTCTCGATGTTGCTATTCAAAATCACCAGCAAAAATTTCAACTGGTCTAATTTCTTAAGTCGACTTAGGCTGTTATTGCTTATATAATAAAATTGTAATAGGTCGATGTCTGTACATGGCAGATAGCAACAAACAATTTATTGGGGGAAGCATTATTAAGCGAGTAGAATCCAAATCAACCATTTTAAAAACTTGTGTGTGTCTGTCCGTATATTTGTGGCCGTATCACTCTGAAAATAATGAATGGAATTGAATGAAACTTTTTTCGTTGGATTGCTCAACGCTCAACTTAAAATTTAAGACATTACTTTTTTCGATATCTCAACCGGTTTTGGAGTTATCGCCCAATATGTGGACCATGTCTGTCTGTATGATTGTGGTCGTAACACTCTAAAAGTACTGAATGGAATTGAATCGTTGGATTGCTAGACGCTCAACTTAAAGTTTAAGTTATTATTTTTTGCGATATCTCAACGGGTTTTGGGGTTATCGCCCAATATGCGGACCAAGGGTGACCAAAAATGTCTTAGTACAATATGGGTGTCAAACGAAAGGTGTGATGTGTGTATGTATGCGATGTAATTCCTTGAAATATCTGAAATGGTTTGGGAGATATCTTGAAATTTCGATACGCATACGAAGTCGCGGACACCAGCTAGTAAATAATATAATCGGGTTTAAAAAATCGATTAAATGAAATCGACATTCAAAGAAACAAGATTTTATAGAATTTACCCTAAAAATATGTATTGAAAAAAAACCATCATTAAAAAAAATTGATTTAAAAAAATCGATTAAAAGGAATCGACGTTGAAAGACATCGACGATAAAAATCGATTGATTTTTTTTAATACAAAAAAAAAATAAATAATAATTAGGATTTATAAAAAAATCCAAGCTTGTTAAAGTAGATAAAATTCTATTCTAATTTGGTTATGACTACGCGCCATTATCTTGATAAGTATTTTTGGTACGACAATTCAAAGTGTGGAAAAAAATCGATTATTTTCTTAAAAAAATTGATTTTTCATAAATTGATTTATCACCAAATAAAAAAAATCGACTATCAAGTAATCGCTTTTTTCGACTCGAGGCCACATACAATACCATCACATTTTTGATATTAATCAGAAAATTCAATCAAAAGAAAAAAATAATTCATTGACTTCGAAACGTGTCAACGTTCCTCCTCCTCATGTTCCAACACTCACACACACGCATACACAATTTACCGTTAACATCGTTTCGCTTCCTGCTTTACGAACCGGCAATCGGAAACCGCTTAATATGGCCGCACACAATTTACTGAAACGTAAAATTGCGCCTAGCAGTATGCAATGAAACCTAAGCAACACCAAATTATTCAATTTTACCGCCTAAAAGCCACATACAAAAATATGAATGCATTTAGATTCAACAACCCAGCAAACAATTTTGATTGTGGACTAAAACGTAAGCATAAGAAGTATATTTGACTAGGTCGATTAATTAAATCACAAATAAAAGGTATCTTTGATTTGTTTGGCGTATCAAATCGCAAGTCAAATTGATTCTTTATTTGAAATGGAATTTCAAATCAGATCCTCAACAGAAAACAGTCCCCTAAGATTTTATATCTATTTTTTAGAATAAGGAAATTGATTTCTATATAACTAAAAAACTAATATTGGAAAAATGGACTATAGAACACCCTAGCTATTCATAGGAATCACCTATCAATTTGTTTGCAAGTATATACTCTTGCCAATATACGTACGTAAATGATATACCTATAGAATGGAGCGTATGTGCATATGTAATTTGGCATTAGTAGCGCGTGACGTCAAAGCACTGTGGGAAAATGACAGAACGTGAGAGCGACAACAGCAACAATAATGTTAACATACAAACAAACAACTGTATCTGTGTGAAAACATGGAGCAATCGCTTGGTCCTTGCAAAGGAGCTGTCACTACATTTTACAAGTGTTGCTGTGGCGAAAAAACAAATACAAATTGGTATTACATATATAAAAATTAGGCTTAGTGCTCTCAAATGCGACTACGTGTTTAACAAAAATTTTAAATGTTTATATTGTTATTACAGGTCTACAAGGTAAAAATGTCGTTTTTTCGCTATCAGGTCGATTTTTTTTTTGATAAATGATAACCAAATTAAAAATCTTGCACTTTTAATGATTTTTTATTGGACAATAATTCTACAACTAGAAATGAAGCGCAGTCGAACTGCGTCGCTGAGCATGCGCTCATCTCGAAAACCAGTAGTGACTGTTGGGGGATCAACAGATAGAAACGCGTCGCTCTACAAAATATCTAGGGGTGAAATTGGACAACAAGCTGACCTTCTCGGAGCATTTAAGAAGCTCCTGCGAGAAGGCTGTGAAAACCATCGCAAGTCTGAGTCGGCTAATGGCAAACACAGGTGGACCAAAGCCATGCATAAGAAAGTTGCTGGCGTCTGCCTCAGATTCTATACTGTTGTACGGTGCAGAAGTCTGGGCGGATGCAATGAAATTTCAGAAGTACCAGGCAGCTATTACCGCGGTTCAACGCAGAGGGGCCCTGAGAATCGTCTCAGCATACCGCACGGTCTCCGCAGACGCTGTTCTGGTCATTGTGGGGACCATACCGATATATCTCCTCGCTGAGGAAAGAAAAATTATGTACGACACTCGTGCAGAGGTACGTAGAGTCGTTGCTGCAACGCAGGCGCGAGGTGAATCGATCCGGCGGTGGTAACTACAATGGAGCAATAGTACTGCTGGAAGGTGGACCAGGGTTTTAATCCCCGAAGTGGAACCATGGCTGAATCGGCCGCATGGAGAAGTCGACTTTTACTTGACCCAATTCTTAACCGGACACGGTTATTTCCGTGAGTAACTGCACCTACTGCGGAGCTAAAGATGATGTACGCCACACCTTTTTCGAATGCAAGAAGAGACAATTGGCGAGCTTTCCCCAGGCAGTGTCATTCGAAAGATGACCTCTGAAAATGCAAGATGGGATATAGTCAGGCGAAACGCGGGGAACGTCCTCCTTGCAAAACGGGAAGACGGTTGTCTAGCCAGTTAGCGTGAAATAGCTACAGGGCTGACGTAACGCCCTTCCTTACCTGAAGTAATGCTAAGCGCGGTCCAAGGTAAGGAAGAATGCCCGGGCCGTGGGAGGTTAGGTTTTAGTGCGGTATACTTCAAGAAGGGAGTCCCACACTCGGAGATTCCCGATGCTAGAGCATCTAGTAACGAGGGCTTAAACGCGGTTAGTGCATAAAGCATTTCCTCCTCCCGCGAATACAAAAAAAAATTTAATTAAGTTAAATTAAACTAAATTAAATAAAATTAAAAAAAAAAAATAAATAAAAAAGGTAAAAAAAGGTAAAATGAAAAAAAAAATTAAATAAAAAAGTAAATAAATAAAATCAGTATAGAATAAAGTAAAATGAAATAAAATTAAATTAATTTAAATTAAATTAAATATTTAAAATAAAATAAAGTAAAAAAAAAATAAAGAAAATTATAAATAAATAGGAATAAAACCAAAAAATATAAATTTACCTGAATTGAAATAACATTATTTAAAATTTAATCAAATAAAAAAAACAAAACTTAATAAAAATTAAAAAAAAATAAAATAAAATAAAATTAAAAAAAATGAAGAAACTAAAATAAGTTAATTTAAAATAAAAAAAAATAAAATAACTTAAAAAATAAGTAAATGAAATAAAATCAAAAAAAAAAAAATTAAATAAACAAATTTAATAAAAAATAAAATAAGGTATTATTTTATCCCATAACTATTAAATTCGATTTTAAACACTGTGCTAACTCTAGTTAAGAGAATAGTTCCTCAAAATCAATCAGAATACTTTCATTCATGAACCACCTGCTAGTTAGTCAACAAAACAGCTGCTAGCCATAAACCAATTGGAATAGCATGCCACTTCAAAGCAACTCTGCATGCTACAATGTTGCCATTGAATTGCAATTGTGCCCTTTTCTTTACATTTTGACAGCATTAATAGGTTCATATACTATTGGTATGAAGGTGTGTATGTTCATAGCATATACGACCACTAAAATTGCTTTTCTGCTATCTTTCTCATTCGGTCTCAGTCTCTCGTATCGTATCGTCTACTGTCGTTATCGCTGTATATAACAAAAAAAAAAAAAATTGAATGAAATGACGAGGAAAAAAATTTAAGTGGAAATTTAATAAAAATTTAGTAAAATATATTTCAAAATTGAAAAAGTAATAATAAATCAATTTGCAAAATAAGTGTAATTAAATATAAAACAAAAAAGGAAATGTAAAATTTGTGAAAAAAGCATTTTTGTAGCAAAAAGAAGGTGCTTAGAGCACTTGGGTAAAAGAAAAAGTAATTGCTGCTTTAAGTTTTTGTGTAAGTGTTGGTATGAAAAATATAAAAAATATAAATACGTAAAAGAAGTGATACGTAGAGTTGATGTAGAGTGGGAGCTAAATCAAAGTGCGAAGAAAAAATTGTGTGAATAAATGAAATAAAAACAAAGAAAGATTACATGAAGGTAGGAAAAAAAAGGAAAAAAAATCAACATAAGTTTACATATTGTGGTCGTTGAGGTGAAGGTGATTGCTGCTAAAGCTAGCTAAAGGAGGTGGAAATACAGGGACAATTGAAATAATATATGTATAGTTATTCAGAAATTACGTTGATATACCAACGGATTGGAGTAGCAGAGCTCGTATGCTAAAGCGCCCATATGTATGCATTTATATCAGTGTATGTGTGTCCAGCTGTTGTGTGTGTGTATGAGTGTACCTTTGTGTATATGTGCGCAGCAAAGGTAGTCAAGGAAAAAAAAATTAAATTAAAAACAAGAATACTTCAGCTCCAAGTACAATAGTGTATGTACCTCCAAAATTTAAAAACAAGTTTCTTAAATTATTGTCGTTTTTTTTTTAGCTTTTGTAATGTCACATTTATCGACGTATCGGCTTAAATACTACATATGTATATTCAAATACTATATGTAGTATATGTATCGCTTCGTTTGCCAACTACGTCAGATCTGCCCTTTTTTGCCAACACCTCTACCATTACAACCACCACCTCTACACTTAATAATCATCGTCATTCACGCTCTTTCATGTACTCGTATGCACGTATTCATCACAAAATATACCTCTGCAGCGCCGCCCACTTCGCTCCATATTAATGCTTGCATTAAAATTGTCAACAGCAGCACCAGCAACAACAACAGCACCGTGTGACGATAATCGCTGTCACCGTAAACGAACTCGACTACGACGACCACGTTCTTGTTGTTGGAGTGTTTTGTTGCTTGTTGTTGGCACTAGTAAGTACTAGTGATTTACATTCATGAATACATACATAGGTACAATACATACATATATACAAATACAGTGGTGTACAAAAATATAGGAGCATATCAGCAATTCGGTCGGAACGGGAAACTCAATAAAAATCACGAAATCCGAAAAAAACATATTTGTGGGTTTTTTAAGAGTTTTCTCAAGTTTTGACCCGGAATAACTTTTTTAGCACACATGGAACCGATTGGGACTTTTGAAGTTTTCTTTCTGACGACGAACCTAAGCTCTCGTGGGAATTATTGCTTAATTTTACCGGACTACTGGGAAAAATTTAAAAATTGTTAGAAAACTCACATAAAAAACCCCATTTTTTACATAAAAAATGTATGGAAAATTTGCTAAAAAAGAACAGCGACTTCTAAGGGTTAAGTTACAACGCTAATTTTTCAAAGGCTTATTTTCTCATCAATTGCTATCTTTTTAGGGGGGTAAGACTTAGTCGAATTTTTTTTTAATCACCCTAATGTAGATACTTTGTGAAAAAATAGATTCGTTTAGGATACGTCCGGAAATAGTCGGAAAGGAGCATGCGACTAATATCAGTTCTGATCTTTTTATATGGGTTGAACTGTTCACAATTATTTAAGTATGTCCTATGGAGCGACCAATTGTACCTATTTATACCCAAACGGGTACGAAAGGACTCATCCTCTTTTTATCCAAACGAGTACTTTTAACTCCTATGAGGATGCTAAATTTGACACACTCCCCTATGAGTATGCCACACAAATAAAAATTTACTTATGCACATTGAACTATAGCCCTCTGTGGACGAAAGCTATTAATTGCGGACAGTTCCCTATAGAGATTAATAGCACAATTTTTATGTTTTTTTGGAGTAGATCGACTTTTTTTAGAGAAGCCAAGAAAATAGAAAATTTCAGTAAAGTAACCAAGGGCGTACCCAGCGTTTTACAAAGGGGCCATTTATATATTTGCTAAATAGCTATATTTTTTCCCGGTTCTTTTGAAAGTTACAGATCTTTATATTAAATTCTCGAGGTCTATGCTACTTAGTTTAGATTTTTTTGGTATAAAAATGCGAAACCATGCTTGTAAAAACCCATTTATCCTAATACATACATTTTTTAGGAATTTGAATTCTCTACAAAAGCTGCCTAGAACTTATACAATCTCATGAAAACATACCAATTTTTAGTTGGACTTTTAAAAAGTAATAAAAACTTCGAGATATCTGATATTCTAGGAATTCTAAAAAATGCTTGTTGCTGATTTTTTACAGTTCAGTTTCACTCGTTAAGGATCGGGCAACGGCCTGTCCCTTTACCCCCCTTGCGTACGCCCTTGAGAGTAACTAAAAAACACATTTCATTTAGCCTACTTTTAGAGGTTAACTTTTCAGCCATGTTTAAATTGCTTAATCGTGTTAATATGCGGTCTGAAAAGCTGCACACTTTTCGGCGTTTTTCCTGAGGTCTCTTGTTATGACGACCACTAGCTCTGATAAAGCTGAACAATTAACTCTGATAAGCAGGTGCAATAACCTACTACTATTAGACTACTAGCTAGTTGCTAATAGTGATCATATCTTATCTGGCAGACTGTTACACTGTAAACATAAAATACTTTTATTAAAATTGTATCAACATGAGTGTAGAGAGTGGAAGTCAGTTCCGTGTGTAGAAGACCATGCTAGTCAGGACAATTTGTTCTGATTGCTATTCAATTTACAAAGGCAATTCATTCGCATGAGGTTAAAGCGACTCACTAATTGCCACCACGTATCCCCTGGATAACCACTAAAATTTCGTTTTCAGGGCTGTAGCTGTCCCAGGAGAAGGATTGGGATACACCACAAAAAATTTCAGCTCCTTTCCTTAAGAGTTACAACCTAGCGTTGCCACCTAATCCTATTGTACTTATTTTTTTGTATAGCTCTTTGGAATATCTGTGGTCATAAGCAATAACAGCCTAAGTCGACTTAAGAAATTAGACCAGTTGAAATTTTTGCTGGTGATTTTGAATAGCAACATCGAGACATTTTTCAAGACTTTCGTTGGTCTTTTTTTTTACTTTCTTTACAAACAATTAAATCTAACAGTATTGTTACAAAAATTCGCCAGCAAAAATTTCAACTGGTCTTATTTCTAAGTCGACTTAGGCTGTTATTGCTTATGGCCACAGATATACTGTATTATCTCGAAAACAAATGCAACAATATAGATAAACTTTTGTAACTAAGTTATTTGCTACAATTACAATCTAAGCTCTTTCACACACACAAATGTTGCCACTTAAAATCTTTTTACAGAGATGCCACTTAAGTAAATTTTTTTCAATGAAATGGTAGAATTGTCACCCAATATTTTTTTGCATATTCGCTACTTTTTCGAAAACGGCTCGAGCCATTAAGATGAACTTTTGTAGCTCAGTTATCTGCTACACTCTAAGGTCTCTCAATTTGCCCCTGCGGGTTAGGGGTTTAGAATATGCCCGAGGCAGGCATAACGGTCCTAAGAGGCGACTAATATGCACATAGGTAATGACGTGCTAACTGGATGGTTGATCTACGGATATGATGCCTATCAACTATTATTACCCATCTTCTCCCTCCACACGGATGGAGGCATGACATGACCTAGAAAGTTCCACTGGTCACACCAAATCGCTACCACGACAGTCGGGAAAACCGCAAGGTAGTACCGTAGCGTACCGGGTTCATATCCGGCCAAGGACTGTCAATTTCTACATCACTCCACAAAACCTTCGGGGAATGTTTTGCTGTTAACGATAACAACAACAAGCTCTCTCAATTAAGTGTGGCCTCAAAGTTTTTTACAGCGTTGCCACTTTGCTGAAATTTGTTGGTTAATGAAATGAATGTTAATGAAGGCCAATGTGGGTATCAAACGAAAGGTATTTTACCTCGTTTTACAACAAAAAATATTACCACCTAGGGTTGCAACACTACATAACAATTTTTGTAAGCTTTGCTTACATTTGCTTGAGTGCTCTTATTTCTGTAGCCGTAGACTGTATTTATTAAAACTATTACTATATTTGTTATTTTCCAACAACATTTTCATAGTTGTGGTTGTCGGCATATTCCAGCCATCTCCATATCCATGCATGTCGCATGTGTACGTCCGGCTCCTACCCGAACGCGTCATAGTACCCAACGTTGTACGTCGTGAATCGTACCTAAATGCACTCTCCTTCACCCACCCAACACATAGCCTGCTGCTGCTTTTGTACAAGCTCGAGCTATCATCCGTCTCGTCGGTGTCTGTTTAGCCGAATTGCTCCACAGCTTAACAGCAGAGCACCGTCATATTGGAGAGTCTCCTACAGTTGCTTTTCGGCGTTTGAATTGAGTGCGTGTATCACACAAAAACCACTCTCGTCGGTTGGCAGCGATGTGACCAAAAGCTTTATTATCTGCAAATTTATACAAGTTATTCTATATGTGAGTGTATTTATGCACATGTGTAGGTGAATGTGGAGCTGTGTTTATAATTTTTTTTTTTTTTTAATGTATATGTTTGGAATTGTGTATAAAGCCGTCAACCGAATCAAAATGGCATTATCGTGCCTACATTGTGTCCATAATTTGCAATTTTTTTTCATTTGGGAAGTTTACTCGCTTTCCATTTCCTTTAAAAAATAATTGCCGCTAATTGAAGTGGAAAATGTGAAATTATTGTAAATTAGCAAAAAAAAAATTGGTACCTACAAAAGTGTCTTTAAAAAACCAAGAAAATTTTTTTTCGCAAAATAAAATTACAAAGTTTTGTGTTTATACGAAAAAGTGAGCAAAAAAAATACTCCAAAATCTATCGCCTTTTTCCAAAATACCCAAAATACATTAATTGAATGAAAAATGGCTACCAACAAAATTTGCGTGTAGAACAACAACTTCTATTTTTTCGCACATCTTCATCATCAAACCCACACAATATGTATGAAGCTGTAATGTGAACGAAAATTTTTGTGAATGAACTTCTAATGCGCAAGTTTAACGGTACATTCATGCTCACGTAAATGATACATACATACCATACCTACATAAAATTGTTGCTACAGCTGCTTTATTGTCTTGCCAACTTCCTCGTCATCAAATCTTATACCTAGCTCTTAATTTTTTTTATATTTTTTTCTTTTTTTTTGCAAACTCTCGTTAACTTTGAATTTTCATCTTCAGCTAACTGCATACAGTGCCATAACATGTCCAGATGTTGTTTTTTTCATATCTATGAACACTTGAAAGTTAAGTAGTGTAGGTGGCTTTACTGCTATCCGACCCTCCCATTATCCGCAAGATAAGATTCCCGTGCATGCATACATGTGTATATGAATGCAACATACATAATCAATTAGTAAAAAATGTTTTGTTGTGTATTTAAATTGAAAAATTGCACGGTCGTTGCAGCAGCAGCTACTCTTATCGCTGGATGAAAATGCGATTTACATATGTAACAGTATGTATGGGTCATTCCAGGCCAAATCGAGAAATTTTTTACCTGTCCCCCTTCGATTTCGCTAAAAATTTGCTATCTTTTTTAAGTTCATAACTTTTTTGAGATGGGGAAAAAAATTTGAAAAAATTCTCAAAAATGTCTTTCGTGGGGTAGAAAAAGATACCGAGTTTTTAGTTAAGTGGCAACTCTGTAAAAATTATTTTAAGAGATAACTCTGCCAAAAAATAACGAAGTGCCAACACTCAAGTGAAAGATCTTAGGTCGTAGCAGATAACTGCATCCAAATGTGTAAAGTCGTTAAAAAAAAAAAAAATATTGTGTGGCAACCATAGCAAGCATTTCTATAAATATTTTTGATTGAAATACCACGTACATTACCTTTGGATTAATACCAATATTGGTATACTTACTAATATCTCAAAAATCAAAATTCAGATAAGTGGCAACTCTGTAGAAACATTTTAAGTGATAATTCTTAAGCTAAAGAGCTTACAATGTAGCAAAAGTTGGTAAAAAAAAAAAAAAAAAAAAAAAAAACCAAAAATGCACTTATACCACTTGTGCTTTAAACGGCTCATTTGTTGATACCCATATGAACATAGTTCATTCCATTTAAAAAAAAAAAAATTTCCAAGTGGCAACTCTACAAACACATCCTATGTGGAAACATTTAAGCAAGAGAGACCACACATATATAGAAATAACTCACATAATTTAAAAAAAAAAAAAAAAATCGAATGTTGAGTGGCTACACTTAAGTAAAACACAGTTCGCAGCAGATAACCAATCCTAACCAGAAATATTTTTGGATACCCCTATGAGCATACATACATAATAAGAGAGACTAAAATTCTTTCTTACTCAAAAAAAAAAAAAAAAAAAAAAAAAAAGCGAGCAGATGAACTAGATAAAAAGTGAAGTCGGTTTTATAAAGTGATAAATATAATAGGATTGGGTGTCAACCCCTTTTTTTTTTTAAATACAACGTAAATTACTTTTCGTTTTTAATTCAATTAAGTGGCAACACTGTGAAAACATTTCAAGTGGCAACACTTTAGTAAGGAAGTTAGATTGTCGCAGATAACTTAATTCGTTGATATAAATACTTTTTAAAGTCGTGCTCGTAGATTAAGTGGCAACCCTTAATATAAATGTTTTTTTTTTTGCTCGTCAGGTCACCGGCCAATATATGCTACATATGAAAAAAGGACCCTTAGTCCATATTTAGAAGCTGTTTTCCAAATTCTGGTATTTTTTTAACTAAAAAAAATTTTTTTAGAAAAAGTTAAATAATAAAACACCCTATTTCGAATTACCGATTACCAAATAACTATACAGTATCTATAGCATTATGTACACAGGTATGTAAATACAATTGAGGAAATAAATTACAAAAAAATTGTCAATTGTCAACTGAGTTGTAAAATAGTCGCAGTTGCTGTAGTTGTTGTTGCAATGTTGTGCAATTTATGCTACTTCCCTACTTTACAGTGAGCAATTAATTTTTTCTTATTGCTTCTTCAGACGTTTTGTCATTGTGATCAACGTTACATGTAAACTAATATACATACTTTTCCTACTTATACCGCAAACAAACGTGACGTTAATCCGTATTAACTAGTGGATTTGAAACAGAGTTAAATAAAAGTCCGTAAATGGTAGGCAATGCTGATTAACTTTCATAATACCGATTTGATATAGGTATTTCAAACTAGGGAAAACTGACTTTATTTGTACTTTTATAGTAAACTAGATGCTCGTAATAGTTTTTGGTATACAGTTTTAATTGAATATTTCCGCAGCAGAACTGGATCACAAACCTTATGTGGGACATTTAGCGATACTTTGGAAACAATTTTTTTCAATTCTATATACCGGCTTTCAAATGATGCGCGAACAAAAATACAGATCGTGATAGATTATATACTTGATCTCGATTAGCGTTACAGTCTGTCTGCGCTTCTATGTAAATTAACCAAATTGTATATATGCATATATATGTATGCTCGCTGATTGACTTTTCTAGTTGCTGATTGCATTGTCGGTTGCTTCTTGGTGCCACAGTTGCCTCTTTCTGGTCCCCCAAACGCCACGACTCATCATCGTCGTCGTGACGTTTTGTTTACTTATTACCTTCATTCGTTCGCAATTGTTTTGCAAGGTATTCTTTGGTTTCATTTTATTGTCTTGTTTCATTATTTTTTGGTTTGATTACAGATTTTGTGCTAGCCTTTTTTCTTTTTTTTTGCTGTGACGACCTCGAGTTTCACCCTCGGAAGCCATTCACCATTCGCACAAAATCACATTTACAGACATTTGTTGTAAGTTCCCAGCGAGAAATGCGATGTCTGTAGTACTCCCCTGCCGGTTCATTCTATTTAAAATGTTTTTTATGTATTCTTTCGGTACACTTTGGTAACTACCCTGCTGACCACCAGCCGACAAAATCTTGGACAATTACTGGGTCGCCCTTACCAAAAAAGAGGATAAAAAAGTGGGCAAATTTGTTCGGAGAGGTTCCTTTTCTACCCATCTTGGGGGTGATAACTCGTGTCGAAAATTGTCGATTAATCGAATTATGCGTCGATGCCTACTTTTACCCACAGTCATATTTGTTAATATACAAACGAATTAATATAATCGGAATAGATGGCAACGCTAAAAGAAAGCTCTATTTACCTTAAAAGTACCTGGGTGACCGAGCTTGCTCAGTGTTTTAAACTTTTTCCAATAGTGTTACTTACACACATTTTTGCAATAGTCTTGCTTACCAACATAAACTTTTCAAAAAAGATTTCCGAAAAAATATCAAATAATTTGAGCCAACTGGCGCAATTGGAGACACCGCGTGTTCTCAGATCTGCCTCCACTTGGTCCTGCCATCGGAGTGCTGGCCTCCCTCTTCCTCTACTTTCACCGGCGGGTGCCGATAAGAATACCTTCTGGGCCGGAGCGTCTTCGTTCATTCGCACCACGTGTCCTAGCCAGCGAAGCCGCTGGGTTTTAATTCGGTGAACTATGTCGACGTCTAAGTAAAGCTCATACAACAATCATTATATCGTCGCTCCCAACGAAGACGGTTCAGTTAGCGTGGAATACTAACACGGTTCGTTCTCTGCGTCGAAGACTAACACGGTTCAGTTTTATGCGTGGAAGGCTAACATACTTCGTTTTCTGCGTCAGTTCTATGCGAACTGTGTTAGTCTTCGACGCAGAAAACTGAACCGTGTTAGGCTTCGTTGGGAGCGACGATATCTTCTTCGGTACTCGCCGTCGCCAACTTTTAGGGCTCCATAAATCTTTCGAAGAATTTTTCTCTCGAATACTCAGAAAGCCGCCTCGTGCATGCATTCATCCGACCATGTTCTGGACAAGAGCTGGTGTATCCAGCTCCTCGCCGCCTTATAGCTAAGCAGTCAGGCCATCAGCACCCGCCGCTTTATTGTTTTTAGCCGTGATATAGCTATTAAATTCGCACCTCGTTATAGTCGGGTTGTGGAATTTCGATTCCATCGTCTTCGATTGTGGGGTCGGGTTCGTCCTCTTCTCTGGATTGTTGCTCTGTTCCTCCGTTTAGAAGGGCAGAAAAGTGATCCCTCCATAACCTTAGTACTCTCTGAACATCTGCCACCAGGTCGCCGTTGTCATTTTTACAGGAGTTTGGCCCGGGTGTAGTTTGGCAAACTCTCCGGGTGTATTTCTGCATGAGAAGCTTCTCAGCAAAAAATTAATTTGCTTTGCAAGTGCCGTTCGGAGTCGGCAAAAAACTGTAGGTCCCGCCAACTTGTACGAAAAACTCAAAAGCAATACACCACAAGTTGGAAAGAGAAGCTCGGCTAAAAATCTCGTTAGAGGTTTTTTTTTTGCCCCGGGTGTAAAACCTTCCGTCATTCGTCGAATTTTTCGATAAAATGTTCGGGTGTTGCTTCTGCTAGCTAGCATTTCAAGCTCAAGTGGAAACACCCAGTGAAAAGTCTTAGAATTAAGCATACTATCTGTTTGCCAAATTTCCTCGAAATCGGTCAAGTGGTCCAAATGACCCCATAATGCTCCTAAAACGACCCCAAAATTACCACAAAATTAATCCCAAAATTACCCCAAAATGAACCCAAAATGACTTCAAAACGATTCCAAAATAACCCCATAATGATCCCAAAATGGCCCTTAAATGATTCCAAAATTACCCCAAAATGAACTCAAAATGACCCCTAAATGATCCCAAAATGACTCCAAACAATACAAATCCAATACGGTAAAATGGCAACCCTATTTTAGTTGGTATGTCGCTGAAAATATCTTTCATTTGATACCCATATTGGCATATCTTAACAAAAAATTTAGATATGTGGCAACCCTGTAAACCGCCCCAAGTGTCAAACCCTCAAGTGGATAGTCGTAGAATCAAGCATATGTACTATCTCTATACCAAATGTCCTCAAAATCGGTCAAACAGTTCCTTTTTACAACAAGTACTCCCGCTGTTCTAGGCAATAACATTTAGCTCAATCTATTTTCTCCTTGTATATCTGTCAACATTTTACAGCTCCTTGTAATTACAAGAAACCATTGCGGGTTTTTCTACTGTGTAGGTATGTATGTGTGTACTTCGATTACACGTACATAATTCCATGTTTCCTTTCATCTCCTATCGATTACACCCAACAGCATTTGTGCTTCATACCAACTTGTTTTTGAGGTTTATCTTCCCAGTATGAAGTGATATTTCTGGTTCAAAAAGTGGTTTGCCTTCAAGTTGTCAGATTTCGTTTGCTGTAATCATATTGTAATTGCAAAAAAAAATAAAAAAATAAAACCGGCTAAAAGCAATTCTATTATAAGCGAACAACTCCAAAAACCTGCTCTCAACTTTGCTCCTGCGAAGTAAGCTAATAGTACATTTACACCGCACCAAATTTGACGAATTTAAATGAGCCAGTTCGACACCGTTTACACGGGCAAATTTGCATTTGGCTTCACCTTCCCTGCAAGAATCTTCTACCAGGACAAAAAGCCACCGAAAGAAAATGCACTACCGTGATGATTTAAGCTTCTTTAGAGTAACAATAAAAAGAGTCAAGAAGGCTTTTGTCTTTTCCGGGTAGAATTGGCCAATTTTTTTTTTTTTTAAACTAGTTGAAATTGTTTTTTACAGCTGTGAGTAGTGCAAAAGTATCACACGTAAATTGCCCATTAAGGTTCTTGCTGGGCAATCCTTAATGTGGAACACCCGCAGGGTGGCTATTTTGAGGAACTGTGGATTGTATTGTTCGGCAAATGAGGTCAAATGTGATGGAATTCCAAATTTGGAAAATGTGTAGTTTTTCGCCAAATTTACCAAATTTGGTGCGGTATAAATGTACTATTAAACTCTACATCGCTTAAGGTAGAGACAGACGGCAGCACTTAATCAACTAGATCCATACTTAAACCGATAAAAGTTAGATCCAGGCAACAGGTAGTGAGATGAGTAGGGAAAAGAAAATACTAAAACAGTTGATATTAACCGACTAAAATTCCAGTTTTTTTTTTTACAGATATCTTTCACAAAATTTTCAGTTTTTTCAAGTGCAAAAAAAATTTGGAAAGAAGAAAGCATCCTAATGTACTTATAATTAAGAAGAGCTGAATTATGTAAATAAATCATTTGATTTCGCATTACAATATTTGTCGCGATTTCTGATGAATAAGTAGTTAATCTCCCTATCCATTTCTAAGGAGATCAAGTTATCCAATTTTTTTCAAGTTAATCGAAATTTCCATGACGCACGTGCCTACTTATAATTAATCAATCTTGGCATACAATTAAATTGTAGAAGGTCGATGTCTATAGGTTATTGATATAGAACAAAAATCGCTCTTTATTTGAGAAATAAAAACCACTTTTTAGAATTATCGTCTGTCTGTCTATATGTTTGTGCACGCATCACTCAAAACCTGCAGCTTGGAATTAAATGCAGTTTTCAACCATGCATTTTTATATGTCTAAGTTAGAGTTTAGGATCCTTTTTACTGCGGGGAATTATTTAGGCTCAATATATTTTACACATAGGTACATAGAAAATAATTGTGTGAAAAAAGACGTATCTACAAAGCCGAGCTCATTTTAAGCTTTGCATATTTCACGTGAACTCTTTATGAAACAATACCTGTGAGTTGCCTTTAAAATCTTATCTGATCAGCAAGCTTAAAAACTTGTTCAGTTCATTTCCTATGATCCCTATTAAGTGTCGATGTTATCGACCTGATAATCTATTATACAAATAAGTAATTATGTATGAACTCAACAAATGTGTCTAAGAGGCATACGACAACGTTCAAGGTTACTCGTGATGACGGTAGCGCACCCGCCCAGTCTCTTTAGATATTCTCTAAATATCTATCATTACAATGCCCCTGTAGGTAAAATCTGTAATGCTGCAATAAATCTGAGTATATGGGGCATTCGTCCTCCTTAAAATACCCGCAAAAGATGATGCGGCAGGCTACTTCCGCACACGAGACTATCTTCAGTTTTTCCCCTCCCAAGACGTTAGTTTTGCGACGATGTCTTTTATCCACTCTGCGGTATTAGAATCCTCGCAGACAATCGAAAGCCATCCTTGGCGAATCATACAGCCCGTAAAGCGGGGACTAATTGCGCCAACTTAAAGTTTCCACATTTCATTCAGTATGACCTTACTTATGAATAATAAGTTATGATCTTAAGTTGCTCATGTGGGCATCAGGGCATCTCTAAAAGATTCTGATCAGGATAGGCCACGGTTACTAAGGCACTAGGTCCAGTGGCCAGGGTATTTTAAGAATATACTGTCTGTATGGCTGTCGCACCATCTAGAGGAGGCATGCTGTTGTTGTAACGAAGTGTAGCCCTGCCCAACATGTACTTATCCTTAGCCTAAATTGTCATCAATGTCTTCTAACGGGAGTCCTAGGAAAGTGGCAGTTTCTACAGGTTGGACCAACGGGGGAAATGGGTGTTAGAAGAGTAGGCTCCGCAGAGCAGGTGGTTAGTGTTATGAGGAGACGAGCCGCATGCCGGACATTCATTCGACACATCGGGGTTCAGTCTCGATAAGTAAGAGTTTAACCTGCTAAAATATCCAGCACGCACTTGAGCCAGAGCCACCCTTGTCTCACAAGGAAGATGGCGATCCTCGACAGCAACGCGAGGATTCAAAGTACACAAAACGGCATTCACCGGACAGAGCTCAAGATGAGAGACAACAGACATATCTTGGATGTGCTTCAGGGTACTCTGTTAGACCGATCCCTTTTATTGGTCGCCTCCCTTTGTGCCGGTGCTTGAAGCTGTTTGACAACTGTTAAAGCGTTTTCGTAGTTGAAGCCCCCACCATTCAACCGCTCACGTTTTCAGCTTTTTCAGCTTCGCCATGTCTGCGGCTTCCGTTTTTGATTCGGTATGAAGCGAAAGGCCAGAATTGGCCTGATCATTTGAGAGCAGTTCAGCTCTCGATTGATCTGTAGTTTTTATTCAATTGAACCATATAATTTCCACGAGTGTGGGGGAAAGTAGATCAGCTGGGACATAGTCCCCGATATCCCAGTACACACAGAAAATGTTCATGTAAAATTAACACTTTTTCAGGTTATTATTTTTCAACGCTCATGTTGAATAACTTCACTTTATGTTAAATAACATGACTACCTGTTAAATTAACATCAAGCTCATGTTGAAAAACTTGAATTCGTGTTAAATTAACATGACTTCCTTTTAAATTAATATGAACTCCTGTTGAATTAACATGAACTACTGTTAAATTAACATTAATTCCTGTTAAAACAACACTATCTGCCTCATTATCTCATACAAATTTAACCGAATCTTTCTTGTTAGTTTAACATAGTTCCTGTTGACAAAAATTATTGCGAGCGCGCCAGGTATCTGCAGACACTAACATACTGCCATACGTCTCATGAGCACGGTACGGATCACGCTCGCGATTACGGGTTTTATTGAATTGTACTCTCTCTGGATTGTAGTCGCATTTTACGACAGGCATACCTACCGCGGGCATACTTCCAACCCGCACAAAAAATTAACCCGCTAGGTGGTGCTATAGTCGAGACATTAAAAAAGCCGTATTTATGGTCCCTTTATTCAAGATTCGCAGACAAAGTCGCGGGCATCTGCGAGGTACAAATAAAGAAATCTTTAAGAATTGTTTCATTCTTCTGAACGGTCATCAGGGCGTGGAACATAGTGAACATCGTATTTTTACTAGCAATATGAATAAACTGATACATCCATCACCTGTGTCTGGTAGGGTATGTGTATTATGCCGGACTTCTACTGGGGGGAATTCTTGTTCTATGAAATGATAACGTAAAAAAAAAATTTGTATGAATTTGAAGTTTCTTTTCATAAATTTTGTATGAAAATTCCTTTCATTTTACCACTTCATAAACGCGAATTTGCCACCTGCTTTGAAATGCGCAAAAAATTTAAAAGCAAATAATTTGTGAATGGGGTGAAAAAAATATGTTTTTTATGGAAAACTTTAATAATATTTATTAAAACGACAATACTGAACAAATATTTTGCGGGAAAACATAAAAAATAATAAGTGTCGAATAATCAAAAATAAAGGTATAAACAATATTTAAACAATGACTTAGCAGTGGTGGAAAAACATGCTGCTGAATACATAGTCAGCTGAAGAGCATAACTACTGTTCTATCGCATAAAAATTAGAAATAAAACGGCAATCTTTATTGCCTCGTTGCCGTCTGTAACATGACTGATATGAAATTTCTGTTCGTTACACCGCTGTAGTGCAATTGCTCTCCCGTTTATTAATACCCCTTCACGGTTTAATTTTCCGACCTCTGGTTTGATGCTTACTTCAGTCGAAATAAGGCTTTATAGCAGGCCTAGACACCTAGTGGGACAATTGTCCGAAAATCTGAAAATCAAATTCACACAGATTATGAAAATGTTGCTGAGCTTGTGAGAGCGCTATGATCGCGCCATGAACCAAAGAGATGAGATTGTGCCAAAAGCAATACCGTTAGAATGAATTAGCGAGTTTTGACAGAATCAGCTTATTGCTATGGTATGAGTTGACACAGAATTGCGACCATACTATACTTTTACCGATGGCCGAAATTCAGTGTTGCAGTTGAAACGTGAAGTCATGAATTGAAAGGGAAACAAGGGGGAAAACGAAAAGGCATGGGCCTGGATCGCACTGACCAATCAATGGATGTAGTGGGTTATGTTCACTTTCTCACGACATGAGCCACGTGGCCAAAAGAGATAATATAATTTGATTGGTACGATGACCGCTCTTTCACTAATACACCCTCACTTCCAATTCTGCCGGCCCCTGCCTTATAGGTACTCTTCTGAAACTTCTGTTAAATATGGGGTTTGTATAGGTATATACATATGTACGTTTAAAAATAGTTCTCTGATCCTAACATCCGCTTTCATTTAAAAAAAAAAAAAAAAAAAAACAGTGTGCCCAAATATTTGCCCAACGAACTTCGTCACAAGCAACCTTAATTGACAGCATGTGCAATAATTTTGTGACTTATTGTCTCAAGCGTTACACAGCCCTAAACCACAATCTCGTGATTCGTCTGCATTGTTTTATTCGTTTGGCGTCGTCTATTGGTATGCGCTGCTTAAATAATTTACTTTTCTTGTTTAACGTCATTCATAACAATTAAGGAAGTCTAAGTTTGGGTAAAGCGAACATTAAATACCCAGCGGTAGTTTTCAAATGATTTTTCGAAATTTTCCATTTCGGAAAGGGGCATGGTTGGGAAGCGATTTCGTCCAATTACATCAGGTATACTCCCTATTTTGCTAGTATACCTTATACCAAATTTCATCGTTCTACCGTAATCAGTTTAAAAGTTATGAACCGCGAAATTTTCAAATATGCCTCCTTGAAAAGTGGGCGATGCCACGCCTATTTTTAAAAATTTTTCAAAAATCATAATAGAATGACTAGGGGGTTCATCCTACCAAACTATGTATATCATTTTAGCCATTTCGTTACCGAATTATGTCAATTTTGGTGATTTTCGAAATTTTCGATGACGAAAGTGGGCATGGTTGGAGCGTGATTTTATCCAATTTCATCTGGTATACTTCCAACGATACAAGTAAGCATTTCAAAAATGCCTCCCTTAAGACTATGCGGTGCCACGCCCACTTTAAAAAATTTATGGAAAATCATAAAAGAATGACCCATAAAATTATATCATTTTAGCCATTTCAGCTACCGATATATGTCAATTTATGTTTTTTTCGATATCGAAAAAGGGGGCGTGGTTATCATCCGATTTCACCCAATCTACCTTGGCCACAAAGTAACCTGTATACAAAATTTCATTTCTAAATTTTTACTCAAGTTATCGTGTACACGAACAGACGGACAGGCATGCTTAATGAACTTTTTTTCCAACCTAAGAACTTTCATATATGGAACTCTATATCTATCTCGATTATTTGGTGCCGTTACGTAGTACCGTTATTTGGACAAAATTATAATACCTACCCTTGTACTAGCACTGGGTATAAAAACAAAAGGCTTTCTGCGCCCACGTCGTCATCTCGATCACACGATCAACAAACAAAACGGCAAACAAATGAATAACAAACAATAAAACAACGAACAACAACAACAACTACAGTAAAATTATTATCATTATGATCATTAATGTTGTGGCTCTCTGATTTACATACGCTCAACATTTATTAGCACGCCAGCCAGAAGATCATTTTATTGCTCTTCCACCCATTTACAGCTCGGCAGCAACGGCAAATTTGCGGTCAGCGATCGCTCAGAATCGTAAATTAAACTTAATATATTGTTCGTTTATCGCAAATTAGCAAGAAACAGAATAACAAACCCCCCCCTTCCACGGCGCTGCATTTTAGTTGAGCGGTTTTTTTTTTTTGTGGGGAGGAGGGCGTTAAACATCCACCAGTTGATTTGTTTATTGTTCAGCTCAATCGTCTGCCCGTGGACCGCCTACCAATTGTACGTCATGTGCACGTCGAGGCAACAATGTGCACGAAACTGAGAAACTGTGTTTATGCGTAAGAATAAAATCATCTCAATGTGCACCCACCTTATTTTTAAGAAGAATGCAGTGGTGGGCAATATAATAGAAACATTAAACTTAGCGAGCCACTTAAAGAATAAAAGGAAATGAAAAAATAAATAAATAAAATAAAATGAAATGAAATCATGTGAAACAAAATAAAATTATATTAAATAAAATAAAATAAAATAAATAAAAATAAAATTTAAAAAATAAAATAAAATACAATAAAATAAAATAAAACAAAATAAAATAAAATAACTAATACAAAATAATAAAAAAATTAAAAAAATAAAATAAACTAATATAAAATAATAAAAAAAAATAAAAAAAAAATTAAATAAAATAAATAAAAAAAAAATAAAAAAAAAAATAAAAATTAAATAAAACGAAATAAAATAAAACAAAATAAAATAAATTTAAAAAAAATAAAAAAAATAAAATAAAATAAAATAAAATAAAAATAAAATTAAAAAATGAAATAAAATAAAAATATAATAAATAAAATAAAGTAAAATAAAATAACATTAAATTAAATAAAATTAAATTAAAAAAAAAAAAATAAATAAAATAAAATATAATAAAATTAAATGATTTTTTAATATAAAGCGCCTAAGGTGGTGATTTTTTGTTTGTTTTTGTATTGGCTAACCCCCTAGGAGGGGTTTCTGGTGGTGTGCCACTGGCATGAGTGGGTCGGCCCTTCAAAGTTAGTGGGGGTCGGTCATACATTTGGACTCGATTGGGCACTCTAAATTTGGTCAAAGTAGGATTTTTCAAACTTTGATGCCCAAAGTCAAAACCACAACCGACAAAGTATCTTATTTTTATCCCTGAAATATGATTTTCCAAGACACTTAGCCACAGCACCCCTGTAGGGTGCTTGAGACCAAAATATCAGATTTTGGATTATGCTGCATAACTGGAAAACTTGAAGTTGTTTCCAAAAAAAAATAAAATAGTTAAGTAGTTAATGCCTCTCGATGACACATACCCAAAAAATATCATTCATTGCCAATTAGTGCCAAAAAAATTAAGTCAAAACAGGACAAACTAAAAAATTCTGCAAAAAATTCAACTTCTTGCGTGAAAAACAGGTCATATATATACATATATATATATAGTTTGAAAGTGTCAGAATTTCTCCAAACCGTTGAGAACTTGAAATCCGTTGAAAATTAGATTTTTATTTAATTTGTTTAAAAAAGACACCGAAACCCCGGTTTTTTGATATTAAAGCCAGATTTTGTGAGTAATTAAGTCGATTTCTTGTTTGCACCACCTTTTCCATACAGAATTTTTTTTCCATAAAATAAATTATGTTATTTTTACATGACTTCCTGTTAAGTTAACATGACATTCTTTCGAGTTAACTTTACATCCTGGTAAATTAACATGACTTGATGTTAAGTTAACACGACTACCTCTTCAACTAATATGTCTACCGTTAAATTAATATGACTTCCTGTTGTATTAACAACTAGCTGGTGCCCGCGACTTCGTATGCGTATAATTTCTATTAATCAAATGGTTTATGACAGCATTCATAAATACCTTTTGTGAGTACGGCCACAAACATACGGACCGACACACAAAAATATTTAAAATGGTTGATTTGGATTCTTCTCGCTTAATAATGCTTCCCCCAATAAATTTTTTGTTGATATCTCCCATGTACAGACATCGACCTGTTACATTTTTATTATATGTAGAGATTAATAAATCTTTCTCTTAAATCTTTCTTGTTAAAACAACGCGTTCTATCTTGTTAAACTAACAGCATCTTTCTTAATTTAACGGCATATTTCTTGATAATTTAACATGTTGAAAAAAATATGTGAAACTATTCTGTATGCTTCAACGTTATTATAACCATCATTATGTCATCAGAACTTTAGTCTAGCTGCTTATTCTTCTAATCTCACTGTTAACTTAACATGACTTCCTATTAAAGCAACAGACACATATCTTCCTGTAAAAACAACACTACCAATCTGGTTCAACTAGCACTATCTCATGTTAATTTAACAGGATCTTTCTTGCTAATTTAACATGACTCGTGTTGAAAAAAACCTGTGAAATTTTTCTTTACGCTTTGTCATCGTCATATAGTCGTTTCTGGCCGCCCATCATCATCACACCATTATTTTTATCCGAACTATAATCCAGATACTGATCTTCTCTTTCCATTTTCTTTTTCCTTCACTTCTCCTTCCTTTTTTCGCTCATGATCAAATAAGCTTACACATAAAAAATTCTATTTAAACTCTTTATAATTTCGTGCTGCTATTGTATTGCACATCACTGTGATGCCAAGCAAAATTCTGTTCTCGAAATTTTTTCTTTAGTTTTCTCATGCTTTTTGTATGGAAAAAACTACATATTTTGTTTTCGAAGCGAGTTTTAAAAATGATGGAATAATTTATTTTGAATAAAAAATGAATTTTCCTCATAAAATAGATAGGAAAATTTTAAGTAAAAATTGTGACCTATAAGACATAAATTACAGCGCTTATGTTTTCGGAGGTTCATTTTCCTCTCAAATACTAAATTTTGAGCCCTATAAAGTAGATTTTTTGTTGGAGTCATACTAATGTACAGTGATGAGCAATACAATAGCACCACAAAATTATGATGAGTTCAGATAGAAACCCTCAGAAAACTTGTCGTGGAGTTCAGATTTGAGTAAGATTTCGGCAAGAGAGACGCGTATAAAAAACCTCACCAAAGGAAATGCATAGCCGACAGCTTAATGAAATGATATTTGCAGTAGCAACCAAAAAAATAAAAAAAAAGTGTTCAATAACAAAAGCAACAAAACCAACATTTACAATTGTGCTCCGAGTATATAAAGAAAGCTCTCGCTCTACATCTATTAAATAAATATATTATATATTAAATAAATACAAATAAATCAGCATTTCCTCTGTGTGTATTTTTTAACAATTGAAAAAAAATTTCTACTCTAGGGGTGTCAATGTCATAGTCACAAGCAGACGAGTCAAGTAGAAGCTTTGCAAATCTTTTAAAATTACAACACAAGCAAAGCATTCTTATCAATACATACACATGTATGCGAATAAATAAATATATGCAACTGTGTACAGTGGTTTGGCCACAGCATGGCCAAGGAGAGCGGCCAGAGAACAGAGGTGTAGTGTAAATATGCACACCGCCCCCTACAAGCTTATGTGATATCTACGTGTGTGTGTATGTGTGTGTATAGTGGCTACGAGCCTCTTGTTTTATGCCTTCCTATCGCATATAAAAAATGAAACAACGCTAATCATATACATACGAGTATTGCGAGTGAGCAAAGTTGGGCGTTAAGCCCATTAAAAATTAGCAAAACAATATTTGTGCAAAATTTTTGTTAATTTTTTTTTTGTGGGTGTTTTTGTTATTGGTGTATTTGCGTAAATATTGAAGCAGTATACAGCAATGGCAACTTCAACGCCGGAAAATTTTAAAGTCCCTTCGACAAGTAAAGTATCTGTCGACAAATTATTGCGCGTTGGCTATTATGATTTGGAGAAGACGATTGGCAAGGGCAATTTTGCTGTGGTGAAATTAGCGTCACATATCATCACAAAATCGAAGGTAAGTTTAAATTTGGCAAATTTTTTGGGGTATTTATGTTGGTATGGTTAACAGGTTAGCCACCGGTTAAGTGGTTATATTGATAAATTTTGTCATGCTGACGTGAATACCCCCATTGTGAAAACGCAATTTAATACTTTAATATAAATATAAATATAAATATAAATAATATACCACTAAGTATATCCTATTGTGACACAATTGTGTACTCTTAAAACTTGAATGTAAGAATTTGGGCCAGTAGACACCTTGGAACTCGTAGTTTTTGGTGATTATTTTGACAACGATAGCTTTTAATAATTTGTCCAAAAGACTATTGTTTTTTGATCTTGCACCGACCTGTTTAAAAAAAATTTCTGATTGCGACCCCTAAATACGGCTGCCTTCAAGAAACCTGTCCTGGATCCGAATCCAACAATATTTTATTTTATTTTTTTATATTTTTTTTTCTTTTTAAATTTTTTAAAAATTTTTTTTTTCTTTTATTTTTATTTTATTTTGATTTTATATTATTTTATTTCATTTTTTTATATTTTATTTTGTTTTATTTTATTTTTCTTCTTTTATTTTATCTTATTTTATTTTTTTATTTTTTCATTTTATCTTTTTTTAATTTATGTTGTTTTATTTCCTTAATCCTACTTTATTTTATTTCATTTTATTTTATTCATTTATTTTCTTTTGTTTTTATTTATTTTATTTCATGTTATATTATTTTATTTTTTTATATTTTATTTTTATATTTTATTTTATTTTTTCTGTTTTATTTTATCTTATTTTGTTTTTTGTTTTTTTTTTTATTTTTTCATTTTTTTTATATTTTTTTTGTTTTTTTTCGTTTATTTTATTTTATTTTATTTTATTTCAATTTAGGCTAGGTTCAAGTGACTACCGCAGACGCACACTTAGGCTATTTTTAAAAGGCCCGTTGTGATACCACCAACACTAGGAAAGTCAGTATCGGGACTCGGGCCATATGGAAAATCCCTGTGTTGTCGGGATTCCCCACATACCACAATCCCGGGACTGATACTCCAAAACTGACACCGTTACTCCTCCTCAAACCATTTAGATGACCATCAAGCCCATTATGTCCAGCTCCGCGACCTGGCGTAGGCTATCCAGGAAGGGAACAGATGAGGTGCTCCACCGTTTCCTCCTCCTCATCATCTTTTGAACTCCTATAGCATCGTCGGCAGCGCACACCTAGCCTTGCTGCGTGACTTCCAATAAGGCAGTGCACGGTTAATAACCCTATTTATATGGAGATTTCCCCCCTTCTTAGGCGCAAATGTGTCTAGATCTTTTAAGATGCCTTTTTCGCCAGGTTTGTTTGGATATGCGGCACCCTGGGGATTGTAGACATATTTCGTTGGCTTGACGGATTGCGTGCTACTTCAGCATTAGTTTGGATGTGGCAAACATCATACCTAAGCTCTCCCTAGCAAATTCGTCCTCCCTAGAGTTCCCTTTAATGTCCCTGTGTCCCGGGACCCATGTTAGCTTCACGCGGCTCTGTTGCACCATCTCCGAAAAGATCGACGATAGCTAAGTGTCAATTCAGAGTTGAACGAGTAAGATCTAAGGGATTTGATGGCCGCTTGGCTGTCGCTGAAAGTGTCCGATAGTGCGTTTATCTATCCAAGCCGCGGCGTCCCTGATTGCTAAGACTTCAGCCTGGAAGACACTGCAGTGATCGGTAGTCTGAAGGAGAGCTCAAGGTTCAGAGCCTTCGAACAAACCCCTCTGCCGTCAAACTTCGAGAATTCGGTGTATCTGTAAATGACGCCATTAATAGCGGGCCACCGATCCGTTCTCTCGCAGTCTTCCCTGCTGGGAATGTTTATTCTGAAGTAGCTATCTCCGACAGTTGTGGTCGCACAACGGTCCTACTTGCAAAGTTCAATGCACGCTTTCTTCCGCCGGCGAACGCCGTATAAAATCGAGGGAATTTTTCACCGATCCATTGTTGTACGCCCAAATTGAAGTTTAGGATCGATTTATGGCACTGATATATTTTATTCCTTTGCACGCAAAATATTATTATGCGTGAAGTGTTTATCATGTGGATTGTTTCAATCATTGTGGTTTATATTTAGACCAATAGTGCTATACTTAGATCAGTTAAGCTAGTTGTTTTGACGAGATTTGCTAATTTCGAAAACAAAAGTTGAAAATTTTATTTAATTCACGCACTGGTTATCACAAAAAACTAATCTCAATTGGCTAAACATTTAATCTTATCTTGATCAACACCGACAAGTATTGAATTTGTATTATAGCGAGAAATGTAGCAGGACGGTTATAATGATACCGTAGCTCTTTCGCTGTTAACGTGAGTTTTGAAGCAGTTTCAAATTCGTATATGTTATAAGTGACGGGTTTTGAAAGCGAAAGAGGCCTTATTGTTTCATTGATGATAAAAAGAACTTCGCTATATCTTCTTTTACCACTAGACCCAACAAAGTTGCGACGACGTTACTACAACGTCATTAAAACGTCACCGGATAGCATACAGAAACTTCGTTGTAATGTTGTAGTTATTTCTCAAATTAGTTCCTAGCACGTAATAAATATGTACCTATGACTGGTAGCAAATCACTTTCAAGTCATAAAATTAGTCGCCGCGCCGTTCCCACTACCAAATGTGCCAGTGGGCGAGTATATTACGTACATCTCCAGCCGAACTAAGATTTGATTTTTATCATCGCTCGTGTTAAATCTTTGCTAGAAATATTTTTAATATAAACACATATGTTGTTTGTTTGCTTTCAATTAACAACAGATAACATTGTAATACATACATTTTTGTATGTAGTAGATACATATGTACATATGTATTATGGTGGTCCTTAAAATCAAATGTGCTCAAAAACGAAATCATTTTTACTACGGTCACATATACTATGTATAAATTTGCGTTCCGATTGAAAACGGTAAGGCGTGTGAGCTTTTGTGGGCTTTTGACCAGTCGAATAATTTGTATCAAATTATTCTTTTGTGTTTTTGCCGAAAACAAGTTGAAAAATGTTACAAACAATACCAACTACGATGATTGCAATTTCGGTCTTGTTGAAGGGTCTTGTCAAACCGCTTTGTACTGTTGCTTAGTAAAAAAAAAAATATTTTAATTTTTTGAGTCTCTATGGCGTCCGACATGCCTTACTTACTTACTTAAAACAACCTTTAATCGCCTAGGCGATTTTGGCCGTCCAACATGTTACGCCAGTCGGTTCTTTGTTGAGCCAACTGGCGCCAATTAGAGACACCGCGTGCTCGCAGGTCTGCCTCTACTTGGTCCTGCCATCGAAGAGGTGGTCTCCCTCTTCCTCTACTTCCACCGGCGGGTGCCTATAAAAATACCTTCTGTACCGGAGCGTCTTCGTTCATTCGCACCACGTGTCCTAGCCAGCGGAGCCGCTGGGTTTTAATTCGCTGAACTATGTTCACGTCTGCGTAAAGCTCATACAGCTCATCATTATATCTTCTTCGGTACTCGCCGTCGCCAACTTTTAGGGGTCCATAAATCTTTCGAAGAATTTTTCTCTCGAATACTCCCAGAGCCGCCTCATCAGATGCTGTCAGTGTCCATGCTTCTGCACCATATAGCAGGTCGGATACGATAAGTGACTTATAGAGTGTTGTTTTTGTTCGTCGAGAGAGGACTTTACTTTTAAATTGCCTACTCAGTCCAAAGTAGCATTTGTTTGCAAGAGTTATCCTTCTATGGATTTCCAGGCTTACATGGTTGTTGGTAGTAATGCTGCTTCCCAGGTATACAAAGGTCCTTACTATCTCGAAATTATGGCTGCCAACAGTGGCGTAGTTTCCAAGGCGCGAATGCGCTGACTCTTTGCTTGATGCCAGCAGGTACTTCGTTTTACCTTTGTTCACCACCAAACCCATTTTTTCCGCTTCCTTTTCTAATTTGGAGTACGCAGAAGTTACGGCGCGGTTGTTGAGGCCAATGATGTCGATGTCGTCGGCATACGCCAACAGGTGCACGCTCTTGTAATATATTGTTCCAGCGCGGTTAAGTTCTGCAGCTTGTATTATTTTCTCCTGCATCAAATTAAAGAAATCGCACGATAGGGGGTCGCCCTGCCTGAAACCTCGTTTAGTTTCGAACGGCTCGGAGAGGTCCTTCCCAATTCTGACCGAGCTGGTGGTGTTGTTCAGCGTCATTTTGCACAGCCGTATAAGTTTTGCTGGGAAACCAAAATCAGACATAGCGGCATATACGCAACTCCTTTTCGTGCTGTCGAAGGCGGCTTTAAAATCAACAAAGAGATGGTGTGTGTCGATCATTTTCTTACGGTTTTTTCCAAGATTTGGCGTATACTAAAAATCTGGTCGATGGTAGATTTACCAGGTCTCAAGCCACACTGATAAGGTCCAATCAGTCGGTTTACGTCAGGCTTCAGTTTTTCGCACAATACGCTTGATAGGACGTATGCGATACTCAAAAGGCTGATTCCACGATAGTTGCGCAGTTTGCGGCATCACCCTTCTTATGGATTGGGCAGAGAATACTTAGATTCCAATCTTCAGGCTTGTATTCACCCGACCATATTCTGCACAAGAGCTGGTGCATGCTCCTCGCCGCCGCATTTAAATAGCTCAGCGGACAGGCCATCAGCACCCGCCGCTTTATTGTTTTTTAGCCGTGATATAGCTATTCAATTCGCACCTCGTTATAGTCGGGTTGTGGAACTTCGATTCCATCGTCTTCGATTGTGGAATCGGGTTCGTCGTCTTCTCTGGATTGTTGCTCCGTTCCTCCGTTTAGAAGGGCAGAGAAGTGATCCCTCCATAACCCTAGTACTCTCTGAACATCTATCACCAGGTCGCCGTTGTCATTTTTACAGGAGTTTGCCCCGGGGTTAAAACCTTCCGTCATTCGTCGAATTCTTTGATAAAATTTTCGGGCGTTGCTTCTGCTGGCTAGCATTTCAAGCTCTTCGATTTCACGCTTTTCCGCTTCCCTTTTCTTCGCCCGAAAAAGCCGTCTCGCTCCCCTCTTCATCTCGCGGTAGTGTTCACACACGCTCCTCGTTGCATTCGCTTTTAACGTTGCCTTATAGGCGTCGTCCTTTCTTTTCATTGCGTCTTTGCACTCTCTATCATCGTACCAGCTGTTTTTTCGCATTTGCCGGAATCCAATTACTTCTTCGGCTGCGGTACGAAGTGATCCGGAGATATGCTCCCACTGCTCGTGCACTCCGCTGGGTTGAATTGCGCTCTCAGATAGTAGGTTCGCGAGTCGTTCTGCGAAATCATTGGCTGTGTGTTGTAACTGCAGCTTTTCGACGTCCAGCTTTCCTTGCGTTTTTTGTGGTGCCTTTTTCGTTGTACTTTGGCGAGTACGAATCTTGGCTGCTACCAAGTAGTGATCGGAGTCGATGTTTGGACCCCGCATCGTACGTACGTCCATAACGCTGGATGCATGCCGTCCGTCTATCACAAAGTGATCGATCTGATTGCGTGTTTTCCGATCTGGCGATAGCCATGTTGCTTGATGGATCTTTTTACGCTTGAACCTGGTGCTGGCTACTACCATATTTCGTGCATCAGCGAAGTCGATCAGCCTATATCCATTCGGCAAAGTCTCTTCATGGAGGCTGAACTTTCCGACAGTGAGGCCAAATACACCCTCTTTGCCCACCCTGGCGTTAAAGTCGCCAAGCACGACTTTGATATCATGACGGGGGCAGCGCTCATAAGTTTCTTCTAATTTCGCGTAGAATACATCTTTTTCCACGTCGTCCTTGTCGCACAGATAAACGATATGGTAAAAAATCGTAGTTTTATTCGGATTGTGGCGAGACGCTCGTTCACGGCTGTGAAAGACACTACCTGTTTCACAAGCCTCTTTCCCACCACAAAACCGACGCCGCATCTGCGCTCATTAGTGCAGGTTTGGATGGTCTTATAACCTTGCCCCGTCCATCGCATTTCTTGTATAGCGGTGATGTCAGCTTTTGCCTGCTTGAGAACCCCAACTAGGCGGTCATCGTCACCTTCCCTGCTAAGGGTTCGGACATTCCAAGAACATGCTCTGATTTCCTTAATCATATTCCTATTTCGTTTGCAGTGGTCGTTATCTAAAGAGCGAGTTATCATATCCGAGGCCTGCATATTGGATCTCATTGGAAGTTTGTTTTTATGTGGCGGGTCCCAAACCCTACGCACAAACCGTTTCTCGGGGTGTTGGATTTAAATTACACATTTATATAGCGAGCCGCTTGGTTCAAGACAGACGCCCGCTTGCAGCCGCACCTCATGGTGACAGACGCTGCTGATGAAGTCCCCTGGCAAGCCCTTAAACCGATTATGTCGGAGTGGCCTTGTCAGGTTGTCGCCTTCTCACTTTAGTTCACCACCGAACGGGTGTTCAGTGGCTATCCAGAGATACGTGGGCTTTCCCGGACGTAGTGAGCTGCTTGGACCGCACATAGAAGAATCGCTCTGGCCATTCCCAGTTGAATGGCGATCAGAAGCTTTCCCCACTTGCGTGGACTTCTACATACGGCCCCACCTCCACCGACATGCCTTAACCCTTATCAAAATCCGTCTATAGAACTATCAACTCAAGTCTTGAGCCTTAGGATATCTAACGTTACAATTGTCTCTCCACAAATAATGACCGCCCTAATGTAGATTATATGTAGTATAAAATCCAGCTAATAAATGAAACAAATAAATACGTATGTATGTAAGTAAACCATTAAGCAGAGCACACATACAAACAAGGAAATAAATAAGAAGAGCAAACAGACAAAACAAGTGATAACTAAATAGATTGAGATACAAGGAACACTAACCGGCCCAAGTTGACTATCGTCATCACCACCGCACCAGAGACTAGGCATTCATGTGATTATGTTTGAGAGTTGGGTGCTAAAATCAATTGTAATCAGTTCAACGTATCATGGTTGTTTTGTGTCAGAAACACAGCCTTGCTAGCCTTGAATATCATCATAAGATTGGGGCTTAATAGTGCTGAGTTTAAGCCCTAGACGACTTTGACACGTGTTTCTCAAAGCAATCTTGTCATCTCTATAAAGCGACAACAGACAACAATTGAGCCTGGGATCTTAGGTATCGCAGACCAGCACACCACTGCGACGGTCCGCACTAATAATCTCAAGTCCCGAGCACTCTGAAAATATCTACATATAACATCCCCAATCTATTGACACCACCAAAATGTTACTCATACGCCCCGTTGTACCTTCAAATTTGTTAATTAAGTGAATACCCCGGAAAAAACGCAATTCATTTTCAACTAATATTAATATCTTTTTCGCTAACCCTTCAGCTTGGTTGATTTAATATGCCAGACATGAATACAATAATTAGACTGGCATACTAAAATATTGTAATTTTTTGCTGCCCCAAACATTTTTTTTTTTTTTTTCAAAAAAATTAATTGCCTAGGTTTTTTTAGATAATCTCTGGGATTTATCAAGATAAGTTAAGTAGTTAAAGCATCGAAATTAAACGGCAGTATTTGACCCCTATCTTATAGATTAGAGCAAAAATCCTGAAATCATTGATTATTTCATGATTTGGAAGCATTAACCAAACCAAATTAATCTTATATCTCGTTAAACAAAAGCACTGTAAATAAGTGTTATGAACTGCGAATATGCCGTCCACATCCAAAAATTTTACAACCTTCTGGCAATTTCTCATTGGCGCGTCAGGTAGTGGATGAGGGTATTCTTATTTAAAGTGTTAACGTTTTAATTTGATCCCTCTTGTTATTGTTGATAAAAACAAACAATATACATAGTATAAATCAGGCCTAGACAGCTAGTGTGATCGAAAACCATATAACAAATTATTACGCTCTTTGCTTGACCTCTCGAACAATGAAATTGCTGCTGCGCTTGTGAGAGCGCTATGATCGTACTAACCAATCCATGAAAGTCGTTGGTTATGCTCAGGCTCTCATCTGCAAGTAATGACTCAACAACATACGCTGTTGCCTCGCATTTCCTTTCGGATCGGATTACATGATAAGGCCCCTGATTCGACTCACTAGCCCCTGCGGGTTAGGGGTTTAGAAGAGGCGACTAATATGCACATAGGTAATGACATTATTACAAGATCAACCATCGAGGATCTACGGATATGATGCCTCTCACCTCTCATTACCCATCTTTTCCTTCCTCACGGATGGAGGGATGACATGATCTAGAAGATTCCAATGGTCATACCAAAACGCTACCACGACAGTCGGGCAGTACCGCAGCGTACCGGGTTCATAAACGGCCAAGGACTGTCAATTTCGGCATCACTCTACAAAACCTTCGGAGAGTGTTTTTGCTGTTAACAACAACATCCGACTCACTGATGGCCAAAACCATTGCATTGAAAGAAATACTCGATAGATGCTTTTATAGACCGATAAGGGCTTTATTACACAAACTTAGCTTAATTAAAAAGATAAATTATCAATATATCGAACATGTCAATCAACCTAAACTTAATTGATTAATTAAATAGAGAATAATAATTAACGATTAATCAAACGATTAATTACACGATTTATTTCAATCAACTCAAGATTAACCACATTTTTATTGATTCATTTAAATTGATTAAATTAAAATAAATTAAAACAAACCTAATTCAATTAAATTAAGTTAAATTAAATTATATTAAATTGGATTAAACCAAACGAAATTAAATTAAATTAAAACAGATTAAATGAAGTTAATCCAAATTCAATTAAATCAAATTAAGTTTATTTCGATTATTTAGAAAACTTAATTTTATTACATCAAGTTATTTGAGTTCAATTATATCTGATTGAATTTAATTTAATTAGTTTAAGTTAATTGAGTTCAATTATATCAAATTAAATTAATCTAAATTTAATAAAAGCAAGTAAATTTAAATTAAATTAACTAAAATTAAATCAAGTCAAATTGAATTATTTCAATAAAATTAGATTAAATCAATTAAATTAAACAAAAATAACTAAGTAATCACAAGCTGATTAGTCTTATCTCTGTGTTCAACTCAACTCGCTCAATAAATGCTCTTGCTCATCCTCTCTTACTCCCACATTAACTTGCCTCAAATTTTCACCAACACATCATTATCACGCTCCAACTTATCACATTCATCACGTAAATGCAAAATTTCCACATGATTTTTATCGCAGAGTTGCATTAGTTGCGTATTGATACTTATTATGCGCTCCCGCAACACCGGCAACGAATACTGACTCAAACGTTCCGGTTTTTGTACATCATCACGTATTGTGTTCACCAAATCACGCAAATCCTGCACTTCACGATACGAGCTATCACGATACACCTGCAAATCTTCACTTAGTTGCACTTTCAAATGTTCGATTTCGTTAACCAATTGTGTGGCAGTGTTGTCATAATTAGCAGCAACAGTGTTGTCATTACCATTTCTTGCACTCGTTGGTGGATCAACAAAATTATCCGGATTTAATTTGACTTGACTACATTCAAGATATTTTTGCTGTGATTTGAGTCGTGTTAGCTCGCAAAGTAATGCTGTACAAGATTTTTTCTTAGTTAATACTAGCGAATTGTTTTTGTTGGTAGTTCTAGTAGTCATTGCTTGGCGTGTCCTGGATGCTGTTGAGTGCATTGTGTTTGTTGCTGTTTCATCCACAGTCTATGTTTCTGATTTCTGTCCATTTTCGTCGAGTTTCATATTTTTTTTTATGCTATTGGGGTTTTCAAAAGAAGTTTTGTTGTTCTATGCTTGAACTCTTGACTCTTTTCAACTAACTGCAAGCTCACCTTATTCAATTGTCGGTCGCTTACAACTGTTTGCTCCTCATAGTCCACTTTTAGGACTTGTCTTACATACATACAAACTTGCCAATCTAGTTGTTATTTGTTATTTACACCCTGTAATCAAATGTGATCCAGTTGCCCCCATCAACCGCAATCGCTTTGGCTACCTTGTTGCATTCAAGCCAACAGTGTTGCTCTTCGCCAGTAACCACACAATGTGGCAAATACATAAGTCGTTGCTAGCCGACCTGTCCTAGAAAAATTAAGAGTGCAATGCTTTCCTGCGGTCGCCTACTTGTTTGTTTTGTGTGCGGGAATGTGTTGCGGATAGTTTAATCGATATGAGCGCGCGTCTCTGCCCTCGCTGGTGCTGCTGGGGTTTGTTGCCAGCTTTATGTTTTTCGTTATGATTTTTATTTGTTTTTTTTTTTGCGCTTTTTTTGTTCTACTTGGTTTTTCTTTACCTTTGTTTTTTTATTCGTTCGTGTCAAAGTTGCACACAATTTTTTCTGCAAAATTTAATTGTTATCGATATTTTTTTTAATTTTCAAATTTCAACGTTTAACTGTTATTTAACTTTTTTTTAATACATTTTTTTTTATTATTATTTTCGGTGCTGTCAAATTGATTATCACGTGAAAAGTTACTTATCTTTTTTCTTCAAAATTTAATAGTTATCGATTATTTTTTTGAATTTTCAAAATTTATTTCAGAGCTTTTATTTTGATTTTCTTTTGAAATGTTTTTTCTTTTTCTTTCTGTGCCTTCAAATGATTTTCTTGTATTTTTCCTTTTTGTTAGTCGTTATCGATAACTTTTTTTAAATTTATTATTTTTATTTTTCTTTTTTTTTGCTTTTCTATGCCTTAAATTGATTTTCGTGTCAAAACTTTTTTCCCTAGTATTCTGTCATTATCGATAACTGTTTTTTCTTCTTCTTTATATAGTTTTGTTTTAAATTTTTGTATTCAGAACTTATTCATATTTTCATTTTCTGCCTCAAAATTGATTTTATAATTGATTTTCGTGTCCTTTTTTCTGAAAAATTTAATGCTTGTCGATATTTTTTATTTTTTAACTCTAAACTTTTGTTTTACCTTTCTTTTGAAGAATTCATTGATTTTTTTTTTCTTTTATTTTGCTCACTGACTTAATATCGATTTTCTGTTCAAATGTGACTTATTGATTTAATTTTCTTTTTTTATTGTTTTTTCAAAGGTGACCAACCATTACCCGTCAAATGTGACTAACTCTTTTACTTAAAATTTAATCGTTATCGATTTTTTTTTTTAACTTTCAAGTTTGAGGTCTTTTTTATTTTAGCTTTTGGCATAAGAATATATTATTTCTATTTCTATTTAATTTGTTTTCACTGTCTTCATATTGATTTTCTCGTCAAAGGCGTCTAACAAATTATTCTCCAAAATTTAATCGTTATCGATAATTTTTTTATGTAATCCATATATCGATATCTTTTCCTTTTTCAGATTTTATAATCGATATTTTGTTATGATCGATATTTATTAAAAAAGTGTGAAAACATTTTTTTACCGTAATCAAAGATTAGAGGTGGAATGTTATCGATATCGACTTTTTTCAAATTGAGACGCTTATCTTTTTGGCTTATTAGCTGTTTGGCTTTTGTTATTTTAATTTTTATTTATTCATTTTTCAGTGTCTATTGCGTTTTATCGATACATCGATAGTTCCATATTGTCCACTATCGTTTAATTGGGAAAATATCGACAATACTCTCCATATAGTAATATTTTTTACTGCGGATTCCACTATCGACATTTTGTCAATATCGATATTTTTAAAAACAAGTAAGGAAAGCTGTCTTCTGAATAAGCATCACGATTTTCACTGTTCGATCCCCAGTACAGCCTATGTGAATTTAACTTAAGCTTATATCAAAATTATCGGAACTATCGATTATATGGGGGCGATGTGTTATATTGGTCCAATCTCATTGATTTTTACCATCGACATTCCACATTCCAAACGAACAATAGTTACGAAATTTCACGTTCCTACCTATCAGGCAACAGCAGTTATCTACCAAAATCCGTTTATCGGAAGAATCGATTGTATGGGGCTATGTGAAATATTTATTCCATCTCAATGATTTTCAACATCGATATCGCTCATATAAAAATAGCAATACTTACAAAATTGCACGTTCCTATATGTTTAATTACAGGAGTTATAGCCAAAAATCCGTTTATCGGAACAATCGATTGTATGGGAGCTGTATGTAATATCGGTGCGATCTTGCTGGTTCCGAAAAATGATTTTTATATTAGAAAATGGTGGCCGCATGCCAAATTTCACCCAAATATCTCAAAAACTGAGGGACTAGTTCACGTTCAAACAGACAGACAGACCTGGCTAAATCAACTCATCTCGTCATCCTGATCATTTCGGTATACTTATTGATGGGTCCATCTATTCTTCTTCTCCTTGCTAGATATTTTTTCTATCGATAACCTTATTTTGCTATTGTCGATAGTTCCTGCTATATGTGCTTCCGTGCTCTGCACTATAGAATGTAATGTTAATGTTCAAATGTGTATCTTTTTTTTCAGTTTTCACCCCAGAATCCTTACATCCTCTCTCCCTTACTGTCTAGCCTATTTTTTCCCCTTACCTCTCTACCTCGACTTATGTCTTTCTCTCTCCCTGCCTTTTTTCACTTCCAGTTCCCATCTAACTACTTTCTTCTTCTTCATTTAGACTCCAAACCACTCCACCTATTATCTCTTATCGCCTACATTACGGAAATACGGGGCGTATGAGTAACATTAGTCTGCTTTTAAACGAGAGAGACATGTGGCACTGCTGTAATGAACCACACTTCGTCCCCAATAACAAATAACAAATTGATGACGAAAACCGTTACATAATTGCATCATATATGCATATAATTATCTATATTTATGCCAAAAATAATAAAAAATCGTTAAAATATTGTAATTTTTGTGTCGATATGTATTCCAATGTGTCACTTTTGGCGTGACATAAACAAAAACGCGGTAAAAACCACCTTAACAACTGACTCACATGCTCGTTTAAGCTAAAGGATTTATAAATAATGGAAAAGCGAGTTTTGCGGTAAACAGAGCCCACGAAGGCATACGGCACACGGTACACTCGTATCATTACATACGACTTACTGCAATTTGCATGTTTGATTGTCGCTATGTAATAACGATGACGAAGACATTCGCATGTGACAACTTGAGTGACAAATGTTCCACGACTCAGCTAACTATAACTAAATCGAAATCATTTCAAATATTCACTGCAGCACACATTGAATGACCTCAAAAAAGAATATCAACTAGAAAAGGGCACGTGTTTATTGCTTGGCAAAAATTGTGAAAATCGCAACTTCGTTTTAATGCATATTTGGCCTAGAATAAATGAGCGTAGAATAAATGGTTTTAGAATAAGTGTATATTGTCGTTGAATAGTCAAGGAGTAAGTATTTTTAAATTAACTTTCTAAACGGATATAAGCAAGTTGTAAAGTACTAGTAAGGACAATTTCTTGCATTTATAATTTTGAGTTTGGAACAGTGCAAAAGTAAATTTGAGGTTAAATAAAAACATGGCACAAAAAGATAAATGCGTTGATACCTTTTTGATGGGTTTTTCAATAGTTTTAGCCTTTGCCTGTTTTAAAATAGTATAAATGCATAATAGACTGATCCAAAAAAAAAAAAAAATGAAATTTGATAATGGCAGTGTGTCAATTAGTTGAAAATCGTAAATTTTGAAAGAGCGATGGTAAATTCTGACAGTTATCGTGACGTCAAGAGAGGAATCATTCGTTTAGGGTTTCGTTCGCCATACAGAATGAAGCCCTTACAAATTTTTCTACAAGAAATTTTTGGAAGAAAAATTTAAGAAACTGTACATTGTTTTCATTAAAAATTTACAAAACTCCATTGGCGATCAGTGTAAAAAGTGTGAGAAATTTTGTATACAAAATATTATAGTAGACTAGCTGACCCGGCAGACGTTGTCCTGCCACAAATTTATTTCCCTGCATTTTTCTCTAACCCGATCCCTATTATCTATTTTAATAGCTATCCCTATCTCCTTCGCATGGGAGGAACCACGTTGGAGGTGGTAGGGATTGATCTTATATAACTCCTTAACAAATTTCAGTGGTCTAACATAAATACTTCCAGAGATATGGACTATGAAGTATTTCATTCGTATGGGAGGTGCCACGCCCCCTTTTTCGTTATCCCCAGTTTTTTTGGAGGTCGTGGGCATCGATCTCATAAAACCCCTTACCAAATTTCAGTGGTCTAACATAAATACTTCCAGAGATACGGACAATGAAAAATTTCATTTGCTGGGAGGTGCCATCAAAAATATCAAAATATTTTCAAGCCTGTGACCATCCCTGGACAATATCCAGTGCGTGTGTAAAATTTGGTTACGATCGGCTCATTCATTAAAAAAATTGCAAAATTCCACTGATGATTCAAGAAATTTTTATCAAAAGCGTGAGAAATTTTGCCTAAAAAATTTTTTTGGTATTGTAGAAATTTTGTAAACAACAATAAAACAATTATTTCATTAAAAAGATACGAAATTCCCTAAAGACTGATTTACAAGGGTCGATTTGCGACTCGCTTTTTGTCATTCCACCGTGTAAATAGCAATTCCAAAAACGAGTAGCAAATCGACCAGAAAATCGACCCGTGTAAAGTAGCTTTAACAAAATTTTGAGAATTCTTTTATGGAAAATTAAAGAATATTTTAATAGAAAACAGCACACACCAAGTTGGAATAGGCGCTCGGCACAAAAATCTCTTTTAATAATAACCTGTTGGTGTATCGGCGCCATAAGATTTTGTTTTTTTTTTTTTTACTTTTTTATTTTATTTTGTTAATATTTTTACTTTTATTTCGTTTTATTTTATCTTATTTGATTTTATTTTATTTCTGAGATTTTTTTTTATCGCCATTCTGAAAAAGATCCAAAAAAAAAAAAAAATTATTTGGCTCCGTCTAATGTATGTTAATGTGTAACAATTGACTGCAGCGGTGCATATTTGCATAATATTTCAATGTAACGGCAATGATGTCAGGTCGTTGATTGGCACGGCGCTGAAAGCGTAACAAACTGCAAGGAGCAGGTGATATAAACAAAAAAATTATAATAATGTACTTTTATTGGTTAACGAATTTATGTAATGAATAAAACAGTTACAGAGACTCGAACAACCGCGGCCAAGCTCTGGTATCTTTACTACTAATGGTTGCATCAGATTTTTCATATTGCTAGTACAAATCTGATGGGAACATCCTTTTAGATGACGGCTTATATGTTGGTCAGCTGCCTTGGAGTGATAGCATACAAATGAATTTTCAGTTAAAATATTTTCAACATATTTCCCTATAAATATTTTACTTGAAAACGTATCTATTTAGGTATAAACTTATCAAAAAATTCCATCAGGTTATAGGTCATTCAACTGCATGAGCCTATAAGGTATTCGGCACACTAACTGTCACTACTGGCTTAAAGCGATTTTATCCAATTTCATCAGTTATACTCCTAACGATACTAGTACTTACGACCAGTCAAATTTTCAAAAATGCCTCCCTTAAAAGTGGGCGGTGCCACGCCCAATATAAAAAATCATAAGAGAATGACCAGCGGGATTCCCCTATACAATTATATAATTTTAGTCATTTCAGCTACTGAGATATGTCAATTTATGTGATTTTCGAAATTTTCGATATCGAAAAAGGGGGCGTGGTTATCATCCGATTTCGCCCATTTTCAATAGCAACGTACCTTGGCCAAAAAGTAACCTGTATATAAAATTTCATGCAAACATCTCAATTTTTAATCAAGTTATCGTGTACACAGACGTACGGAAGGACAGACGGACGAACATACCTTAATGAACTCCTCTTTTCAACCTAAGAACTTTCATATATGGAACTCTATATATATCTCGATTATTTCGTGCCGTTACGTACTACCGTTATGTGAACAAAATTATAATAACCTTGTACTAGTACTAGTACGCTGGGTATAATTACACAAAAAATATTGTAGAAATTAAGCAAAAATACAGTAAGAATATAGTAAAAATTACACAAAAAATACTCAAATTTACACAAAAAACTAAATAAAATTTACATTGAAAATATAGCAAAAATTACACAAAAATTTTGGTAAAAAATAATTAAAAAATATACTAAATAATTACACAAAAAAATATGAAAAAACTACCCAAAAAAATATAGTAAAAATTATGCAAAAAATATAGTTAAATTAACACAAAAAAAGGTAAAATTTACACAAAAAATTTAGTAAAATTTACATTAAAAATTAACAAAAATTACACAAAAATTTTGGTAAAAAATACGCAAAAAAATATAGTAAGAAATTACCCAAAAATATTGTAAAACTTATACAAAAAATACAGTAAAAATTACACAAGAAACAAAGTAACAAAAATATAGTAAAGGTTACACAAATAATGAAGTAAAAATTACACAAAAAATATGGTAAAAGTTACACCAATAATGAAGTAAAAATTACACAAAAAATATTGTAAAAATTACCCTAAAAATATAGTAAAAATTTCGAAAATAATATGGTAAAAATAACAGAAAAATATAGTAAAAATTACGCAAAAAATGAAGTAAAAGTTACGCAAAAAATTAAGGTTACAAAAAGAAATAGCAAAACTGCTAGAAAACTCCCAATCATATTTTTTCTTTTACGTAATACACATTCAGTAACTTTTTAAACGATTTACATAAGTTTTACCTTGAATCTGACATTGCCCATACTAACAAATGTAGATATATATTTTTTTGAAAAGCAAGCATAAAAGGCCAGCTTTAAAGAAACTATGAATGAAAAAATGTGATACCCCTTGCAAAAACCCTGGATCCGCCACTGATTTATACATATTTCTATATGTGCGTAGTACTTGTTGTATACCGCATGTTCGTCAGTGTATTACTTTGGCATTCTCCCTAATCGCCTACCTTATTACCAACATTGTTGATTGTTTGTGCCTTTCACCGCTCTTGTCAGACCGTACGTTACGCTAGCAATGTACTTGAGCGGCAAGGCCGTGGTGGCGAAAAGTCATTCAATGTGTTTTTTGTTTTGTTATTGTTTATTTTTTGCTATGTTCTAAAAGAATGTCAAGCATATGGCGACTAAATACTATGTGTCGGCTTAAGTATATGAACTCAAAGTTGTCATTTCGTTAATCAATCAATCAAAAAAACAACAAAACAGCTGCACGAACGGGTGGTCTGGCGGAAAATGTCTAACAAGCAGCGGTCGAATAGAATGATTTGCAATGAGGCATATGTCGCCGGTGTTTTGTCATGTATTTTTTCTTTTTTTTTCTGTGATAATAATAAAGCAAAGTAATGAGTTAAAAAATAAGCGAAAGCACACACAAAAAAAGTATTATTATAATTTAGCAAAACACGTGTATTAATACTATTCTCAATTACACAGACGTATTTACATACATTAGGGTGGGTTGATTTTTTTCTGTTTTTTTTTTCTTTTTAAAAGTAAGATCGAAGAAACCGAAAATATAAATAAAAAGGTATTCAAAAGACACTAGCCGAAAAATGTTATAAAAATTCAGACCTATTTTGCAGCTACGGCGGCCGCCGTGGTGTAGCGGTTAAGTGTTCGGCCTTCTACACCAAGTCGTGGCGGTTCGATGCCCGGCAAAAGTAACATCAGAAATTATTTAGAAAAATAATTTTTCTAAACGGGGTCGCCCCTCGGCAGTAGTTTGGCAAACTCTTCGGGTGTATTTCCGCCATGAGAAGCTTCTCAGCAAAAAATTCATTTGCTTTGCAAGTGCCGTTCGGAGTCGGCAAAAAACTGTAGGTCCCGCCAACTTGTAGGAAAACTCAAAAGCAGCACACCACAAGTTGGAAAGAGAAGCTCGGCTAAAATCTCGTTAGAGGTTATGATAAACTGTTGGTATATCGCCGCCATTAGTTTTTATTTGGAAACCCAAACCGGAACGAAACCGTAACCGGCACGTTTTTTTAATCGGTTTCATACCTTGTTCTAAAGAAGTTATTTTATTCTTTAAACCCAGTTTAATTTTATTCCTAAAAACTAGTTTTGTATTCGGGTTGGCGAACCATTTGATTTAATTTTTCAAAATCATTTCATGTTTTCAATTTTCAAATCTTAATTTTTTAAAGTAGGTTTCAGTTTCGGCTACCTTTTTTTATACCAGTTTTTAGTCTCATTCTTTGCAAAATTCTCGGTTCCTGTTTCATTTTAAACTACATATTTTCAATTTCAGTTACAAAACCTTTGAGTTTCTGTTTAAGAATTCGTTTTTAAAACCAGCTTCGGGTTGGACTAGCAAATTCGTGCAGTTCGTTTCGGCTTTAAAACTACATAGTTCGGTTTCGGTGTTCGTTTTCAAAACTAATTTTACTTAATATCTATTGTGTACGCACATCGGCATGTTCCAATTTAAATATATTTTGCAAAAATATTTTAAACCAACTTTTATTGCCAGCATTGTATAAAGCTGGTGAAATGGATCCTTAACTCTAAATTGGATATCCAGTAAAATATCGGAGAAAATGTCACCTAATTCTACACAACAGGTTTTGAATGATGCGTGAACAAACAAACAGACAGACAGACATAAATTCTTAAAACTAATGTAAAGCGAGAAAAATAGATCCTTAGCTTTAAGGTGAACATCTAACAATACTTCTACTCAAATTTCATTAAATACTAAACCAGGGTTTTTGAGTGATGCGCCAACAAACATACAGACAGACAGGCAAAAACTCTAAAAACGAGTGTAAAATGGAAAGTAAACTTCAAGTTGGACATCTAACAATACATCGATGAAAATGGCATTCGATTCTATGCTACGGTTTTTAAGTGATGCGCTAGCGAACATACAACCAGCCAAAAGTTCTAGAAACTGTTATGTAGTGTTCAAGCTGAGTTTTAAAAGCAGCATTTTCCATTTTCGCTCGAAAATTTCGAAGATGCGTTCATGCTGCCGCATTTTTAAAACGCGCATTAAGCTAATTTTCGAACGCTTAAGGTGCGTTCCTCAATCGCAAGTGGAGGTAACTATGCTTGGCTTTTCAGATAAACTCCATTTCTTTTAAAAAAAAAAGTGAGTTCGTGGGTAAAGAAACCGATTTTCTAAACCAACTTGGAAACTCTTCACCTCGAAAATTGCAACTTTTAACAGGAAAAATTATTGCATAAGTACGTTGACTTGCTTAGTGAGAAGATATCCTAATATAAACAGCGGTTCGCCCAAAAGTATGCAAAATTTTTTTCACGTTTCTTCATACAAGGAATTTTTTGTTCGTACTGTATCTTAGAAGATGCTCAAGCTAATGCAGAAATAAAATTGCGTTTAGCTTTCAAAATTGTATGGAAAAAATGCTGCTTTTTGGGTTATTTTGACTATTGTTAATCTAATCTTATTATATGTTCCAATTGAGATGTTTAAATAGCCCTGAGTTGTATAAGAACTATTTGCGTTGTCCAAAATGCTAAGGTGACCGCTTATCAGGCAATAAACAGATTTAAAATTAACACAATGTTTACCTTTTTATCAAATAAAGTTTTATTATTAAGAACATATTAAATCTATTTATCTTTCTAGGTAGCGATAAAAATTATCGATAAGACATGCCTTAATCGGGAGTACCTAACCAAGACATTCCGTGAGATTTCTATATTGAAATCTTTGCGTCATCCGCACATAACTCGCCTCTATGAGGTGATGCAATCAAAAACAATGATCTATCTTGTAACCGAATATGCGGCAAATGGTGAAATATTTGATCTGCTGGCAGAAAATGGTCCCATGAAAGAACTTGAAGCGGCGCGTCTATTTACACAATTAGTTTTGGCCGTACAGTATTGTCATGCGATGGGTGTGGTGCATCGTGATCTCAAAGCGGAAAATGTCCTACTCGATAAGGATATGAATATAAAGGTAAATATAACTAGTATTACGACGGTTAAGTGAAAGATCACCCTATTTCAATGTTTTTTTTTTAACTTCCTATCTCAGAATTTATTTTCCCAAAACACACTGTTTTAGAGTTTGGTTCAAGAACGCCCTATCTCAAAATAGGCTTCACAATCGAAAATTCATTCGGGTCTATCATCATTCTCGTCGTTTTTTCCGTCCCGTCCTAAATTTTTTGTGAATATGAATTTCGTTAAAAGTTATCGAAATTATCTACTGAAATAGGGCGTTATTGGGAAAAATTTCGATATAGAAAGTTTTTCAGATAAAATTTTATCATTTTGTAATTTTTATTAATTTTCCTTTTTTCATTATTACAGCTTGCCGATTTTGGCTTCAGCAATCGTTACGAAGAGGGTAGCCCGCTTACGACGTGGTGCGGTTCACCGCCCTATGCCGCGCCTGAGGTCTTTCAAGGACTCGAATATGATGGACCAAAAGCGGATATCTGGAGTTTGGGTGTTGTGCTGTATGCGTTGGTGTGTGGCGCGTTACCTTTCAATGGCGATACACTGCTCGAGTTGAAAGGACGTGTGGTGACGGGAAAATTTCGAATACCATATTTTATGTCACGTGGTAAGTTTCAATTTTTTTTTGTTGGATGGGTAACTCCATGTCAAATCGTCAAATGGTTGGAATCGATTGATTTCGATTTGAAAAATTCATATTTTAAAAGAATAAAGTTCCCTTCTGCATGTGTAAGGATATCTTCAGATATGTCAGAGGTATATTGAAAAAAATTTAGTTGAGTTTGCTATTAAAACTTGAATTTTTTAAATTTTTGAAAAATTTTTAATTTTTTTCCAAATATTTTTTTTTTTTTTTTGAAACTGTCAGAGTTTTATTCTGATATACAGCTGTATTTTTATTTTTTTGTCTTTGGGGTCCAACAGGTATTTCGCCGAAGCAGGAATCTCGATAGAAGTCCCGAAATTTCGAAATTATCTACCGATTTCCAATAAATCTCGCGATTTCTATCAGGTATTCCGCCGAAACGGGAAACTCGATATAAATTCCGCAATTTTTTGAAATTTTCAATCGAATTCCGATAAATCTCGTGAAACTCGATATAAACTCCGCAATTTATAACTGGATATAAATTTCGCAATTCATCGATTTCGAATAAATCTCGTGATTTTTATCGAGTTTCCCATTCCAAGGGAATAGCTGACAGTAATCGCGAGATTCATCAGAAATCGGAGGAAAATATCGATAAATTCCGGAATTTCTATCGAAATTTCGTTCCGACGAGCTAATTGATGATAAAAGGAAACCCTCCACCAAAATTCATTCAAACCGGAAGGGATCGATTACAACGATTTGACGACTTCACATGGAATGCCACACAAACTAAATATCGAATTGCAATCTCAACCTTTTTTCTTTTGCAGATTGTGAACATTTGTTACGTAATATGCTCGTAGTCGAACCAGATCGTCGATATACGTTAACACAAATTATAAAACATCGTTGGCTAAGCGATTGGACAGCGGATATAGATGATTGTAATGCAGATAATTGCACCACAACCGCGTATATACCACAACATTCCGATGGCGTTGCACTAGCGCGTAGTGATAGCTGTAATACATTACAACAACAACAACAACAAACGCCAACCACTTTTGCCAATCTAGACACAGAGATAATGAGAAATATGTTGGAATTGCCCGAATTGACTGCCGATATGATTGCCGAATCGGTACATAATCAACGTTTCGATAATATATATGCCATTTATAATTTGCTTGCCGATAAATTACAACAAAAACGACGTGAACAACAAAGACTGTTGCATCAAGCTGTAAGGTAAATACTTAAATTTATATTTAGTAAAAAAAATTTAGAATTCATAGGCGGGGTTACGCCCTTTTTGAAAAATTTTCAAAATTATATATAGGTATCAAAGTCAATGCCCCTGTTCAACTTCATTAGTCAATGTAATATTTTCATTACAATTTTTCTTCTTCCTTTTAACAACTTTTATAAAAAAGTGGGCGTGGCCGTTGGGCGAAGAATCACAATTCAATGGGTCCTTTTTTAGAGCAATAGTTAGAAAAGGTCGTTTAAATTTTTGTATTTTACTGTAAGTGGTTCTAAAGCCTTTAATAGTCGAAGTTAGAAAATTTATTCAGGGGCGGTACCACGCCCATTTTCCAAAATTTCGAAAAAGATGATTATGTAAGTGTCATTGGCGACTATACCTACGAAGTTTTACCACCTTAGGTGCTTCTGTTATTGAGTTACCACATTTTATACGTTTTTCGAAATTTTCGATATCGAAAAAGGGGCGTGGTATTGTCCGAAATCACCCTTTATCAATAGTAACCTATTTTGGCCAGAAAGCAACCTAATTCCCTTAGGGGTCAACAAATTACTCAAGGGATCTTTATACAATTTTTGGAGAAGGTTGACGAGCTCACGGGATACAACATACATAGGTCTATAGAGTTCTAGAAAAGTGGGCGGCGACATGCCCTTGGACAATACAAATTTTTCAATTTGTTATAATTTCGAATCTTTTCTTTTCAGATTAATGATATTTGAATATATGTAGTAGGGGTTCTTTAATCAAGATATATCCTTCGATGGAGAAGGGAAGGTGCCACGCCCACGTATTTGTTTGTCCTTTATAGTCGGTCAACTTTCGCCACCGATCTTCACGAAAAATTCCTTAGCACCTTAATTCGAAGACTATAGACAATATAAAATTTAACAAAAAAATGGGCGGTGCCACGCCCCATTTAGAATTGAGTTCCGATTCGTCATAGGAGAATGGGAGGAAGTAAGAAAGTACACTTTTTAAAAACAGACACGAAGAAAGGCTACTTGCAGATCCGGCGATCGTGATTAGGAAATGCCTGAGAGGCTCCTCGCGGTTGCCATCCTTAACTTTGTAAGACTCTTGAAAAATATTCCAAAAGATCCTGCGGGTTAGGGGTTTAGAATATGCCAGAGGTAGGTATGCCTGTCGTAAGAGACGACTAAAATCCTGCGAAATCGTTCCCAAGACGGTCGGGCTAGTACCACAAGGTGCTATTCATCGCAACGTTCCGGATTTATATCCGCAAAGGGCTGTCGACATCAGGATAACCCTGTCTGGCCCGTCATGTAACTTTTTATAACTGGATCTTCCGACTAGGCAGGGCAAAGTACTGCTACAACAAAAACAGCAGCAACGATCGTATAAATAGAACATAATATCTATAGGGCCATTTTAGACCTGCCGCCCACAAGTCGTCCGAATTAGCTTAAATAAGCCCTTTAATAATTCTTCAACCTTTTGTTTTCAGATTACGAAAAACCAGCATAACCACTGGCGTTGTTGACCGTTCAGATCCCATACCGCAGGAAACGGCGCGTTTGAGTCCCCTCACAAACACTACTAATCTACAAAGTAGTTTAGGCTTTCAATGGACAGATGCTTCAGTTGATTTAGAGAAATTCGGTGAATTCGAATTGGAATGTTTAACGCGACCAAATGAGCCACAAAATCAAAATCAAAACCATCTGAGTGCCAATGCGAATGGAAATGGCGGAAATACGCGTCGACACACAGTCGGTCCAGGCGATGTGGCACACGAGCAAGCGCTCGCGAATCCGAATGTGGCGCCCATCAATTTCAAAACAACACCCGAACAAAAAGACGAAGATGGTGGTCCTTACTTCCCAATGAATCTGCCAATGTTACAAAATCAACCGTTGCACAATTTAACCATAAAGGATCAACATCTTTTGAAGCCGCCAATGGTGATGGGCCAAAGTAAGATTCAATTTTATGTTTAGTTTGAGATCTCTAAACGATTTGTTACAATTTTTGATCTTTCTAGGCTCATTTGGACGTCGGGCATCCGATGGCGGTGCCAATCTACACATTTACTATCCTTCATCTGTGAATAATATGCAACAAGTTGCCGGTCAAACGCAACAAATTGACGCCAATGCCTATTATATTAATCCAAATGTGGCAAATCCGGTTGGTTTAAGTGGCGCGCCCACAGATCGTCTGCTGGGCCAAAATATGGGTGAACAAGCTCAACTGCAGCGCTTGAGTATTGGTGATGCAGTAAGTGAGGAGAACAACGAGGAGATTCAAAAGTGAGTATGTTCATTTTATTAGATTACTTTATCTCTATAATACCAGTACAAATGTTAGTAAAAAAAATAGGGTTGCCACGTTTTTCAAAAAAACAGGCTTCAATGCTCGGGAACGGCTTAATTTATTTCAATCATTCTTTTTTCGGATTGTTCATCATTCTTTTTTTCGGATCATTTCTAGCCAAAAATATAGTGTTGCCACCTTTAAAAAAACGGCATGCAATGATTCTTTTTGGGATTGTTCTCTATAATACTAGACGCATGTTAGCAAAAAACCGTTTCTATCATTCTGATTTTGGGTATTTCTCTATAATTCAGAATCATTTTTAGGCAAACAAAAAATTAGAGTTGCCACCTTTCAAACGAAAAACAGGCTTCAAAACACGAAAACAGCTAAAGCGATTTCAATGGTTTTTTTTATCGGACCGTTCCCTAAAATATCAGGATCAATTTTAACAAAAAGACGAAGATGGTGGTCCTTACTTCCCAATGAATCTGCCAATGTTTAAAAAAATTTAGATAACATAAATTAATATAATAAAAGTTTTATTTAATATCGCGTATTTATGCAAAGGTATGTAGGAACTCTTACTGCAAAAAAATCAGCGTTGCCACATGTTTGAAATTTCAATAAATCTGATAGCTGGAAATATTTAGTATAAGGTTGCCACCATTTTAAAATTATTAACCAAATCCCAAAATTTTGTGGAATCAAGACAACAAAACTAGTACTGGGCCGATTTTACTAATTCAAGTTAAAAAGCACTGAGAAAAGGGCAAGTGACAGAGGTAAAGACAGTGAGAAAGGGCAAGAAAAGAAAGGGAAAGAACGAGGAGATGTTCTCTACAAATTAACAAACTCCAACCCACTTTCAGATATATTCAAATTCGTGGCAAAAGACATACAGTCAGCTGCACGGAAGACCTGTCCATACAACATCATGCCGGTGAGACATGCCCCGTATGTGGCGTCTACGAACCGCCAATGGTGACACAAATGCCAACGATTATGTCACAGCAGGCTAGTGCGGGTGGAACAACAGGTGGTGGAGGCATGCGCACAAGACGTACCGGTCTGCTAACAGTAACCGAAAGACCGCCAGGTGAGTGTTTTTTTTTTTGGTGATCTTATTTTACTTGCCGAAAATTGAGGTTATGTTTATCTGAATAACTGTTTGTTGTTTTACCGTTACAAATAACACTAATTGTGCGCTCAAGGCATGTGCTGCGCTCGCGTTTTTTCGCTTTTTTACGTTTTTTTTTTTTGTTATATAAAAGTTTTGTATTTTCTTCAATTTTTGTTAATTATAATTAACTGTAAGTTTATTTATTAATCATTTGTTTAATACAATTTTTGTTTTATTTAATTTTATTAATATTTTCTTTTTCATTCTCTTTTCGTTTTATATATACTACATATTTGGTTTTTGCTTGGATGTAATATATAATGTGTGTAATAACCTAAAAAAAAACAACGTGCCGCGCCTACTGTTTTGCTGCTATTACACCTCACCTGCTGCTTTTGACAATTTCCTTTCCTCATCCTTAACCACCTTCCCATTGCCACAAATTATGCTACATTCCAATGCCCATCCCTTTGCTCGCCGTTTTGTGTGCGTCGACAGTGATAAGTCCTGAGCTTGTACGTGAGGTGGAATCGCGTATGAATCGAAACTATCTGCCGCCCGCTTTAAAAATGCAGCAGCAACAACACCAACAACAACTTCATCAGTACAATGCACCGCACAATCCTACGCTCAGCCAGTCCCCACCCACGGGTTCTTTTATACCCTATCATGCCGCGCCATGCTCAAATATTTCACCCACACAAACGTTGGGTAATGCTGTAATGACGGGACAAGGCCCGCCAAGTACGCAGAGCAATAGTAGGCGTGTACATTTCAAATCCACCAATAAGCTACCAACCGTACAAGAAGTTGGTAAGTTTTTTATGTTCTTTATTATTATTTATTTTTATTGGTAAAAAAATAATTTTTAATTAATTTACTTTTAATATACATACTCGTACGTTTTTTTTGTATTATTTATTATTATTAATATTATTTTAAAATTGGTATGGCTTAAAAATATTGCTATATATCTTCTTAGGTTATTTTTACGTGGTTGCCAGCTTTTTAATTTTTTTTTTATAAATGTTATCGAAAACAACTTGACCCCTTTCGATGAACTTTTACATAGGTAACAGGCTGTATATTGAATCGTTCCACTCAAGTGTTGCCGCTTAGGTTTTACAGGGTTGCCACCTTTCATAAAGGTTTTTTAAATGAAATGTTTTTTTTTTATAAAAATATGGGTATCAAACTAAGGGTATTTGAAGTCGTATTTCAAAGGAATTTCTAAGCGGGGTACCCACTAGGGTTGCCACTTAATCCTGTTTTATTCATTCTAATCTACTATATCCGCCATAATCTCCAAAACGACTGACCCCTTTTAAAAAAAAAAACTTTGTCGTTTTTTTCGCTATAATCTACTTATGTGGATTTTACTAGGTTGACACCCTTTACAAAAATTAAAAATTGATTGGCCTATGTCAGCTATAGACTCGAAAATGACTACCCCTATTTCTATGGACTTTTACTTATATGTACATACATATGTACTTAGGTAATTTTTTACTTATGTGTTGCCACTTTTACAGCGTTGTCACCTGTCCTAAATGTTTTTTTTTAATGAAATGAGTTAAAAGAATTTCTTTTTAGGACTCATTTCAATGAAATTTTGTATGTTAGGCTGTGTGCCAATTGGTTGAAAATCGTAAATTATGACACAGCGATGGTAAATTCTGACAGTTATCGTGGTCAAATTTTGACAATCAATAATGTGAGCACAGGGATGCATGTGCTGTTGACATTCATATTACATATTTCAGATAAATTTATGTTCACACGCGTGAAAAAAGCTTTTTCCATACGTCAAAATTTACTACTGTAAAAATTTACCTTTTCGTTTGGCACAGCAAAATGGAAAATATTTGTACACCAACAGAAAATTTGTTCACCTCATTTTACTCTGACAGAAAATGTTTTCAATTGACACACAGCCTTATTTGGAACAATTTCGGCTTTCCATTCAAGTGTTACCTGTCAGGATATTCTTGCAAGGTTACCGACTATTTTAATTGTTTTTAAATTAATTCTACCATGTCAACTTGAGTTATTGGTTTACCGCCTTTGTGTTTTTATGACTTCCTGCACTTTTTTTGTATCTTTTATAAAAATAACATTTTTCAAGTAATTTTTTTTTAAATTATTTAGGGAATTTTTTTATATTTTGGTACATTTTTTGGTGACTTTTTTTGTTAGTGTTTTTGCATATTAGGGGTATTTACGCTCGTTCCTCGGTAACGTTGTAATTCGGTAGTGTGTTTGGTTTGTGTAAAACTCGTATTTTATCAAAAAAAAAAGTTCAAGCGAGCTGGCATCTCTGATAACCTGGTAAAGAATATTTTAATTCGAAATCGAAATGTTGTTAACACAACAGCTCTTTCGTGAAGAACCGTTCCGTAAAGTAAGGGAGCAAAAAAACTCCGTCAAAACTCCCCTGAAGGTGGGTTCCGAATAAGAGCCGAATAGGGCACCTTTGAAGAGTCTTAAAGGAACACTTTTGTCACACATTTTTAAAAGGCGAACGCTCCGATGGGACCCTTTTCAGAGCCTCTTTAGTAGGGTGAGCGGCCCCTTAAGGAGTTCTAACTGAGCACTGGGCGTACTCCTCTGGGAGGCTGAATATATCGTATTTTTAAACGTTTAATATTATTATGGGTCGGTTTCGGTCCAGCGAAACATATTCCCGCCGACACTCTGGTTGCAGAAGGGGAAAGCAGAGGCCACCAATGCGTTTTGTAAAACGGATGACGGATGATTTGGCTAATCTTGAGCTTCCAATTGACATCAGCAAGGGTGAAGAAGAGATAGTTTACCCACGGCTGAATGATTACGATCAGCGTAGAAAAACTTATTTTATTCATAAATTCAAGAAATTGTGCATGCGTTAGGTAGTAATCTAAACACGTTTTTTATCTCAACTCATTTCAGGTCGCTTCAGCCCCGTGCGTCGTGCATCCGAAGGATCCAAAGCACACTTCCAGGGACCCTTACAGGAGTGTCAATATCTACAAAAAGTGTCCGCGCAACGTAATTTTTTGGTAGCACCTTCATCGCCGCTATCAGAAAACTCAATCAGTTTACCAGGTAAGCTTTCACACCTTTTCGATCTAAACTCAGTTATTCAAGCATAACTTATTTCCTTTTTCTACAGGTTCACCCATACATGGAAAACCTGCACCACATATGATAATCCGTCGTGGCCAAGATATTGAAGTGCCACCTGAGGCAGTGCGCGCTTTGATGCCCACACTCGATCGACTTGTCAAAGAGCATCGACTGAGTCCAGATATAGCTAATAAAATCCTCACAACTGGTATGGTGCCACTGGACTTGGCGTCACATCTGGGTTTGACAGCACATTCCGGCAGCGCTGCTATAAGTGGTGGTCATCTGGACATGCCAGCAGCAACATCACCCATGCAACATCAGACAATGTACAGTTTGAGCGTATCACCACTTTCCTTGCCAAATAGCGCTAATGCGGGTGGTGTTATGGGCGCAACGAGCGGACCGTTAAACGCACAACAAACTCCTACCAGCGTACACGGTATGGGAACGCATTCGAAACAACTGTTAGGTCAAGGTCTCTACCCACAACAACAGCACTTGGGGCTTGGCTTGTATCCACAAATGCCTCCATCAAATAATGGTCTTGTGGGACAATTCAGTCACATTTCATTGAGTCAAGGCAGTGCGGTGACATGTACGAGCGGTCAATTTAGTAATTCGAATAGCAGTAGTGGTTGCCAGTCACCCATCTATAGCAGTTTTAGCGGTTCATCTTCGCCAAATCCATATATGCCATTAAATCCCTCTATCGTTAGCATTGGCGGAGGCAGTGGTAGCTTTGGTGGTGGTGGCTCATCGCCTTTGCATCAAATCACCAAAGGCATCTCTGTGTTATCAACTGGTGGCGGTGGCTCTATAACACGCGGCACTTCAGCTGCTAGTGAAATTGCCTCTTCCGTCGCAGCTGCGGCTGCTGCTGCCAATCAACCGCTAGATCTTTCCATGGATGTGTGCACTTCGGACAGCTCTGCTGCAGAGACAACACCAACGAATGCTTATGCTCAACATGTTAATTGGATGATGCCTCAGCTATCTTGTTTCGATCTCAAGCCGTTGAATTTATCACCAGCGCAACCATTACGCGTTGTTCCGACACCGCCCGCTTCACCCAATCTATGCATCATTCAGGAAGAGAATGCAAATGGGCAGATGTATCATACGATAACAACAGGAACGCCGCACTCCAGCTGCACGGGTGGTATCATCAATGAAGATATGTCTTCGCCATGTCAACCTTCTCATCCGCAAATATGTCTAACAGATGTACAGGGTAGCGAAATAACCCTGGTGGCATTGAGTTCAGAAAATAGTCGCGATAGTGATGCCGATTCGCTGGAGCCACATCCATCTCTGATGTCATTGCAGGTGAGAAATAATATCCCAAGTGTAGTCATCCGAAAATAAATTCTACCCAAACTTATACATATATCACGACAAAGTCAGTACAAAAAGAAGGTACTCAGTAGGCAAAATGTCCTTAGTACTTCCTTGCAAATTCCATAAATTTCATCGATACTGTTACCACCAGTTTTATATATAAAATTTTACTGCTAAATCTCCACTTTTGTTGAAATGTTCCCTAGTTGATGATTTTGGTTCCGTTAATTTTAAATTGCAAAATCACATCAGCTGTTCGCATTCAACAAAGAGTTGCCATATTTTGTGATCAAATATAAAGGTGTTAGCACATGCTACTTATAAACCCCTATTCTATTAAGTACCGGTACTGAATCTATAATCCAAATTAAACTTATTTTTCTTTCGACCACAGGGACTCATAATCACAGAACCTTCCAGCGATATGCCGTCAATTACACGAGGCATTGGACGTAAAACCAGTTTAGAATGTGCCTCGGAGAGTCACGCAACCCGGTTGGAAAGTGATGCCAGCACATCGCACAATGTCAACGATTCAAATCGTCGTGGTAGTGATAAATCACTTGGTTTTTCCGATGATTCACTTAGCAATGATTCAAACAATCTTTCACCGTGCCAAGAACAACCATCAGCCAGCTCTGGTTTTAAATCCGAATCACATTCCGAAATAGGTGACCATACTGAAGGTCATTTATCACCCGATTCCATATGCGATTCGCGACGCATGTCCGAAGAGATGTACTACGAAGTGCCACTGCCGCATGAATGTTCGAATCTCGATCACACACGTATACTAGAGTTAGTGAAACAAACTATTGATCAAACAATGCCACCAAAAGGTGCTATCTTACATAAAGGTCAACCGGATGAAGTATATAACAGCAGCGCGGGCGCAGCTGGTGCATATGGTATGGTTGGTGGTGGTACTGGTGAGGCGCGTCTCAGCAATGCTAGCGAATCATCGGGCACATCGATGGATACGAGCAGTATTATGTCAGGTTATTATAGTGGCGGTGGTAGTGGTGGTACAAATCTCAGTTTAGAATACTCGGGCGGTTTACAAATCGAATTGCAAGTGTTTGAAGGACGTAGTCGTGATAATCAAACGGCGGGTAAAGGTATCAAATTGCGTCGTATTTCCGGTGATCAATTCGAATATGGAAAATTATGTCAACAGCTGATAAATAAACTAAGTATGCAGCAGGTGGCTGGTTAAGTGATTGGGTAGGTAGAAGGTAACTAGTTAGGTTATGGGTGATATAAATTAAACTGTACGGCGTTAGTGCAGCGTATAAACATAGTCAAGAGCGCACTTATTCTTATGCAGCGTGTAAACGTGGCGTGAAAAAAAGACAAAGGAAAATACGATTTTCAAACGAACAACACTGATATGGAAATATATTAGGGTGTCCTTTTTTGTCATTTTAGATTTTATGTATTTAGTTTGAGAGATCAGAAATTTTAAATTTTTTATCATGGAAATAAGTAAAATGTCAAAAAAAGCTTAGCTTTTACAAATTGGCCAATGGCATCATCAAAAAAAAATTTTTTTGAGCACTTGGATGATTTCAATCGACTTTTTTTACTTTTTTTTTGAGAGTTGAATAACGCAAATATTTTGTAAATGCTGGCATTTCGCTTTTTTCACATATAAAACAACTTGGAAAATCATAGACACTCCAATGTATAAATTGTCTGCGTAGTAGAAGTAATAAAATGACTATATGACTAAGGAAAATAGGCTTTGCAAATCAAGAAAAAATTAAAAACCCATTAAACATTAGTTATTATTTTAGAATTTAATCGACTAAGTATATCTATTTATGAATAAGTAAATGTATGTATGTATGTGTGGATAAATAAATTTCGACTAGGTAAAAACAATTTTAGTCTAAATATAAAACAGTGTTCTTCTTTTTTATTAAATTGTATAGGTATCATTGTTTGTTTTTAAGAAATGCCGGAACTGAACAGACTTTTATTAAATAAAACTTTGTATATGTATGTGTTGTATGTAGATAGCGAGCTCATAAGGCGTTTAACGAAAAATTAAAGTGAATATATTTTAGGTTATGTCTGTTTTACTATAACTAAAACATAATTAAAGAATTAAAACTATAAAATTAAGTACAACAAATGATATAATTCTATATTGAACGGATTAAAAAAGGGTCATGAATATTTTCGAAAAGTAAATAATCGGCAAAAATATATCTGCATAGTAAATAATAAAAATATTAAATGCATTCAGTAGATTTTTTTTATAATTAGTTAACAAGAATTTTAGAAATTTCTAATTGTAATATGCGCAGCGCACAAAAATTTTGTCATGATATGTATTTACGTATGTCTGAATATACGAGTACTATGTAAAATTTATTAATTAATAAAAATTCTAATACATATATATCTATAGCCAATATTTTTGCCTTATGCTGTAGTAAACTTGCTTATCAAAAATTTTAAGCACTTAAAAACATTTATCATTAATATGTAACTATGTAAATAAATATGCGATAATATACTATATGAAAAGAAATTCTAATGTTTAATTTATTTAGCTATCCAAGGCTTTTTCGAAGAACTTCCCCTCTCCGAAACGACCTCGTTGATTTAGTTTTTAAAATCTAGTTTGAGCAGCTTTCATATTACTGTTTGGAAGACTTTTTTCATAACATGGACCTTAGTCATTATTATTATTATGTTGGAGAAATTTAATGATGACCGCAAACAAATTCTAGATATCAAGGCCTAGTTTTAAACTACATGCTCTTTTGTTGATGTTGTTGTTGTTGGTGTTTTGGGGAGTGATGCCGAAATTGACAGTCCTTGGCCGGATACATATTTTTGCTTAACATTTGCTTTCTCTGCGAAGGTGAGGTTTTACAGTCTTCAAATGGCACAGCCACAAAAAACAAAAAGTTAACGGATCTGCGAACTCAATACATTAATTTTCAGGTATTTTGATGATCAGCCTAACAGGTCGCAGTTTTTCTCTAACCTCACAAAAATATCGCAAAATAATATTGGACTTTTTTGCAAGGTTAGGGCCGAACCTCGGGCCCGTTGTTGAATTCTGATATCGAATTCGGATTCAGCAGCCAATTTCCCGTAAGAATATGTATTTAGCTCAATTCGATGTTGGTTTTTTCATGTTTAGTAAATTTTCAAACCAAAATCGGGAAATCCAAAAAACATGCCAATGTTTTAGGCTAGAATACTAGAAAACGGCTAGTCTGAGAAAATTTCAGTCTAGACAGCTGGTGTAGGGAATTCAATTTCCTACAAAAATATGTTCAGGTAAATGGTGTTTTACCACAATGGTTTGTCGTTTTTACACCAAATTGGACGTTAAGTCTGTAAAATCTAAACTAGCGATGATAGAGCTCTAGACTTTAATTTAAAAATCTGAAAAAATTACAGTAATTTTTGAAAAAAAAAAATTTTTTTTAATAAGTGGTGGATGTACTAGTCACTTCTGTATTTTTGATTTAGTTGATTCAAATATATCACCGTCAGTTTATCTTAGATTCAAGTGGCTGCCGCAGAGGCACACTTAGACCAGTGTGTATTAAAAGACCGTTGTGATACCACTAACACTAGGAAAATCAGTACCCTGACATATGGAAAATCCATGTGTTTTCGGAATTCTCCACATAGCAGAGTCCCGAGACTGACACTCCTAAACCGACACCGGTTTAACACTACAGCACCCTGTTTGCTCCGCTACGGCCTAACCTAATATAAATGCACGGACTGCGTTTTCTGTCAAAAATGTCTCATGCAAATACAACTTGTATGGGAGCAACCGAATTTGATCGCACGGCCTAAAGCTTTCAGCAGAATCAGTCCGTCAGTACGTCAGTTGCGTCACGTACGTCAATTTTAGAGCAATTTCTACTTTGACGTATCCGTCTTATCTGGCGTTACGCATACAAACATCCGTAGTCTACTTTGCTGTCAGTTATTTCGACGTACGTCACGGATTGATTCTGCTTAACGCTTAAAAAACTAACTTGATTTCCAATTTTTCTTCTGCGTGACATTTCGATTTGACGTTTGTACACAGGCCAAGATACAAACGCACGCACATTTATTTCCAGGAAAAAAAAGTCGTGCATGTACGTGCGGGAAACGTACGCCGTGCGATTATATTAGGTTGAGCTGTAAGTGACAGCACTTTTCATGTAAGAGCTGGCAGCTCTAAATAGGTCTGTTCCATAACTTTCAGATTACCCAACCTGATAATCGAACATACTCAAATTATGTTTTTATTTTGTGTAGCCAAAAAATAAAAATATTCCATATTAAAATAGCGATTTTCGGGAAATAAGTGCAAAAACTCTCATTCAAAAAAAATGTTGTGCCGCCTGTGTCTCAAAACATCCGAATGCTGCTTAGAAATATTTGATATGAATGGCGAACAACTGGGAATTGCAGACATATTGAGGCGACACTTTTGGTTTCAGGTGCTTAACAATTGTTTAGTGAAAGTTAAATCAATTCAATTGAGTTTAATTCAATTAATTAATGTTTCTTTTATCAATTGACTGCAGCCGCTACCCGATGATGGCATTTCTACAGCAATTTGCCGTAAGTGTTGGTTGAAAGTCAGTGATTTTCATCAATTCTATTTGACGGTGGAGCAAGCACATCACATACTAACCAGCGGCGATGCGACAGATATGAAAGACGAAAGTATAGCAATGGACCAGCGATATTTGGAGTTTCCGGAAGAAGAAATCAAGGAAGAGTTTTTGGAAGAAACGCGTTCAAATGAGCAAATAACTGACGAATCGGCAGTAAATCCCTTATATGAATCAGAACTAGAACATAGTGGACGAGATTTTTCGGAAGATGAGTGCCTGGAGCAGTACGAAGAAATTGAAAAACAAACCAGTAAAGTGAAAAAGGATGAAGGTAAGTAGAAGCTATGTGAGCGCTTTATCCATATAATATTTGCATTTTTTTTTTTTCGTCATTTTAGAAGCGCCTAAGAAGGTTAATAAAACTAAAGGTAAAACAACACTTGCTCCAAAACGTAAGTATGTAAGAAAACCAAAACCACCGCCAAAGTTAACCAAAAATGAAGAGGCTGAAGAAGATGATGACTATAGTGAGCATGATAGCGGCGATGAACCGGTTAAACCTAAGAGACGTTTAAATACTATCAATACCACGCTGGAAGATGATGCTATGGTGAAAAAGCACATTCCTATGGGCTGTGACTTGTGCCCGTTTGTGGGTGAAGATTTCGCTGGAATGAGTAAACATTTTCGGCTACAACATGCACCACTTAAGCCATACATACGATGTTGTGAAAAGAAACTAAACAAGCGCGCAAAAGTGGTACAACATGCGTATAAGCACGAGGATCCAGAATTCTTTAAGTACGGAAATATACCAAGATGGTCAAGAGGAGGCAATAATTTGTTCTGCACTAATTATTAGTATAGAACTTAAATGTAATACCAGGGTATGGATTGTACTGCTTTCGAAAGAATAGTGGATCCCAGTTCAAAATGGTGTTACTAAATTTTGTTTGTCAGCTCTTGGCCTACATTAGTATCTATAAAATTCCCTCAATTAACTAAATAAAAACTTTACTTATGTATTTCTCATTTCATTTAAGGTGCACAGAATGTCAAAAGGTGTTTGCCGATCGTTATTCGTTAAACAATCATACGTCAGCGACGCATGCGCCAGACGAAGAACTGCAGTTTTCCTGTGATCAATGTCCCAAAAAATTCCCACGCAAACATTTACTCGATCAACATATTGGTTCACATGTGCCCATGGAAGAACGGACATTCATATGTGATCAATGTCCAAATGCTCGCTTCGGTAGTAGTTATTTATTAAAAATTCACACAAGCATGCGTCATCGGCGAGAAGCAAATGTGTGTCATGTCTGTGCCAAAGAGATACGTGACAAGGCAGCATTCGAAAAGCATGTACGTTTACATTTTGAAGAGAGTGGTCCACGTGTGAAATGTCCAAAACCTGATTGTGATCGTTGGTTAAAGGACGAAGAAAATTTGCGGCAGCATTTGCGTCGTCACAATGACGAAGGTCTAGTATTTACATGTAAAGAATGCGGACGTAATTGTAAAAATCGCCGTGCGCTGCACAGTCACATACTCTATGTGCACTCGAATGAGGTGTTTACATGTGACGAATGTCATAAAACATTCAAGAAGGCTATTTCATTGCGAGTAAGTGTGAATATTTTGAGTAATAACTTTGGTGTTAGTTTATAATAAAAAAATATTTTTTTCAATTTCAGGAACATATGGCTCAGCACACTGGTGAAAGCCTCTATAAATGTCCTTTCTGCGCTCGCACGTTCAATTCGAATGCCAATATGCATTCACATAAAAAGAAAATGCATCCTGTTGAATGGGATATTTGGCGTAAAACGAAACAGGGAAGCTCACAGCAGTTGATAAGCAAACAACAGAATAGCTTATAAGTAGCGATAAAGAAATGATATCGAATATGTATTTGTATACATAATTTTAATATAACATGATCATTATAATGTATATATACACAGGCTCGTAGTTTTGTTTTGAAATTGTACAAAAATACACATCAAAAACTGCTTAACAGATTTATGAAAAAGATTCGACAGTTCATTCCTTAGATGCGTCCTCTCGAAATAGGACATTTTTTGCCGGCTAGATGACCCTATAGTCGCTATTGAATTCTTGTTGAGAATTTGAGATTTTCTTTTTCTTTGTATTAATTTTGGCATTTTGAGAATGTCAAAACTTCCTGAAAAACATTTTTCTATAGAATTTTGGTTTTTACCGAGCTCATATCCCCCAGGGCATCGAGTGCGGGACCCCCCGATTCCAGGGCCACGCGTGCCATTTTTTCGTCCCGAAATCGTGGAAGTATACTAGTTCAAATTCCGTTCTCTCTGGATCCCGGGACTTTGAGCAAATATAATCCCACGAAACTGCTGAAACGCGTCCAAAAATGTTGAAAGGTTTATCAAAAGACGGATTTTGACTTCGAAATCAGTAGTCAGAAAGCGGAATTAAATTTTTTTGTTTCATTGAAAAGTTTTTGGCAAAAAAACCAATAATTTCACCAGGTCTGCACGTCGTTTCTGTAACTTTTTAACGAAGTTCGTTACATAAAAATCGTTAATTTGACACAATTTTCTGTACAAAATTTGTCAAAATCGATGTTAACGACAATAACGAATTTCGTTAAAAAGTTACAGAAACTGGGTGCTGATCCCAAAAATGGGGCGTGACCCATGTTATTTATGTGCAGAACATCTTTCTGAGTTGAAATATCTTTTGACAGAAATAAAATATGAGGTCTTCGCTTTCCAGTTATTCATACCGAGGTCAAAACGCGCCTTTCGGCACCTCTCCCGACCTGTTTGGACGGTATCTGAGATAGTCCCGATAATGTCAATCCTGAAGTCGGAGGATTGTCGAAAAGCTTAGGGATTCGATGCCTTAGTAAGCAGGATCTTACGGTTCTCAAAAACTAGTATTTTTTTATGAATAAACTTATATTCACCTCAAATATGTCAAAAATTAAATTTTACGGTACTTTTATACCGTTCTCGCGGGTCTAATTTTTGTTGGTGAAAACGTTGCATTATTGGTCGTAATCGGAACATAACTAAACAATCGATAGTGAAACAAGTTATCACACAAACTAGCTGTCAAATGTCAAACATTGTCAAAGGAAAATTAAAGCAATGCAAAATAATTTTTGATTATAAATAAAAATTAAATAGCTCGCTTAATTATGATATGCAGGCTTTGTATAAACGATAGTGAAAGTTTTCTAAACATTTTCGATACAAATGGCGAACAATTGGAAATCGCTGATATACTTGGGCGACATTTTTGGTTCAAGGTATTTTTCATTTGTGCATTTTTATATGATTGTGTACTCACCGATTTTTGTGCATTTATGTAGCCACAACCAGATGATCGGCATTCCACAGCTATTTGTTGCACTTGCTGGCTGAAGGTAGCTGACTTCCATCAATTCTACATAACAATAGAAGAAACGCATACAAAACTTAACAAGCAGGATGTGAAGAAGGAATCATTACCTGACTATATGGGGAATGAGTTCGTTGATCCCGACAATGAGTTTATCAATATTAAGGAAGAAGAATCGCCTGAAAGAGTTGAGTGTGATTTAGTTGATAATGATGATGATGAGGAGAGTGAGAGTGATGCGCTAAATCCATTGTGTGAATTAGAGTGTAATAATAGTAATAAAGATGAAAATGATACAGATGGCGATGCAGAATTTGGTGGAGAGCAGGTGAAATTAAAGAATGAAGCTAAAGATGAGACGGTTGAAAGCAAAGGTAATACATTACCTATTTGTATTTAAAAATTTTGTAAATTGTATAAATAATTTTAATAATTCTGTAGCACCACCTGCAACAGAAACAACAACAGTTTCACCAACTAGTCCCGTGCGGAAGAAACGTAAATGTGTCGTCAAAAAATTACCTGCTAAAAGACCGAAACGTTCGACCCGAAAGGATTTGGTGAATGTAGATTCGGATGCTGATGAGGATGATAAAGTGGAAAAGGTGAAACGGGCATCTGCTAAGACACAACCAAAACATGGTGTCAAGTCAAAACAAGAAGATGATGCAATGGTAAAAAAGTATATACAAATGAATTGTGAACTGTGCGCATTTATGAGCGATGACTATCTAACTCTTCGAAAACACTTCCGAACAGTGCATTCTTCTACTAAAGCTTTTATACGATGTTGTAATAAAAAACTGTTTCATAGACTTGAAATCATACATCATGCCTATAAACACGATAATCCTGAATTTTTCAAGTATGTATATTAAACGTCTATTTCTTACAACTTTTCATATAATATATTTTTATTCTTTCAAATAGATGCAAAATTTGTTCGAAAACATTTTCCGAACAATCAACACTATCACGGCACATGATTGCGACACATGCACCAGAAGAGGATTGTAATTTTCATTGTGATCAATGCCCGAAGAAATTTGCACGTCAAAAACAACTCGAATTTCATCGCAATTCACATGTGCCTATGGAGGAACGCACATTCATTTGTGATCAATGTCCGAATAGCCGTTTTGCTAGTAAGGATCTATTAAATATACATATGTGCATGCGACATAAGCGTGCGGTGAATGTGTGCCATGTATGCGCCAAAGAGATACGCGATAAAGCATCATTTGAACGTCATGTAGCCGCACATTTTGAAGAAAGTGGACCAAAGGTGAAATGTCCTTATGATGATTGTGATCATTGGCTTAAAGATGAACGTAATTTGGGACGACATATACGACGTGTACACACGTCAGAGCAAAAGACGATGACGTGTGATGAGTGTGGACGTGAATGTAAGAATAAAAGTGCATTAAGCAAACATAAGCATCGGGTGCACTCTGGCATAGTATTTACCTGTGAAGAGTGCAATAAGACATTTAAGCGCGCTATTTATTTAAGGGTAAACTAAATGTATATATGCTCACTTGTATCTTACTAATGTTGTTGTTTAATATTTTTTCAGGAACATATGGCTCAACATACTGGTGAAATTTTATATAAATGTCCATTTTGTACGCGTACTTTTAATTCCAATGCAAATATGCATTCACATAAAAAGAAAATGCATCCCGTTGAATGGGATAATTGGCGCAAAACAAATAATGGAAGTATACAGCAATTAAGTAGACAGTTTGATAAATCTAGTGTTAAATAAATAAACAAATATCAAATTATTTTTAAAATAAGGCACTATCTAAAAATTTGTTTGAATAACGCAATTCCGGCGGAACCGGAAATAGAAATAACGAAATTTATCGAAACTATTTACTGAATTTCGATAAATTTAGTGATATCTTTCCGGGATTTGCAAAAAGAAGCGACATTCGATGCCTTCCCTGCAAAAATCGTTGGATTATGTGTTCCAATTTTTTGATATTAGAGTACTCAAATAGTAATCTTTTGTATCCCTCATCGGACCACCCTCAGCTTTTTGAAAGCCGTTCATTGCTCGTGCCTTATCGACGAAAATCACGACACTATCGCTCTGACAGTATATACTCCAAGGAGGTAACAACATTGGAGTACATTGCGAAGTACTCTGACTGTAGGTACTCCATGGAGTAGCAGAAACAAAGCGAAGGTTGTGGTAGGTGGTCCAGTCCTAGAACATCGCAATGTTAATTGGAGCACAATTTTTATATGAAAAAGGATTACATTTGGAGTACTCTGATGCTCCAATTGGAGTACTCTTTGGATAGGAAATAGACTCTCGATTTTTGCAGGGTTATGCTATAGATCCAAATACAACACTGATACAAAACATTGAAGATTAACAATCCACCATCTAGCGCCCAATCCGTCATTCTTGCGTTTTAAAGCTAGATGTCGCCTATAATTGTTTATTCATTGGCGATATCTAGCGCCCAATCCGTCATTTTTTTTTATTTATCGGTGACAGAAGCGATCAAATATTAATTCCTTAAATCTGCTCAAATCTTCATTTTTGGGAATTTATAATGAAGGTTATGCCAAAAACGCAGTTAGTTCCAGACATGCGCTAATGTATCAGCCCTATTAAGCGTTCGGCAGATGCGTCTAAATTTAGAATTCTGTTGCTACGCTGAGGCTACGCGCACACTGCAACCGACGTTTTCAGCCGACATCATCAGAGAAATTCGAGCGCACTCTATTTTATCGGGCGGCCAAATTTTGTTTACATTCGGCTGAAATCGGGTAGCTCATTTAACAGCCTCATTCTCTTTGGCGAAAGATAACCAAAACGAACGATAGTTGGTCTTGACATTTCGTCTAGCAGTCACATTCTAGTTAGAATTCGAAATCAAAAATCAACCAGCCAAAAAGAGTGAAAATTAAAAAAAAAACTTAACTGATTCTCATAAGCTCTTGCATAAATTACATATGGCAGCACTTTAATTTGCCAAATAGTTTCGAAATCTAATTAGAATGTAACTGTTCGACGAAACGTCAAGCAGTTGTTCCAACGTAGTGCCGTATTGTATCTGTTTCGCACATAACGCTGCTAAGGGAACCAAATATATCGATATTCATCGAACTTCTACTTGTGCTAGAAATGCCTGGCATCGCTATTTAAAATAACATTTTTGTTTACTATTCTGTGTTCTGTGTTAAAATTGCATTTTTAATTAAACCAAAAGTAAAATAGTAAAAATGATTTGTAGACTTTGCTTAAAAGATAACCTGGATGTTATCAACATATTCGATGAAATAGGTACGGAATTAAACGTGGCTGCGGTGCTTGCCAAATACTTTTGGTTCGAGGTATGTATGCGTGATTGAACTTTTTTTACACGCCAACTATTTCACATTCTTTGCAACCAAACCAACATTTAGCCAAGGAGCGACGATCCAATATCAACTGCAATATGCAATTCTTGTTGGACAAGTTTATCAAATTTTAATGAATTCTACTTGGGCGTTGAGGAAGCGCATCGCCTTTTGACTGAACGATTTTCATTGAAGGCCGACGACAGAGAGCCAAAGAAGAGTCACAAACGACGACGCCGCTCCTCTTCGGTTAGTGATGAAAAGCAAGTTGCTGAGTGGTTGTGCACAAATTTGTCTAACAGCAATTCCAAAAATGAGTTGGACTTGGTTGAGAATGATATAAAAACTAAAGCTGATAATAAGGAAGAAGCTACTAGCTATGATAAACCAACTGATAATGAAGACATTTCCAATGAAACGAAACCTTTGAAACGCGAAGCCTCATTGGAGTCCGATCAGTTGTCAGTAAATAGCGAAACGTTCATGGAAGAAGTGATGGGTTTGGTAGAAGATAGTGATGGTGAAGGTACCTTTGTTGCGTTTTACTGTCTTAATTTTTGGATACATTTTTTTTTTTTTGTCATTGCAGATGCACTTGCTATACCAACTGAAAGGGAAAGCCGTTCTCGTAAACGCGAAAAAGCTGCAGAAAACAAAAATGTTAAGGCAGAAAAAGATTGCAGTTCTGACACAAAATCAAACGCTGATGCAAAAGTTCCCAAAAAACGTCGTGGACGACCACCAAAAATCAAAGATGAATCTTTTGAAAGTTCGAAAACCAAAAAGGAAACAAAAAAACACAGCGATTCAAAAATAGAAAGCTATGAAGACCGAATGCGTCAAATCGATGAAAAGATCGCTCAATGTATACGCTTAACATGTGATGTGTGTGCGTTAGAGCAACCGACATTTTCAACGTTGCGCATACATATGGAACAAGTACATAAATGCAAAGGATATGTAATTTGTTGTAATAAAAAATTTCTAAAAAGATCGCTGCTAGTCGGACATATTGAGAAACACATAAATCCGGATTGCTACAAGTATGCATAAGTTTTATACATAAGAGTGGGCTAAACAAATATTTTTTTTAGCTACATTGATATTATTTTTCCATTGGCATTAGCCAAAAAGCCATGTCTCACAATAATTTTTAGTAGATGGCACACATTTTTAACTAGGAATTCTATTTAAAGATTTAGTTTGGCCCACCCTAATGTTATGTTTATGGTACAGCTATTATCTGGTTAAAATTTTAATTCTCAATTCCTTATTCTCTGGTAGATGTGAGTCGTGCGACAAAACATTTGCCGATAAACAATGTATGCGTAATCATTTCTTGATCAAACATCAGCCAGAAGAAGAAAAACAATATCAATGTGAACATTGCCCAAAGCGATTTGCACGTCCATATATACTTGAACAACATCGCTTAATACATGAAGAACGTAAATATCATTGCGAGGTCTGCAAAAGGGGGTAAGGACATGTTACGTCTAAATTAAAATTGAGATTTCATAAAAATAGAATTCTTCCTTCCACAGATTTCCTACAGAAGCGCTGCTCAACACTCATATGAAAGTAATACATTCAAATTATGGCGCTACTATATGCGATATCTGTGCAAAGGTTATAAGAGGACGCGCAGCCTTTGCCCGTCATCAGCTAGAACATACAGGCGTTGTATTGCCAAAGGTGCAATGTGATAAATGTGGATCTTGGCACAAGGATAAGTATAGCTTACAAAAACATAAGCGACGACATAACGACGATGGCACTGTTCATATATGCGCCAATTGTGGTAAAGTGGCACCAAATCGTAGTGCATTGCTGGCGCATCAACGTTACGTTCACAAATCGCCTAGAGTTTTTGAGTGTGGTGTTTGTAAGAAAGCGTTCAAGAAGGCGATTACTTTAAAGGTTGGAGTTTATATACATAATTTTATTTGTAAATTATGTAATAAATTTTTTTTTTTATTTTTTTTAAAGGAGCACATGACAACGCATACCGGCGAGGTATTATATAGCTGCCCGCATTGTCCTAAAACATTCAATTCCAATGCAAATATGCATTCACATCGTAAGAAAATACATCCTATAGAGTTTGAAGAAACACGCAAGCAACGACGTGAAAATGCTGCAACAAGTACTGATAATAAGTCTACTAAACAAAAAGATGAGCAAGCGGAAACTAGTATGGAGGAGGGGCAAAATCAACGAACAAAAGTGGAAATAGTTAATAACAGCGATGACGGTGATGATGAGCAAATTATTGTAAAATTGAATGATGGCGACGAGACACACAACATACTAGTGACCACAGAGGGTTTCAGTGATAATGATGATGATGAGGATATGAATGAAAATAGTATAGTTTTCACTATAAATTAAAAGATTCTGTTGACGTGTTTTGTTTCTTATTTGCTGTTTTATTTAAATATAAATATATATATTTTTACCATAGCATTTCTTTTGGTGTATGTTATATAGTTTTCCGTTCTTAAGCTTGCAGGAAAATTAATAAAAAGAATAGTTTTTTAAATACATATATTATGTAGATATTAATTAATTAATTAATTATAAGGCTTATTTAATTTATATCTATAATTAACATTAATCATGTAATACTAACCACGTTCGCATATAATTTCCACGGCATTAGGTTCCATCAAAATAGATTCTAAGCAACGATGTACGGCAGAACCAAGTATTTCGTCCAGCAAAAAATTTACGAGGCTAAAATTCAGAAGTGGAATATGAAATCAAAGGAAGAAAGTGGGCGCAAATATGCTGCTCAATAATGTTACAACTTTTAGTAATCTAAATATATATAGTTTGCTTGTAATTACAACGATTATGTTTATTCGGGAAAACAAATACGTAAGGGGGCCAACCTCCCATACAATGTTGATTTTACAAGCGTAATATATACAAAAAGTTTCATGGTGAAAAACTGAAAATTAGTATGGAGAATCTCCATTGGAGATATACGATATCAATACTACCTTTAAATCAAGGTCTGAAACCGATTAAAATAATGTTCCGGTTTCGGGTTTGCAACGTGTTTCGGTCTCTGTTTCGTTCTTCAACATTTATTTCGGTTTCGGTTTCCAAATAAAAACAAACAAAATAAATTTTACTACTAAAATAGTCAAGTACCTATGTAGCTTGGAAATAGGGAATTTTCAAAACTTTTTTCCTGCGACCATGACGGGGTTTCTCTAATATAATAAAAAATTTTATTAACGCTATGCATGTATGAAATTTCTGCAAAAAAAATCCTAAAATTAACTACTGTTTTATATGAAAAATATTAGAATGGAAGCTAAATGAAAAAACAAACTTCAAACTTCCTTTTTCAGAATTTTTATACTGAGGTCAAAAAGTGTCTTTTGTAACCTTGCTCGACAATCTTCCATGAAAGTTTTCAGGGTACCTGTTTGTAAAAGAAAATACCTATGTGTCCAGTGAAAGAAGTGGTACATTAAAAAAATTCAAAACCGTTTGGAACCGGTTCCGGCTTTTGAAACGGTTTCGTTCTTTTTCAGATCAAAATAACGGTTTCAGTTTCGTTCTTTTTCAGGTCAAAATAACGGTTTAGTTTTTGAAAAACGAATTGGTTACAGTTTCGGTCTCGGTTTCACTCCTTGCTTTAAATTTAATTCGATTTAAAAGATACGGGTGTAATCGTGAATTTTTCAAACGAACTCAATAAAAAAAATAATTTTTGACAAACGAAGTTTTCCCGGTCAGCTAGTAGAATACATAAATTTGTTTTGGCTATATCTATGTATATATATGTATATGTGGCTCATGCATAAAAAGCGACATTTGCCCAGACTTGATTTTTTTAGTTAATGCTGGGTATTGCGTTTATGCAGTAAAAAAAAAAAAAACAAGCCAAAATTTACTTAAAAACTCTGAATCTGAAACTTATTATCCGAGCTAAAGAGATATATTTTAATGAATATGAATGTACTTACTTTTCATCAGTTACAAAACGCCAAAGATTCATTTGTAAATAATGGGTATCGACTTGTACTTGTTGCAAACCAAATTTACTGAATGTGCGCAAGCGTACGCACTCCAAGAGAGTCTAAACGAGAAGTGCATTAGTACGATTTGTGAGCTTTGTTAACGAAATATTATCATACCTTCAAACCGATTTTAATAATACCCGTTACAATTGATACTTTTGAAAAGTCAACATTTGTAAAAATGTCTACACGTTCCGAAAACAAACGATGTATATTCGATACATAATTGGATTCCAATTGCGAAGGCGTATAGTTAGACCAATTGGAACGATATTGTTGTTTAGATGTAGTTAAAGTACTAAAATGTGTCTTACGACTCGAATCACTGCTTGCAGTTGTGCGTACACCCGCTTCGTATAGACTAGCAACGACAGTTTCGATTGAGGCCAGCTCCTCAACAACACGTTTCATGACAGCACGCACTGAACGTGGCTCCAGACAATTAAGCCAATCACGAGTTTCGACGCTTTTACGTAGCATCTGAAATCGAGAAATATTTAAAGGAACTTTTCTTTTCATTTAAATAAGTATTATCTACCTGCGAAATATTTGTGCCTTGTAGCCGCACATAGGCATCAAGTAGTGTTTGTGCAGTTTCACGCATTTCTGCGCAAATTTCTGTTTCATGTGTTAATACGGCGCTATTTTCCGAATCAATTTCGTACAAGTCATCAACTAAAGTTATCTGAAATAGTGAGATTAGTAAATTTGTTTTCTGTAGCAGAGCATGAGAGCAAACGAAGCCTGCACGGCTAGTTTAGTTTCTTGTATTGCCGGATCTACGAGAACGGTACCAGTACTTGTGCTGTACCCATCGTGCCGAAACGACCCGGGCCGTTTTCTTATATCGACCCGGCCAAGAGCAATACACTCGAGGTGACCCTGTCTGACATTTAGGCAGGGCTACACCTCGTTACAACAACAACAGCAAACGAAGCAACAAGTTGTAGTTGTGAAAACTGGGTTTAAGCTTTACTAGGTCTAGTATTTTGACACCACTTCGGAACTAGCTCAGGCTGTTGAAATATTCAGCTTGTGTGGAATTCGATGGCTTCGTTATTATTAGAGATCGGATATGCAGTCAGTGTCAAAAGAAAGTGTACACCATACATTTTCAATTTTCCCCAATCAATTCTTATTTTTACAAAATTTTCGGAAATTTTTTTATTGTAATAAAAGCTGAAAATTGTATCAGTAAAATTTAAAACTTTTCGCACAGAATTTTTAGACTTTTTTTGTGTAGGCAGTTTGTAGTAAAAAAACGTCTACCAAAGCTTCGTTTCTTTCATACTCTATCCCAAATAATAACTGCATATTTACCAGTATATGTACACCGTTTTGTTCCATCTCAAGACATGTCTTCGATAATACTAAAAGCAGATTTGGTGGACTTGAACTTGAAGCGTCCGCAAAGGAGCACATAACCTTCGAAATGTGGCGCATAAATCCTAGAAAATAAAAAAGCATGAATAAAAACAAATTATAGCATAATAAGTTTACACATATTTACCAATCAATAAATTTTCACGTATGCCTTCAACACACAATCCACCTTTGTACTCGGCTTTAATATTAAATGACCAATCGGTTTGCAGAAATACCAGCAAATCTTGTAATACACCTTTCACCTTCTCCACCATAGCTACATATAAATTTGTAATTAAATCATTCAAATTAGCGCCATTATTACTATCACTTTTAGCTGAAACTAATGCCAAACGCACAGAGCTAAGACTATCGGAGAAATGATCTTTCAAAGTTTTTGTATGCACTTCACATAGTTGATGAGCGGCGCCAATTATAATATCAACCGTATTACGTTCTATATCCAAACCACGACAAATATTACGCATAGCAAGCAAACGTCGATGCAGGCGATCTAGGGCGCGCAACATAATTTGTGTATCGCCAAAGCCAATGTCCGATTCGACACGATCCTGCACCAGAGTCAAATATTTGTCGACATTCTGATTAAGAAATATATTAAGTTGGCGAAGAGCATGATCTTGGAAATCATCACTGGAATGTAGAAGAGGATATTTATGTAAGTTAGATTAAGTGCTAATATATATATATATGGATACTAGGGTGGATCAAAAAACACTTCCAAGTTTTTTTTAAATGGTCCCTAACGGAAATGGAATTTCTAGTTAAAATTGAGTATAATGCATCAATAGATAGTAATAAATATTTTAAATCCAGCCAAATCGGATCATATATGCAGTTTTTGAAATAAAGGGACCCGCGCACCCCCTATTAGAAGCTCTAAGGAAGGTGTTTCAATTAAAAACTTTTAAAATCGAAAGCAAAAATCCGCATCACTGATACCACCAAAGCGACCTAGTAAAAACAAATATCGAGGAAGATACAGCGATTAGCGCGTTTAGTATTAGCGCGTCCTTTCCATCCACTTAAAAACTCATATTTTATCATTATACTCCATCTTTAACTAGGAATTTGATTTGTCCACCCTAGTGTGCATGTAAATATATTGCTACTTTGCCCGAACCTTTCGTTTTCATGTATCTTAGCGACAAACATATCGAAATATGAAGTAACAACTAGTGTTAAATCGTTGAGAAATCCTTCAATGCCCATATCCACAAATTCAATCATATCGCGCTCAGTCTGATCCTAAAAACTTTAAAAAATAAGTTTCAAAATTGATCTCGATAATCATCTACATACCTGGAGCAGCACAATTTGTTCATGCAAACGTTTTGAGGCGCATGTTAACATTTCGTTCGCCAAATCCGCAGGTTTCTCATCCAATTGCAACAGCAGCTCACCTATTTCACCTAACGATTGTGCCGTATTACTTGCCATTTGAAAATCTGTACGCAAACGCTCCTTCAACTCGAGCAAAATACTATCACAATCGCGTTGTATGCCATCAAAGGAGGGTTGTCTGCCATATTGGGCAAACACTTTTTGTGCATGTAAATAGTCTTGTACAGCTTGTGCATAGTTTTGCTCTTCTATGAGACTCTTCAGCTTAGCTGGTAGTGAAGACAAAAATTGCAAACGTTTAAGTAGTGAATGCTTTTCGGATAAACGACACAATTGGGACCGTGTTCCTTGTAATGTGTCTGTTATTTGTTCACTAAAAGTGGTTATAGTTTGCATTTTGGTGCGTAACAAATTCATATCAGTTTCCATTTGTTTGAAATCGTTTTTCATCTTGCGTATGGTGTCAGTTGCTGAGATGAATTTATTATAGTTTTCATAGACTAAAGTTTGCATGTCTGAATGCAATGTTTGTGTGTCTTTAATGACTGCTGTCTCAGTATCCATGATTTGTTTCAAGGTGCAGTCCTGCGGCAACAAACCAAATGAGAGATCAGCGAAGATAATATAATGCAAACTTATAATAATTACCTTTAACAGTTTCTCAAGATACTGTTCTGCGTCGAACGTGGAGCTATCCATATCATATGGATTCACAGCACTCTCGGTCATATTTTAGCAATAATAAAATAACAATACGGATGAATATTTTCAATGCAATTTTTGCTAAGATGACGTTTTCAGTAAATTGTTTTGCATCAGCTGTTTAACGTAAATATGCGAGATGCCATATGACAAATGAAATGTATTTTATAAAGTGATGCCATCTTCAACATTTTTAATTTCAGATCGTTTATAGGTGGTTGATAGTCAATTCAAATCGTTTGGTAGAAGCTGTATATAGAGCCGTGGGCAAATGCAAGTCACCAATATTTATTATTATCAGGTTTTACGAAAAAATGTAAGATAGAAAACTTTACTTCACTGTCGTTTCATATAAAATCCGAATAAAAACCCCAGTTAATGTTTTTTTCTTTTAAATATTTTTTATAATTTTTTTATAAGTCTATTTTTTTATCACTTCATTCAACAGATACGGACCAATGCGCGCATATCTACCGAAATTTACTCGCAAACAAAAAGACAGTTTTAAACTCCTCGTCACAGAAAACGGACGTGAATTAAATGTATGTAAATTGCGATTAAATAATAAAATGTTTATATATAGAGATGATGTAAAGATGCTAAAAATAATTAAAAATTTGTTTTTGTTTGTATTTCCTTGAAGACGGTTACCGTAGAGTAACCGAAATATATCGAATGGGAAAAAACTAAAAGTGCTTTTTTCACTTATTTCTATGACCTTAAGCCGGCAAAACTAAATAATTTCGTTTCATTTTATTATAATTTTTTATGTCTGGAATACATGTGCAGTGATTTGGCCTGCAGCGCTGCTAGTTTTACTGCTGCTTGAACGATTTGTAAGGGGTCGTGCATATATGACGTCACGCTCTTTGAGGGGGGGAGGGGTCTGCGATTTGTGACGAAATGTGACATGGGGGGAGGGGGGGAGTAGCACTTACGTGATGTCACGTTATTTTTTGCATGTTTTCTAGCGTGCAACGTCCATGGACGTTTTCAAATTTAGCACGTTTTTATTCTTTCGATTGGCAAATATTATTTAATAATTAATATAAACATTCTAAATATGTATCAGATTTTATGTCAAATAAATATTGAATTTATATTTATTAAGGGTGTGATGTGACATTCGAGGGGGAGGGGGGGGTCTGGCGTTTGTGACTGGGTGTGACATGGGGGGAGGGGGGGGTCAAAAACTACCAAAAATCGCGTGACGTCATATATGCACGACCCCTAAAGACACGTGCAGCAAAATTTACCTGGCAGTTCCATGCAGTGACACTTGAGCAATGTTTTCAAAACACACTTAAAGCACACATAAATAAGCTGAAATATGTTTTAAACACTCAAAAACACAAAATCAAAATTATATTTTTTATAAAACTTTTCATTCAAAAATACAAAATAAATGCAAATCACGAAATAAAATATTTGTTTTTTTTTTGGCATTTTGTTTTTGGCTTGTTCGTGCTTGTTGGGTTTTTCGACACCCAACACTGGCGAGGTGCGTACAAATTTGATTTGGCAGCTACTGCACACCATGCAGCGATACAAGTGTCTGCTCTAGTATAAATTAGTGTGTTTAACCCCCGAATTCTGTAAGCTGTCTCTAGTCACTAATAGAGACAATAGTCACTAAAAGGACAATTCGTGTTCCAATTCCATGTTGTCCAATTACAAACCTCAAATGACAGATCTCAATTTTGTGACTTGAGAATCTCAAGTTGCGATGAGACAAAATTACAGAATTCCAGGGTAAATTTTCACTGCGCAGGGTTACTGCACATTTGTTTTGGGCTATAATGTACTTAAATTTGTTTTTTTATATATATATATTTTTTCTTAGTTTTATTTTATTTTATTTCTTTAATTTTCTTTGTTTATCTTTGTACAAGGGTATTATAATTTTGTCCGCATAACGGCACAAAATAATCGATATAGATATTGAGTTCCATATATGAACGTTCTAAGGTTGGAAAAAAAGTTCATTAAGCATGACCGTCCGTCTGTCCGTCCCTCCGTCCGTCCGTGTACGCGATAACTTGAGTAATAATTGAGATATTTGCATGAAATTTTGTATACAGGTTACTTTCTGGCCAAGGTATGTTGCTATTGAAAATGGGCGAAATCGGTGAATAACCAGGCCCCCTTTTTCGATATCGAAAATTTCGAAAATCACATAAATTGACATATCTCGGTAGCTGAAATGGCTAAAATGTTATAATTTTATAGGTGAATCCCCCTATAAATTTTTTAAAGTGGGCGTGGCACCGTCCACTTTTAAGGAGGTATTTTTGAAAATTAAACTGATTACGATAGAACGATGAAATTTGGCACAAACCATACTACATAGTATCGTTGGGAGTATACCCAATGAAATTGGATAAAATCGCCCTCGAACCAGGCCCACTTTCAATATCCAACATTTCGAAAATCACCTAAATTGATATAATTTGGTAACAGAAATGGCTAAAATGTTAGAATTTTTAGAGGTGAATCCCCCTGGTCATTCTCTTATGATTTTTCCATAAATTTTTTAAAGCCCATTTTTAAGAAGGTATTTTTGAAAATTAAACTGATTACGATAGAACGATGAAATTTTGCACAAACCATACTAGTATCGTTGGGAGTATACCTGATGAAATTGGATAAAATCGCTTTCCAACCACGCCCACTTTCGATATCGAAAACTTCGAAAATCACCTAAACTGATATAATTCGGTAACGGAAATGGCTCAAATTATATGGTCTATTAAGATTTTTTGATAAATTTTTTAAAGTAAGCGTGGCACCGCACACTTTTCAGGGAGGCATATTTGAAAATTTTACGGGTCATAACTTTTAAATTGATTACCGTAGAACGATGAAATTGGTACAAGGTATACAAGCATAATAGGGAGTATACCTGATGTAATTAGACGAAATCGCTTCCCAACCACGCCCACTTCCGAAATGGAATATTTCGAAAATCATATGAAAACTACCGCTGGGTATTTAATTTAACTAAGACTTCTTTACTTGTTGTAAAATAATTTTGAAAATCACATCATTAAAATTAAAAATCGTGTGAGGTTTACTCGGCCTGTCATAAGCCATGTTGATGTTATTTCCACGTAAATTAGGAAATAACATCAATGACCAAATTGCCAAATATCTGTTGACTTTATTTCTCATTTGAAAAAAAAAAAAAAATAATAATAATATTTATTATTTTTGAGATGCGAAATAAAGTCATTTGGTCTTATTTCCCTTGATCTTGTTACCTGTCGCCTAGTAAGCCATCTCTTCATTTCAGTGCCTATGAAACTGTTGTGAACAATTTCAAAATAGTTTTAATTGCACTGCTTAACCCATTGAACGTGAAAGTCAACTAACCCATATACTGCCGTGGTAACATACATGCATACATATATAATTTAAACATGCCATCACTGGATACGAGCAGGTGGTTGGGTTGTTTAGTAAACAGTATCTATTGTGGCAGTCATGGAAACCTGTTTTGTTATGTTTGGATTGTAAAAGCAAATTTTCTTTAATTGGGGCAGAAGAATTTCTTGTTTGGTGCAAAATGTTCGTCTATTTAAGTAAAAAGGTGGATATTTCTTTAAATCTGTGTTTACTTTAATAAATATAATGTTTTCTTATAGATTGCTATACCCAACAATGTAAAATTAAATTGTATTGCATGGAACAAAGATCAAGGCTATATAGCCGTAGCCGGCTCCGAGGGGTTACTGAAGGTCTTAAAATTAGAACAAGGTAATGCATTTAAATTGAGTTTAAATATTTGTTTTAAAAATAAATTATTTGCTCATAGCTTCTAATGGACAAAATAAAGGAAATCTTGCTGCCGTATCCAATTTATCAATGAATCAGACATTGGATGGGCATAAGGAAGCCGTGAAAGTTGTTACCTGGAATGAGACACAACAAAAGTTAACCTCTTCCGATTTGGATGGTGTTATTATGGTTTGGATGCTTTACAAAGGTGCTTGGTATGAAGAAATGACAAATGATCGTAAGAAATCCACAGTGAATAGTATGAGTTGGACATCGGATGGGGCAAAAATTTGTATCGTTTATGAAGATGGTGCAATTATTGTGGGTAGGTGTGTGTGTGTGTGTGTATTTATGCATATACCTGCGCGCGAATATTTATGTGTACGTAACGTGATTACCTAACACATTTTTTATTGCATATCTTAAGGCTCTGTGGATGGAAATCGCATTTGGGGCAAAGAATTAAAGAATACCCACTTAACAAGTGTACAATGGAGCCCGGATAACCGTTTGATCTTGTTTGGTTTGACTACTGGTGAATGCCATTTATATGATCATCAAGGAAATTTTGCGGTGAGTATCTATTATTCAAAAAAAGTTTCAAAAACAGGCTATACTGAGGGTTGAAGAACGCCCTAGCTTAGAACTTTCTTCATTAACACCCTTTTCAAAATAAGGTTCAAACTCAGAATGAGCTAATGTACCAAATACATAAAAGAAAAAACAAAACATTTTCAGATGAGATATGGATTTTTTATATCAAATTCTGAATTAGATTTTGAGATAAGGCGTTTATGAAAAATGTCAAAGTTAAGACTTTAGTTTACCTATCGACTGATTAGTGAAATAATCGCCCTATTTTATAAATACGCCTTTTCTAAGAATCTTTTTCAATAACGCCGTATCTCAGATTTTTAATAGCTCCAAATTTCAAAATTTTATTCAAAAACGACCTTTCTCAGCAGGAAATACTTTGGCCCGTAGTCATAGTCAAAGTTAAACACGAGTTTAAGTTAGTTAAAGCATTTCTGGCAGATAGCACATGTAAAGCTGTGTCAAAAAGCTTTAACTAACTTAAAATCATTAATTAATTTTAATTGAGAGAGGCGTTTTTAAAACTCATTCTGAAATTATGACTTCTCGAGCCAACTTTTGAAACAGCGGGCTTTTGAAAAAAATTCTGAAATAGAGCGTCTTTCAAACAAAATCAGCAGTCCATATACAAACTCACTTGTATACATGCACTTGACATTTAGATGAAACTGAACATACAATGCGTTTCGTTAAGTCCAAATCGAAGTTTTAAAATTGCTGCGATTTGTTGGTTTAACGGTCGTGTATCCGCCAATCGACCAGTGCTAGCCATATGCTATGAGACGTGCAAATTGCAAATAATGCGCAACGAGAGTGATGACGGTGCGTATAGCAAGCGCTTTAAAATATGCTAAACAAAATTTCATAGGTAAATTTTCTTAGCTCCAATACTCATCGACACTGGCATGCGTAATATCGACGCTGAATGGAATCATGATGGCTCGATAATAGCCATTTGTGGCACACTTATAGAATATTCTACTTCGAAAGAATTGAATCAAGTTAGTTTTTATTCTCCGCATGGAAAACTAGTGCGTACTCTAAAAGTGCCTGGCAATGAGATATCGTCACTTTCTTGGGAAGGCAAATCGTTGCGTATTGCCATGGCCGTCGATTCATTTATATATTTTGCTAATATACGTCCTGATTATATGTGGTGTTACTTTGAAAAAACTGTAGTATTTTTAAACCGTAATAGTAGTAATTATACACGTAATGCAACGACAAACGTGATAACTTTCTGGAATACAATTTCGAATCAGGTGAGAAACAATCATAATTCGATTTGGTTGATGTTCAAAAAATTTAATATCCACTTAATACATTTTTAGAGTTTCCTTAAAGAGGTAGAACCTGCCTTGGGTATGGCTGCTTGCAATGAGCATTGCGTGCTTGCTGTAGAATGCTTGAATAGTAGTTTGAAAGAGACTATTGCTAAGAATGATAAGGATAGTGCTGCTGAAAATGATAAATGCTTTCAGCTAATGTTGTGCAATTCCATTGGAACCACAGTTGATTGTAAGTAGTATTCTGAGCTTATCTTTAACGAAACTTCCTATTTCAAAATTTGATTAAAAAAACTTAAAAAGTTTAAAAGTACTTTGAAATAGGGTGATCTTTCACTCAGCCTTTGGAGTTATCATTTTCTTATCAAAATTTGATATCTAAACATTGAGACCACTAAAGGGTTAAAATAGCTTGCGAGTTTTCTCAAACTTGACTAAATAAAAGTTAACAGCCAAGATTAACAATATCTTTTTTTTCAGCAAAATACACCGACATGAGACCAAATTTTATTGGAATCAATTCTGGCCATGTAGCCATAGCCTCCTTTGATGAAGTACTTATCTGGCATTATAATACCCCAAAAGTAAGTAGAATACGGGACTGACACTCCTAAACCGACACCGTTCCTCCTCCTCGAACGACTTAGATGGATTTATGCAGGTCATCAAGTCCTTTATGTCCAGCTCCGCGATCTGGCTTAGGCTATCCAGGAAGGGAACTCCCAAAAAGCAGTTGCATATGAGATGCTCCAACATTTCCTCCTCCTCATCGTCTTTGCAACACCTACAGCATCGTCGGTAGGGCACACCTAGCCTTTATGCGTGCCTACCAATCAGGCAGTGCTTGATTAAAACACTTATTAATATGGAGATTTCTCTCCTTCTTAGGGCGTGAATGTCTCTAGATCTTTTATGATCCCATTTTGGCCCGGTATGTTTAGATATCCGGCACCCTGGGGATTGTTGCCATCTTCCGTGGGATTGACGAAGTGTGTACTCCTTTAGCATCAGCTTGCATGTGGCAAACGGCATACCTAAGCGCTCTTTATCCCGAAGAACCTGCTTAGTCTTACCCTGCCTGACAAGTTCGTTTGCCTTACAGTTTCCCTCAATGTCTCTGTGTTCCGGAACCCATGTGAGGTTCACGCAGTTCTGTTGGAGTTGAACGAATAAGAGCCAAGAGCTTTGATGGCCGCTTGGCTGTCGCTGAAAATAACGATATCCTCGCCGATAGCGCGTTTGCTTACCAAGATTGCAGAGACTTCAGCCTGGAAGACGCTACAATAATCAGGTAGTATGAAGGAGAACTCAAGTTCCAGAGCCCTTGAATAAACCCCTCCTCCAACTCTGCCCTCTACGTTCGAGCCGTCTGTGTAAACAGAAATGCCGCCATTAGTAGCGGTACACCGATCCGTCCTCTCCCATTCCTCCCTGCTGGGAATGTTTGGTTTGAAGCAGGTATGACTGTTGTGGTCGCACACCGATCTGTGCTCAGAGGTAGAAAACTGTAGGATCACAGAATAATGGAGTGTCCGGTTGTGCTTGCGCCCCACCCAGACGTTTCCCTTAAACGCAGAGCCGCTGTCGCTGCTGCCCAGTACGCTTCCAGATCGAGTGGCAAAATCCCTAGAATGGCCTGAAGAGCTTCGTTGGGCGTTCGTCGATTCACGTTTGTGGCCTTGCTCAGCGCAGGCCACCATACCACGACTCCATATAGCATGATAGGTCGGATAATTGCAGTGTAGATCCATCTGCATATTTGCCAACGGCTCTTTTGCACGTGTAAAGTGCAACACATGCCTTCCTTTGGCGCTGAAGAATATTCTCCTTCCATTTTAACTTCCTGTCCAGAACTGTGCCCGAGAATTTGGCTTTATCAGCCAAGTTCAGGCTCACGCCTTTAGGTTCTGGTAGGTAAGTTCGCTAATTTTTGACAGTTTATTCTTTGGATAAGCCTCTTGGCATAGGCTATTTTCACAACTAGATGGCGTTGGGGTCGCTTTGGTCGTTTTCGGCACGAATGCCTGATAACTTATCAGAACCGAAATCTAAGGATTAAATGTTCTCCAAAAAAATCATCATCCTTTAGTCACTTAAATGAAGTTGTGTATAACTCATATTTCAGAGTGCCGTTAACTTGCATGGTGCGAAAATACGTAAGGAGCATCGGTTTCATATAGACGATACACCAACCGGTGTCGAAATGGCCAAAGACTTGGTAATCGCGACAGGTGGAGCAAGTGGAGATAATAAAGGTTATAAACAGCATATTAATAGAGATCCCATATGTGCACTCGCTATGTCCGAGAAGATCTTGCTGGTGGCGCGTACATCGGGCGTTATAAATGAGTACAGTATACCAAATATTGCGTTACGGAATCGCCACACAGTCAATACAACACCATACAAATTGGCTGTGAATTGCAATTCCAGGTAAGTCTGGTTGCAAAGTAGTATTGAACTTAATTTGAAACGATTTTTGTTTTAGTCGTGCTGCTGTTATCGATGATACTGGCGTTATGACTTTACTGGATTTAGACGAGGATCGCGAATCACAATTGAATTTCAATCGTGTTGAACGTAAGGATGTTTGGGCCATTTGTTGGGCTAAAGATAACCCGCTGTTGCTTGCCTTAATGGAAAAGACACGCATGTACGTGTTTCGTGGTAATGATCCTGAAGAGCCTATTTCTTGTTCGGGTTATATTTGCACTTTTGAAGATTTAGAAATTACTAGCGTATTACTTGATGATATAATTAGTGGTGATGAGACACAAAATTCCTTTAATCATATAATACAGTTACGTGTTAAGTCGTTACGTGATACCGATGATTTGCTACAACATGTGGGCTTAGATGATGCCAAGCAATTCATCGAAGATAATCCACATCCTCGTTTATGGCGTTTACTAGCTGAGTCAGCGCTAAAGAAACTCGAATTAGATGTTGCTGAGAATGCATTTGTTCGTTGTGCAAACTATCCGGGTATACAATTAATAAAGCGTCTACGAAATATAACATCGCCGATGTTGCAAAAAGCTGAGGTAGCGGCCTTCTATGGAGAGTTTGAGGAAGCGGAAAAATTGTACATGGACGCAGATCGTAGGTTAGTGAAGTAAATTACGGAAGTGACTTGTTGACTCAAAAGCGACTGAACGAATTTTGGCGAAATTTTGACAGTTTGTTCTTTGAATAAGTCCTCTCGACATAAAGCGTTCAGCAGAATCAGTCCGTCAGTACGCTGAACAACTCACAGTTAAGTAGGCTCCTGGTGTTTGTATGCGTAACGCGAGATACGTCAAAATAGAACTTGCTCTAAAATTGACTTACGTCACGCAACTGATGTATTGGCGGACTGATTCTGTATGAGCTATAAGTAGGTTATATTTTTTCCCGCCAGATAGCGCTGGGGTTGTTATATTTGCAAAATTCGTACTCATGATCCGATTCTCGTTTTTAGCACGTATGTTTGATTTGAAATAATTTATAAAAAAGAAACCGCTAGATGACGATGGCGTTAAGATAATTAAAAAAATATTATGGTCCGTTTTCTTAAGTTTCGCCGACAAAGTTGCGGGCATCTTGTAATCTATATTTAAAATTTGTAGAGGGTTTTGTGTAACGAAATGGCTCAAAAACTACTGAACGAATTTTGTCAAATTTTGACAGTTTATTCTTCGGATAGGTGGCGGCCGCCACCAAAAATTAAAAAAAAAAAAAAGAATTTTTCTAAAACGGGGTCGCCCCGCAGCAGTAGTTTGGTAAACTCTCCGGGTGTATTTCAGCCATGAGAAGCTTCTTAGCAAAAACTCATTTGCTTTGCAAGTGCCGTTCGGAGTCGGCAAAAAACTTTAGGCTCCGCCAACTTGTAGGAAAAAACTCAGCACACTACAAGTTGGAAGAGAGGCTCAGCAAAAATCTCGTTAGAGGTTATGATAACCTCTTGGTATATCGCCGCCCTTAGTTTTTTTTTTCTTTGGATAAGTGCTTTTGACAAGGGCTACACTTTTCCCGCTAGTAGGCGCTTTATATTTTCAAAGTCGGTATTTATGATCCAAATGTGTTTGTTTTTTCGCGCACGTTTTTTGAACTTTATTCGAAAACTCCGTTACAAAAAAGTATCCGCTAGGTGACTCTTGAGTCGAGATATAAGAAAACCTTGTTTATGGTCGGATATTCAAGTTTCGCACACATATTTAAACACAAAACTCAATTACATTCCACTTCACCAGGGATCTAGCAATTAACTTGCGTATCACACTGTGTGATTGGTTTCGTGCTGTACAACTTTATCGCATGGGTTCGGGAGTGTCGGATCAGCAAATGGAAACAGCTTGGCGTGAAATTGGCAACCATTTTGCTAATTTGCGCTCTTGGTAAGTAAACAAATTGAAATACAGATTTCATAAGAACTCTCATGCCTACTAAATAGTTGACTTTCTTCATTTCCAGGGAAAGCGCCAAAGAATACTATGAAAAATCGCATCACATTGAAGGTCTTATGGATGCACTTTATCACTTAGAAAGGTTTGATGAGTTAGAGCAATGTATTGATAAGCTGCCCGAAAAAAGTCCGTTATTGGCTAAAATTGCAGAAATGTTGGCTTCGGTTGGTAAGCAAAATTGACTCACAAACATTTTTGAGATTAAGGTTAAGTTTTTCCTACAACTAGCGGTCTGCTACTTTTAACTTGTAGTAGTCACCATGGCACAGCTTAGGTCTGGATACAGTGTGAGGTTAAACCCCTACTTATCCAGACTGAATGATACAATCTCAAACACATGCCCTGCATGTGGTAGGACCCCCCATGATACTCTACATCTCTTCAATTGTTCAACTGAACCTACTCTTCTAACCCCCCTGTCCCTCTGGACCAACCCTGTTGAAACTGCACGTTTCCTTGGACTCCCCTTAGAAGAGCTTGATGAAGATCTTCGGAATGATCATACACTCTAGGCAGGGCAACGCTTTGTTAACAACAACAACAACAACGACTGAGTGCAAGATTACCCTATTTCAAAATGTTTTTCAGAACGTCCTAACTCAGAATTTTGTTCTATAACGCTATGTTTCAGAATTTGGTTCAAAAACGCAAATTGTGACAGTTCATTTGGATACGTCCTCTCGACATATAGGATATATATTTTTCTCGCTAGATGGCGCTAGAGTCGCTATATTTACAAAATCCGTATGTTGCAAAAAATTAACCCGGTTGGTGGCGTCTGAGTCGAGATATTGAAAAGGCTCGTATTTATTCTTTCGTTCGTTGTATTGAGTTTTCATTTAGATGAGACGTCTTTGGAAGGTATTATCAGATACTATTGAACCAAATTTTAAAACAGGGAGTTTTTAAAAAAAAAAATTAAACTGGTGCATTTTTCAAAGCAATTTTGAGATAGAGTGCGAGACTAAGGCATCGAGCCCGGGGAGTCCCGATCCCGAATCCCGGGCCTCGCGCACCATTTTTTGTGCGGAAATCCCGGGATTATATTTTTCAAATTAATATTTCACCGAGTCCCATACGCGTCTTTTGATACCTCGTTGGGCGATAAGTGTTTGTACGTGCATCACATCACTTGAGTCTTAGGATCAATATCACACCACGTAATCTACTCCTCGAAGCTTTATTCCTAGTTTGTACTTATTTTTACTTCCCTCATTTATTGCAGGAATGTGTTCAGAAGCAGTAAAGGCTTATTTGAAAATGGGTGATGCCAAAGCGGCCGTGGATGCCTGCGTTAACTTACGTCAATGGGGTGAAGCGTTAAAGCTGGCAAGAAAATTCGACATGCCACAGATTGGCAACTTACTAAGTAAACACGCAGCTCAGCTAATTAAAGAGAATCGTTTGCCAGAAGCGATTGAACTTCAAAAGAAAGCTGGCCAATATTTGGATGCTGCACGTTTGCTTGGTAAATTGGCTCAACGTGAGACGGAGAAAGACTCCAGCATGCTTAGAATTAAAAAGCTATATGTATTGGCAGCACTATTAGCCGAGGAGCATTTGAAGACGTTGAGTACAAATGAACTTAGTTACAAAGTTGATCGCAATTCATTATTGGACACTATGAGCCCAGAAGATTCACATGTCGTTGAACATATGTGGCATGCAGCCGAAGCTTATCATTTTATGTAAGGGCAGTTCGACTGTTGAGTAGAAGATCACTGAATTTAAAAAATATATCTCAAAAACGCTGTATCTCAAATTTTTTTTTATATCAACCTAATTCATAAATCTATTGAAATATATTTGAGATAAAGGGTTTTTGAAACTCATTCTTAGATTGGGCGTTTTCTAAACAAATTCGGACTGTTTTTGAAAAATACATATTTTGGAAAAGGGTGATCTTCCACTCAGTTCGAATTCGCCATAATCATAACAGCTTTTTAATTGTTTTTTTTTTTTTTTTTTAAGGATGCTAGCTCAACGTCAGCTACGTTTTGGAGTTGTCCACAGCGCTTTGACTACTGCGCTACGTTTATGCGATTATGATGATATCTTGCCCGTAGAAGATGTATATAACATTCTAGCTCTTGCTAGTTGTGCAGATCGAGCATTTGGTAAGATTTGAATCTATGCATTAGACTGGGTTAGATGAAAAAATGTTGTTTTTTGATATCTCGATTCCAGCGCCACCTATCGAGCTACTTTTTGTAACAGAGGTTTTGATTCTATTTCATTAGAGTAAAAATATCCGCTGCATGGTTTTGTAGAATTGAAATTCTCCACAAAAAAGTTCTGAATGAAAATTTTGTTCAGGTGGGACGTTCCAGAGTAATCTGCCTTCAAATATTTGTGATTTCAGAAGATTGTCATTAAAAGCTTTAAAAGTTTTAAAACAGAAATAAGATAATTTCTGTAAAATCTAAACTAGCATTGATTGAGGTCTTATCCCATTCTGAAAAATAGTATCTAAAAATAGTATGAAAAAAAAAAAAAATTATCTCAGTCTAGTGTATAGTATCTAGGAGAATTATAAAAAAAAGAATACATTATTATCCCATTAGGTACATGCGCCAAGGCTTTAACGAAGCTGGAGTCTTTGGAGAATATACCAGAACGTAGAGCCCTTGAATATAAAGAGCTTGCTGCAAGCATTTTTGCAAAGCATGAGTCCGAGGATAGCAAAGCTGAAATGGTGAAGTGTTACGCGTGTAACACGCCAGTTCCGGATAGGTGAGATATATAATTTCATATGTTTTGTAAAGGAATTTTTTTTTTCGAAAACTGGTTTTTCTTTAGCTTGCCAGCTTGTAATATTTGTGGTGCCCGCTTTCCTGCTTGTGTTTCATCTGGTAAACCTATTACACAACCGACGAGTAATATTTGGATTTGTGGTATTTGTCATCATTGCGCGGCACCAGTTGAAATCACACGGCATCAAACATGTCCGTTATGTCATAGTTTGATCATTTCAATGACATTAGAGATTTAGATTTACTATATATGCCTCGAAAAATCAAACCTAGTTATGTAATTTGATTCAGAATAAAAACTGTGATTTCATTTCGATATCTGAGTATAACAACAACACATTTCAAAATGCCCTCTCCCATCTGAAAATTTATTGAATTTTCATTCTGATATGGCATTTTAAATTCATTCTCAGATAGGGTACCATTGAACCAAATTTTTCAATTTTTAGGACTTGAGCGACTTGGAAAAAAATATTGAAACAGGGTTTGACAATTTTTTATGCGTGGATGAAAAATTCTCGTTCTATTAGATGATAAAACAACTTGTTGCACATATTTTAAGTTTACACATACCTAATGCTTTTCAGACTATTGGATTCGCAACTTCAGTTTTCTTATTTTATTCAAAACAAAAATTTTGCAGCAAAAACTTCTCGCCTAGTTGGGAGTGTTGCCGTAATAAAATGCATTCGAACATATTTTAATAAAAATCACGAAAACCACTGACAAATATTAATATATTCTTTAAAAAACGGATAGATATATTATATACAGCAATAAACTTTCTTTTATTAAAACTCAAAAAAAAAAAAAAAAAAAAATGTGACGATTTGGCATGAAATGACCCATTAGCCAATAGCTACATAAAGATACAGAAAAAAGTTTGAATGGATGTAAACTAAATCACTCACCGAACATTTTATTGCGTGCGGTTGGGATCAACAGTTATGGTTTTCGCCTGCATGAGTTCCTTTTCGATGCTTGGTTATTATATCTTTTTTGAAACACAATAAACTTCGTAACTGTCAATTTAACCACACCTAGTAAAAAAATGAAGTTAATAATTTAACATAAGCTTATACATATATACATAATTCTAGCATTGACGAAATGTTTATTTTTTAATCTAACTACATACTTAACTAGACTACTATCTACGTACATACATAATACACGTTTTACCATTTAAAGAGGTAAGTTCAAAACTAAAATTGTTTAAGATTTTACAATAAAAGCAACGTTTATATTTTTCAATTTTTAACAGTTAAAAAAAAAATACTTTACGTTTTCATGTAACTGATAAAACGTGCTTTATATGGGATTAGTTTCTATTTATAACGAAATTCGTATATAGTTTAAAAATAAAACAAACATAAACTTATCTTATAGAAAATTGTTTTCGTGGATTGCTTATGTGCTAAACTGACTTTTGTTGTCTGCTAAATTCTATAAGACTTGCATTATTTGTTTTTCGCCACATATCCCATTCAGCAGGATGTATCTTCTTTTTATGTGCATGCATGTTTGCAGCAGAATTGAAGGTACGTGTACAAAATGGACATTTATATAAAGATTCGCCAGTATGTTGAGCCATGTGTTCCTGAAAACAAAAAAATTACATTTATATGTTATAACATATTTGGTTCCAAAAACTTGAACAGAAATGCACTTTAACTAACACGCAAGTAAACGGCACGTTTAAAAGTTTTCTGACATTCACCACAAGTAAACACCTCCGTCGCATGTACACGTCGCCTATGATTGTTCAATGCACTCTTATCTTTACATTCTCGTCCACATATTTCACATGTTAAAATTCGTTTTTCTGCTGTATGAAGACGCATGTGACGACGTAGATTATTCTCATCCTTAAGCCAATGATCACAACCATCAATTAGACATTTCAATTTCGGTCCAACTGCTTCGAAATGTTCGCGTACATGTCGCTCAAAAGAAGCTTTGTCGCGTATCACTTTGGCACATACATGGCAAACGTTTGGTGGACGACGATGCCGTGAACCCATATGATATTTTAATAGATCACTGCTGGCAAAACGACTATTTGGACATTGATCACATATAAATGTGCGTTCCTCCATGGGTACATGAGAGTTCACATGTAAGTCTAATAGTTTTTGTCGTGCAAATTTTTTCGGACATTGCTCACAACGAAATTTGAGATCCTCCTCGGTGCCATGTACGGCCACAATGTGTCTGGATAATGTTGATTTTTCGGAAAAAGTCTTTTCACATGTTTTACATCTGTTGAAGAGATAATTTATTAAATGTAGGTATAGGAGTGTTTTAAAAATCCGGAAACTGGCTCCGAAACTTTGTTTAGTTCCAAATACAGAAATAAATATTTTTGTATTTGTTTAGATCCAAGCGTAGATTTAAAGTTTTTTTTTAAATCCGCTAGGTAGCGCTGAGATCGGGGTAATAAAATCATATAAACGTTCCTATGTACCGATTTGGCTGTTATACATATAGCGTGTTTATTACTTAAATTATTTATAAAAGTTAAAAAGAAAATGGGCTGTGAGTCACTATATGTAAGAAACCCGGATGTCTGTTACCGGATATGTGCTTTGGATTTGAAATGTATAGATATATTCCCTGCCAACCAGGGGCAGGCATAATTCGACGTAATTCGATCATTTTACTCCAACATGGGTAGAAAATGAACCTCGTTAAATCAAATTACCCAGTTTTGTATCTTATTTTTTGGTTATCACGACCCAATAATTTCCAAGATTTTAACCGCCGCTGGTTAGCTGGGTTTTTGTCTATTAAGGAAACTGTATCTAAAAACTGTAGGTATATATTTAAATAAAAACGGTACTCGAGACTGTGGAATCCCTATATCGAGTACCGGATTTTTCGTCCCGAAATCCCGAGATTGTATCAATTCAAATCCCGGGCTTTCGGGGTCACGGGAAATCCTGGGACTTGAATAAATGTAGTCCGACGAAACTGCTGCAATAAGTTTAAAAATGTTGGGAGAGATATCAAAAGACGAGTTTCGACTTTACCGAGTGCGCTTCAAAATTTAGGCGTTAAGAACAACTTTCTGAGTTGAAATATATCTTGACAGAAAAAATAGGGTATTAGCTTTTGGATTAGGCATGTCGAGCGCAAAACGCGTCGCTGTATATCTTCCTACCTTTTGGACGGTATCTGAAAAAATCCCGAAATCCAGGGATTTTCAAAAAGCTTCGGGGATCGATTTTTTAATCTAAACAAAATTGTTGAAAAATGGTTCCGAAAAGAATGATACATACTTGAAAAATTCAGGATCATCGTGCTTATATGCGTGCTGTACAATATAAAGTCTGTCAAAATGTTTTTTATTACAACATCGTACATAAGCTTTTACATTTGGATGCTTCTCTCGAAAGTGCTTTCGTAATGCGGGATAATCCTCGCTTACATATGAACACAGCTCACAGTTCATTTGTATAAACTTTTTCACAATTTCATCATCTTCTTGTCTCGATTTAATGCAGTTTTTTTCCTTTGCCTTATCATTGGAACATATTTTTTCCGTGGGTTCGGCAACTTTAATATTCTTTCGGTTTGCACGCTTTGGTTTTTCTTGTATCTTCTTATCATTTTCACACATTTTCTCCGTAGCTTCTACAACTGCTATAGCTTTTCGTCGGCCACGCTTTGGGTTTGGTTCAGAAATTGGGTTTTCGTCAACACATCTTTTTCGCTTTCTCACGGGTTTACTCTTTTCTATATAAAAAGGATATGAATCAAGATGATAGGAAATAATTTTACAAGATATACTACCTTGAGCTATCTTTTCCTCAATATTACATTCTGTATGGGTTTCACATTCATGCTTCGGTTGTTCACTCTTTACATAAGGTTCCTTCTCCTTCTCACTCTCATAATCCAATTCTTGTAATGGATTTAACGTTTCAGAATCGCTGTTATCCTCACTTTCATTTGCCATGTCAGGTGTCGCTGTTTTTAAATTTGAATTGGAATCAATGAATTCGTTGTCTATAAGATTAGTGCACGATTTCTGTTTCATGATAAATTCACAAAATTCCCTTTGCTTTTGTTCTATTGATAAATAAAATTGATGGAAGTCATAGACCTTCAACCAGCAGTTGGAACAAATTGTCGTCGATGGCGCATCATCTGGTTGGGGCTGCAAAATACAACACAGTCAGTAGGAAAAATGGCGAATGCGTGTATTAGAATACCTTGAACCAGAAATGGCGTCCGAGAATATCAGCAATACCCAATTGCTCACCATTTGTGTCAAAAATGTAAAGGAATACATCGCTATTGTCTACGCAAATTCTACATAACATGATAGCAAATATTTTAATAGGACGGCTATTTTTGATAAACAAACTAGAAATGAGTGGAGCTAAAAATGGTCGATAGTTATTTTGTGCGACACTATCGATTTTTTCCTACTATCGTAATAATATATTACAGTTAATCTTCCTTATCGCTAACGCCATAACCATAGCGCTAATCAGCTGTTCCAACCAAACTTATGGAAATCATGCGATTATTATTACCATAACATAACGCGTTGCTATCTATCGAAAAGTTTTTTTTTTTTTTTCTTATGAACTGCGTCTACGCTCAAGAAAATTTGATTTATGAAAACAAATCTTGAACGTTTTTTGTATGAAGGTTGACATTTCTTGGGAGGTCAGTAGCCAGCTTAACGTTTACGATGGTGAATTTGCACACCTTTTTAAGCTTTTAAGGCTGATTTTTTACTGAACCGATTTCCAAGATTTTGGCGTCGTTGGAGAGGTAATTTCAATACTTTTCATTTGATTTAATATATATCCAATTTTCTTAAAAATATATCCACTTACGCGGTTTTGCACCCAAAACAATAATACATCAAATGAAAGGTAATTCAATTACCTACCCAATGGAAAAAAATTTAAAATCGGTTCATTAGAAATTTTGATTTAAAAAAAACGCTTTAAATGATTTTTGGCCCTTAATAACTCTTGTTGTTGTTGTTTGCCCCAAAAAAATTTTGTATATTTATACTCACCTCAATGATATCTATCAGTCCTCATCATTTTTTATTTTTTTATTTTTAAATTGGAAGTTGGAGCTATTTTGAATTTATACAGAAATTGTCAAAATTGGACCTAATCTAAACCAGATATTATCGTTGTGAATATGAACGTCAGTAATTGCCACTAAAATATGAGATAATGCCAAAAAAAAAAAAAACAAATAAAGAAGTCTAAGTTCTGGTGAACAGAGGTAATTTCCAGAACGGGATAACAATGATATAGGCCCCAGGAGGATTTACCCAAAGTTTTTACTATCTTAGCTATTTACCTTACCGAATTATGTAAATTTATGTGATTTTCGAAATATTCCATATCGAAAGTGGGCGTGGTCTGAAAGCGATTTCGTCCAATTACATCAGGTATGCTCCCTATTATGCTAGTATACCTTGTACCAATTTCATCGTTCTACCGTAATCAGTTTAAAAGTTATGATCCGTGAAATTTTCAAATATGCCTCCCTGAAAAGTGGGCGATGCCAGGCCAACTTTTAAAAATTTATCAAAAAATCATAATAGAATGACTAGGGGGTTCATCCTACCAAACTATATAATTTTAGCCATTTCAGTTACCGAAGTATGTCAATTTATGCGATTTTCGAAATTTTCGATATCGAAAGTGGGCGTGGTTGGAGAGCGATTTTTCCAGTTTCATCAGGTATACTCTCAACGATAATAGTATGCTCTGTCCCAAATTCCATCGTTCTATCGTAATTAGTTTCAAAGTTACGCCAAGTCGAATTTTCAAAAATGCCCGCCCCCCTTAAAAGTTGGCGGTGGCACGCCCACTATAAATTTTTTTTTGGAAAAATCATAAAAGAATGAATGGGGGGATTTACCTATAAAATTGTATCATTTTACCCATTTCAGCTGCCGAGATATGCCAATTTGTGTGATTTTCGAAATTTTCGATCCGATTTCGTGCATTTTCAATAGCAACCTACCTTGGCCAGAAAGTAACCTGTATACAAAATTTCATGCAAATATCTAAATTTTTACTCAAATTATCGTGTACACAGACGGACAGATGGACGGACATGCCTTAATGAACTTCGCTTTCCAACCTAAGAACATTCATATATGGAACTCTATATCTATGTCGATTATTTTGTGCCGTTACATACTACCGTTATGTGAACAAAATTAATATACTAGTACTAAACGCTGAAAACGTGCTTTTTCCTAGCGTTAAAATTTACTGTTGTAAAAATGTATACTTTCTTTTGGCACAGCAAAATGGAAAATATTTGTAGACCATAGGAAATTTCTTCACCTCATTTTAAGGCAGAATTAGTTACCCTTATCGCTAACGCCATACCCATAACGCTAAACAGCTGTTCCAACCAAACTTATGGAATGCAGTGTAATCGATTATACTTGTAATAACATAACGCTAACGCGTTTACATTGATTTCCAAAGGGTGGTTGGAACAGTTGATTAGCGTTATGGGTATGGCGTTAGCGATAAGGGTAACTAATTCTGCCTTTACTCAGACAGAAAATGTTTCCTTTTGAGACAGCCATATTTTTTTTATAGGCTACGCCTCTGTACCATTATCGACACATCGATAACATTCTTCCCGGCCAAAAAGTTTTATCAAAAAATGTCATGCCGGACGCAAATAAAATAATAAATTGAGCAAAATTAAATTAATCTCGTGTATTAATTAGTAAACATGAAGGTAAGAGAATAGTATAAACTATATTTACCGTAACAAATAACGTTTCTTTCATAGCGTATAAGTGAAAAGAAGCTGGAGGCTTTTGCCGTCGGTAATATGGGCAAACGCTCTCTATCGAAAAAAGAACTGGAGGAGCAAAAGAAAAAGGAAGATGAGGAAGCTGCAGCGCATGTAAGCACTTCTAAACCAGTCAAATATATTGCAATTCATAAAATAAATATTATTTGTGTTAGGTATTCAAAGAGTTTGTGGAAACATTCCAAGACACACCTAGCGCATCGTCAAAAGTTTGGGTGAAAGCGGGGACCTATGATGCCGGTTCAAGGCGTAAGTTTGTGCAAGTTTAATTCTTGTTGATATCAAGCTAATGATGATGAATAATAATGATAATAATATGAATATGAACACTAATTTCGATTCAAATTCTATATCCACAGGTGAAGATCACCGAGAGAAGGGTAAATTATATAAACCGACTTCCAAGTTGGAGGAGAAAACAGCAGCAGAAAAGGCGCAGGAATATGCAAAACAGCTCGCATCTGATCTTAAAAAAGATGCATTACCAGTTAAGAAGAAGAGCCAAGAGAAGAAAAAAAGCAATCTGGAATTGTTTAAAGAAGAATTAAGGCAGTAAGTTTTTGCTAAAAGGAAATGCACCATTAGTCATTCATGAAATATGTTTTTACAATTAAACTTAGAATACAAGAGGAACGCGAGGAGCGTCATAAATACAAACATATAGCAGGCCAACAGGTTGTAGCACAACAACAACCGGTTGTTGAACCAATTCCGGACATACGTGAAAGTGGCTCATTTGATACGGGCGATCCTACAACAACCAATCTATATTTAGGAAACCTTAGTCCTAAGGTGTGCTATTTATAGGATACTATTTCGAAGTAATTTTTTAATGTGTATCTTTTGTTAGATTTCGGAACAACAACTTATGGAACTTTTCGGCCGCTATGGTCCACTTGCTAGCATAAAAATAATGTGGCCACGTTCAGAAGAGGAGAAACAACGTGGACGTAATTGTGGGTTTGTTGCATACATGAGTCGCAAGGACGCAGAACGGGCGTTGAAAACATTGCATGGCCGTTATATAATGGGTTATGAAATGCGTTTGGGTTGGGGTAAAAGTGTGCCAGTTATGAATCAGCCGATTTTTATACCACCAACATTGTTGGAATTAACATTACCACCGCCTCCTTCAGGTTTGCCATTTAATGCGCAACCGCCACCTGCTGAGGCGCAGACATTGCCTCGAATCAACTATAAAGAATATACCACAGAAGAGGAGAAGGAAAATATGGAGAAGGTAAAAAGAACATCTTCAATATGGGTATTTCATATCAAATCATCAAATTGTTGGACAATACTTTTTTGTATTTATTGGCGAGTATAAAAAAAAAATGTTAACCTCTTTGAAATTTTTTTAATGAAAATTTCAATTTGTATAACTTTAAAAAATGTTTCAAAATTGTATTTTTCAAACTACACATCGCACACTAAATCAAAAAGAGTCACAACTCAAATCAGAGAAACTTTCAGTTAATTGCTTCTGGATTTCACAAAAGTCATTTGATTTTTAAAAACTTGGCATCACTGTGCTCTTTGAAGAGTTACGATAATAGTCAAAAAGAAAAAAAATGTATGTACTGGCTGTACTACTTTTTATGAGGCAATCTATGCCATAAATGCAACCTAAAATTTTTTTGAGTTGTGACGGTTTTTGATTAGGGTGCGATATATGAGTTTTTGAAATTTTTTCCAAAATTAGTGTTTGTTTTTTCAATTTTCTGAGAAATCATATTTTCAAACATTTTGAAAAAAAAAATCAAACATTTCCAAAATTAGAAAATGTTCAATTTTTAAAGATCCTAAAAAAAGAAGTTCGCCATGCCATGTTTTCTTTTTTCATTTTTTTTAAATTTTTGGGGAAAATGTTTTTTCAAAAAAAACAAAAATATTTAAACTTGTTTCATTTTTTTTCCGTTCATTTTCTAAAAAATCATATTATCAAACATTTAAAAAAAAAATTAAAAACTTGAAAAAATTCGCAGAATGGTGTTTTACCAACTATATAAATTTTTGGAAATTTTTGTAAAATTTGTATTGTTTATTTTTAAAATTTTTTGAAAAATTATGTTTTCAAACATTTTGAAAAAAAAAATCAAAAAACTTTAATTTTTAAAGATCCTAAACTTCCTTAAGTTCGTCATGCCATGTTTTTTTTCAAAAATACATATAAATTTTTCAATTTTTTTTTAGTTTTGGAGAAAATTATTATTTTGAAACTTAAAAAAAAAAAGTTCAATACTGAAATTTTTTTATTTCTTTTATTTTCTGGTCGAGGTAAATTAGTTAAACACAGAATTGTTAAATTTAAGGTACTGAAATTTTTTTTTTTTTTTTGAATACCGTCGTTTTCGAAATTTCAAAAAAAAATTTATAAAATATTTTATTAATTTTTTTTAACATTTTTTTTTCATTTTTTTGCATAGCCTTTTTTCTAAATAATTTATATATTTATTTATCCACATTTCAAGGTACTTTATAAATCGGTTGTAAAGGTCTTCATACCCACGGAAAAGTAAGTTTAGTTTAATTGTACATTTTTTTAAACTCAAACAATAATCCCTTTCCTTTCACAGAGGTGTACTCAACATTATTCATCGTATGATCGAATTTGTTATACGTGAGGGTCCCATGTTTGAAGCTTTGATAATGAGTCGTGAAATGGATAATCCATTATTTTCATTTCTGTTCGATAATGAGAGTCCGGCACATATTTATTACCGTTGGAAGCTATTCTCACTGTTGCAAGGTGATACACCCAATGAATGGAATGAAAAGGAATTTCGTATGTTTAAGGGTGGTCCAATTTGGAAACCACCTATAGCTAACTTTTATACGATGGGGATGCCTGATGAGTTGGTTGTTGATCCGGAGGCGAATGTTGTTAATAAGGGTGCTCTATCTAATGCGTATGTGCTCAATAATATTAAATATGATTTGTTTGGCAAAATATTGTATCTCTAATTGCAGACAACGCGATCGTTTAGAAGATCTTTTGCGTCATATCACCCCTGAACGTTCACGAATTGGTGATGTTATGATTTTTTGTATAGAACATGCCGATGCTGCAGATGAAATTTGTGAATGCATTGCCGAATCTTTGGCAAATCCAGAAACAGTACCATCAAAGAAAATTGCACGTCTTTACTTGATTTCAGATATTCTGCACAATTGCGCTGTAAAAGTCTCCAATGCATCGTTTTTTAGAAAATCGTGAGTATTTTTGAGTATAATAGCAATTTTATAATTAATGTGGAAATGTTTCTAATATTTTTTTATAGCATCGAAAAACATTTACTCGAGATCTTCGAAAACTTGCACACTTTTTTCAGTGCAATGGAAAGTCGTTTGAAAGCTGAAGGCTTGAAATCGCGTGTAATAAATGTTGTAAAAGCATGGGAGGATTGGGCTATATATCCAAAAGAATTTTTGACAAAATTAAAAAGTGTGTTCTTAGGAAAACCGGTATGTAAATATAAGTAAATGGTTCCTTCCAGACCAGCGCGAACCCTCGCTGCATTTGGATGGAAGCAGCTATAGCTGATCCTTTATTAGAATCATAATTTTACTAATATATATTTATTTCTCTAGATCCCACCAACTCCACCACCAGAAGAGGAAGAACCGCCCGTTGAAGAAGCCGCCGAGGATATTGATGGTGCACCATTATCGGGCGATGAAAAGGATGATGAAGATTTAGATGGTATACCATTGGATGGTGCAGCTTTGTTGAAAAGTGCACTGATGCGCGGATTGCCCGAATCTATGTCTATACCAAAAACACCAATGCATCGTGGTGTTGGAATGGATGATGACGATGATGATATCGATGGCATACCAAGTAAATTTTGTTATTTTACTACTCTATTGATAATTTTTTTAAATCCTAAACTATGTAAATATTCTCTAGTGGACGATGATATTGATGGTATACCTTTGGAAAAATTACCAAATGAATCCAATGCAAATACAAAAGCAGGTGCATTCATACCATCAAAATGGGAAACAGTCGATCCTGATCAGATTGCAGCGCAGGCAATCACAACCAGTAAATGGGATACATTGGATCCACCACAAGCACCGAAATTTTATGATTCTAGCGATGAAGAGCAAAATAATGCTAGCAGCGCAGCACAACAACAATTGCACGAAGATGATAAACGTGCTAAATTGCGTGAAATTGAAGTGAAAACAATGCAATATCAAGATGAGTTGGAGGCAGGTACTCGTCAGCTAAAATCCGGTTGGAATATAAGTGAACAGGTGGAGCATTATAGGCGTAAATTGTTGAAAAAGGTATGTGTCACATATAAACGGCTGGGTTTTCAATTAAAAGGGAGAAATGTGAAATTATGGCAAGAAATCTCCCTTAGAAAAGAAAAAACGTATTGCCTACTTTTTACTGAACAATTTTTTAGCCACGATTTAGTTGAAAAAAAAAAAAAAAAATTGTCTATCCTTTATTAAACACTTTTGTTTAGCAACATTTCTTCATTTTAATTGAAAACAAGTTTTGTCCACCTTTTACTGAATAGTTTTTTTAGCAACAATTTTTCTCCCTTTTTATTGAAATCATGCTTTGTCTACCTTTTACAGAAAATTTGTTTAACTTTTTACTGCCAGCCTTTCAAATGTATACCAATTAATTTTATGATTATTTACATTATTTCCTTTTTTCCTACAGGACGCCAACGCCGCTGCAATGGATTCTCCAGCAGCAGTAACACGCCCAACATCTAAAAAAGGCTCTCGTAGTCGCGGTGGTAGTGAATCGCCAGATGATAGTATAGTGAAACGCGTCGCTGCTAGACGTCTTAAACGATCACCATCGCCATTACAATATCACAGCAGTAGTTCACGTTCTTCACCAGTACGTGTTAGTGCTAGTAAACGCACCCATTCACCATATATTAGCAGCAGCTCAAGACGTGATATATCACCATCACCGAGCAGTACACGTAGTGTAAAATCTTCAAGACGTAATCGTTCACGTTCTGCTTCTGATTCACCAAAACGTTATAGGGAAAGTACATCGCATTTATCAAAATCCTCACGTTATGAAAATTCACCACGATCACGTAGATCACCATCGCCATCGTCAGTGTATTCGTCATTATCATCGCGTTCATCGAAACGTGATGATAGAGAACGTGAACATCGCAGCGAAAAGCATAAAAGTAGGCATAGACATTAAAGCGTCAGTTACATAAAGCTTTATTTTGACTTTACCTCAAACTTTGACTTTGACAGAAAAGTTCAGTATACGTATTTAAACGAAGCATGGCAAATTGGAGACATCTCGCTGCTGGAGACCTCAAAGTTAAAGCAAGGTTAAAATTTGGCAAACTCAAATTTTGCTTGCTTTGACAATCAGATGTTGATGACTTTGCTTTAATTAAGAAATAAAAAGTTGGAGGAAATAATTAATTCATTTTTTCTCTATTAAATTAATAAATTAACCAAAACACTCTGAATGCAAAGAAATAAATAACGAAAACAAATGTCTAAAAGAGAAGAGTCAAGGCGTTCATTTGAAGTTGGACGCAAAGTTTTGAGGTAGCAAATGTCAGGCGAGGTTAACAAAGCTTTATGTATTCGACCCTTAAGAAACACATATGGGTGAGGAATTGCAACGTTACTAGTATGCGATCTAAAATGTATACTTTTGCAGTAATTGATGAAGCAATTCAAGAACTAATAAAACTTTATTAAATTTAAATTTTTGTATGGATAACTTAATACATTTTGCATATGCATGTATGTCCTTATATAGGTAATGGTTTGTACTAGCAAATTTGCCGTATGCTTGGTATGAAATTCAGTTTTAGCAAATATAAATTAAGAAGAAAATATAGAAAACAAATTCAGCAGCTTAAGGAATTCTCTTATCACAAATTATAAATAATAATATACACACATAAATGACATATAAGTAAGTTTATCCGAGTCAATATGCCGGTCGGTCATCAAAACATTTAAGCTGCATTTATTTCACTTTCTTGCTTATAAGTCTCTATAATCTCCTCAATTATTTCCCAGTGTTTTTCTTTGGACAAATCATTGACGAATGTCTGCAGGATAAAAAAAAAAATGTTGCTTAAAATTTACAACACGTGGTTTTATTATGTAGTTTAAACTTACCGCATACCACATAGACGACTCATCAGATTCATCAGCCAATGGCACTTGAACGCCATATGACTGCAGAGCAAGCGATAAACAACATATAGCTATATGCGATGGTTTATGATTTAAAATTCTTGCATTGTGATGGTAATCTTGTAGAAATGCTGCAGCAGACTTTGCAATTGGCACTGAAGACCAAACTGTGGGACCCAACCAAGTTTGCAATGTTTTCATATAGTAGAGCAAATACTATAATAGAAAAAATTTTAAAAGTTAAATTTTTACAGAAGTGGAATTCTTGTTTAATAGAAAAAGAGTGTAAAAGGTTCGAAATTATTTAGAAATGATACTATAAGTGTACCGAAATGCTTTCAAAATATGTAGTTTAAAATAATTTTTGCGAACAAAATCCATAAATTATCCGAAAATAGTATCCCGACAGCTATGTCCAACTCAAAAAAGCCCCAAGTGATTCCGATTCCCAAAGCACCGAAAGAACGAAAGGATTCATAAAGCCTTCCGGAAAATATCGCAAAATGTTTCACAAAGGGCCCCGAAATGATCAAAAACAAAAACTACAGAAAAAAATTCCAAAATGATCAAAAAAATATTCCCGAAATGATTTTGAAAAGTTTTTAAATAACAACGATACGATTCCAAAAAAGTCCTCCAATAAGTTTCGGAAACAATCCCCGAATGGTCCCCAAAAAACCCTTAAGGAATCCAAGAAACTACCTAAAAAATTCCTAAATGATCGCGAAAACGTCCCAAAAACAACGAAACGATTCCAAAAAAATCCTGCCGAAAAGCCCAGAATAAGTTCCGAGAACAATCCCGTAATGGTTAACAAAAACTCCCAAAATAATCACAACAAACTACCGAAAAATTGTAAATGACCAAAAATTTATTTTTTGAAGAGATGTCATGAAATTACCCTTATTAATTACAACATACCTTGTGTGGATGTTCGATATTCAAATCAAATTTTAAGGTACGAGCAATAAGTAGCTCTGCTTGTACTATAGCATCGCGTATGGACCAATATTCATCGCCCAATTCTAATGGCTGAGAGCCACGATTCAGTGTATTATGTGTTACATTTATAACGTCGCGAATTTTGACATGATCGTCCTTTATTTTACCAGCCAAGTAAAGTGAAGAGGCAGCAACAAGCTGTAGAAGAGAAAATTAGATAATTACCTAAGAAGATTGCTTGAAATGTACTTTATAAACAACAACTTACATATTCATCATAATCACAGCTGGAAGCTTCATTAAAGAAGCGATGATATATTATAGCTGCACTTGCTGATGTTAATGGTTTCATTTGTAGTTTAATGGCGCACTCGAATAGGAAACGTGGCACAATACCAGGCTTTTCAATTTTACTAAAAAAAAATTTAAAATTAAATTAAATTATAATTACATTGATAATTATCGTAATAATTGTTTGAAAGCGTCTATTTGCACATAACCGCAGTAGTAAGTTGTTGTAGGAACAATACTAATCTCTACCTAATCTATTACAATATCTAGATAAAAGTTGAGTCCGAGTGACTAGAGTCTTTCTTGGGAGAATGCTCTCATCTTCAGGTATTTTAGGTTGTTGCATGTTAATTACGGAGTTCAGAGGTGTAAACCTAACAGCGATATTTTCCGACTTGATGCAAACGTCGTTTAGAGGCTGCACCAACGAATGGGAAATGTGGTGTCATATCGGCATGCACTGTCAGCTCAAGATTTTAGTGTGATTGACCAATTTAGCTTTTCGGTGGAGGTGAGACTCGTGGGCGTAAGAAAACATCCCGTAGCAGTTCTGATTTAGGTATCAACAATATAGGGGCAATACAATACAACAGATCGAAGTTGAGTACGAATGACTGGAGTCTTCCTTGAGAGGACATGCTCTTCTTCGGCTGTTTCAGGTAGTTGCATGTAAATAAGGGTGTTAAAAGGTCGAAGCCTGACAGAAGCGGTGGTCATGTGCAAATAGCCACAGCCATAATTCTAATTAGAAACTAGTCTGTGAGTAGAAATGTAATACGTACCGATAATCTGTTGGCTTCACTTTTTGTAATTTATTTGCTTCAACGCGTTTTTGTACCGACATCACATCCAATATATTTTTCATGTCTATGCCTGTAGTTTTATTACTAGATTAAAACAGAAATATGCGCTCGTCCTTTTGGTAAGCTGGCGTGTGTAGTAAATATCGTCTTGATAAGTCGTGCCTGAAATCGAATTAAAGAAATGTGTATTACTTATTAAAACATAAAATACAAGTGGAAGACAATAAACAATTGCTTTGTAGAGAAACCTGTTATTTGACCTCAATGAAGAAACACTGCGACCATTGCTTGATTAGAAACTTGTATTTGAGTTGTCGCCTACGCACAGCGGTGTTTGAACGACAACTTCAGCAAAAACTAAATCCGTTGGCACATAAAGTACGAAACACAGACCGTATACAAAACACATGTGTATACATTGCAAAAGATATGGCGATCGCCTCGAGGCTAACCTTATCAAAAACAGACTTCAAAGCAGACATCTCTATTTTATACCACGCATTTATTTACACATAAAATGTTGTATAGGGGAGTAAAGTGTATTATAGTTTTACTTTCAATGAAAATTCTATTTATTTCACACATTTCCATGCAGAAAATTATTCCCCAAAGTTCTCCTACCGCCGGGCAACACAAAATGCAGTGCAGCATGTTAGTAGTCACTAATCTATCAAACCTCTTTTGACTTGCTTGTAGTCAATTAATATAAGAACACTTTTACACATATAGATATATATTGTTTATTTAATATTAACTTCTTATTTAATTATGTACAAACTTACCAGATAAAAAGTACAGAAAAAGTGATGGTAGCAATCAATTTCCGACCGTGTCTCAATAACAATAGGTATGCAAATAAATGATCGAAAACACTTAAATTTATCGTTTGAAGTGCATTTGCTAAGTAATCGATTATTTACGCTTATGGGTCAGTTACATAAAGCTTTATTTTGTCTTTACCTCAAACTTTGACTTTGACAGGAATGTTCAGTATACGTATTTAAACGAAGCATGGCAAATTGGAGACCTCAAAGTTGAAGCAAGGTTAAAATTAGGAAAACTCTCAAATTTTGCTTGCTTTGCTTGCTTTGACAATCAGATGTTGATGAATTTGCTTTACTTAAAGAATAAAAAGTTGGAGGAAATAATAATTAATTAATTTTTTCTCTATTAAATTAATAAATTAACCAAAACACTATGAATGCAAAGAAATAAATAACGAAATCAAATGTATAAAAGAGAAGCGTCAAGGCGTTCGTTGTAACATACCTCTAAAGTTGGACGCAAAGTTTTGAGGTAGCAAATGTCAGGCGAGGTTAACAAAGCTTTATGTATTCGACCCTTTAAGCAACCATTAGCGATACTTAAGCCTGGTTTTCATTCGGTCAAATTTTGACAAATTCCATCGATTTTATCGAAATAAGCAACCAAATATCGATAGATTCAATGAAATTTGCCACTGTTTGACTCAATGAAAACCAGTCTTCATCATAGACTTGACTTGACTTGGGAACCTGCACTTAAAGCGGGCTACTCACCTGCCAAGAAATGTCAAACTCCATATAAAAAACGCTCAAGAAATGGTCAAGAACTGTTTTCACACGTCAAAGTTTCTTGAGCCAATACTCAGCTCATAAGAAAAAATACTACAATTTTCGATGGTTGGCAACGCCGGTTTACCTCAAGAAATAAATATGCTCGTATATATTTCTTGAAGTAAACGTGCAGATCCACAGCAAAGGTGAGTACATATTGCGCGATACATGTTTTATACATTTTTAGAAGAGTAATTTGCAAAAAAATGGATATTTTGGTAAACGTCAAAATTTCTTGACCAGGCACAAGAAATATATGCCCGTTTTTTTCTTGAGGCATTTCTTGGCAGGTGAGTAGCCCGCTTAAGGGTCGAATACATAAAGGGTCAGTTACATAAAACTTTATTTTGGCTTTACCTCGAACTTTGACTTTGACAGAAAAGTTCAGTATACGTATTTAAACGAAGCATGGCAAATTAAAGACCTCAAAGTTGAAGCAAGGTTAAAATTTGGCAAACTCTCAAATTTTGCTTGCTTTGACAATCAGATGTTGATGACTTTGCTTTAATTAAAGAATAAAAAGTTGGAGGAAATAATAATTAATTCATTTTTTCTCTATTAAATTAATAAATTAACCAAAACACTCTGAATGCAAAGAAATAAATAACGATTTCAAATGTATAAAAGAGAAGCGTCAAGGCGTTCATTGTAGCATACCTCTGAAGTTGGACGCAAAGTTTTGAGGTAGCAAATGTCAGGCGAGGTTAACAAAGCTTTATGTATTTGACCCTTGCTAACAACATTTCACGACAGGCCAATTGCATTATGCTGGCGAAATTCCACGGCTTTAATGTTGGTAGGTACTTGGTTTATAAATTAAAAACAATCTATCTAAAAAATTGTGGTCTCATTTTCTGGTTTCTTATTTCGAACATTAAAAGTTTTCCTGTAAAATAAATAAAATTTAATCGTTTTAAGTTTTGTAGTTTTTGCAAAATATAATAAAAGTGTAAGCGTAAAGAATCGCTTAAAAATTTCCCTACAAATTGGAATGAAAAAGTTGTACAACACAGCAACACTTTTTTGCAAACAAGAACCCTGTCTCATTGTTTTACGGTCCTGCACAAAACCCTAGTTTGCAGAAACCACAATAGCAACCCAGATTTTTGACATGGATGTGTGTTTTGATTGACGTTGAAGTGTGTTTTGACATATCTGTCAAAGCTACATTTCACACTTTATGTTATACGCAATGCCCTTTAGCGTTCTGTTATATGAAGTTTGCATGTAATCGATTACCCTACTTGACTTGACTTAGAAATCTGATGAGTTTTGATTTTCTACGTAAGTTCTAAGTTTAAGCCCTATATACACTTATTTTTTAGCGTGAACGTGGGTGAGCGTGAACAATTTTCTTTTGTGTAAAGACCCTCATACAGTTCCGTGTGAACGTGAGCGTGAATGAGTGGAGACTTTCTATTGCGTACGCAAAGGAAAAGAATTCCAAATCAATTCTTTTGTGCGTTCACGCACATCTGTCAAATGACTTCAACTCTCCAAAAAATGTAAAAAAAAATCACAGTTTGGCGTGGTAATTGCCAAATTTCAACACTAACTTGCGAAGGATTTGTGTCACTTTGCGTTCGCACACAATTCACTGTGAGATAGTAAAATAAGCATTTCAAAGCATATTTAACACTTTCACTTAAGTTTAAATGCAGTAATATCAAAGATATTTTAGTTGTTTATCCACTTACGGATGATTTTTTTTGGAAAAGTGGAGTAATATCTACATATTACACAAAGGAAAATTGTTCACGCTCACCCACGTTCACGCTCAAAAATAAGTGTATATAGGGCTTAAGATGTTGATATTACTCCACTTTTCCAAAAAAAAATCATCCGTAAGTGGATAAACAACTAAAATATCTTTGATATTACTGCATTTAAACTTAAGTGAAAGTGTTAAATATGCTTTGAAATGCTTATTTTACTATCTCACAGTGAATTGTGTGCGAACGCAAAGTGACACAACCCCTTCGCAAGTGAGTGTTGAAATTTGGCAATTACCACGCTAAACTGTGATGTTTTTTTACATTTTTTGGAGAGTTGAAGTTATTTGACAGATGTGCGTGAACGCACAAAAGAATTGATTTGGAATTCTTTTCCTTTGCGTACGCAATAGAAAGTCTCCACTCATTCACGCTCACGTTCACACGGAACTGTATGGGGGTCTTTACTGAGCGCCGTGAGAGAACTGCGTGATGCCATACCTTTTTGTTAAACAGTTTGAATAAAATCCTCCAAATATTCCATAGTGATACGAATTTTTGATGTATATTATTCATATGGCAGCCGCAAAATTAGCTGTCAAATAAATTAAATTCAAATTAGGCCAACCAAAAAAAAAATGTTTTTTCCCCCAAAATTCAGCTATTCCGACGGACCTTCCCGTTGGGGTTGATTCGGAAGAGTCGATAGATAATTCACCGACTTTATCAGCATTTGGTAGAAGATTTCGATTAAGTCGATGAAATATCTATCGGCTTTCACGAATTATTCTGCACCAAATGCGTCAATTTTGGCCAAGTTTTTCGAGACCGTTCGTCCGCAGATTGAATTTGATCACCAAATTAGGTCGAATTAAATTAAATTCGTCTAATTTGGCCACAAATTCATCTTGCGGACAAACATTCTCGAAATAACTTCTACAAAAGCGACGCATTTGGTGCAGTATAAATGTATTATAAAGCTCCGTCGGAATAGCTGATATACACCATTATAATAGCTGATAGACCCCATTATGGGTATCCTTTTTAGACAGACAGCCAGAGATAAGTGAGGGATCTAATGTGGTTTCTGGTTGGTTCAAGAGGGGAAAAACCCGTTCGTGACACTACTTACCAATCGTAATTGTAAAAATAAAGCAAGCTAAAAATGTTAAAAGTTTTTTGTAAGAAATTTGTTTGTTAAATTAAACAAAGAAAGAAAGAAATTGAAATAAAAAGAACCCAAAAAATGGTTCATAAAGCTTTTTAAAATGGCATTACATTAGTTTTAATGAAAATTGGGATTGAAAATTAGCCCCCAACAGCAGGGCAAAGTTATAGCGGCTGTTTTATAGCTGCGTCGATGAACAAGCAAAACATAAAGAAAGATTACAAAAATTTGAATTTTCGCTAGCGAAAATTGTTATCACCATTTATAGTGATTCTAGCACACATGGCAGCACTGTCAAAAACCAACGTGCAGACGACAGTGATATTATCGATTTTTATATACCCATGGTAGATGTTTTAACGGCAATTGTTAGGGGTTGAACAATCATTTTGTCTCGGATATCAAAAGTTATAAATAAAATTAAAAAAATATATAACTTATGAAACTTGCAAATAAAGATAAAAGTAAGAATTTATAGAGTGAAAGAAAAACCCACAGAGATATATGTAGTTTAAAATTTGATATTTTTAAAACATACACCTATGTTGTGAAAACTACTGACATAAAGATGGGCCCGTGGGTTTATTCAATGTGTCACATACAGATTAACATATGTATGTAGTTTTAAGTCAAGAAAAGAAAATATCCTTGTTGAGTGATCGTATTACCAATCGAAATAAAAAATTATAAATTTAATATTATTAAACAGAACATTACATACACATTCGCGAGATCTTTTTACATGGTCGCCGTTTTTTTTTAATTTGAGCAGCTGGAATACATTCAGGGGCTTACTTAATACACGCAGAAAAATATTTTTCTCGAATATTGAAAAATATTTTCTCAATCCCATATTAGTAAAAAAAATTGAGAAATTTTGAAAATATACCTGATTTTCACTGAAACTAATCAAAAAAGTTTATTTTAAGTAAGCAAGTTATTTTCTTATTAAAAACAAATATAAAAACTAAGAAGAAAGCATGTTTCAAAAAAATTAAAAAAAAAAAAAATATTTTCAAAAATATCTTTACTAATAGCTATATGACACTACGTATTTTCTCTGATTTTTCTATTTATTGTGCGAAAGAAACGGTCTTATCATATTGATGCAAGCAGGCAGGCTATGTTGAAAAAATAATGACAATGCAAACTTGACTGTAAAAAACAAATAAAAAAGTTTGTATTTTATTTATATTTTTCGGCACTTGGGCGTTTCTCCTGTATTTTATGTGAACATTTTTATGTTAAAAGTTTTGTGCGCGAATTTATATGAAAAGCGTTTTGTTTGTGAAATAAATAATTCCAATGGTTTAAACAGTTATCGTGTCTTTTTTCATGTAAACAAAAATATGCCAAACGGACTCATGACACATGTCTTCGTCGCTCTTCCTTCTTGAAAATAATAGTCAAAATACGTAATGTCATACAGCAATAATATCAGGAAAAAATAAAGAAACTTTATTCTTTTTGACAAACAACAACAACATCCTCAACATCCCAACATTTTTTTTTTGAAAATTTTGAACAAAGATTATTCAAATTTCATACTCCGGATGTTTTTATTTATTTTAATGTTTATGGAGGCACGATTAGGAAAACATTTTCGTATTTATTTTAAAATTGAGACATCCATTAGTTTCTAATATCAATCTATCCAAGTTCAAAATCATTACTCGATTTTCTTGTTTGTGCCTTGTTTTCAAGTAAAAAATTCTCTCCGTGTATACATAGGTTTCTGTATAATATAATAAAATACACACTCACATGTTAGGGCCTTTGTGAATTATGGTAACGATATGTAGTATCTCGCCAAAAAGGAGATTTGGCCAACGCTGCGTATGAGCAACATATTTTCATTTCATTGTTGAAAAATTAAATATGTAATTGTATTTCTTCAAACCACTGTGCGGGAGATCACTCATCATAATTGCCACCCATTAGTGCCTCTCTAATGCTCGATTACTTTTGTTGTTGATATATGTATTGTATACGAAAATATGTTTTTATATCATTTTGAAAAGAAAATGAGCAATGATAAAAATTTCTCGTTCGCAAATTTGTTGCGGCTACATATGTACCCACTTGCATACATACATATGTCTGCATGTACTATTTATGTATGGATGTCGGAGTATATCGAAAATGAAAATCAGTGAATGGAATGGGAAACTGAAGCCAAGAAAATTGTTATGATGTACATATTTATGATAAGACGAACAGAGAAAAAACCGCAACAACAACAAAACAACGTTTAAGAAAAGCCAGCAACAAACAAGCAACGCAACAAAAAAGAAACGACAATTTTCTCTACAAAAAAGAAAACCACCATACCAAAACTACTAAACAAAGGACGGGCGCGGCTAGAAAAACGATGGATTTTGTTTTGACTGTTTGAGATGATGAGCGCTGCGTACGTACCGTGACTTTGATGCTGCGGTGTAGTGGTAGGCGCAATGAATTTTCTTTTCAACAAATTTTCACTGGTCACAATTTTAGTTTTGCCAACTAGTCTCCGAGTTTAACTTGACCAGATCGAACGTAATCATCGATTTTTGCGTAAGATTCATAATAAAAAAAATCAAAATTTCGCATAGATATACATATGTACATAGCGATAACAAGGCTAGCATGCAATAAAATGTGAAGTGCATTAAAAAAATAATAACATAAAAGTTAACAAAAAAATATGTATTTTAAAATTTGCAAAAATTAAAGTGATATACACATACAATACATGTATGTATGTTTGTATTTAAAAATTTTGCAAATTTCAAAAGTCATTGGAATGATATTGTGCAGTTATTTTTTTTTTTCTTATTTTATTGTCTTTTTTGTTGTGTTGGGTTTGTTTTATTTGTGGAGCAAATACTAAAAATTTTGAATTTCTGAAAATGCTCAAAATGTGCGAGCGCTAAAAATAAATAATTACGGGCAAAATGTGGATTTAGTCACCAAAAACGCAGTGCGGATCGCAAAAATTTTATGTAATAATGAATTAAATATGTAAAAAAAATTAAAAAATTAAGTAAAATATAGAAAATTTTGAAAAGTACATTGAAAAAGTGACAACTGTGTTTAAAACATGCATATGTATATCCAGGAAAAATTAGAAAAGCTGATTAAATAGAAAATAAAATTCATATAGTGTGAAAAAACTAAATATTTTAAATATTTTATTTTTAAATTTTTTGAAGTGACCGAAGATATCTAAATATATATAAAGTCTCCGGAATAATATTACAAATACTAAATTTTAAAAATAAGATAATAAAAATTATAAAAAAATAAAAGTTATAATTAAAACCAAAATATTATTCTTGGCCTTGACCTAGTCGTGAATACTTAAAAAATGTACAAGCCAAAAACAACTACAATTGAATCTTTTGTACCGGTGCACGCTGGGGCCGAGTGTGCTCAAAATTAATTTTTTAAACGAGCTGTTGCCCGCGAGCTTAGGTATTGAAATTAATCAAATTTTATGAGAGCATTCATAAACACCTTTTGTTTGATACCCATAATGTAGGTACTAACACATTTTTGTGGAAATATTCGTCGATACCTCCGAAACCGGTCGAGATATCGAAATTTCAAGATATCTCCCAAACCATTTCAGATATTTCAATGAATCACATCGCATATTATAGCACTCATTGACACCTTTCGTTTTACACCCATATTGTACGAAGACATTTTTGGTCACTCCTGGTTCACATATTGGGCGATAACCCCCAAACCCGTTGAGATATCGCAAAAAATAATATCTTAAACTTTAAGTTCAACGTCTAGCAATCCAACGATTCAATTCCATTCAGTACTTTTAGAGTGTTACGACCACAAACATACAGACAGACGTGGTCCACATATTGGGCGATAACTCCAAAACCGGTTGAGATATCGAAAAAAGTAGTATCTTAAATTTTAGGTTGAGCGTCGAGCAATCCAACGAAAAAAGGTTTATTCAATTCCATTCATTACTTTCAGAGTGATACGGTCACAAACATAGGGACAGACAGACACAGACAAATTTTTAAAACGGTTGATTTGGATTCTACTTGCTTAATAATGCTTCCCCCAATAAATTTTTTGTTGATATCTGCCATGTACAGACATCGACCTGTTACAATTTTATTATATGTAGAGGTAATGACTTTTTCCAAAAAAAAAAAACACAGTATTGTTCTCTATAAAATTCTACACTTCTAACCCAAATTTCAGCTTTCTATAGATTTTCAGTTGGAAGTTATACAAAAAAATGGAAAATTTTCCAAAAAAATTTTTTTTTGCAAAATGAGAAATTTTAATGTCTATTTGAAATAGTTGGTGTAAAAAGATATCAAATTTTTTTATTCTGCTTTTTCCGTTATAGGGCTGATACATTAACGTAAATTTCGAATTAACTCCGCTTTTGGGATTTAACTTGAGCATAATCTTCATTATAAACTTTGAGCTGATTTCAGTAAACGAGCTAACGATTTGACCGCTACTGTCATCGATAAATAAACAAAAACAGCAAGGACAACTACCAAAATTACGAGTTTACCGCTACTGGACACTAGAGTCACCAAAAAATAAACAATCCTCAGCGACATCTAATTTAAAACCACAAGTAATGCAACCAAAGCACTAGATGGCTCCAATTGTTAATCTTCAATTTTGTGTGTGTCAGGGTAAAATTTGGTTCTGAATAAAGACGATTTATTGGAGATAATCTCCGTGTGCGTATCCATTGCATTAGTTTTTAGTAAAGACCATTGAGATCAGAATAAAAAGAAAAAAATGTCCCTAAAAAAAATATGCAACCAATGGGTTAATACATAGCCGCTAATGGGTTAAGATACTACACATTTACTATTTTTGTGTATATATACCGATTGTGATTCAAATAATTTAGTTACAGGTCTTTAAACAAAAGTAGGTCACCAATGGGTTAATTTATGACCGTTAATGGGCTAAAATTCCAAAGATTATCTGCTTTAGTGTAGAAATAACTGTTATGATGCAAATATTTTGACTCCAGAACTTAGTAAAAAAATATGGGTCAGAAACGAGTTAATACGCGGTCGCTAATGGATTAAAATTTTAAGTTTCTAGGTCTGGAACCCCAGGACCCCTCCCCTCAATACACGCATAGTTTCATCAGCTTGGGGTCAATTCAGGTTAGGCGTTACGGTGAAGTGAAAATAAAAAATTTGTTTGATTTTTTTCACTCAGTTTTAATAAAAAAATGTTTAAGTAAAACGAGAATCGAAAATTAAATACTCAAACTCATAATTGTGGTGTTCCAAAACAAAATGCAATAAGTGTACATTAATTCACTGTGAACTTACTGCTTTTTGATTTGGGACTCCTCAATTATCAAGATAATTAGTTAAAAAAGTAAAAAAATATAAAGAAGTGAATACCATATGATAAAAATTGATTTTATTTCAGGCAAAAATGCGCAACTAAAACTCAACTAATACTTCAAATATGACAAGAGTGCAAAATACCAAAATACTTAATACTAAAAATATAAATAATATCAAAACTTGAACATTAAATATAATAAATAATTTTAAAAGTAAAACCAAGAAGATAATATTAACTCTTATTAACCAAAAAATAAAATAAAATAAAACCTTTAAATATTAACGAACATTTTTGTGTAGCAAGGTGTTAACCCAACGAACATTACTAACATAACATAGTCGACATATGACATAAACATAATTGGCTGATAAAAACCATAAAGTGGCCGAAAATTCATAGCAACCATAAGTTCACAACAGTATCAACATGTATCAAACACGAACACCACCACGAACTCCAAATCATCCTACACAGACGGAGGAAGGTCTGAGTCCTAAGAAAACTGCTGTCATAATTGTGACAGTAGTGGGTTGTATTGCAATACTTTGGCCCAAAGTATTCTATCCAATGATGTTTGGTGGCGTACCGCCAACGAAAAATACTAATCTAAATGGTCAACGAATTCCAGGCGGTAAGTGGTTAATCATTTAATTTTGACTATATAATTATCACCCCTATTATGATTGTCGCTATAGGTGATTAATGTTGCCTAAAGTGACCATCAACCGCGCGGTAGAGTAATTTTTGAACAACTATTCACATTAGAACAAGTGCCATGTGTTATCTATCTGTCAAGCTTGACCGACAGACAGTTGAAGATGGCGTTTTATTTAATAATGGCTTCGCATTATTATGGTAGGGGTGAATATCTGCAAATAAATGTGGTGAATACTTTTAATTTTAATTTATTATTTATTATTCCTTTTTTCTTTTTGTTTTGTAAAATCTCGTAACTTGTTGTGTCATCATGTTGTAATGGTGTTCTAGGGTGTTGTGGTGTTGTTATTGACAGAGAGAAATTTTTAAATGCAACTTCGGCAGAAATTGGTCCACAATTGTATCGCAAGCAACTGAATTTATACACCGGAGAGATGAGTATGTTTTATGTCGATCGTGCACACCTAAACACAACTGTACATATCTACATAAATTTAATGTAAAAAATGTTTAACTGCAACTACTAAAAGTACTAAAAAGTGAATACTAAACAAAAAAAAAACCTTTTTTACTTCCCATATTTAACTCGATTTCTATGAACTAACTTTGGCTACGACTTCCCAAGAAATGCCATAGGTTTTCGTCTAAAAAATCAAAATATTGTCAAATTTTACGGCGCTATAAAAAAAGGTTATATTTAAATTAAATTCATGTTTTCAAAACTTTTTATTAATAAACTTAGGTTTTTTGTACTTGTACCACTTGTGCTGTAAATGGGTTTAAAGTTTTGTTTAGAGCACAAGTGGTATAAGTCCACTTATTTTTATTTCTAGATATTAAAGGGTTTACCAAAAGTTGGATATAAAAATCAGGATTGAGCTTATACGCTATGTTTTTCAATAAAACTTCAGAAAAAGTATATATCGTCGCTACCAACGTTCGTTCTCTGCGTGGAAGACTAACACGTTTCAGTTTTCTGCGTGGAAAACTAACTTAGTTCGTTCGTGAACGATTCTAATTTCGGTCGCGAATCATTCTCAATTCGTTCCCTAACAATTCTCAATTCGTTCGTGAGCGATTCTCAATTCGTTCGTGAATGATTCTCAATTCGTTCGCGAATTAATTTCAATTTGTTCTCGTTTCTCAATTTTCAGTTCTATGCGAACTGTGCTAGTTTTCCACCCAGAAAACTGAAGTGTGTTAGTCTTCGACGCAGAAAACTGAAGTGTGTGGGTTGGGGAAGTCGGAAGTCGAAACACCGGAAATCAAAATTATGGAAGTCAATATTTTGAAATCCAAAATTCTGGATAACGAAATTCTAAATTGCAAAATTCTGGAAACCAAAATTCTGAAATTCAAAATTCTGTAATTAATGTGTTCTGAAGGAATTAAAAACAAATGTATCGTGCCAAAAAAAATGCATTGACATACAATTTTAGGCCTGTGAAATGTTATACGAAAAAAAATGAACATTCTCATGATCCATGTGCGCATAACAACTCGGTTGCAGAAACAAATAATCTGGTTAAAAATATGGTTCGCTCGAGTTTTCTGCAGCCTAGCCAAATAATTCCGACACTGGCTGTGTGAGCTCTTGTTGGGAGCCTATGACAGCATTCATAAACACCTTTACTTTGATACCCATAATGTACTAACACATTTTTGTGGAAATATTCGTCGATACCTCCGAAACCGGTCGAGCTATCGAAATTTCAAGATATTCCCAAATCATTTCAAATATTTCAATGAATCACATCGCATATTATAGCTCTCATTGACACCTTTCGTTTGACACCCATATTGTACTAAGACATTTTTGGTCACCCCTGGTCTACATATTGGGCGATAACCCCAAAACCAGTTGAGATATCGCAAAAAATAATATCTTAAACTTTAAGTTGAGCGTCTAGCAATCCAACGATTCAATTCCATTCAGTACTTTTAGAGTGTTACGACCGCAAACATACAGACAGACGTGGTCCACATATTGGGCGATAACTCCAAAACCGGTTGAGATATCGAAAAAAGTAGTATCTTAAATTTTAAGTTGAGCGTCGAGCAATCCAACGAAAAAAGGTTTATTCAATTCCATTCATTACTTTCAGAGTGATACGGCCACAAACATAGGGACAGACAGACACAGACAAATTTTTAAAACGGTTGATTTGGATTCTACTCGCTTAATAATGCTTCCCCCAATCAATTTTTTGTTGATATCTGCCATGTACAGACATCGACCTGTTACAATTTTATTATATGTAGAGATATGCTAGTATTTGTATTAAATCTTGTATATTTTTTTGTTAATTAAATTTAGTGAAAAATATTAACAAGCCTTATAAAACTCGTGATATTTATTTTCCCAATACATATTTATATCGCAAGGTACTAATAACTTAACAATGTATGTTTAACTAGTTTTCAATTAATTTTCTTTTGTGGGTTTACCCTATTCTTTTTATTGTGTTTCTTTGCGTCACTAATTTATTTATTTCATTGCCTCTACTAACTATAAAACTATTATTATGCAGCTCTACGACAGGAACGTCCAGCACATTTGCATCCCGAATCCATTTATCAAGCGATGCGTGAACGAGGACGAGCGATACCAACCACAACACAAACAGTGCCAATTTTAGAACGAAAAGGATCGCCCAGTAATCCACCGCCACGAATCGTAGATGGACGTGTAAGTAGACTATCGATTTTTTTAAGTTATTGTTTTGTTAAGTTGGACTAAAAAAAATTGGGATCCATAACACTGTAGAGCAGCCAGCTAAGTATGGGACCAAATCAAATTTTTTTTAAAGAGATTAACCGCCATATTTTGTAAGGCATCACTCACCGTGACTGAATTTTCGATCACGTATAAAAGGTCAATGAATGGAGATAGGTCGCCTTGTTGTAATGAATATTGTTGACGGAAGTAAGGACAAACCTTAATATTTAAAATAAGGATGTCAAATTGTGTCACTCTCCATTTATACGTCATCAAAAATTCAGTCACGGTGAGTGATGCCTTACAAAATACGGCGATAAGATAGTTAGCCTCCAAAACTTAGTTACGAGCTTTCGAAGTTCGAAAGTGGTTTTTTAACTGTTTTGTTTAAAAAATTTAAAAAGCCAAAGGGGAACGTAATTTTTTTACTTATGTCTTAATCCCTTCAAAAAAGTTTATATAGTCCCATACCCAGACAAAAAGTACACCCAGAAAAATTTTCATGTAAAATCAACACTTTTTTAACACTTTTTCAGGTTATTATTTTTCAACACGATCGATCATGTTATTTTAACCTGAAGTTCATGTTGAATAACTTCACTTCATGTTAAATTAACATGACTTCCTGTTAAATTAACATGAATTCCTGTTAAAACAACACTATCTGCCTCATTATCTCATGAAAATTTAACAGGATCTTTCTTGTTAGTTTAACATGGCTCATGTTGACAAAAATTATTCTGAGTGTAGATTTTTGTCGTATAGTGTATTTAGTTATTTAAAACTTCATGCAAAATAAACCAACTTTTTGTAACAATGCAATTTTAAACGTGAAAATATGACGATACAATTAGCAAAACCCAAATCTTACGGAAGAATTCAAAAGGCTATTGAAAAATTGCCAAATTCTATTTTTTTCTCTTTGCAACTCAGCAAGACTTTATTTTGCAATTAAAAATATATTAATCTCTATGCATGTCGAATATTGTGCGAAAGAAGTGATAATTGCTTAATTTCTTGTTGTTGTTGTTTTTGAATGTTTGAAAACGAAAAAGATCGTTTTTGAAGAAAAAATAAAGAAAAAATGGAGTAGAACGTATTTAAAAATATTATTAGGTAAATACAAAGGCCATTTTTCTTAGATAATTTAACATCTACTGTTCTTCCAAACGTTTTAAAAAAAGGATTTTCCAAGTTCACACTCTTTAAGTGTTCAGTGCCGGCAAAAAGTTTCACTCAATCCCACGTTTGCCAAATGTTTTTCGCACTGTCCTTTTTTATTTTTTAAAATAAATATACAATTTTTCCACCCACTCTCGTGCTTGCTTAAATATGTTTATTTATATGTACATATTTACAAAATATTCATATGTACACTGGCGGTCATCTGAATAGGTTCATGTAGTAAATTTTGGATGTCAAATTCCGTTGCTACAAAAATATTATAATGAACGGAAGAATGTCATAAAATTCTTTGTAAAATGAAATATATAAACCAAGGACTGAGACCGAAACCGTAACCGTAACCGATTATAACCGATTCATTTTTCAAAACCGAAACCGTAACCGTTATTTGATCTGAAAAGAACGAAACCGAAATCGTTTCAAAAGACGGAACCGGTTCCAAACGGTTTTGAATTTTTTTAGTGTCTCCCTTCTTTTGGTGAGCACATAGGTATTTTCTTTTACAAACAAGTACCCTGACAAATTTTCATGAAAGATTGTCGGGCGAGTTTACTTTTTGACCTCAGTATTAAAATTCTAAAAAAAGAAGTTTGATTATAGTTGAATGAAGCCATTGAAAAAAAAATGTATGTTTTTTGACGATTTACATATTTTATTTAGTTTTCATTCTAATAAAAAATTAGAGTTGAATTTTAGAAATTGTTTTGCAGAAATTTCATCCATACATAGCGTCATGGTATTCATTATTTTATAGGAGAAATTCCATCATGGCCGCAGGAAAACAAATTTACCGTTATTTTGAAGCTACATACCCTGCTAAACAGCAGCGAGTAAAATCTTGGGAAATAACTGGGTCGCGCTTAACAAAAAAGAGGATAAAAAAGTGAGCAATTTTGTTCAGCGAGGTTCCATTTCTACCCATGTTGAAGGTGCCAATTATTGTTGGAATTTTTCGAATTATCGAGTTATATCGAATTATGATTTGGTATTTCGATGCCTATTTTTATTCACAGTCATTTTTGGTATTGCTCAGCTCTAATTCCTGATTTTGTTTTTACCATGGCCAGCTCTGGTTAAGTTAAGTTTTTTAATAGTAAAATTTATTGTTTTTGTGTTTTTATGTGGTAACCGAAACCGAAACACGTTACAAAACCTGAAACTGAAACCGGAACGTTATTTTAATCTGTTTCATACCTTGATATAAACAGCTGTTTAGTTCCCGTTAGTCTTTAAATGACGCCATTTTGGAAATACAAAATATTGAAACTATGCATATGAACAACAGTGTGTGTGTTTGAATTTGAGTTTGCGTGTGAACGTTAATGCACTCTGAGTAAAAATTCACGACCAAAAATTCTGGCACTCTTTTCCAAATCACTGATCATCTTATTTTTTTTTGTTTTTTTTTTTCGTTTTTTTGTTTTTGTCGTTTTATGCATAGTTTATCTCTTAATAACTTTCGCCTTTCTATTTATTTTTCAAGTTCAATTTTTTTTCGTTTACTTTTTGCATTTCGCTTTTACGTTACATCAATTTTGTTGTGCTGAAATCACGCAGACGGCTTTGAGTTATAAATCATTTTAAATATATCTGCAGACGACTTATTTATACATGAATTTTATTTATAACTAGCAGGGAACCCGACGTTGTCCGGGTGGATCTGTATTTTAGGGTGGTACTAATTTCTATTGAAACAATTTTTTCGCTTTTGCCAACCTTATTCTCGGGTCCAATTCCTCTTCATCAACCTCTTTTCCTTGGCTTTCTTTCCTATGTCATATTCCTTTCTGTCACATATGTTTGGGTTAAGCCCCTATCTCTGTTGGCAATTCCAGTAGAGTTTTTCCGAAATACTTCCTTCCTTCCATGTCCTTAACCTCAGTACCTCATCTGCTCCTACTTTGATACCCATTGATAAAAATGAAGACAAAAAATATAACAATAGTTCAGATGAACTCTATAACATTCCCTTCGTAACTTTCAGTAATTTTAGCCAAGGAATTTCCAATGTGCAGACACAACTTTTCTAGAGTTTTATTCCAGGTGAGAGGCGCGCTTTGTTTTTTTTTTTTTTGAAAAACAAAGTGAATTTTTCTTCATATAAATCTATTTACAAAAAAAAATTGCATAGGTACCTCACTTAAAATGACTATATCTTTTTTGTTTATTGGGCGATTAGATAAAATAAAGTTCAGGGCTCCAAGATGTCCACCAGGGAATGTCTAATTAAAATCCGTTTCTCAGTTTCCGAGATCCTTACTTTCAATCGGACAAACAGACAAACAGACAGACCATAATTCTAGAAATGGTTCACATGGACCCTGCAACATTCCCTAAGTCACCCCCAGTCATTTTTTCAAGGGAATTTTCAATGAGCAGACACAACTTTTCCAGAGTTTTTTAGAGATAAGTGAATGGATGAATAGATTTAAAAATTTTATTTCCCAAATTTTTTGGTACGCCACTGTACCTATGCCTTTGATTTCTGATTTAGCTGAAATTGAAAAAAAATGCTAAACAAAAATTTGTGAGAGGCACGCTTTGTTATTTTTTTGACAAACAAAGTGAATTTTTCTTCATAGAAATCTATTTACAAAAAAAAATTTCATAGGTACCTCACTTAAAATGACTATATCTTTTTTGTTTATTGGGCGATTTTGATAAAATAAAGTTTAGGGCTCCTTCTAAGCTTCAAGCTGTCCGCCAGAAAAAGTCTCATTAAAATCCGTTTCTTAGTTTCCGAGATCCTTACGTTCAAACGGACAAACAGACAGACAATAATTCTAAAAATGGTTGAGATGGACTCTATAACATTCCTTAAGTCATCCCCAGTCATTTTTTCAAAGAAATTTTCAATGTACAGACACGACTTTTCTACAGTTTTATTATAGTATAGATAGATAAGTGAATGGATGAATAGATTTAAAAATTTTATTTCCCAAATTTTATGGTACGCCACTGTACCTATGCCTTTGATTTCTGATTTAGCTGAAATTGAAAAAAAATGCTAAACAAAAATTTGTGAGAGGCACGCTTTGTTATTTTTTTGACATACAAAGTGAATTTTTTTTTCATAGAAATCTATTTACAAAAAAAAATTTCATAGGTACCTCACTTAAAATGACTATATCTTTTTTGTTTATCGGGCGATTTTGATAAAATAAAGTTAAGGGCTCCTTCTAAGCTTCAAGCTGTCCACCAGAAAAAGTCTCATTAAAATCCGTTTCTTAGTTTCCGAGATCCTTACGTTCAAACGGACAAACAGACAACAGACAAACAGACAGACAATAATTCTAAAAATGGTTGAGATGGACTCTATAACATTCCCCAAGTCATCCCCAGTCATTTTTTCAAAGAAATTTTTAATGTACAGACACGACTTTTCTACAGTTTTATTATAGTATAGATTTTTCAAAGGTGTTATTCACTCACACATATGTACATATTTCGATTCCAACCCAAACCCATAAATTCAATACATAACTTAAACATGTATGTACTTTTTATTTAAAATTTCTTTTTCTAAAAACTATTTTGTCCTATTGAGGTCATGTTTAAAATTGAAAGAAATACTTTAATTTTTTATTTTTTTTGTACAGCCTGGCCCAATACCTGGTATGCGTCCACCTATGGGTGGTGGTTCAATGTATCAACCACAGGCCCGCGCTGGCAATAGCATGGGCTTTTTGATGCCACTTTATACAATTGGTATAATAGTCTTCTTCGGTTACACTATTATGAAGGTAAATCTACATTATTTATAAATATTTTATTTATTTTTATAAGAAAAAAACTAACTAAGTATTTAAAATTTTTAGATAGTGTTCAAGAGGCCTTTACCGAATGCGCCCTATGGACCCGCTCCAACTGATCCCAATTTTAGAAAGCAAGTATTTGGTCAAGAAACTGGCAGACACGTTGAGGAATTGAATGGCTCAAAGATAGGTAAGTCAAAGAACGACTCTTTAATAAAAATTGTTAGTAAAATATAGTAGAATCGCCCTTTTGCCAGAAATAGTATGAATGTGAAGAGAATTAAAAAATCATTCTGGAGCACTATCAAATCATGCTTCTGGCATGAGGGCGACCATTTAAACTTAAGATAATTTTGTCTTAGATTTTGAGATAAAAAAGTAATGAATTTTTGTAATAAGTAATAAATTGGTAATTTTACATTACATTTAGAGTAATGGCCAATATCTTCTTGCCACTGACGATAAAATCTCGGAAACATTTTCGTAAACATTAGATTTGAATAAAAAAGTTTGTCTTATCAGGGCTGTTACGGAAGTGAGCCTACCGAAAGATCGTAACTATAAAATTTTGCTTTATCGAAATTTTTTTGTTTTTTGTAATTGTTATCGGCGGCCGCCGTGGTGTAGCGGTTAAGTGTTCGGCCTTCTACACCAAGTCGTGGCGGTTCGCTGCCCGGCAAAAGCAACATCAAAAATTACTTAGAAAAAGAATTTTTCTAAACGGGGTCGCCCCTCGGCAGTAGTTTGGCAAACTCTCCGGGTGTATTTCTGCCATGAGAAGTTTCTCAGCAAAAAATTCATTTGCTTTGCAAGTGCCGTTCGGAGTCGGCAAAAAACTGTAGGTCCCGCCAACTTGTAGGAAAACTCAAAAGCAACACACCACAAGTTGGAAAGAGAAGCTCGGCTAAAATATTGTTAGAGGTTATGATAACCTGTTGGTATATCGCCGCCATTAGTTTTTTTTTCGTAATTGTTATCGAATTTTTCAAATTTGCTTTATCGGACTCGGCACCATATTGTAGAAGTTTTCGGTTCCGTTATCGGATTTTTGGAATTTGCTTTATTGAATCTGTTATCGCATTTTTCAAATTTGCTTTATCGGAACTGGTTCGGATCTTTTAAATTTGCTTTATCGGAATCAGTAGCGGATTTTTTCAAATTTACTTTATCGGAATTGATATCAGATTTTTTAAACTTATCGGAATCGTTGCCAGTTTTTTTTCAAATTTGTTTTATCGGAACGATAATCAAATTTTTAAAATTTTGGAATCGGTACCGGTTTTTGAAGTGTGCTTTATTGGAATCACTATAAGGTTTTTCAATTGGGAGTCGAAGTAGGTTACGACAACCATAAAAAAATGCAAAAAGTTTCTTTAATCAGAGTATACGGCTTGCAAAGCGAATGTATAGGCGACAGTTAAAGGACTTAAGCCTCAATTACATAAAACTTTATTTCAACTTCACCTCGGACTTTGACTTTGACAGATAAGTTCAATAAACGTGTTTTAACGAAACATGGCAAATAGGAAACCCCAAAGTTGATGCGAGGTTGAAATTTGGCAAACTCTCAAATTTTACTTGCTTTGACAATCAGATATTGATGACTTTGCTTTAATTTTAGAATTAAAATTTGGAGGAAATAATAATTAATAAATTTTTTCTCTATTAAATTAATAAATTTACCAAAACACTCTGAATGCAAAGAAATAAAAAACGAAAACAAATGTATAAAATAGAAGCGTCAAAGCGTTCATTGTAGCATACCTCTGAAGTTGAGCGCAAAGTTTTGAGGTTGCAAATGTCAGGCGAGGTTAACAAAGTTTTATGTAATTGACCCTTTATGGTTGCAAAGTAACATGGTGGTATATAGATATTTTCAAAGTTGAAATATGAATTGTATCCACCTCATAACTGCCAAACAGTTGGATCAGAAATCGGAATTGGAAATCTAAACCGAAATCACGAAAGTTACGAAGTTTCGGAAATCACATATACATTTTTGAAGTGTGCTTTTCGATTTAGTTTGAACAGAAACGAGTAGAAATGAAATTTTTGGTCAAAAACCATTCGCTAATTTTTTTTTTTTTAATTTCTGTGCTCGTTTTTACTCACGATTTTTTTCTCATGCATTCTCATAAAACAGGCTGGCAGGAACATATCGCAAGTAAGCAGAAGTTTTGTATACAAATATCCAAAATTTTTATTTTTTTAGGGAAACTAGGTACTAAACTAACACCAAAGTCATCAGAGATGTTGAAAAAATCATAAAATAGTAATCAGTGGTATTCACGCCGAGCTAATCGTTATCCAGTTGAAAAATGTGGGAAAGCCAAGGCCTGAATTACACGGTTTCAATTTTAGGGACGACAAAAACCGACCTTAAAACAAATAGATATTCAAAAGGATACTCTTTTGAAGAGGGTTAGAAGTATAACTTTATTTAGCTTACAAGATTTTTATAATTACGGTACTACTTTTACTGACTTTTACTGAAAAGTATTTAGTAACACAAAACATCAGTAGGGAGACAGCGTTTTTTTTTGTTTTTTTTTTTTGAAATTTCATTGGAAGTGGAAGTTGCAAGTTTTTGCTGAGAAAAATTCCATCAACAAACACATTATCTAACATTAGAAAAATTTGGATTGCCCCATTAGATAATCAGCGTAATTCTCGATTCGAGAAAGATACTAAAAAGCGACGCCAGAATGATTGGAGAAATAATGCAAATGTTATTCACAATAGAATCCATTTAGTGAATGACATTGGAACTCGATATGAAAAGTATTTGCCTTTATGTTTGAGAACGCTATGCTCTAGTCGTCCTCTCAAGGTAACTTTAATAACGTTATAGGAATGAACACATTTTTCCTGGCTGCTAAGTTTAACAACCTACAGATTATTTAAGCTCGGTGTGAATATCGTTATTATTTAAAAAAAAACTAACGGTTTCGGCAATTCGCCATCCTCAGTATCGATTTTTGTTCTTTGAAAAATCAAAAATCGACACTGAGGATGGCGCATTGCCAAACTAAAATTGACAAGTGATGGCGGAAAATCGTTTCAAAATAATTCAGTTATTCACCCTGTCGGAAACATCAAACTTAATAGGGTCTATACACAGTGCGCCTGACTCGTGAGTCATCTGTGTACGTGTTGACTCGCCGTCATTCTACAAAATATCAAAGTCATTTTGATTTCCTTGAGTCATGCTAGAGTCATGTCGGTGTAACTACCACATACACATTTTCGCTAATATGTACAGCTAAACTGACTATTTATTCAGACGCATCGTGTATAGGCCCTATAACAAATATATTACTATTTTCCTTCATTTTTTTTTTTGTAATAATCATTTTAAAATATGTCCTACTTTTTTGATTGCGAACTACAAATTAGTAGCTAAATATCATATTTTCGAATTTACATGGTAACATTTGTTGTTGTGAAGTACTGTGTTGTAGTATTTTTTTAAATTAATTTAACTATCAAAATTTGTAGACCTATGAAAACGTACACTTTAACCAAATACACACTTACGTCTTACCATATTTAACAACTACACTTTTTTGTAAAAATACATTTTTGTGCCTCTATAGTGCATTTGTTTTTTGTTGAAAATTTAACCAAAAATTATATAAATTATAATCTTATGCTATGTTTTTTTGTTAACACGAAGTCACACCAGCTCGCTCCAAAACAGTGATTTTTGTGTTCCTCTAAACATTTTGGGCAACTTTGGGCGACTTCAGGTTGACAAAAGAACAGTACTAATAATACAAATTAGTAGTGTTATGTATTAAGTATTTTTTTAAATTTTTTTTTCTGCAATGCATTATCCGACTGAAACCAAAATACCACAACCAATAACCAATTCTAGGGCCACGAATGCTCGAACCCAACAGCGGTGGTAGTGCTGGAGTTGGTAGCGAACTTTACAATGCAAGTTTGGCAACCGCTACTGCTGCTACTAATCTTTCAACGAAATTCAAACAACGTAGTCAAGGTGTTCCAATCACCACACTTGGTGGCTTCAACAAGGAAACTGATCAATTGATGGAAATTGAAAAATTGCGTAAAAAGCTTGAAGATACCGAAAAGGCGATGGCAAAACTAATTGCAGAAATGAACTCAGACCAATATGAAGCCAAGGTTAGATAGACGCACCTTTTAATAAATAATGCAAAATAAACAAAATTAAAGAAAGGATTCATAGCTCGACAGTTTTTTTCACATATCTCACAATACCTAAAATATTTGCTGAAGTCGGTTTTATAGTTTGAGGTTAGATTTGAGAGTGAAATATAATAGGATATTCACAAAATTCATATTTATAGAATGCTTTCGTGCTTATGATGTCTGCACGTTAGAGTAATGTAAGCCAAACAACAGTTTTTCATAATTTTTCTCCGTCGTCTGTATGTTTGTTCGCGCATCACTCAAGCATTGCTTTATAAAATTTAATACAATTTTCACCGATGTGTTATATGTTCAACTTAAAGTACTGGAACCATTTCAGTCCACGGAAGTATTTTATTCACATAATAAACAGTGGTGGCTTTAAAAGTTGGCTCGAAATATTTGAATCCACATATGTGGGTGCGTAACGAAACCTCGTACGACCGCGCACATTTAGTACATATTAAAACATCAAGTCTGGCTAGTGTTCCTTCAAATAATAACAGGTCTGTCTGCCAATACTATCAAAAAATAAACAGGGCCTTTAAAAACAAAAGACTTAAGACACAAACTTGCCCTCATAGTTCTTAAAAGGGTAATTTCAGCAAATATTTTCCAAATATCTTCAGACAAACATGCATAATTTGAACAATTTATTCATTTATTTAAAAAAAAAAATTATTTTAAAAAATTTGTTTAATTTTTAATATTTTATAATATTTTAATTCGGTTTTTTATGTTCGTCACAAGATGATCGCCATACAATTTATAAAGCGTAAATCACATTAAAACGTTCGCAAGCAAATAAAGAATCGTCAAGTCAAGCGCAATTCACTTCATCAAACTAAGTACATATTCAATCTTTTCTATACAACATTCTCGAAAAAATACGAGCTTTTCGTCCCACCCTCGTTCTGTATCCCGTTGATTCCAAGCAGCTTCACTCTCAATGAACAACGACACATAACTCATACGATTGGAATGAGCTCGCTTTTATAAATTTCGGCATTACAATTTCAACGCGTTTCGTCCCCTCCCTTGTCTCGTCTTGTCACTGAAAATATATAGCTTTAGCTTTTTTCTCCTCCCAATTTCTTAACAAAAACACATATCTAGGCATGTACTTTCACATAAATCGTAGCTTGGATAAATGCATGTTTCTAATAGATCTACTAACTATTTAAAAAATAATCGTTTAACATTATGTTTAAGCAAAGTTATTTAATCAAATCTTTAGAGTGCGTTTCATAGTTAAAAAGTCAAATAATTAGACTTTAAAGTTATACCATTTCTAGGTTACATTTCAATTGCAATTAAGGGTAAAAGGAGTTATCGGGCAGTATTTCAATCGTAGATATGATCGATCCCAAAAGTACCAAGTACTCGGCTCTCAAAAGTATCGATTCTGGGTATTTGAAATACTCAAAATGTACTAAGTTCGATTTTTAGGTGACGGCAAACATTTCGCTTTCAGAGTACGCCTCTAAAATTTTCTGTTCTCCTCAGGGATAGGCATTATTCGAAAATTTGAGCGACGAGTGAAGAAAAAATAAAAAAAACATTTTTATTCATTATTCAAAAATTTTTAGTGATGAGTGGTCTGTTATTGGTTATTCCAAAAAAAAGCACGATTTTCCGGATTATTTTGAAACTGCTTTGGGATTATTTTGGTACTGTTTCGGAATTATTTCGAGACTCTTTCGAGATTATTTCGGGACTGCTTCCGGAAAATTTCGAGCCTTTTTTGGAGTCACTTCTGGAACATTTTCGGGGCTGTTTTTGGGATCATTTTGAAACATTTCTATTTTTGAATAAAAAATAACCAGTAATTCAAAACTTTATAAATGATAAATAATTTTTTATTCGAAATATTTAAAAAATCGTTTTTAGGGGCTAATTTTCGAAAATCATACTTTTCCTAAAAAAAGACACTTTTCTTCAAAAAAAAATACTTGAAATCCGTCTCGATAACGAAACCCAGTAGAAATTATGGGTATTCGGTAGATACTCCATAGTGGTTATGAAATTCTATCGAAAGACTTCTAATTTTTCTAGCGACTGCCAAAAAAAAAAAATTAAATGCGGAAAATTACAGAAATCACTAACATGCCAATTCTAAACAATTTTTCCTAGTGAATCGGTACAAACCGTTTCACCTTTTCATACCTGTTTGCTCACAAATTATATAAGAGTGAGAAAATCCGCATAAAGAGAAATTGTTTAGAATCGGCCTGTAAATGTATTCTGTAAGTAAGTATCTACCGAACGGGAAACTCGGGATTTACGTAATTATTTTATTATTCGGTAGACAATTAAGATAAATTCGTATGTATGGGCTAGTTTTCGAAACTCACACTTTTCCTATTATATTATTATTAGGTACTGGTATGAATATCAGCACTAACTGAATGAGCACTGACTACTCAGGCCATCAGCTCGACACTTTTCCCAAAAAAACACTTTTCTTAAAAAAAAAAAAAAATACTGGAAAACCGTCTTGATCACGAAACCCAGTAGAAATTATCGGTATTCGAAGTTACTCCGTAGTGATCATCGAGATTCTATCGATTTTATCGAAATGTTTAGATTTTTTCTATACACTGCCTAAATCGATAGAAAAATATTGTGGAAATTAGTTGTGGTATATCAGCTATTCCGTGGTAACTGAAAATTCGATAGAATTCTAACTTGCTATTTCGTGAATTCTATCGAATTTTCTGTTACCACGGAATAGCTGATGGAGCTCTTAAACAAACTCATCACTAATTTTTGGTTTTATAATTATGAAACGCACTATATAAGCACTTAAAATAGAGGTAAATCAAATTTGTTATAAATAAAAAATTCTTAAATAAAAAAGAGGACATATTTTAAATGATAGTTTAAATTTAAAATCAATTACACACTTCTACAGCTATTTCGCACTTTTTTCAAAACTATCTCAAATCTCATTACTTCTCTCCATTTGCAAACATTTTATAATTAAATAAATTATAAAAAAAATTCGGAATAAAATTGAATATTTTCTTTTCGTTATTTACACCACCCTGGGAAAATTACAACAAAAACAAAAATCCGAATCGAAAATTTATTTAAAAAAATTTAAAACCCGTAACACAATTACTAGTTGTGACAGCCATTCAAGGTCTAATTGACGCTGCTGATGAGCAAATAAAAATACGAGAAAATCAAGCGACGTCTGATACAACTAAGGTTAGCCCTGCCTGCCCACTTACCTACAATTTTAACTTAAATGTTGTTTAACGCTCGATGCGAGTTTACAAAAATTTAACGATCGTCTAAGTGGCTATTTAACCGAAATACTTATTTATTTGTTTTTTTTTTTTAACTTATATCTACTACATATATTATAAAAATGTATATTTTTTCTTAAGAATCGGGACATATTTATAGTCAAAATTAAATATGACTTCAATTTAGTTAAAATTTTTTGACACAATTTTATATTGGCTAACTGTCAAAAAAAGCTGCAACTAAATTTAAGTCATTCTTAATTTTGACTATGATTATGCCCTCTTGTTTTCTAACCTAACAACATTTTCATGTGCATTATGTTTTATTAATATTTTGTTAACTTGTGATTTGTTATTCGTTTTTTTTTTTTTTTGTTCTTAACTCAAATATGAAAACTAAATTAAATTCCAAAAAACAGCGCCATTGATACACAAACAATTACTGCACAATGCACTAATCACTCAAAGTAGCGCACAGCATGCTTGTTGCACTCTTGATTTTAAACTAAATTTTAATCGTTAAAACTAACAAATTTTTGAACACATGCATAAAATATTAGTATTTTCATCCATTTTTGTTTATCTACTTAGAAATCAAGCGAAAATTCTACATCGAACTCTGGAGACATTTCCAATGGGCATACAAAATCTGAGCATAAACAGAATGAGGAAAATTTAAATAGTAAAGAACATGAAATCCAACATCCTAATAAACCCAAACCCTTAGATGGAGCAGATCAAAAGAGCATTGAGCAGCGCAAGACACGCGATGGCAGTATCGACCGTTCAGTTGAGGTAAGTAGACCCTAATATTAAGTTAAACGTCCCTTTTTCGACCAAAACAATCGATACAAACCGATAAAAATCGGCAGGAACTAATCTTTGCGCATATCAAAATTTTTACGGTGTGTACAGTGGAGGCAATAAAAGTAGGCTTCAAATATAATAGAGAATATTCTACACGAATAGGTGAAATTGATTGAAAGTATTCTTAAAGGCTCATATACACGGGTCGATTTTTGTCGTTCCACCGTGTAAATAGCAATCGATCGACTCACATATTGTATTTGAAGGTAGAAAGGAGTGGAACGACAAAAATCGACCCGTCTAAATCATCGTTTATAGGGTTTTCGATAGTAAATCGATACAAATAATAATCGGCAAAACAAAAAAAAATTGGATATATGTATGTCTAGAAAAAAAACATTAAAATTATTAAGTAAGCCCAAATGAAAACTAAAATCCTGGTAAAATTCTTCAAGTTTTCGCAGATTTCGACTCTAAGAAAACAAGTTGCCTAAAACGCAATATATTATCTTAAAAAATCTGATAAAATCCTATAAATACGAGTCCGGAAGCATAAGATTCGGATATAAATCTGATAAGGCTATACGAATGTTAGAGGAAAAAAAAGGTTTTAGAAAAAAAAAATTTTGGTAACAATTGAATTATAAAACTACCAGATCATCCAAAATTTGAAAAAAAAAAAGTTTGAGCTATTGATTAATTACGAAAAAATTAGACAATAATCGATAAACACTAAAGAATAAAAAAATCGATTTCTAGAGTACTTGTATTTTATTTTAATTTTATTTTAAATATTTGTTTTAATTTTAATATAATTTAGGTTCTTGGAATAGAGGTAACAGCAAGTTGTGAGGGTGGCCAAAAATGGACGGGACGCCCTCCAACGCCTATTTTTTCACATCATGATCATGTAAGTGTTTGTTACAAATAAATATTTTTTTAGTACTAAAAAGTTAATCAATATACATTAGGGTGATTCAAATAAAAAAAAATTGGTTCTTTTTTCGGTCTTACCCCCTGAAACTATAGGTATTGATGAGAAAATAAGTCTTGCAAAAAATTAGCGCTCTAACTTAACCCTTAGGGGTGGCTATTTTTTTCGCCCTTTCCCATACATTTTGTATGGGGAAAAATGGCATTTTCTTCAAAGTGAATTTTCTTTCAATTTTTGAAACTTTTTTCAAAATATTTTTGCATACTCTTAAAGTTGAAGCGTTGAAGCTTCCAAAATTGTAAGCCATGTGCGATTATCTTAACTATTAAAATAATTACAGCCATTTAAAATTTACTAGATTTTATACGTGTTACTGTGTATGTGTGTGCAATAGTACAAAACTCAGTCAATTTGAAATGGCTGTAATTAATAGTTAATAGTTAAGATAACCGCACATAGCATACCATTTTGGAAGCTTCAAAACTTCATCTTTAAGAGTATGTAAAAATATTTTCAAAAAAGTTTCAAAAATTAAAAAAAAAATTCACTTTGAAAAAAAAATGCCATTTTTCCCCATACAAAAAATGTATGGGAAAGGGCGAAAAAAATAGCCACCCCTAAGGGTTAAGTTAGAGCGCTAATTTTTTGCAAGGATTATTTTCTCATCAATACCTAACTTTTTAGGGGGTAAGACCAAGACGACATTTTTTTTGAATCACCCTAATATACATATTTAAAAAATTTCTATAACAGTGCAAGTTTAAACGGCCAAATCGGCAGGGATAAGCTGTGCTTTAAAATTGCACTGAACAACCGGCACTTAGGCCCGGTTTCTCAGTGCAAGTTTAAACCACAGAAAAAGTTGACTAGAGTTTATCCCATACAAATTGGGCGCTTAAACTAAGTTTAAACCTGCACTGAAAAACCGGCACTTAATGTCCGAAAATTCCAAGAACTTCAAATTAACAAGTCCAAAATTGCTAAACTCCTTTAGCATTAGCGCGACGTCCTCATTACCGTTTCATTAAATATTTTTTCTCTATTAAACATTTTAGGCCAACGACGATGAGCCAAGGCCTGAACCACAATCTATTTACTTGGAAGGTGCTTTGTCGCACGAGTCACAAATCTTAGTAGCCGATTCGGAAGTAAAAACTGAGGAGGTTTACGATCAAGAGCTAAATGGTTCGCTAGAAGAGCCAGCGGTGAGTATTAAACTCTTTTGATGGTAAAATGCATAGTTGAGGTAAAGTCAACTTTTAAGTTAGTACCTGCCTTTTAATATATCTTCAAAAGTTTCATTTTCCAAAAATAAGCAATGCAACCTAGTCGTAGCTAAATCATTTTAATTATTTTAAGTGTGTTTTATTTTTAACTTTTTTAGAGTCGACTTTAGTTTTACTAAAGTTTTTTACTAGTCCTATATACTCACTGTTTGCTTTTTCAGGTTGTGCTTAGCAGTAAAATGACACTATCGCTAATTAATATGGATGCAAATCATGAAGATAGTGATGTGCTGAAAAAACCAGAAGTCGAAAGTCCACTAGCAGACGATATCGAAATAATCGGAGATGATGAAAAATACTTGAAAGAAAACTAGAAAAAAAAACAGTAAAAGCTTCCATTAAGCAAACAAAAAATATATAAACGATAAAAAATGCATTCGGTGAATTCGACTTAAGTCGTGATAAACCGGATTCAAAAAACTTATTCTATTCATGTAAAATTTCGGTGTAATATCGTATCTATTTCAGGAAATCTTGAATTTCAAATCAAAAATTCTAGTTTGTGACTGAATATTATGGCCAGTAGTCATAGTCAAAATTTAATATGATTTTAGGTTAGTTAAAGTTTTTCGACACAACTTTACATGTGCTATCTGCCAAAAATGCTTTAACTCTTGTTTATCTACATGTTCTTGTTTATTGATTTTTTTCTTCTTTTGTTTATCGACTCAATGCATGTAAATGTAAAAAAATTGAATACGAAAACTCGTATGTATGTACTTCCGTTATATGGAATATCTGTTCGTCTATAAATCCTTGCGTTATAGTTTATTATTTTATCCTATGTATTTCCTTTAAATATGGACTTGCAGAAATATTTTTCACCTCTTTGTTGATTATGTTTTTTCTATGTATGAACTTAATAAATTTTGCTCATGAGTGTGCTCAAAAAAGGAAATTTGTATGCCAAGTACTTCCAAAAGTAATAAAAATAAATAGTATATTTTTTTAATTTCTATCTATACCAAGTACTTTCAAAATGAATAAATATAAAATTTTCTAATTTTTACAAAACTGTCAGATTAGTTTATTCAATAGACAAATACATACATATGTACATATTGTTCATAGGTATATAACAAAAAAATCCTCAATAACCTTACATGATTTGTTTAAAAAAAATCTTTATTTATCTACAAACATAGTTGTTTAAAATAATCCATTAATTGGACCATCAATCTAGTCTTACCTCAACAAAAATAAATATTGAAAAAATTGCCCATCGTTTTTTATTAAATGCCAATTTACTATAGCGGCCTTTACAATGGTCGATTTTTCTGATTGATTTTTATCGTTCCACCGCTTTAAAGCTTCCAATAGCCGAAATCTCTATTTGACAGCGCTTTACACGCTTTACTATTTTATTTACCTTTAGAATTTACGGCAGTACTTTTACGGCTCTGTTGTGTTTCGACTGTTATTGCGCTCGACAGTTTGAAAGCCACTGGTTTTTATTTTTCTCAACAAAAAAGTTCGCTACACCCTGTGGTAGATTGTTTTGGCAGCACTGCACTCTGCACTAGCTGTCAATAATCAGCTGCTTTCTTTTTGGCAAATTTGGTTTTTTTTTGTTGCTACGGTGTGTTTTGGTGTCTGAAATTACGTAAAAGTAAGTAAATTGAATATTTTAAGTAAAAATGCCTAAATAAAAAATACTAAATGCACAAGAAACATTGGAAATGTTCGCAAAAAGTTTTCCAAGTCGATAGCTAATGGTGCTTTTGTTAAACAACGGGGAAATGTCAGCGCAAAAGTTGTTTCCTGTGGCGAACTAAACCACAAAGTGTGATATTGGAGCAGTTGCTTCTGTTGTCCAAGATATGAGTATCAGGACACTCGGTTGTGATGACTAGAAGGACGAGGATATATATCAGGCCAATTAATACCATGCCGGCTACACAAGGACATAATTAAACGAGTTCTTCGCCGTTGAACCAACAATCAAGGTGGTCATTAAATTCATAATAAAATTTGTAATAATATAGAGACCGTGGTATAAAGTGAGCAGGTCGGGTGACACACTACTCTACTCCGCTGTTTTTATCAAGAGTCCAAGAAGGACCCCGCCGCACTTGTTGCAAGGACAAAAACACGTTGATGACAACAAACAAGGCAATTGGGCCAGTCAATCATGAACTATGGGTCGCCGATATAGTCATCCGGGCTTGCTGACACTGTTGTTGTTGTAGCGAGGTGTAGCCCTGTCCAAATGTCAGACGGGGTCATCGCATGTATTGCTCTTGGCCGGGTCAATATAAAAAACGGTCCCGGTCATTTCGGTACGATGGGTACAGCACAAGTACTAGTACCGTTTCGTGGAACAGGCAAAACGTAGAAACTAGGCCATGTAGGTCATTTAGCGTTACCCAGGCTACACCAACGGGGAGGCGACCTGCTCTTACACTCACTGGGATCAGTTGCAGGCCTGCCACCGCACCTGCTGCTGGATGTCTCATATTCATCCTTTATATATGTGCAAAATCGCATCATGTTGTAACAGTAGGTAGGCTACCTAGTCCGAAGATCCACTTTTAAAAACTAACGTGTCATACCAAATCGCTACCACGACAGTCGGGCAGTACCACAACGGAGTACCGCAGCGTACCGGGGTCATATCCGGCCAAGGACTGTCAACTTCGGCATCACTCCCCAAAACCTTCGGGGAGTGTTTTGCTGTTAACAACAACAACAACCAGACAGGATTGCGCTGCTGTTGACAGTACCTTGCCGGATATGAATCCGGTACGTTCTTGGTAACGATTTCGTTGACCCCGTAGCCGGGGTCGAGGTGGATGTAGTCGCCTTTTACGACAGACATCCCTGCCTCAGGCATATTCTAAACCCCTAACACACAGTGGTAGTAAACCGCATTATCCTAACAGACAGCTGCTTGAGTTAGCGTTGCCTTCTAGGACTATAAGTACACTTCTACGCAAGCACTATATTAATATCCGGCACCTAGTAATATCGGCGTTTGATCCAAAACTATTGATGACAATTTAGGTTAAGGAAAAGTATACGTTTAGGCAGGACAACGAAAACGGATTTGGACCAAACACTCCGACCTTCGCGGGAACGATTCATGTGACCAGTGGAACCTTCTAAGTCATCTCACCCGCTTCCTCGGTAAGGAAGTAGAAGATTGGCAATTAGAGGCATCATACCATCAAGTTGCATGTCACAACCCCTTCGTGGTCTCTTACGTTTGGTTTGGCAGTAAAACATTAAAGTTTCAAGATGTAGCATGCGGTACACATACATACCAAATATTGCTCGGCCCAGTTTTTAAAAACTTTATTCCTTATTATATACTGCATAAATTAACATATACATTAGGGTGATTCAAAAAAATTACCACCTAAAAAGTTAGGTATTGATGAGAAAATAAGCCTTGCAAAAAAGCTTCAAAGCTTCAACTTTAAGAGTATGTAAAAATATTTTCAAAAAAGTTTCAAAAATTTAAAGAAAATTCACTTTGAAAAAAATACCATTTTTCCCCATACAAAATGTATGTAAAAAAATATCCACCCCTAAGGGTTAAGTTGGAGCGTTAATATTTTGCAAGGCTTATTTTCTCGTCAATACCTAAAGTTTCAGGGGGTAAGACCGAAAAAAAACCAAATTTTTTCTATTTGAATCACCCTAATATACATATGTATATATTTTTTATTTTAGATAATTACAATGTCAACTTTAAAAGCTCAATACTACGACTACCCGGAGGGACAAGATTTAGGTGGAAAGATGATTGCAACCAATAGAATCGCCGCTGCAGCCAGTTCGCTTTATGCCATATCTGATATTTTGATGGTTTCCAAGCCAAAGGGCTATCTGCCTATATTAGGACGTTTTGCTTATATCGTGGGCCCAATGATGGGCATGGCTTCCGCTTTTACATTAACAACTTATGCATCCACAAACATACGAGGCAAAGATGATAAGTAAGTATATAAAATTGGTCGTCTCCATAAATGCATTTGAGAACTAATCTCTTTTTTTTTCAAATGTTAGACTAAATTATGTACTTGGAGGCTTTGCTGCTGGCGGCGTATATGGTGCGGTTCAAAGAAATCACGTTAGTGGTCTCGTTCTCGGCCTTTTCCTCGGTAAATTTGTACATATTTTGCTAGCACTTTGCTTTTATTAACTTTTTGAATATTCCATATTACATAAATATAGCTATCGCTGGCGGCGTAAAGAAGCTTTCCAAGCAAGAGGGTTGGGAATTTTTCCCACCGAACCCTCATCAGTCCGGAAGTTTATTTATTGAGGAGCATGATTTTACATTGATGAAAGATCCTAAAGATCGCATGGCTGCAAAATAAATCTGTAAAAAAATTTAAGATAAAATCTAATATCAGAAGCAAATGTAAAATATAATAGAATTTCCAATAATTGAGGTCGAAGTTATATAGTAAGTAAATAAACCATGGATACAAGCCGAGGGTGTTTTGAATATTAGCAAGTTTATTTGCTCTTAAGATACCAAGTGCTTTTAATAATATTTTCGTTTAAAAGAAGAACGTCGTTGTTCTGAGGACAACTTTGTGCGAGCAACAACTACAAATGTCAAGTAATACGAACTCGGATTATTATGTTAAGCACTGACGTTGGATCATGAAAAAAGGTGGGATGGCCGGGAAACTTGTAGTGCTTCCAGCGATGCCACAGCGAGCATCTAAGAATACACAACGTCTAGCTTAACGAGCTTTGCATAAATATTATAATAGTAAAGCGCATTAAAGCCCGACTTTGTTAGTCATGTTATAAGAATGACACGAGGCTCCTCATGAGATTGAAAAAACAGGTGGAGGTTAACTTAGCCTCCCTGGATTGACCAGGTACTCTCCAGTACTAGCGCTCGTAGTAGTTGCTCGACTGCAGCGGGAGCACTTGGTATAACCAGTGGGACCTTCAAGGTCATCTTACACAATCATTTCGGAAGAAAGGGGAAGTTTGGTAATGAGAGGTATCATATCCGTAAATCGTACACCAGGCTTCCCCGTCTCCAGATATCGAAGTCCTTAACATATTTTCCCATCAACGTGAAAATGAAAGCGTGATCTTATTATCTAAGACGCTTTGTAAGTTTTCTTGGATGCCTTTAGAAGGTGGGTTCCGAGGACAATGTAAAAAGCGTTCGAAAACTTTAAACCAATGAAAATAGTCAGTTATGCTGAGCGTTATTCAAAATAAACTAGTTCAAACTGATCAACGTACCGCCTGCCTATGCTAATATATACTTATAATTTTGGATTTTTTAGCAATTAATAGGGGCATGCAAAGGCGGCGCCTTTTTAAGACTACTATGTATAAAAAATATTAAAATCCAAACGGGAGCTGCGATTAAAGTAGAAAAGAAGGTATATTTCCTGTGTATGCTCTCACACATTTCAAACTATATTTGCGTGTGTAAGTACGTTAGTATACAAATTAATATACATATAAGACATTCACACATGAAAAATTTAAAAAAGAAAATAAAAAATCTAAATATTATGGGGTTTCACTGCACAAGCATTTCAGTCACCGCAACCACAAGCAGAGACAGAGTCATAGTCACAATCACAGCAGCTGCGGTTGAGGTGTGCAAATTGGAATTGCGAAATATGCGCTACTACCGTATACTTACATATGCAAATACATACAAATTCCAACTTGGTGGGCACACAGCTGCCGCATTTTATGTGAGTGTCGAAGTTCAGTGGCATTTCCTGCATTGTTGCGTGCGGTTGCAAAAAAGGTTTTATGATGATGATTACTATAATGATCATTTAGTCAACTAGCATTAACCCATATGTGTATGCTGCAGTAAAAACTGCTCAGAAAGACTGATCAATTTACATATGGGTCAATTAAATTTTTTTGAAAGAAATTGAATTGAAATTTGTTAACCAAACTGCATTCGGGATTATTTAGCTGTACACATATTGAAAATGAAGTGCTACTTTTGTATGTGTGCACAAATACATTTAAAGAAAAAGTTTGTTTCTTAAGTCTTTTGATTTATCAAAACTAACTAGAAAATTATTAAGCAAGCATTATCATTCATTATCATCGATAACTGCAGCTAATTGGAGACACAAGAGGAGGCCAAGTCATCTTCCACATTTTTTCTCATCTCAGTCAAGTATGTACTATCATTTTCTCTGCTGCCAGCCGAATTTGGGTGTTGATAGGAAATACTTTTGGAACGGAGCTTCTTTGTTTAATCGCGAAACATCATCCAAATTTGGCGGAAAGAACCTGAAATCTTTCGCAGAATTTCTCTCTTGAAAACTCCCAGGTCTATCGAATCTTCATATATCACACACCTATATCTAAAGGGAGCTAACTCCAAAATATGAGAGAAGGGTTTAAAAAAATGAGAGGGCCGTTTAAAAAAATGAAAATGCCATAGACGCATATGGGAGAGGCAGACTGTTTACGATTTTTTTGAAAATTGCTATTTTTGGAGTTTATCGCTGTTTAGATCTACATATTACATATGTCCGTATGCGATATACAAAAAAACCAAAAAAAAAATAAAAAGTTTGTGTCTTAAGTCTTTTGATTTTTTCTGCCATAGCTAAGGTGAATTTGGGAGTCGATAGGAAACCATTTTAGGACGGAGCTTTTTTGTTTGATCCAACCAGCGGAGCCTTTGGTGGGAAGAACCACAAATCATCCGGAAAACCTTTATTTCGAAAATTCTAAGATCTATCCAATCTTCTTCGAACACTGCCCATGATTCCAAGCCATACATCAGAACAGGTATCACACGATGTTTATAGAGCTTATTGAGTTATTCCAGGCTGTTTATCATTGATACGATGAAAGATAAAGTGGTATCTTTAGCTTCGAACGATCGAGACAAATTTCGGTCAGAACTTTCACACCGATAGTACAACTCCATAATGGCTACTAAATCGTGGGAAAAGTAGCACTTCAACTGCACAATTAATTAATACATTTTCTAGATAATTTAATATTGGAGTAATATAAAATAATCATATTTCACACACTAACTTTCCTAAGAAGGGAACCCGAAATAATTGACTGATTATCGTTTCAAAGAAATTAAATTGTAAACCATCAAGCAAACGCCCAATATGAAGTCAACCATTGTCTACTGACAGTAAAGATTGACTTTTGCGCGACTGTAATTGAATTTGTTATTGCTTATGTTTTGATGCATAGCATGTATATATTAGGGTGGGCCAAACAAATTTGAACTTTTTTCTGAGGAATTTACTTTAGTTAAACTTAAAATCCCAATTTAGCAACGATAAACTTCTCTACAATAGTTTTAACTTTTGCAGTCCTTTTCTTTCGCCATTCTGGAAAATAATATCAAAATAATATTGATACTTCGTTTTTTAGGCCCACCCTAATGTACAAAACATAATACGCTCAGATATATATACCGCCTTAGCCATAATCGTAGTTTGTATTTTGTAAGCGTTTGACACCAAACGTTGCATGGCGCAATGATTCTTTTAACGTTCATTAATTCTTCAAAAACAATGCGCTTGCTTGAGCGCAGGCGTACAGCGCTTTTTTCAATTGCTGGCTATTGCCTCAGCTACTACCGATGGGATGTCCATCAAAATGCCACTCACAACTGGCAATGCAATACGACGCGCACATTCCTCATGGCAATGACAACAAGTAAAGATAAAGAAAAAGAAGTAAGGAAGTCACAGTTCGGCTGAGACGGAATATTCTATACCCGGTTGTAGGTTAAAAAAAATCACTTTGGGATCAATTTGGGGTAATTTTGGTATCATTTTAGGGTAATTCTGAGATCATTTAGGGATCATTTTGGGGTAATTTTCAGAACACTTAGGGATCCTTTTTGGGTGATTTTGTGATCAATTTGGGGTAGTTTTGGGATTATTTTTAGGTCATTTTGGGAGTAATTTGGAATTATTTTGGGGGTAAATTTGGGATCATCGTGGGAACATTTTGGGACTAACTTGATTTCGAAAATGGTCCCCAAAATTACACCAAAATGATCCCAATTGATCCTAATAGGTTTTATATCCTAAGCCCGACGATGAAGAAAGAAATGCGACGAAGAAGCGAAGATCTTCGGTGTTAGCACAACTAGGTATAAAACTGTGGACTAAAGTGCTTGTGAAATCAAAAAAATCCAACAATCAATCATTTCCTTCTTGAGAGGGGCCTCTGAGGAAAGTATACTATAGAAGAAGTATATTTATTTATGTATGTAGACAGCGTATACGTTACATAGGTTTGTTTGTAGTGGTAAAGCAATGACTATATTTCTACCTACTTGGAAGAGATTTTTGGAACAGATATGAGTGCATGACAAATGTGGTTGCAATAACAAAGACAAAAGGAACAAACAACAAAAACTGAATTGCAGCAACATTCAAACCAGAGCAACGAGAAGGTTAATAAAAACAAAAAAATTTTAAGCGAAATGCTTATGTTGTTGGCAAACAACAACAGCAAGCAAAGAAAAAGCAACAACAGCAACATTATCACAAAAACAAAAAGAACAACAACTACAAAGTCAACAACACTTTGCCACAACAAGAGAACCACTGTGGAATGAACAACATAAAAAGAAGTTGACACAGAGAAGAAGAATGAAGAAATAGTAGAAAAAAGTATTTAAAGAAAAATAACTTGAATTATCACCAGCACCACGCCAACTTGTATCCCCTTCCAGCTACTTCCTAGTGATAGATTTAATTTCTCGTTGCAATAGCTGATCGTTGCTTTGTTGTTGACTACAACCGCTCTTGGCGAGTACACAAGAAATGAGGGTCAACTAATGGGCGGTTGGCTACGACGGTGTATTCATGCTGATGGATATTTACGAGACATACGATGACACTTTCATGCTTACATAAATCAGTGTGAAGATACAGAAACATACAAGTAAATAAATTTACATTCATATAGGGACATTCGACTGGTAGGTAAAATTGGACTGACGTTTTACTGCTGAAAAACTTTTTCTCCTGCATCTGAAGAAAATTACTGTTTTCTCGCTCATCTAACCATTTTTCTTGATTACCCTATTCCACTAAACATCCTATCCCTATCTCCATCTTCCTTTGTTTCCACCTTTTCCTTTTTCATGTTGTCGTTTTCTTTTTTACCCTATTTATCTGAACATCCCTATCCCTATCAAGCTTTTGACACAGTTAATCATGCGCAGCTGGTGTCCCATTTGGAAGACTCGTCACTCCCCCTGTCTTAAGCGTTGGTCCGCCAATTATCTCAGTCGTCTGTTGTGTTCAGGAACAAAAAATCAAAGACCAGGAATATCAAACTAGGGGTACCTCAGGGTGGTGCTCATTCCCGTTATTGTTTAACTTCTATATTTCGAAGCTTCCTCCTCCACCAGAAGAATTTACGAGTGTTTCTTACGCAGACCATTGCACGATATTGGCAACAGGCAGTTCCGTCGATGAGCTGCGTTCTAAAATAAGTGGTTATCCCCCCTCTCTTGCCGAACTCTTCGCCGCTTGGAGCTTGACATTGTCGCCAACAAAGTCCTCGGCGCTTTTCGCGATATAAAAATGGGTGAAAATAATTTTCTTAGTTTTTTACAACCACCCTAATGCGCGTATGTTGTCATGTAGAAGAAGTGTAAAGAGTTGAAAGCGCAATGCCCATTATTTGTGCCCCCATGAGCGTTTCCGATAACAACAGCATGACTAACATTGAGATTCAAAATGCTGGTAGGTCATTTCTTACATGAAAATGACAAAGTGAAGAAATCACAGTCATGAAAAAGAAGAAATGGAAGATTTAGACCAAAAATTGTGGATAAAAAAATATGCATGTAGGTATGAACAAGTGTTAATTCTGTTTTACTACAACAGTTTTTGTTCGGTTTTCTTTTTCTTTAGCAGTGGCTCATTGGCAATTACACTGATTTCGGTTTTCATTTAAATGCCTCTTTTATATGTTTCACAGTTGTTTTTGTAGCATTAACAGCTGAGTGCAGACATTTTTGTTACCTTTGTGATTTACCTTAGTCAATTTAGCCACGGTCTTGTGCATACCTTTTAGGTGACTCAGCGACTGTGGTATGCGTCAACAACAGGCTGGCTCCAAGGAGGAATTTTCTTCGAATTATGTTGAGTAAAACGTGAATTGTGCTGTTGTTCCACATTTATTGGACAAGCGTTGAATTTGATGTGTAATGCGGGTTTAGGTACATTTTTCAACATCTCTTGACAAGTGTGATCAGTCTCTCTTTGGTTCATGGATCAGTCTAAAGGAGCAGATGAAATGAAAAATTAGGAATCTTGAGACGGATTTTAAAATATTTTATTGGTGGGCGAAACAAAGGTCTATTAGGTACCTGAGAAAGTAAAGCAAAAAATTGTTTAGAAAAATTCCTGTTAAATTAACATGAACTAGTGTTAATTTACCGAGACAGATAGTGTTGTGTTAATATGTTGTTTTAACAGTAAGTAATGTTAATTTAACAAATTCTTTTTGATTTAACAGGATGTCGGGTTAATTTAACATGTTAAATTTTTCATTGCTTCATGTTAGATTATTATTATTATTGTTGGTTATATACACGCAAAAAAATTTTGGTGTCAAAACAGTACTTTAGGATGCTGCTGTATATATAAAATAATATAAGTGTTATTTTAACACCAAAAAGGAGTCAAACAAAAAAATATTAAAAAAAACGATTTACACCACAATTACTATTTACACCACACTTACTCACGTTACCTCACCACACTTGCCATATTGCCTTCACCGCGAATCGAACTAACAATCATTAACTGCTGAACGGAGATGTCTATCATTAGGCTACCGTGCACTTATGCTTCCCGGCGTCTAATTATATCTTTTTTTCTAATTGGTAGCGAGGAACCGTTTTTAAGGATTTACACCACACTTTTTCACCTTACACCATTTTAGTGTAGCAAAAGAAGGTTGACACCAAAATAGTGTTAGTTTTACTCCAAGAAAGTGTAAACTTTAAATTTTTTTGCGTGAACGGATATCAATATCAGCACTAAAAGGCGGGAACATTGCCTACTCAGGTCACCAACTCTCATGTTAGAATAACATGACCAATCGTGTTAAAAATTGAAAACTTGAAAAAGTGTTGATTTAACATGAAAATTCTTCCGAGTGTGTTAATGGAGAGAGATCGACGAATTTAGGTGACAGCTTTAATCCGGTATAGGAGCCTGGTGAACTAGTTTACTGATGGATCCAAGATGAACTTCAGGGCTGCGACCGGAGTATTCTATAAAAGTTGTGAAGTCAGGCAAAAATTGATGTTGCCTAATCTCATCTCTACATCGTCTTCCACGGAGTTCAATAACTACTCGGACAGCTAAACAGTAATTGGGGTCTATCAGCTATTTCGACGGAGAATCCCGTTGGGAATGATTCAGAAGAGTTGGTAAATAATTCATCGACTTTCGGTTAAGTCGATGAAATATCTAACGACTTTCACGAATAATTCCCAACAGGAAGCTCCGTCGAAATAGCTGATAGACTCCATTCTGATGTCGACTTCAGACACCGTGAGGTCGATTAATACCCCAAAAATTGAAATACGTAGCTGCGCATATGGAAATAGGTTTTTCGTTGGCCACTTCTAGTCTCCTTCTGTCTCAAGCCAACTAGCAGGCACCAGGTTCTTCTACGCGGATGTCGACGCCAAGCACTCAGTGGGACTGCTAGGATTCAATAACGCTTATCTCTGCATGGTGAAGAGAGTATTATAAAATCATTTTTCGGAAATATTTATCACGTTACTCCCCACTATGCTCATATCTGCGTTACATTTCCTTTAATACTCAGCATTGGCATCGAGTATGTTAAATCTTCCGAAGACCTTTTTTCTCGAATACTACTAAGGACCATCCTACATTCTTTGTACCGAGTCCATTATTCCGAGCTATATATCAAGAAAATTATAGATTTGATCTTGGTTCGTCGAGACAGGACTTAAGTACTCAGGAAAGTATTACTTGCAACCAAGAGTGACTATCCATTTTACTCCGGGTACTAGTACTACAGGGGTATACAAATTAGGTGTAGGCATGGAAAATTTTTGGTTAACCTAAGATAAGGAAGCTTTTATGCACTTTTATATTTAGGTAAAAGAAATGAATAATCATAATTTGAATTACAAAACGAAATACCACTTTTGCACTACTCACCACTGACTCATCAAAAAGCACCCAAACTGCTTGTGCCTGATTCTGGCAGTTCTTTGTTCGACCGCTGTCTTTTTTCTTGAGTATTTCATTTCACTACCCACCACTTGAACATTTTTGATTGATAGCCAAATTTTCGACTTATGTCTTTAGTAGCATAGAGCTTTTACTATTAAAAGTCTCTTGAGCGCAATTAGCATGCAAGCGTAAATGTCAAGTATCCATTGCTTAGGTTGTAGGTACGGACATGCACACAACAAGAGTGTCCATTGACTTATGTATTTATGTACGTGTCATAAGCGGAAAACATGCAGTAGTTCAACCCTTCCACTTTATAGCCCTTGATGGCATTGCGCGCCTCTCAAGTTCCCGGTGAGTTTTATGTTAATACCTGAAAGGATTATAAATACCGAAAATAATGGGAGGGCAATGCATATTAATAATGAATAAATACTTATGTAAATTGAGTTTTTTTTTACCTTTTTTATGTGCATTCTCGAGGGATTTGCAATGCATTGTTTTTGATAAATTAGACTTCTAGCCTGAGCTTCTGTAAGCATAGTACGTCACAGAACATACAGTGCATAGTACATTTTTGGTGTGCTTTTAAGTTAATTAACCAATTGAAAAGCCATCAGAAACCACAACAACAAAAGCAACACTTGAAATATATTTCTTTTGAAGCTATTTATGGGCATGTCAAAACAATGCAGACAGTAGCCGAATTCAATTAGACCACTCTGAATAAACGTTTTTTGTTTAAAAAATCCAGTACTTAACAAAATAAAACAAAGACGTGAGTACCAAGTACTCGTGAACTTTGATGTGTTAACCTGTGTATTTTGCACAAAATATATGTATTTTTTGGTGTTTTTTCCCCTGTCCTTCTTTTATTTACTTCTTTTAATATCTCTTCTATAATAAAGTCCTATAAGCCAAAAACACCTCCTAGAACCGTTGGATATGACTCAAAGACGAGTCATAAATGACTCATAGACGAGTCATAAATGGCTCATGGATGATTCAAAAATGATTCATGGATGAGTCAAAAATGATTCATGGATAAGACAAAAATTCCGCATGGATTTGCCATAAATTACTTATATTACTTTTTTTCATTACCTTTTCTCTCCCTTAATTCCCTTCTTTTCCATCCCTTTACTTCCCCTTCCTTTCATTACCTTTTCTCTCCATTTCTTCCCTATCTTTCCCTTCTTTTCCATCCCTTTCCTTTCCGTTCCTTTCCTTTCCTTTCCTTTCCTTTCCTTTCCTTTCCTTTCCTTTCCTTTCATTTCCTTCTCTTTCCTCTCCTTTCCTTTCCCTTCCTTTCCTTTCCCTTCCTTTCCTTTCCTTTCTTTCCTTTCCTTTCCATTCATTTTCTTTCATTACATTTCCTTTAATTTCCTTTCCTTTCCCTTCTTTTCCATCCCTTTATTTCCCCTTCCTTTCATTACCTTTTCTCTCCATTTCTTCCCTATCTTTCCCTTCTTTTCCATCCCTTTCCTTTCCTTTCCGTTCCTTTCTTTTCCTTTCCTTTCCTTTCCTTTACTTTCCTTTCCTTTCCTTTCCTTTCCTTTCCTTTCCTTTCCTTTCCTTTCCTTCTCTTTCCTCTCCTTCCCTTTCCCTCTTCTTTCCTTTCCTTCTCTTTCCTCTCCTTCCCTTTCCCTCTTCTTTCCTTTCCTTTCCTTTCCTTTCCTCTCCTTTCCCTTCCTTTCCTTTCCCTTCCTTTCCTTTCCTTTCCTTTCCTTTCCTTTCCTTTCCTTTCCTTTCCTCTCCTTTCCTTTCCTTTCCTTTCCTTTCCTTTTCTTTCCTTTCCTTTCCTTTCCTTTCCTTTCCCTTCCTTTCCCTTCCTTTCCTTTTCTTTCCTTTCCTTTCATTTCCTTTCCTGCCATTTCCTTTCCTCTTCTTGCCTTTCCTTTACTTACCTTTCCTTTAATTTATTTTGTTTGGTTGCATTTAGTATTTAAACACGATTAACAAAGCGCCAGAAAAGCACTTGGATATTCACACACACACACAACACACTACAGCCTACAGCCAATAGCCTACATTTTCTGCGTAACTTTCTTGGATGACCCTCAGCGCAAAGATGCTTACACATCAAAAGTATTGCATAACTTTTAGCTGGTTGACTTCCATTTTCTCTACTTGTTTAACTTTGTAAGATTACCAACAGAAAACGGGTAAAAGGACTATTGTAACGGAAAGTCTTCTGAAAAGCTTTCTATGCGAAGAGCAGTTATCGACAGGACGCTATTAGGACAGTATTGGGACTGAATTGGCTCTTGTTGAATTTATTACCAGCCTTCTGAAGTGCAGAAGTGCCTAGGTGGAGTAGGCAGGAGCTATGGCTTAGAGCAATGCAAGAAGGGATACTACACCACGGGGAAATGTGTTGTATGTATATCTTTACTTCAAAGACGTGTCCAAGTAGGGGCGCCAAATAGTGGCATATGTATATAGACTAGTTGGCATTACTTGTCAGTGGAAAGTTTGTAGAAACCCTACAGGGTTATTAGGGAGTGATAACCAGGCGATCTGAAGATTGTGGACTGGCTGTCAACCAAAGTAAAACACAACTAGTTCTGTTCCCGAAGAGGTTTTAAGACAAGGAAACTCTGGTCTGGAAAGGGTGAAGTATATTGATACTATAATTGACGTCTAGCTGTCGTTGAAGTTCAAAGTCAAGTACAGCGCAAAATCTATCTCCACGGTCCTATATTTTTGTCAGAGACTCTGGGGCTCTTCAAGATAGAGGTTGCTGCAATGAAGATAGTTACTATGTCAGCCAAGTGAAAATTGGACCTCAGCCACTGTTAGCTCGAGAGACTTCTTCAAAACTATCTTGGTGCTGGGTATAGCGACATGCCAGAAAAAATGCTACGCAGGTCTCTTGGGCCGGGCGAACACTTTGTAATGAGACCGAAGGTTTTTATTAAAAAGATTTAGTTCCAAAAAAGAGCATTAGATTAGCGATAGCTGATCCCAGATTGAAGGGTCTTGCTTTAAGAAAACTATTAGGTACACAATTTTCAGAGGGGCTTTATATTGCATCTTCGCGTACTGTATCATTGCACACTATGCCTGTGAGTGCACGTGTCCCCCATCAGAAGCAACACAATGTGGTGCTTAATAACTCAAAGTTTGCAGTTGAGATGCGGCGATGGTCGTTGGTGCCTTTCGCAAACAATCAATTCAATTGAATGCATGCCACAAACATACATAACGTTTTGCGTTTGTGTGCGTGTGGTTGCAATGATCACGATCAGTAGGCAAAAATTGCATTCAACAATGTAAGCAGCCGAGATGGAGCAATTGCTGATACGGATGTTGTTGCTGCTACATACCTACATATTTGCAGATGATGATGATGATGATCGTCGGCTACTTAAATTACAGCGACATTTATCACTAGCCAGACTGTCATTAAGTCGCCCCAAGTACACCCAGATGTATGAGTGCTTACATTTGTAAGTATTGCATAAAGTGCATTCAAAAGAAAGAGTGGTTTGTGCATATCGGAGCTTTATAAAGTGTTCTTAAAGATTTAGAGTGACTGTGCTCATGCTGATGCATTCAATAAATGTCATTATGATCAGGGTCATATATTGATGGATCACAATATTGTGGCGAATGTTATCAAGAATCGCTCATCTTCCACCACTAGCGTCACTACCACAACTACAGCTGTTTAGATACATGACGTGAGAGCGACAGAGGGAGAGGCAGCTCGCGTGTTTGCGAATGTGGCACAAAGAGGAGATGACGATAGATGAACGCTTCGAGAACACTGTTGCACGAATAAACCAGAAAGGGGTAGACATTTCTAGGTTGTGAAGCTGCTGTTTGCTAGGGTATATAAACCGCGCAAAGACAACGCAAATCAATCAGTTTATTTTGAAGTGTTGTACAGTGAAGTACTGAACAGTAAATTAACCCGCGATATTGTACTACGGTTTTTAGTACTGAATAAAGCGTACTACTTATTAAACAGAATCGGAGTGTTTTATTTAACGTACAGTGATCGAACTCAGGGAAAATAATCAAGGAATCATCGAATTCGTCACAATTGGTGTCAGAAGCGGTATTGTTAAATAAATACAAGGACATTGAAAAGGATAACAAGGACATTGAAAAGGATAACACGGACATTGAAAAGGATAACTAGGACATTGTAAAGGTAACAAGGACATTGCAAGGATATGGCAAAGTTTAATGACTTGAAGATCCAACAACTCAAAAACGAGTTGGAGAAACGTGGAATGGTAACAACAGGCAATAAGCCAGAGCTACAATCACGTCTACGCGAGGCTATGGAAGCGGAAGGAATCAACGTTGACGATTATGTTTTTCAGCTTTCGGAAGAGGGAGCGACGAAAATAGAAGAGCAAAAGGATACTCCGGATTCAGTGGCAAATGTGGACACAAACTCGCTGTTGGCTGTATTGGCTCAGATGTCAACGAATATAACATCAAAGTTTGAAGAACAGAAAACTTGTATGGCATCTCAGTTGGAACAACAGAAAACTTGTATGGCATCTCAGTTGGAACAACAAGAGACACGCATGGCATCAAAGTTGGAACAACAAGAGACACGATTGGCATCTCAGTTAGAAGAACAGAAGGAATACATGGCGTCACAGATCAAGGAAGAGTTGATGGAACAGGAAACACGCATAACGTTAAAACTAGAGGCACAAGAGCAAAGAGTCTCATCGCAGCTAGAAGTTGTCAGTGGACGACAGGATAAGATCGAAGCCGAGGTGGATGCGTTAAAATCTCGTATCCAGGAGTTGCAGCTGAATCGTCCAAGTGTTTCCACAAGCACGCCCAAGGTAAAAACCCCATCCTTTGACGGTTCTGTTCCTTTCCAGGTATTTAAGCTACAATTTGAGAAGACAGCAGCTGTGAACAACTGGGGCGCTGAGGATAAAGTTGCTGCTTTATTTGTGGCATTGAAAGGACCTGCAGCCGAAATCTTACAGACTATTCCGGACGCTGAAAGAAACAACTATGAAGCGTTGATGGGAGCCGTTGAAAGACGTTACGGCAGCGAGCATAGAAGGCAGATACATCAAATAGAGCTACAGAATCGCTTCCAGAAGGCTAACGAAACATTACAGGAGTTTGCATCGGACATCGAGAGGTTGGCTCATCTAGCAAACGCAGACGCACCAGTGGAATACATCGAGAGGGTGAAAATCCAAAGTTTCATAAATGGAATACGTGACGTGGAGACGAAGCGGGCCACCTATGCAAATCCAAAGAGATCATTTGCGGAGACGGTATCACATGCTCTAACTCAAGAAACCGCATCTCTTTTGAGCAAACCATTGTACAAAGCTCATCGTGTGGAAGTGGAGACGCCAGACTTGGTCAACAAAATCGACAAAATTTTGGAAGCATTGAATGGGGTACAGAAGAAAAGCGATGGCTCCATTAAGTGCTTTAAGTGCGGAAAATCTGGTCATATTGCACGTTATTGTGGATCTGGCTCCAATAATTCCAGTAATGCAAGCGGACGCAAGCGCAAGGCTGAAGGAGATGAGCAAGTCTCCCAATCCAACCAACCGTTAAACTAAAGAGAGTCAGCCGCAAGGGGCGTAGGCTGGCTCCCGCAATTGGATGCCCCATAATCTCTGTCTCACAGATCGGAAGGAAGTCAAGTAATGTTACTGTTGGAGGATTCGTGGACGGAAAGGAGCGTTTACTGACTATTGATACGGGCGCATCTCATTCCATCATTCGATCTGATTTAGTCAACAAAGGAGTGAGGCCATTACATGGAGCAAAGTTGCGTACGGCGACTGGTGAGGACACCCAAGTTCAAGGAGAAGTAACATGTGAAATCGCAATTGGAAATGTCACCGTACTGCACAATTTTATAGTGGCAGATATTGTTGATGAGATCATAGTTGGTGTGGATTTCTTAAGCAACCAAGGCATCAAGATCGACATGCAAAACAGGACCATGAGCTATAAGAACATGGATGTGCCACTCAAATTTGGTTACGAGAACAAGTACATCAGTAAGCGGGTACTCATGGAAGATAGTCAACAAATTCCACCGAAGTCGGAGGCAGTCGTTTGGGCAAGGATTGATGGAGATTATGGGACAAACAAATTGTGGGTTGTCGAGGCAGCAAACAATTCAAAGACGGATATACTAGTAGGAAAAACACTGGCTATGACAAAACAAGATGGACGTATACCGGTAAGAGTACTAAATGAGTTCCGATCGCCGATCAAGCTTTCCAAAGGAGCTATATTGGGACAATGTCAAGAGGTGGAGGTGATTATAAACTGTGAACAGCTCCAGGGAAATGTCTCTACCAGCAACAGTAATCTATCAGATAATATCACGGCGTGGACGCAAGAGCTCGAAGAAGACCACCAGAGTAAGGCAAACCAACTTCTACTAAAGTACTCTACCATATTTGACAAGGATGGCTCCAAACCAGGTCGGACCAATGTAGTGAAGCATCACATTGATACCGGTGACGCGAGACCAATCCGCCAAGCTCCTCGAAGTGTTCCATTGGCCAAACGCCAAGTGGTAAGAGAAATTATACAAGAAATGAGTGACAGCGGCGTGATCGAACCATCAGCTAGTCCATGGAGCTCACCGGTAGTGCTAGTGAAGAAAAAGGATGGAAAAATGCGGTTCTGTGTGGACTACCGGAAGTTGAACGACGTAACGAAAAAGGACAGCTATCCATTACCCAGAATTGACGATACTCTGGACTCACTATCTGGTACGAAATGGTTCTCAACACTGGACTTGAAAAGCGGCTATTGGCAAGTAGAGGTGAAAGATGAGGATAAGGAAAAGACAGCCTTCAGCATTGGAGAGGGGCTGTGGCAATTTACGGTAATGCCCTTTGGACTATGTAATGCTCCAGCTACTTTTGAAAGACTCATGGATCAAGTATTGAAAGGACTGCATTGGAAAACATGTTTGGTGTACCTGGATGACATCATCGTGCTGGGAAAAAGCTTTGAGGAACACCTTAAGAACTTGGAGGAAGTTTTCCAAAGGATCGCTGGCGCCGGTCTGAAATTAAGTCCCAAAAAGTGTGCATTGTTCAAGAAGGAAGTAAGTTACTTAGGTCACAAGGTTACTACGGAGGGAATTTGCACTGCTAAAGAGAAGATCGAAGCAGTAAAGGATTGGCCAAGACCGAAAAATTTACATGAGCTACGAAGTTTCCTCGGACTGTGCACGTATTATCGTCGATTTGTACCGAATTTCGCCAGCGTAGCCAGTAGCCTTCATGAGTTGACCAGGAAAAATATGTCATTTGATTGGAAGAAGGAACATGAAGTGGCTTTCCAAACCTTGAAGGAACGGCTGTGCACTGCCCCAATGTTAGCGTATCCAATCCCAGGCTCAACATTTATTTTGGATACAGACGCGAGCGGTTACGCGATTGGAGGGGTTTTGTCACAGATTGTCGATGGGCAGGAGAAGGTAGTGGCGTACTATAGCCGCACAATTGGGAAGCCCGAAAGGAACTATTGTGTAACACGAAGAGAACTACTGGCATTGGTGGAGTGCATCAAACATTTCCACAAGTATCTCTATGGACAGCGATTCCACGTCAGGACAGACCATGCAGCGTTGAAATGGCTTCTGCAGTTCCGTAATCCGGAAGGTCAATTGGCACGGTGGATAGAGCGACTACAAAGTTATGACTTTTCCATAGAGCATCGCAAAGGCAGCAATCACGGCAATGCTGATGCAATGTCTCGGCGACCATGTAACCTAGAATGCAAGCATTGTTCGAAAGCTGAGGCCAAGGAAGATGTTATAGATGTGCGGCTGATGACTATAACATCTACGGACGAATGGAACATGGATCAACTAAGGAAGCATCAGCTAGAGGACCCAGATCTGGTACGTGTGATGCAAGGAATCGAGCAAAACGAACGACCAACAAGAGAGGAGATGTCAGCAGAGAGTCCTGTTGCCAAGTCATATTGGGCACAGTGGAACAGTCTGAAATTGGTATCCGGTTGCTTACATAGAGTATGGGAAAGCGAAGATGGTCAATGCGCTCGGAAGCTGGTAGTTGTCCCAAGGAAGAAAATCTCTGATATTTTGTATGAACTACATAATGGTCCAAGTGGAGGTCATCTAGGAGTCACAAAAACACTGGAGAAAGTCAAGCAGAGATTCTATTGGGTTGGTTGCCGGCAGTCGATCGCGGAGTGGATCGCCAACTGTGAGGTGTGCATCAGAGCAAAGGGTCCGAAGTCGAGAAGCCATGGACAGATGAAGCAGTACAACACAGGTGCACCGTTTGAGAGGATTGCCATGGATGTAGCTGGTCCATTTCCTACTAGCAAACTCGGAAACAAATACGTACTAGTTGTTATGGACTATTTCAGCAAATGGCCAGAAGTTTACCCGATTCCAAATCAAGAGGCAGAAACCATTGCAGAGGTGTTCATAAACAATTGGGTAGCGAGGTTCGGTGTACCGATGGAGTTACATTCCGACCAAGGAAGGAATTTCGAATCAGTTGTATTCCAAGAAATGTGCAAGACATTGGGTATTCGGAAAACGCGAACAACTGCACTGCATCCTCAGTCAGATGGCATGGTGGAACGTTTCAATCGAACCTTGGAAGAGCACATGAGGAAAGTAGTGGATAAGTTCCAGAGAGATTGGGACACGCACATCTCCTTGTTCCTGATGGCATATCGCTCGGCAATACATGAAACAACGGGTCAGACTCCAGCAAAAGTAATTTTTGGGAATGATCTTCGGTTGCCAGCTGACTTGAAGTTTGGGATAAATGCTGATGAAGGAATAAATGCCAGGAAATCCACTAGCATCTTGGAAGAAGAAATGAGAGAAATACACGATCTTGTAAGACAACGGACGAAGATCATGAGTGATAAGATGAAAGCCAGATACGACAAAGCTATCAACTCGGAAGGTTTTAAAGAAGGAGATTTAGTGCTGTTATACAACCCACAACGAAAGAAAGGTTTGTCCCCAAAACTGCAATGTAACTGGGAAGGCCCATATAAAGTAATAAAGCGGATAAATGATGTTGTCTACCGCATACAAACTGTTGGAAGGCCACGAAACAAAATGAAGGTGGTTCACCTGGAGAGGCTAGCAACGTTTGGATCGGGAAATGTGTCTGATCGGGACGATCAGACTTAGGTGGAGGGCAGTGTGGCGAATGTTATCAAGAATCGCTCATCTTCCACCACTAGCGTCACTACCACAACTACAGCTGTTTAGATACATGACGTGAGAGCGACAGAGGGAGAGGCAGCTCGCGTGTTTGCGAATGTGGCACAAAGAGGAGATGACGATAGATGAACGCTTCGAGAACACTGTTGCACGAATAAACCAGAAAGGGGTAGACATTTCTAGGTTGTGAAGCTGCTGTTTGCTAGGGTATATAAACCGCGCAAAGACAACGCAAATCAATCAGTTTATTTTGAAGTGTTGTACAGTGAAGTACTGAACAGTAAATTAACCCGCGATATTGTACTACGGTTTTTAGTACTGAATAAAGCGTACTACTTATTAAACAGAATCGGAGTGTTTTATTTAACGTACAGTGATCGAACTCAGGGAAAATAATCAAGGAATCATCGAATTCGTCACAATATGATCGACTTTTACGCTATCTACGGGTTGAGGCGTTTTGAAAAGTATATTGGGGTGCTTCATTTGCGGGCTGTATTTTTTATCTGAAAAGGTGGTTTATATATCTAATTAAAAATAAATAAATAAAGTTAAGAAAATAGAAGAAATTAATAAAATTAAATAAATCTGAATAAAGTTAAGTAAAAAAAAATAAATGAAATTTAAAAAATCAAAAAAAAAAAAATAATAAAAAGGACGTGTCGGACTCGGGAACTGCCGCGGTAAAGCTATTTCAAATCACATTTTATCAACTTATGCAATTATAATATTTATGAAAACTCAATGAGCATATTTATGGCTTTAGAACAGTACAGCCTTAACCTGTTAACAGTATAGCCTATACAGCTACAATTTTATGTAATCGGCCTGTTGCTAACATCAGTACAACGTCACACTGTTAGTAGTATAGCCTAAATGTAGGCAAAGCTTACAGATCCAATTTTAATGTAATGTTATGTACAGCTCCAATTTTATGTTATCGGCCTGCTGCTAACATCAGTACAACGTCATAAATGTAGGCAAGTTATGTTGCCAACGCCGAACCTTTTAACATTGAACGTTACGAACTTTTTTAACATTAACATTTTTTTCATTTCACTCCCACCGCCAAGGCCTGCGATAAAATCTATGCAGTAGCTTTAAAAAAAATAAAATAAATAATATAAAATGAAATAAAAAAAAATAAAAAATAAACAATAAAATAAAATAACATAAGTTAAAAAAAATAAAATAAAATGAAATAAAATAAAATAAATCAAAATAAAATAACAGAAAATAGAACAAAATAAAAATAAAAAAATAAAGCAAAAAAAACACTTAACAAAAAATATGCCTCACGATTTCTCATGCGCATCCTAACGCATACCAATCTATTTTTGTATGCATTTATTAAATCAAAATCGCTATGACACGAGTCCACTGCAATGCCATCGAACGTCATGGCTATACAGTTATGGTGAATGCACAATTAAGTAAGGCGATTAAAAAATTAACCCTGTTGACAGTGATTGAAGCCCTTTAAATTAACGAACGATCGAGCGGCAAATCCAAAGCAAATCGATCATATTGTAGTTACAGATCATGATTGGGGTTGAATTCAAAGTTTGACATTCTACATGAAAGCGCGTCGCACAAATGTTTATCACAACAGCTCGAAACGAGTTACATAAATAAGATGAAGAATTATGTTCGAACAAAAGTTGAAATATGGAAAAAGGCGAGAGTGGTTCCACTATTAAAACCTAGAAAGCCAGCATAGCGGCCTAAATCAACCCTAACCAAATCAGAGGACTGTGCAAGTGGCACTGGACTTGTGAAAAGCCTTTGATACAGTCAATCACGCCACGCTCATACAAGATCTTCTTGAGATACAACTCTCTGATGGGTTAAAGAGGTGGACCGTTAATTATCTAAACTGAGGGCCGGCGTCGGTAAACTTTAGAAACGCTAGATCTAAACCCAGACATATTAGACAGGGGATGCCGCAGGGTGGTGACCTATCCCCGACACTGAAAATATCACCGACTAAATCTGCGGCGACACTTTTTACGACATGGCCGCACCAAGCGAGAATCGAATTAGACATTTACGTTGATGGCACTAAGCTATTAACTGTCAGCCACCCAAAGTTACTGGGGATGACATTGGATAATACTTTCTCATTTGCTGGTCATGTGTCTGCAGTGGTCTCAAAGGTACGAGGTCGCAACAAGATCCTCAAGTCACTTGCCGGCAGTACTTGGGGAAAAGATAAAGAAAAGTTGCTGAATACATACATATGAGGCTATTGGCCGACCAGTCTTTTACTATGCTGCACCCATATGGTCGCCTAACGTGCATAACACAAATTGAACGAAGTTACAAATCTACCAAAACAGTGCTATCAGAATTGCTACGGAAGGTCTCCTCATGTCTCCTGAGTCTCACCTCCATCAAGAGCAAAACTGCTCAATGTAAGAGAGCACGCGGAAATGCTGAACAGGCAATTCCTTCTGAACTGGCACAAGCCAGGACATCCAATTCGTCATCTTTTGCACACAGACCTGCCCCCAAGAAACATAAGGAAACATCTCCGTAAGCATTATGACGAGTTCCGGCATTATATTACCTTGCCGTTTGATCTGCGGAATCATAAGCGGGCTCTAACCGACATCCATACCTTTGTCAGATCTCGGCCTGTGAACCCCGTTTTATACAGTCTTCCGCCCGATATTGCTGAAGAAGAACGCACCTTACCAAGGCAGACTATTGTCAATATGGCCCAGCTTGTTGTTGTTGTTGTAGCGAGGTGTAGCCCTGCCTAAATGTCAGACAGGGTCACCCCGAGTGTATTGCTCTTGGCCGGGTCGATATAAGAAAACGGCCCGGGTCGTTTCGGCACGATGGGTACAGCACAAGTATTGGTACCGTTCTCGTAGAACCGGCAATACAAGAAACTAGCCGTGTAGGCCATGTAGGTCATTTAGCGTTACGCAGGGTGCACCAACTGGGAGACGACCTACTTTTACACCCCATGGCCCAGCTTCGGTCTGGATACAGTAACAGGTCAAACCCTTACTTATCCAGACTATATGACACCATTTCAAGCACATGCCTTGCATGTGGTATGTCCCCCCATCTCCACATCTCTTTAACTGTTCAACCCTTTTGAAACTGCACGTTTCCTTGGACTCCCGTTAGTAGAGCTTGATGAAGATATTCGGAATGATCATACACTCTAGGCAAGGCGAAGCATTGTTTCCTATTCCAACCGCCTGTACAGGTTAAAAATGCGATAGTTAAAAACAACTTGAAGTATCGAATATCTAAGTGATTATCGATAACGAGCGCTACCTATAAAATATCCAAAATGAGGCCGGTTGAGAACTAGCAAAAGCTATAGGTAAAATAATATAATAATATTAAAAACGCCCTAGGGTAGCTATGTTTATTTCTAGTTTTTTTTTAAGCTTGTTTCAAAGTACCGACATTTTAATTCACATCCAACTTACCCTGTAATTGTTGAAATAAATTTTGATTTCTGTACTTAAGTTCTCTTTATCAAACCATCGATATTAAAAAAAAATCAAGATTTTGAATTTGCTTTTACCAAATTTGTTTTAATAAAACCCAATTAAATTGATTGCAATTGAATAGAAATGGTTTCGAATATACTTCTTTATCCAACTCAATTGCCAACAGCAATTTCAATGAAATCAATGAAAACCAATTAGAGTAGAAAGTACAGATTTTGTACTACAGACATAATTTTCATAATTAAATAATCATAAAAAAATGTTTAACCCCTTTACGGACTCAATTATTTACATAAAAATGCTACTGTATGTGTACATTAGACCGCAAAAAAAGTATTTTTTTTAGCCTCAAGTGTTCTACGTAAACATAAAAAACGTAGTGGCATAGTTATAGTATTTATTAAGTATGTATGACTTAAATTTAGATGCATCTCTTTTCATAGATAGGTAGTCCATATAAAATTATAAGAAAATCAATCGAGTTTTTTCTGGACAGTGTAATGCCCTTACTTTTATATAACCAAATGCAAACAGTCGAATGTATATACATAAGTAAACTGCTCCCAGAAAAAGCTTACTGTAAACCGATTTAGTGATCAAATATATGTGCATGCATATATGTATGCATATGTTTATCTGTAATCTGAAAATAAAATCTATTCCGAAAACATCCCAAAATCTTACAGTATGCAATCATACTGGACGTACCCAACAAAAAATGGTGCGAGCGACTAATCTATACTTCTATATCTATATCTATACTATAGATATAAAATTCTAAACGGCTAAACAGCCGATACACTGGCCTAATTTTTTTATTCAAATTTTAAAATATCATAATCCGGTCATAAGAGGACACAAGGCACTTTTTTTTAATTTAAACCCTGCTAGACATGAATTACAGCACCCATCAGCTTTTTCATATTGCCTTTCAGAATCTGATGTTAGGAATAGGGATCGGGCTAGAGAAACTTGCCAAATATGTGGCGGGACGTCTGCCGGGTCAGCTAGTATTTTACATCTTTTTAGTTCGTAATTTTTAACAAATTAAGAAAAAAATGTTTACAACAAAAGATTATGAACCTAGAAACAACTGTTGAGCACGACTTTTCAATATAAAAAAAACTAAGGGAATCGCGAAATCACATCACGATAACCTGACGACTTAAAAAATTACCCTAAATTTTAAACCTATAAGATATACATTTGTATGTCCAAAGCAGATTTAGTTTAAAAATTAAACAAGCAAGAAATTTGTCTAATGAAAATGGTTTAAGTTTTATACCACAAATAAAGAAAACCAAAAAATTTTAAGCCGAAAATGGTTTTAATTTTAAACTAGAAAAGTTTCAAAAATTGTAAAAAAAAAAGGAAATTGTGTCCTTTGGCATGCTTCGTACCATGACGCCCCTCACCAAATTCGACTGCTATACGCACTGAGCTAAGGGTCACACAAAACGTTTGGAAAAATAATAAATGCTTTGAAAAACTTTCAAAAATGAATGAAAACGAAACATACAGTTTTAAGTTTTGTACAGAATATTGTTTCAATTAGAAAAAAAGAACTAGAAACTAAAAAAAATAAAAACTGTGCAGAGCTAAAATTGGTATATAAAGCTATTTAAATTGACATTTTCAGACAAATTTTGATTAACGAGAGTTAAAAAATAATAACAAATCAAAACCTATTAACCAATTTTAGACCGAAATTGGTTTTAATTTTAAACCAGAAAAGTCTCAAGAATTAAAAAAGGAAATTGTTCGTTAACAACAAAAAAATAATAATTTAAGTAATAAATTATTCGATCGGTCAAACAGTCCATGAAATTTTCTACTGGGAAATTGTGTCAGAATTGGAAGGACCGCGGCAATCCGCATCAGAAAATCTTTCAGAAAAAAAAAACAAAATAAAAAATTTTAGACCGCTATTTTCTGTCAGATTTTAAGTTTAAACCGAAAGAATTTACTACAAAATGTTTAACAAATCGATAAAACCGACGCAAGGTCTATAATTTAGGCTAAAATTTTTAGCCGTTAAAAATTCACAAATGCACAAATATTTATTTAGTAATTTTTAAGAAGATTTCCAAAGACCGAAAAAAAAATAATAATTTTTTTTACTCAAGAATAAGGATTATTTTGGGTTGTTTTAAAAAATAAAACTCAAATCGTAATATGTATGTCCTGAAACATTCGAAATTTCAGCTGAAAAATTTAAACTAATAAACCACTAGCTTCGTTCGTTTGCTGCTAATTACGAATAATTATTCCTGGGAAGGCGTCCCTTTAACACAAATCATGGCGAATTCAGCAGCTTTTTGACATTCAATTGAGAGAGAGAGCTGCAATTCGCAAGTTATTGCTGGAAATATTTTGTCCAGCAAAAATTAACAGCTGATCGTGACATGACAAAACAACAACAAAAGATGCAAATTCAAAATATTAGCCAATCAGAAATGTAACAGCTGTTTTGCCTGCAATTTTTTACTGAGTGCTGTTCGACAAAAACTCTGCAAATTTCAGATTTTGAGCTAGTTTCACAAAACTCTCTTTTGCTGACAGTTCTTTTCTGGATTTTCAAAGAAACACACCCACTTACTCTGGTAAAATTTGTACACCAGGAATCTTGTTCACCTCACTTTTTATGAAATGCACATTTTTTGTTGGGTACTTATTCAAATACAGGCATACATAATAATTAATGAAATGAATATGAATAGCTATATGTAGCTAAAGAAGGGCAACCAGTAGGCAACAAACCTACCAGTAGCATCCCAAAGTTCAGCGATATCAACAACAATAACACAAGAAACAAAATCAGACAGAAAACAAACAATTAAGACACTTCAAGATTGAATGCGTTTTGTATGCATTTATTAAAGATCCCTGCTACACATAAGAAATTGATCTAATAAATAAAAATATTGTATGACAGGCCAAGTTGTGGAAAAGACAGAGATTGAAAATTGCTATGTGGCGTATGCGCGTGTCCAAATGGGTCTACTGTGGAGCTAGCAACTTGCCGCAGCAACAAATGGGTGCTTATGGGATATGAATAATATGGATGCTGTGTGGCTGGCGCAATTGAATGTGCGAGTCACTGTGCTCAGCGTTAAATGAGGCGCAAGCAGCCAATTATTTTTTAACGCGTCGACGGTGGCACTAAGATGTGTAGCGCATACGCATACGCACGAAAACATCAACTTCATTGATAGTGAAATTGATAGCGAAAACCTCGCCCAAGACGTCCATTGACTTGATCTTGACTTGCACCACGATAAAAAAATCTGACAACGAAAAGGATTTGTTATGTCTAAATTTGTAATCCACGCAAAATTTATAGAGCAGGACCTCTCCGAGTCTTTCGAAACATGGTTGCGGAGAAGTGAAGTCTTCTCTCGACGAACAAAGATATCTAAACCAGGGGCGGCTCAAAGGGGGTGGTTTTCAGGTTCAAACCCTCCCCTTAGGGATCCAAAAAGTCGTATTTTTCACAATAATATAGAAAAAAAAATTTACACAAAAATATAGTAAAAAAATTTCCAAAAATATAGTAAAAATTACACAAAAAATATAGTGAAATTACACAAAAGATAGTAAAGTTACACAAATAATATAGTAATAAAATTACACAAAAATATAGAAAATTGCGCAAAAAAATATAGTAAAAAATACGTGGTATCTTGAATTTAACATTGCCCATACCAACAAATGTAGGTATATATTTTTTTGAAAAGCAACCCTAAAAGGCGAGTTTTGAGAAACTGTGAATCAAAAATGTTCGAAAAAAAGGCGTGAGTACCAAGTACTCGTGAAGTTTGATGTGTAAACTTGTCTTTTCTGCATGAAACTTCATTTTATAAATGCCTCGCCTATGAGTCATTTTTGACTCATCAATGAGTCATTTTTGACTTATCAATGAGTCATTTTGGACTCATCAATAAGTAATTTTTGACTTATCAATGAGTCATTTATGACTCATTCACGAGTCATTTATGATAATAAAATCCACAAATCATTTATGACTCTTCCACGAGTCATTTATGACTACAACTACAATATACCCTGCCTACAACTATAATGTACCCTACCTATGTATACTGCCTACAACTATAATATACCCTGCCTACACTGCCTAGAACTACAATATACCCTGCCTACAACTACAATGTACCCTACCTATACTGCCTACAACTATAATCTACCCTGCCAACACTGCCTACAACTACAAAATATCCTTCCTACAACTACAATATACCCTGCCTACACCGCCTACAATGCCTATACAATACAATATACCCTGCGTACACTGCCTACACCGCCTACAATGCCTACACTGCGTAACTTTCTTGGATGACACCCCAGCTCTAAGATGTTTACACATCAAAAAATTTTTACCTTTGACCCCGAATAACTGTTTTAGCTCACATGGGATCGATGGACATTTTTGAAGTTTTCTTTCCGACGGCGAACCTAAGCTCTTTGCCAAAATTTGGCTTTGTGGGAATTATTGCTATTTCAAATGTTTAATTTGACCGGACTATTATTGCTATTATTTTGAGGTTAGTTTCATCTTGATTGCAGGGTTTGTCTAAGTTTGGTGGGGCGTATATCTATGGATATACACCAATTTTCCACAAAGATTTTTATTACCACACAACGAAAATATGAAAGCTGATGATACGAGTACAGGGGAGCCCCCTAGTAGCAAAACTTAATTTACAAGAAATAGCAAAGGAAGAAAAAATTATAAAAACAAAATAAATAACAAAAACCAAAGACAATCCAATTGAACCAGACAATCCGACATTGAGTCCAATGAATGTGCTGAGTAAATACATGCAAATACGAAAACAGATTTTCCCACTTGATCCGATGTGGGATGACATGGGAAGAAAGCTGGGCGAGGAGTCAACGTCAATGCATGAAGTGTGTCGCCACTAAGCTGTTGTTGTTGTTCCGTTGCTGCTTTGCCGCGTGTTGCATGACAACCATGCCTGATACGCCGACTGGGTGGGGTGGAACTTGTTGCACCCAGACACATTACAGCTGGTTGTCGGTGTAGCGTCTATTTAGTCTCGGTTGCACTTAATTTCTGTAAATGCGTAAATTGTTGTACATTTTACAAGTTGCACAAACACTCTCAGTAGGATTACATATGTATGTTTTTGGTTGGGGGTTTGAGGAAAAGCCAGTGCGTTTACCACGTACGACCTCTGAAGCATAAAATACTTAAGTATATTCAACAAGCAAGTGAGATGGAAGTTCTTGAATGAGACTTGAGTTAAACTTATTTGTATTGCGTATCTGGATCAGATAACTTTAGATCTGTGGTAGATAGGCTATTACTAATAAATAATATGACATATGTAATGGTATGGTAATTTAAACAAACTTCTGGAAATTGACCTTTGTAGCCACAGCTAAGAAAAGTAACCTAGGTAGAAATGTGCTTTACTTTGCAGTCGGCGTGACTATTAAGCCTCAGTTTCATAAAACTTTGTGAAACTTTGATAGATGCGCGCCTCGTTTTTGACCATTTGCCAAAATTCTGCTTCGCTTTACGTTCCACAAACATTGTATGAAAGTGGAACCTGCAAAGTTTTATGTAATTCGGGCTTTAGCTCTGTTTGCCCGCCATCAAATTCTTTGGTCCATTGGACGCAGTCCAGAAAATAAATATAAAAGTGTAAGCAAATAATAGTTGCCCTCAAAAGAGCTATTGAAGTGAATTAAAATATAATGAAAGAAGCAAGCAGCTCAGCAACTAAAGTGTGCTCATAGTTCTAAAGTTTAATTCACCTAGTCAACATTTGGAAAATTTTGCACGACTCGTATCTGTATTTAGAAGGAAGTGACGCAATATCTGGAGCGGACTCGACTCTTTTCGGTAAATCATGTTCAGTCTAGACTCTAGAGTGGGGGACAAACCCACGATCATCGCTCTCTAAACTTCCATAACTGCAAATATGTAATGTATATGTAAGCTTACAGTGAAACCGACTACTCTATAGTTTATCTCTATGATCTTTTAAGTGACAGTGGCTACAAATCAATGGAAAATTGGATGGAAACAAAAATTAAAAAAAAAGTTAAACAGCAATAACACGCAAGTAAACACCACAACCAGTGCAGCTACTTACATGGCTACTTTAGTGCTTTTGTCTCGATTTTCCGCTTTTTGCCAAGTTTGGCTTTGTTTACTTTAAAATTAATTGGTAAATGGATACCAAAGCGAAATGTGAGTCTTGCTAAATCTAAGCGTCTATGACGGTTTCTCTCGCAATTTTCACCCCTCAATACATCTTTGAAGTTAGAGTTGGTGAGTATAAAAGTGATGGCGTTAAATTGCACATTGCTACCCACGCGATTGTAAAAGAGTGGTGTGATAGATCAGTGAATTTGAAAATTACTTTTCTTGGCATTTATAACCAATTATATAACAGAAACCAAAAAAAAAAATCCCTAAAATTTTGCACAAAGCTCAGGAAATTTTTCAAAATTTGCAAAACGGCCATCAGAATTTTCAACTTAACTTTTTTGTTGTATGGGAGAAATTACGCTACACCCTCGACGAAAAAAATTCTAAAAAATCAGGGAAATTTTTGCGCTACTTCTAGCTTGCATATTATTATAGTGACTGGCCTACAAAACGGCATACTCGGAGAAATTCTAAAAATTCTGACAAACAAGTTTAGTACACTGTCTAACAAAATTCAGAAAAATTTGAGTGTACCTAAATTTTTTTGAGTTAAGGTTTGGTGCCGCTATGTAACGTTCGCTATATAGCGGTAGCTATGCTCACCGTCATCGGCAGCACCGCTTTTCTGTAAACTTACATGCAAGTAGCGGTGACTTCAATCCATTTCAAATTGTAAATTTGCGTCCACTTTTCTTGTTTTTCTCTTTTATATTTTTAAAATATTTGTTTTGAAAACAATTAATTGTTGTTTTTGTAAACGTTGACGAAAAATTGCCACCGTCATGACGGACGCTATATTACATTACGGTGAACTTCACCATCTTCTTACTTTAGACTCAATTACTTTTACATGGCAGCATTTTTGACAACGTACTTCACCGCTATGTAACGGACGCTATATAGCGTCACCGCTTTCGAGGAAACCAACCCTTTAGGGTATATTTTTAAATTTTGAAAAAAATTACTAAATTTGGAAGTTTTTTCTTGAAGTTGTGATAATAATTTTTTAATCCGAACCGGCCTATCTCAGGTAACAATTAATTAATTTTTTGTTCAGATAGGGCGTACTTAAACCATATATTGAAATGGGGCTTAAATGAAAAAAATCTTAGTTGATCGGCCGACGATAACGCAGTACAGCAAAAATTGAAGTTTTTTTTAAAATGCCACCGGGTTTCTCAACGGTATGTATTGGATTTTAAGCGTGCTGAATCCGAATATGAAGTAAGATTTTTCGGGTCACCAGAGAATGGCTTTTAATAATTTCACAAGATTTTCTGGGGTACAAAAGTACAAAAAATTGGGATATTTTTTACAAATACCGATCTCCGAACAATTTTACAACTACCGATCTCTGAACAAACTACACTCTGCAGAGGTGACCCGAAAAATCTGACTTTATATTCGGATGAAGTACACCCAAAAGCTTTAGAAAGCGTTGAGCAATCCTCTGGAATTCTTTGACCGTTGTACGGTATAATTTGCACTTCGTATTTGAAGAAAAAAAAAATATTTACTGATATATCAGGCTACCCTCATTTTTATTTACTACCCAAATGCTACATAAACGTATGTTGTATCTATAATTGACTTTTCGCGATTTATTTGTACAGAAATTGGAGCAAACGTCGCACAACAATACTTTGTCCTATGATACTCATGACGGTACAGTAGAGCGCAAAACATTTTCCAAATTAAAAGAAAAATTTTGAAGCTGAGCTGTAAACTTGCAGTATGAAATTTTAAGTAGATTCCATAAAACAAAAAAACACTAAAAAAATCTAATATTTTAATACATGTTCCATTTTTTTGTTAGTCACTGTAAATCAACTTACTAAAGAGAAATGCTATCGTTTTACAAATAATACATTGATTATGCGGTTGATTAGTTTTGAATTTAAATAGCATATGGACATATGGACGTACACAAAATATATTTACATAATGCATATAAAAATTTAGGGTAGAAGGGGGCAAGTTAAGATAATTTTTTTTTTAACTAGCTTTTAGCACTCATAGGTATCTTTTATCTTTTATCTTAAACAACAAGGTACAATATGGCTCTATTTCTGTGTACAAAATTATAAGACCGTATACTTAAGTACAGTTGGTTATAAAAATTGACAAAAGTTAAATGACAACCATCGCTATATTTGCTGATTTACAGAAATGCAATCCAATACCAAGTAGACGCGAAGCTCTCGCCAAAACCACAACAGTTTGTTATCTTTGTTTATTAACATTATCCCTTTTAAATATTTGTTTAAAATGATTTCTTTTATTTTCTCACTTTTTTTTTAATTTTGCGTTATATGTTTTTGTATGTAATTCAGAATAGCTTGCTAAATGAATGTTATGTGTAAAAGTTGTGCATAAAATATGCTTTACTGTTGACAATTGACAGTTGACACTCATAATTTATGCAAATATGACGCATTCCAATGGTGGGAAACGAAAAAAAAAATAATAAAAGAGTAACGTTTATTATGCAGACTTGAAGATCAAGCTTGAAGTGATATTTTTCGAGTTGTGTTTGTATGTAGGTGTATATGAAGTGGTGTGTGTATACTAGGGTGGGGCAAAAAAAACGATTTTATTTTTATTTTTTTACTTTTTTTGGGTTTAAAATAGCACTTTTTTATTTAATTTATGGCTGTGATATCTATATATATATAAATGAAATGGTGTTCAGTCGTCACGCTAAAACTCGAAAACGTCTGAACCAAATCATATACTTCCTTCCAGGTCATGTTATAAAATCAGAACAAAATATTAAGGGGGCGTGGCACCTCCCATACAAACTTTTTTCTTGAAGGTGAATATCTCTAAAAGGGTTTAAGGTAGGGACCTGGAAATTGGTACAGAGCTATAGGATAACAACACTATTCTCACCCATAAAACTGGGGGTTAACCAAAAAGGGGACGAGTGAAATACTTCATAGTACATATCTCTGGAAGTATTCATTTTAGACTACTCAAACGTGGTAAGAGGTTAGATGAGATCGATCCCTACCACCTGAAATGAAATACTGCATAGTCGATATCTCTGGAAGTACTTAGCTGAGACCACTGAAATTTTGTGAGGTATATAAGATCAATCCCTGCCACCTCCAAAAAAAATGGGGATAATGAAAAAGGGGGCGTGGTTCCCCCTATACGAAGGAGATAGGGATATGGATTAAAATAAATATAGGGATCGGGTTAGAGAAACATGCAGGGAAATAAATTTGTGGCAGGACAACGTCTGTCGGGTCAGCTAGTATTCATATACATAGAAGCTTTTCACCGAAACTTAAACCGGCGATGAGGCACGCTTTCGCATTAACACAAAATATATAAACATATTTGGTCATTATACTCCATTTATGGCCAGAAACTAGAATTTTTGTATACCCTTCGTAAAAAATGAAAATCGATCTTATGGCCCACCCTAATGACATACATATGGAACTCAAGTACTTATAAACAGGGACCGCAAATAAGAGTTATCAAGCAAAATTTTAACCAAAAAAATCTTTATGAACTGGTTGTGCTACTGCCATAACGAGAACATAGAAACATTTTTGATAAATAACGTTATCGATTAGTGAAATGATTTTTTTGCATATTTTTCGTAAAACTTAAAAATAAAAGTTATTTTTAAATTTTTTAATTTTGCTTGGAAAATAACTGTTATTTTTTAATTTTCAAATTTTGATCACAAAATAAGCTCTATTCTTATTAACTCTATTTATTTTTCAATTTTTTTATTTCGATCGGAAAATAAGGGTTATCTAAGTTTTTAAATGAAAAAAAAATTAGAGATAACTCTTATATTCGGATCGAAATAAATAAGTTTAAAAATGACTCTTGTTTTGTGATTAAAATTTGAAAATTGAAAAATAACAGTTAATTGAGAGAGATAGAGTTCCAAATTATTTCTGGGGATATTTCATCCAGCAGAAACCAGCAAACATGAACAGGGGTGTAAAAGTAGGTCGCCTCCCAGTTGGTGCACCCTGGGTAACGCTAAATGACCTACATAGCCTGCACGGCTAGTTTAGTTTCTTGTATTGCCGGATCTACGAGAACGGTACCAGTACTTGTGCTGTACCCATCGTGCCGAAACGACCCGGGCCGTTTTCTTATATCGACCCGGCCAAGAGCAATACACTCGAGGTGACCCTGTCTGACATTTAGGCAGGGCTACACCTCGTTACAACAACAACAACAACAACAGCTGATCGTTATATAGCAAGACAACAACAAAAAATGCAAATTCAAATTGTTAGCCAATCAAAAACGGTAACAGCTTTTATGGCTGCAAGTTTCTACTGAATCCTGTTCGACGAAAACTTAGCAAATTTGAGAAAACTCTATTGCTGGCTGTTGGTTGGACAGCTTTCAACGTACACACATAATAAGAGTAACAGTTATTTGCGATCCCTGCTTGTATGTTATGTGTCAGAAGTTATTACTATTAATAACTGCTCACCGCAAAATTGCGCAAAACAGAAATGTGTTAATATAGAAATTGAAGTGTAAAATTTAAAATTTAACAAACAGTTCGGTGAAATTATAAATAAATACGTATACAAACATACATATGTATGTATGTACCCAAGTGTGCATCATGTTTCCATACCGTGAATAACCAATGAGGAAATATGAGGTGAACTGTGGCTTTACACTGAAACTTATTATACAACACAATAAAGTTATTCTGAAGGTAGTGTGAAAGAATAATACTAATTTCAGGGTAAACGTACTAAATTTACAAAATGTCTAAGAAATATTGAAGTATGTTTTTCAGCTTCACTGATAAATTTTAAGGTCGACCTTCTCAGATACGTCATATTTCAAATTCCATACATATATCCCAATTAACATTTTTTTTAGGTAATGCTGAGGGGCATCTGAAAGTCACCACTTTTCTTGGTACTATTGACTAGAATGTCACCAAATATTGTCAATAAATTGGTAACGTGAAGACCAGCAATACAAAGTTTCTTTTAGGATATTAACACATTTATCTATGTTTTTATCACCACAAACAAAACCTCTTCTACATATATTATAGACCACAGCTGGTAATTATTCTGACAATTTGTTACGCACGCCTTGCAAACATTTTCGTCGATTTCCAAATCGAACTGTCAAAATAATCGCGCCTCAAAGATCACAACAACAACCGCAAAGTGATGGCCAACAAACAGACAATATTTGGATGAGCAATGCACTTGAAATGAATCGAAATATGCTATTGGGAAATGCCACGGACGGACAAACATGAATTCATACATATGCGATGCAAGTACATACATACCCTGCCAACCATTTCTAGCCATGGTGAAAACAAAATCAAAAATTAGTGCTGTGAAATAGCAAAAATTACTGTGGTTAAAAGTAGGAAGCGAAATACCAGCGCAAAATCGCATATAATTCGATAACTTTCGACACGAATTAGCTACTTCCACATGGGTAGAAAATGAACCTAGCTGAACAAAATTGACTACTGCTTTATCCTATTTTTTGGTTAGCGCGACCTGGTAATTTCCCAAAATTTTATCCGTTGCTGGTTAGCAGGGTACATGCTATGTACATTAGGGTGGCCCATATTATATAGGCGAAAATTCAAATCAGGTTTATAGACCTAGGCACCCCCTACATTTTTAACTATCCTTTCTACTAGGATAGACAAAAAGTTTGTATGTTACAGAGTGCTACACCTTCTAACTACAATAAAATGAAAGTTTCGAATATTTCCTATCGGTTCCTGAAAAAAATTGTTGCCCATATCTGCTCCTCTTGATATAATCATGAAAATCAAATCTTACTAAAAGTGACAAGACGTATACGTAACTTTTTATTGTTAACGAATATGCAGACATATAAAAGCAAATAATTGTGCTGCATTAATTCCGCTGGAATGCTTTGAGAGGAAGTTAAAAAAGCACTTAATAATGATTACTGCAAGTATAAGTTTGCATTTTCTATGAAGTGTAGTTTCGAGACACTTTACTTAAAAGTAGATTATTTGACAAGTGTCTTGATGTTGTGTTATTTTTTTGAGTTGAAATTAAAATTTGTAGTATCATTTTTTGTATAGCTCCAAATTAGGTACTCCTAGGGAATGGACCATGTGAACTACTTTTTGTACATTTTATACCTCTCATGAGTGTAACTTATGCGCAAAATGTCATGAAGATATCTTGCTTTTTGAGCTAAAATTGAAATGTGTATTTAATTTTTTTTTTAGATCCAAGGTAGTTAAGTACCCCTAGGGGTTCACCGATTTCAACCATTTTTGGAACACATAAGATATGAATGACCTAGGACAGCTCCTTCAATTTTTTTTTGTTTTTTTTTTTTCAAAAATGTTTGGTGTCGAGCCACAGTGCGATTTACAATCTTACCATGAAGGCCAAACGAGGTTAATAGTACATTTACACCGCACCAAATTTAGCAGGAAAAAACAGAAGCCTTCTTGACTCTTATTTTATTATTACTCTACAGGTGTTTAAAACATCAGGGAGGTGCATTTTCTTTCGGTGGCTTTTTGTCTTGGTAGAATATTCTTGCAGGAAGGTGGAGCCAAATGCAAATTTGCCAATGTAAACGGTGTCGAACTGGCGCATTTGAGTTCGCCAAATTTAGTGCAGTGTAAATGTAAGTCAGATATTCACGAAACTCTGATTTTCACAAGAAACTAACATTTTAGCTAGACATTTTATTTTCTATAAAGCAATAAAAAAAAACGTTTTTTTTGGTACATCCAAATGTAGTTTATAGTGTATAATTTCCTTCATATTTAAACCACTGTGTATTCCACAAATCATACCAAACATCTTACCCAAAACTGAACGTCCCTTGTTGTGTTTACCCATACAACAGTTGTTGCTTGTGGTGGCAGTGTTGACGTTTGTTGACACCCCTGAATGCTTCCACACAGAAATGTCAGCATTTTATCCGCGCTTTACGTCTGTACCACCACATAAGCAATAAAAACACACACCCATGTCAGAATTTCACTTCAAAGGCTGATTTTTAATTTAATTTCGCTTGTTATTTACATTTCATGAATTTAGAAGTAAATTTTTTGGTTGCCAAAAAGTAGAGCAAACATAAGCCATTTACGCTGCAGGCTGATTAGAATTTAGAAAGAGGCCTTAAGCCTACGGGATATTCGTATTTACTCAGGTGGAAGGAGTGCCAACATCCTACCCATAAATGCAAACCTTCGCACTTTTTATGCTTTCACATGTAATACAATGTGCTTACGTTTAGCTTAAACACCAATCGTTTTATTGTAATTCCAAACGCGTGTTTTATCCTTACAAACGTGATGTTACACTTAACTTGATAAACATCCTACAAACATGCAATACCGTTATTCACCCCTCAAGATGTTCCTGACATATGTATTTAGCTATGCACGAATGCTTAGTATTTTCCCCGCAATTGCCGTGTTTTACGCCTAAATATATGCAATGAAATATGCCCGCAGGGAATTACCAAATCAAATGCTATTCAACAACTCCCGGTAAGCTTCTTTTTCGGGGAATGGACAATATGTAATACATTTATTAATGGCAAAAGTTTTTATTTATGTTTATCTTTACCATTCACTACAAATCTCCCAAAGATATTCTTTTGTATATCAAAAAGTATTTACGGAATGTATGTTTATTAGGGTGGTCCTTATAATTGAATGTAGAATTTGTTCCAGTTCACCCCCTAAATAGTTTGCACCACGCACATACTTTTGTATCCCAGTTCAGAATTCCCTATGGAGATTCAAAAAATAAAAATTACACATTACATTATAAGATAAAAATAATAATACAGCCCCACAAAAAAAAAAAAAATTCGGGGTTGGGGGATCAGACCACTCTTCCCCTATGTATTTTGACGCGCTGAACACGAATCCGGTGTCCGTTTTGGTCCAGCACGTCTGGATTTTTTCTAACCTCAAAAAATTTGTATACCACTAAAAATATGGCATGTTTTTTTAAGGTTAGAAAAAAATCCAGACGTGCTGGACCAAAACGGACACCGGATTCGTGTCCATCTCGTCAAAATACATAGGGAATGGGTGGTCTGATCCCCCAACCCCGACACATTTTTTTTTTTTGTGGGGCTGTATTATTATTTTTATCTTATAATCAAAATCGATAGTACTATGGTGGTTGTTGTTGTTGTTTTTAACGACGAAAATACTCCCCGAAGGTTTTGGGGAGTTGTGTCGAAATTGACAGTGCTTGGCCGAATATGAACCCGGTACGCTCCGGTACTCCCTTGAGGTACTGCCCGACTATCTTGGGAGCGATTTGATATGACCAGTGGAACCTTTTAGGCCAAATCATCCCTCCATTCATAAGGAAGGAGAAGATGGGTAATGAGAGGTGACAAGCATCATATCCGTAGATCAATAAACGAGTTAGCACGTCATTATCTATGTGCATATTAGTCGCCTCTTATGACCGGTATGCCAACCTCGGGCATATTCTAAACCCCTAACCCGCAGGGGAATCGAATTTTATGGTCGAAGTGTACTATGGTCGATAGTCACGAACAAAATTTGTGCGTGATATCTTCGGCTATATTACTATCGAGGTCGAGCCTTTGAAAGTCAGAGGATAAAATTTTCTCCCTACAAATAAGGCACACCCTAATGTTTATGCGTTGTTTTGTTCCTACCAGTGCATCCATATGCCTTCTTTTCCCGCCCTGCTGTTAGCAAGAGGGTTGGGATAAGCGTAATGTCAGCAAAAGTCTAAATAACGACAGACTTCTATTTTGATTGCCTTTTGTTTGATTGCGAGTGTTTCAGAGTGGATGTTGAGGACTGGTTTTGCCAAATTAAGGCGCCTGAGTAAACTGCCGTCAAAACAGATAACGAGTAAACCATTTTATTTGTTTAATAACAAAGGTTCATACAAAACCGCACAGTGAGTCTTATCCTGATTTTTGATTTCGGACGAGATGGCTGCGGTTTTTGGAGGCTGCGCTACGCACCTCAATAAAAACAGCAACCGAAAAATGTGTTCTATATTTCGAAAAAGACCTTCATATATACATCGATGAAGAGACAATTAGATTCCATCTAGTAGTTATATACTGATGCGACTACAAACATTTATTATACAGTAGCGTGGGTAGATTTATTTTAAGCAACTTCTCCGAAGAAGCTATAAGCCTAAAATCGGGTTAGACCCCCCCGGATTTCGCGGCAAAGTTTGACGTGGCTTTCCTTAAGTGAAGCACACAAAAACTGCATACCCCTAATTTCAAATACTTGTTAAAAATGTGGAATTTGGGGGGGGAAGCCCCTTTTTCTTTGTGAAACTTCATCGTGAATTTCGGGGGGTTGTATCTGGCGATTTTTCGCATTTTTACCACACATTATAATGAGAGAGAGAGAGAGTCTTTGATTAATTTCTTGTAACTTTCTCTTACAGAATACCGGACTCATCTCAAGTCACACAAATTTTATCTAATGCAATATCTCAAATTTAAAGGGCAATTCTTGGTAGGCAAAAAAACAAACGCTTTTGGCAGAATATTTTCACTGTGATCATCGGTTATTGGTTATTCAAAAAAAAAAAGTACCATTTTCGGGATCATTTCGGGACTGTTTTGGGATCATTTAAGTAACATTGCTATTTTTTATTCGAAGTGGTCCAAAACTGTTTTCAGATAGGGCGTTATTGGAAAAATTCCGAAAGGGGGTTTTTAATAAATTTTTCAAGTATTGCTAGAGTTGCTTTTCATTTCCAACTGGCTGTACCTGACCCTATATTCTCTAACTGTGAGTTTTGAAATGTACACTTTTTCCCATACATATTTTAAATTGTGAAAACGTAAAAATTTCAAAGCTCACTCTTAGAGAATCCAGGCCCTGATGTATGAATATTGGAAGGAGTTTTTGTCATCCTTTGTCAATTTTGGTTTTGAAACAAGCCGGTTTCGGCGATTCGCCATCTTTAATGTTTGAGACACTGAAGAGGGCAGATCGCCCAAACCGGGATATTACAAAACCCAAAATTGACAAGGGATGACGAAAACTCGTTCCAATATATGTACATCTAATACTTTTTTTTAATTTCTTTCTCACGTTGCATTAAAAATTAATTTCGTTTGAGTGTATTGGTGTCCATCACTGAATTGCAGGGTAGCCAATATAAAAGAAGTTACACTTCAAAAACTATGTGTCCTCAAACAGACGTTACTTTTCCTTTTTCAACTGGCTTTGTAAATAAATTTTGCTGATAAACATCGCGATCTATGCATGTTTATTGTGTATTTTTGTAAACAAATGCACGATAAAAATATTTTTTGCTAAGCGAAGATAAAATAAGACTATTGGCCTGGCAACGAACAAATAAATAAAAGGAAGAATGTTTGTTTGCGGTAGATAAAAGTACTAGCCTAACATGGCATATTAACAATTTTTTATTTTTCATAAACCTTTTTGAAAATATTTTTAAAATTCGTCCTACTGCAGAATTTGTATTAATTTTTTTTTTTTTTTTTTCAAAAAACCACTATAGATTTCAGAATTAGTTCAAAGGAACAAGTCAGATATCCTTCTTGGTCTCTACACTTTCTGTAAAAAAATACTTGCCAGCGTATAGTTTTGGGTTTAGTTGGTGAAGTTTTCAAACCATTAAAAAGTCGAAAACCACTTAAGGGCAAACTTAAAGGGTTCAAAAGCATCTCTTCTGTTTTTTCCTCAACCAAAAACCACTTTACCTTAAAACAATTGAAACGAAAAACTAAAAAAAATCATTCTATATAAAATAATTTGGTTGACGTGTGCCATCAACACCATGAGGTCAGATTAATCATTTCGTGCACGTGCACCGCCAGCATCGATGCTACTACTTCGGCAACAGAAAAAGTTGATGAAAAGAATAAATTTTCATGTATGAAAGATTTCGAAGCATTAAAGCTAAAACATAAAGTGTGATAAATGCAGTTGGACACGCGACTACTAAAACCGCAATAAATCTTTTTAATCTTTGTCTGTACTGAATTCTTCTAAAACAATGGAAACACAGAGTGCCTTGTGACCTCCGCTACTTAAATGTTTTGAAGGAAATTGTATGCTGAGCTTAATAATGAAAATAATATCCTATGTTCCAAAGTTTTCATTGGCGGTTTGATAGTTTTTTTAAAGCTCCTCATTGAAGAGACGTTTGTTTCAAAAAACACTGTTAGTTTTTTTTTTTCTTTTTTTTTTTGGGAAAAAATTAATTACCTTTTTATTCCCATCTTTTGCTTAGTCACATAAGGGTGGACTCGTGCCTTATGCTTAACCCACGATTTTTTTACACATTTCTATTCCATCATAATTCTGACTGACATTGGACTGGACTAAAAAAATTTTTAATTTTTTTTTTTTAATTATATAAATTTTATTTTTTAGAATGAAAACTACCGAAAAGTTTCAAAACATAATTTATTAATTTTAGAGGTCTATCACTGCTAGTTTAGTAGTGGTTCTTAGTGATCTCATTTTGGCTTTAAAACTACCACACTATTTGAGTAAAAATAATGGTATGAAGTTAATTTTCAAAATTTATACTAATATTATATATATTTTGAAAGCTTTTTTCTGGACCGAAAGGGTCAAAAACGAATTTGGAACATAGATTTTGAATCAGTTCGAGATGGCTGTAGGCTAAAAAAATATGTAATTTGACAGGTTTTGGAGATATCCCACAAAATGAGTGTTTTATTAGACCAAGTTTTCTAGATATTAACCAAAAAGTGGACCAGAGCTAGCTGGTATTTGTGCGAAATAAGTCTAAAATGAGTGTTGATGAGAGTTTTAACGGGGAGTCATTTTAAGTCCCATTCGGATATGGATGAAAAGGTGAAAAACAATCTGAAAGAAGAACAGCACGTGGAAAGGATGAAAGTGGAGTGGACGGGAAGAGGAATACATCATTCTAGCGCGTCTAATCTAAATCGCTTTCAGAATTTTACTAAGGGGTCTCGCTTCCGTCCTAACCTCAAAAACGATAACAAAACGTGGACAGTTTTTTTCAGTTATTTGCCGATCCTCGGCCCTTAATGAATTATAATATCGTATCTATTTATCGTTTTCTATATTATTTTTTCATGTTTGACAAATTTGGAAGCAAAAACGTTAAATCAGAAAACCATACAAATGTTTAAAGCCGAATTATTCGAAATCGCTCCTCTGAAGAAAGTTTTCACTCAGAACAATTTTGTTGGGTATTTAATTGCCTACTTAAAGGATTGCAGTTTTAAAGTGAGTTCTAGGTGAGTTAAGTTCTGAAACTTCTACAGTATTTCAGAAAAATGTTTTTTTTTTTTGCAGCAGTTTAATATTTATACAATTATTTCTATTGTTCTTTCTATAAATTTTATTAGGTTACTTAAGAGGGCAGTAGTCACACAACAAATTCTAATTTTTTTTGGCTTTTTATTTACCGTTTAATTAAAAGTGACTGAACTCTGACAGATATAATTTAAATGTTCAACAAAAGCAGGCAAATAAATACGAATTAGTTTGTATTATTATACTAGAGTTCGCCCAGTGGTTGAAATTCAACCACAAAACCTTATTTTATTTTCCTACCTTTTTGCTATTTCTTAAATTTTCCTTTTTTCCATATTTTTTATATTTTTGGTTTCTATACATTCCTATACATTTTGCCTTTTCCTCCCTCTTTACACCATTCAGTAATATAGTTTCAATGTTGATAATTATTTATGCTTCTTAGGTCGTCTTCATACGTATTTCTTTTCTTTCATTTGCTTTTATTTTCTTCCACGCAGAGAACGAACCGTGTTAGTCTTCCACGCTAACTGAACCGTATTAGTCTACGTTGGGAGCGACGATGTCTGAGCAAGCATTTGCTTCTCTGAATACCCACTCACAGATTTTGTTTTTGTAAACACTGTTTGTACCTACGCTCATGTTTATTATTGCTGCCAACAAAACAACTCACATTCGGACTCTCCGCAACTGCAATGAACACAAGTACAACAATGCAAGTGTACCTACATACATACACACATAACAGCGGCTCTATAAAGTGAATGCGTGTTCCGCACTTGTAGTGGTGTGACTTTCAAATCATATTATAATTAATTTTTTATTTTTGGTTTGTTGTCGCACACCCTGCTCGGCGAGACCTATCGATACATATCAAATTTTATATACCTTAGAATTGTGGTTATTGCAAAAAAGGGAGAAAACTTTTAACTAGGATAACTTTTTTATATCTTTTTTCATATTTTTTCACTCAGGAAATAGTGAAATTTTAGTAAAACTAGTTTTTTTTATTTTAAAAAGTCAAAAACAATGTAATAAGCTTACTTACTTAAAATAGCCATCTACCGCGTAGGCAATTTTAGACGTCCAAGTATAATAAAACGTATATAAAAAATCCAAAATTCCTCATTTTTAAATAATTGAAAGTAAAAAAAGTACACTATCTTAAAAGCTCACTAACATTTGGTGTTACCATTTCTATGCATGAAACTGTTAATTAAACATACTATACTAAATGCTATTTAAAGTGGTGTTTTAGTGCTGCATACTTTCTTTTTCATGTGCTTAGGTACAAAGTCGTAACCACCGGACACACCTTTACTCCACTTTCGAATGTGTTCGCCGGTCACACCGACATAAACTTGACCAGTATATAAATTTCAAAAAGCGTGTTTTATATTTTATTTCGCACAAAAAATTTGCACTTTCAAGTTTACCACTTTAAAACGGATACCTACATACCTACAATATACATGATTATTTTCTACAAGTTGAACGAAAACAATAGGGGTTCCTATAATTGCTTACATAATTAGGTGCATACCTACAAATGTATGAACATACTCAAAGTGTAAGTTCTGTGGCCTCAAAGCTCAGCTTAAAAAGTTGTTGCCACGAATGATTCAGAAAATAAATATCTACGATCAATTTAGTGATCAAAACATGTTGTCTTGACCTTGCTTTATTAATTAAAGATGGAAATATTCAGCTATTCATAGGCATATATATGTATATATAAGTTTCTCCGGACATATGTATTGTATAACCAGATACCTTTTGTTGTAGTTATGTATATACATATGAATGTAGGTTAGACTGTCCCAAAAGGTATAGAAAAAAATGAAGGTTCGAAATTTGATATATCGGTGCGTTATAGCCTAAATAACATGTGAGCGAAATTTTTATTATAGGATTACAGCAACACGTGCCGATTTTAAGTTAAAGTTTTTGCTAACAGTTTATCGCAAAAAATTTCATTTCGAAAATAACATAATATTAATATTTGGCTTATATTTAAAAGAGACTGTGTAACAAATCTACACCTTTAAATTTTCAAAAGGATAACAGGATTCTTTGCAAAAGGATAACAGAATTCTTTGCAAGGATATTGAAAAATCATATTCACGTGAAAAGGACATTGGAAGTTCAAAAGTATGTTAGTAGATTGCGTAACAATATGTTTTCTAGCAAAAATAATTTAGCACATCTCGAAACTTTGCAATTACAGTGCACGATCATAGGTACTACACGGCGTATGAGTAACATTTACCTGTTCATCTCATACTTGTAAGGTAAATTGGTCGATATCTCCAAAACGGATTGAGATATCGAAATAAAACTTACACTACTTTCAGTCCCACATGAACATCTTTTATTTGATAACCATATTGTAAAATCAATTTCTGGGGTATGTCCTCTTCATCTCCTGTGCATTCTTAAATATTTGTATACACATTTTCAGAACTTTTATTACAATATAATTTTTTAAAACACATAGAGTTTTGAAAAAGTTTAAGCGTAATAATTTTAAAGGATATTACTTCCATGTCCTTGAAAGATAAATAAAAAAAGTTATATTTTGCCTATATTTAAATTCTCCTTTAAATTAGTAGCCACACATCGACATTTTGTTGAATTTTTTCGGGAGGCGCTACAATCATTGATCCTTTTAAGGATATTCATCTCGTAGTAAAAAAATACCGTTTTACTAATTATGTACGAAGTCCTTAAAAGGTAAGGATACAGCAATATGAGAAAAACAAATACATAAATTATTAAATAAACAAACGCAGGAATATAAGAGTACGATTTTACTGATAACTCCAACTGCAAGTCGGTATGGGTTGCCGTGATCCGAATTACATAAAACTTTGTCAAGTTAGCTTTGATGCATAATAGTCAAGATTACAGGGTGGGTATACGTTTAAATAAAGTAACTTTGAAATTTCGGGACAGTCTAATGTAGGTATGTATGTTTGAAAGGTTAACTGATAAATGATTTTATTTTTTTATAATTTAAAGAAGACCAATAAAGCGCAATGATGAGTAACTATTTGACTATTGTGTAATTATGATTAAGAGCATAGCAATAAATCTGGACTATGTATAATGAATTATTAGTTTGATTTAATTATGAAAATTCTATACAGGGGAAATCTTATAAAAGTGTGCCCGACGCCACCAGTTCAAAGAGGTCGATTTTAGAATGGCACTGGCTAGAAAAGATCTGCCAATAACCTCGATCAGACCAAATCATTACACGAGAGAGAAAATCGGGGAATGATTTTGAACTTAGAAAGATTTTTTTTTGCTATCAAGAAAATCCAGTATTACTCAATTTCTAAATAAATAGGAAAAAACTTTTTTTAATTCTGTCTTGATAAACACTAAAGAGAGTTGGCCTGGGGATCCCGATTCGAATCTCACCACAACCAAAGTTTTTTTTTACGAAATTTGGTAGTTTTTGTGGACTTTTGAGCAGTCGAATAATTTTTATAAATTATGTAGTAAAAACCCTAGACCCGGAGTCGACAAAAAATTGGGCCAAAGTCCGGCATCTATTGAGAATGTTTTCCTCAGTGGCAGATTTGAGAAAAATATTTTTCTCCGTGTGGCCGCCAATTATTTTCCTGGGAGGCCAAAAAAACTAATACCTTTCCACTAAAAACTAATACTTTTCTACCAGGGGTCCAGATATGCCATCGCATGGGAGTCCAAATAACTGGAAGAAAAAATCAATCGGTTCCTAGGATTGAGATGTATACATGATGGTAATAATGAAGGTAGACCACTGGAAACGTGGTGCTATAACAGGGTGCTATATATTTTAGAAATTTTTGTATTGCAGTTACATAAATTGTCTTTATTTATCTACTAATGATATTCGTTTAGGTACATGGTATATTTCAGTTTCTCTGGGTGGCTTGCACCACATTAACATACATACATACCCGCACCTAAGCTCATGTGGTCCAACATGTGAAACTATTAGACATACTTATAATTTACATATGGTTTTACATATTAACTACTGTATATAAAGTTCTACATTTGTATACACATATTAATTTATGAAAGTATGAATAATTAATTTTAACTATTCGTACGAATTAAAAGCTTGTACTACAAACACTTGGGGAGGGAAATCGTGGGAGCATCGTACCACATGCGCAAAACATATTCACGTTTGTAGGTATGTATCTTGCCACTTAGTGAATAATTTATTAACAATAAAAAAATGGCAATGTGGTACATATGTATGTACATACATACCCTGCAGAGAAACCTTTAACTAGTCAGAAAAATACTAGTATACAACTAGAATTTTCTGGCTGAAGTCATACTGGTCAGGAAATATCCATTTTATATTAGTATACAACTAAATTTTTCTGGATGTAATCATACCAGTTAAAAAATACAAAATTTATTCGTTTCGTTTGCTTCTTTTTTCTATTATAATTCACAGATGCTTTTTCATGATAGGGGGAATATGAAAATAAAGGCAAATGATAAAATAAAGGATAAGTCATCAAAATTCTGGTTGAAATCATACTAGTCCAGGTTCAATGGTTTACGGACTAGTATGGGACTAGTATATTTCATACTAGTCCTTTTGGACTAGTATGGGGACTAGTTCATTTTATCATCCAGGTCTAGTAGTATAGGACTGGTATTTTACAACTAGTATAATTCTAGTATATCATGACTAGTAAATGAGTAGTATGTTCAGGTCGAAATCTGACAATTGACATTTCGTAGGACATCCACACGTAAAAAATATCAGTTGCTTATATGAAAAAAAGACAAAACACAGACTAGTTGGGCCCGGTGCATCAACTAGTTGTAAAGTAGTTTTCAACTAGTTGCTTTCGCTGCAGGGTATGTATCTAAACATACGTACATATACATAAATTAGGGGTATTAAAAAAAATATCTGCTCACCTCAAAAGTTAGTAATTGATAAGAAAAAGAGCCCCGCAAAAAAATAAGGGCTGTAGCTAAACTCCAAGGAGTAGCTATTTTTATTTTTCCATACATTTTGTATGGTAAAAAAATTATTTTCCAAAAAAAATTTTCTAATAATTCTTTTTAAATTTTAGGTGCTTTAAACATTCCAAACCTCCCTAAGATTTTCTAATAATTCTTATTTTTTTTTAATTTTTGATGCTTTATACATACATTCCAAACCTTCATACAATTTTTTAAAAGAATTTTCTGATCTTTTTTGAACATTTTTTCCAAAAAAATTTTTTGGTACTTTAAACTTTCCAAACCTCATTACATAAAGCGACCATCAAAACTATAAAGCTAATTGCAGCTATTTGACAACTACTAATTTTTGCTAGGCTTTTTATCTTATCAATTACCCACTTTTCAGGGGATAAAAACCTTAAAAAATAATTTTTTTTTATTATTTGAATCACCCTAGTGTATAACTTTTTTATGTGTAACTAAGTATGTATTGTTTATTTAAATGTGAATTTACGTTAGCGTAACCCGCATAAATATGCATTACAATGAAAAGATTTTAACTTTTGTTTATTGAAAACGTGAGAAAATCGTTTTAAAAATAAATACATTCGGAAGAAGGTTAAATATACTCGTATATTGGCATAATTACCTTTTATGCATCACACATTTTAAAGTGATTAGTTAAAATCAAATGCATTAAAACGCAGTGTTTCAATTTGAAGCGATCACATTTATTTTAAAGTAGATAGGAGATAATTAAAAAGTAGAGTTGTCCGATATTCGATATCATCATCATCATTTATTGGCGCTTAACCGCCTAAGCGATTTTGGCCGTTGCCTATCAAAGTACGTGAGTCATTCCTTTTTAGCGATAACTGACGCCAATTGACAGAGAGTTCAAGTCATCCTCCACCTGTTGTTTCCATCTCAGTCGAGGCCTCCCCCTTCCTGCTGCCGAATTCAGGTGACGATAGGATAACCTTCTGTGCTGGAGCTTCTTTGTCCATTCGCATAACATGGCCCAGTCAGCGGAGTCTTTGGGCTTTAATTCGCTGGACTATGGTCAGGTCTGCGTAAAGCTCGTACAGCTCATCGTTTTCCTTCGATACTCGCCGTTGGCATCACGGGAAGGACCATAAATCTTCCGGAGAACTTTTCTCTCAAATACTCCAAGGGCCATCTCATCTTCTCTTGACATTGAATCTGAGCCATACATCAGGACAGGTATGATGAGAGACCGATATTCGATATGTTGATATAATAATTTTCAATGGCGAATTTTTTTTTTTTTTTTTTTAATTAAACTGTTTTTAATGTTTAAATATGCCAAAACTTAAAAATAAGTAACAAAAAAAAATTTTTTTGGTCGGTTAAATTTTTTTTTTTAAACAAAATAATTGGCGGCTGCCGTGGTGTAGCGGTTAACTGTTCGGCCCTCTACACCAAGTCGTGGCGGTTCGATGCCCGGCAAAAGTAACATCAAAAATTATTTAGAAAAACGATTTTTCTAAACGGGGTCGCCCCTCGGCAGTAGTTTGGCAAACTCTCCGGGTGTATTTCTGCCATGAGAAGCTTCTCAGCAAAAAATTCATTTGCTTTGCAAGTGCCGTTCGGAGTCGGCAAAAAACTGTAGGTCCCGCCAACTTGTAGGAAAAACTCAAAAGCAACACACCACAAGTTGGAAAGAGAAGCTCGGCTAAAAAAAATCTCGTTAGAGGTTATGATAACCTGTTGGTATATCGCCGCCATTAGTTTTTTTTTTTTTTTAATTGTGGAGATATGCCAAAACGTAAAAATAAATTACAAAAAAAAAAATTTTTTGGTCGGTTTAATTTTTTTTATAAAACAAAATAATTGTGGAGATATGCCAAAACGTAAAAATAGTTTACAAAAACATAAAAAAAAAAATATTTTTTTTTACCTTAATTTTTGCTAGTCTCAAGATCTTCCACTGCTAACAACATTCTCGTAAATGGCTTGAAAACGTTCACCTTCAAAGAGTATTGAAACCAGGAATGGGCAATATTTTATTTTTGAGTGACGAGTGACGAAAAAATAAAAAATTTATTTTCATTATTAAAAAAAAAATTTGAGTGAGGTGTGATCGAAACTGTTTCCGGATTATTTCGGTACTGTTTCGGGAGAATTTCGCGAATGTTTATGGAAAATGTTGGAACTATTTTGGGATTACTTCCGGACCATTTTAGGGATCATTTCGGAGCTGTTGTTGGGATCATTTTGGTTACATGTTATTTTTGAATAAAAAATAACCGGTCACTTATCACTCAAAACTTTATTAATGATGAATAATTTTTTATTTATTTTTTTTTTTTGAATTATTTTTTATTCAAAATGGTCCAACCCTGACTGAAACTCAAAATTTGTTTTCCCACAGCAAGACGATACGTTAGAGGCAATATTTTTATACAACATCCAATTTCAAAGTTTTATTTAAAAACGAAACTCATTATGAGATGGGGCTTGCTTGAACCAAATTTTGAAATAGGATGTTATTTAAAATATTCTTAGATAAGGTGGCCTTCCAACAAATTTGTTGAATTTTATCAAAATCTAAGAGCTCCACTTATTTTGCAACAATACTTTAATATGGATGTAATACTCTTCATCATTGCCTCAACTTTCATCATTCTGTTCCATCAAATAATAATTCTTTATAATTCTGCAACAAGCTTTTTAATTACATTGCGAGCATTTTAATTATGAAATTGACATAACTTTGACCTCCTTTGAGCTGCATATAAATTAAGACCATACAAATAGAGACATCGGTTGTAAATGCTTTGCCCACGCACAAATGAAGTGCAGCGCACGCGCAAACGACTGCAATCACGCAAATCCATACAAGCGAATCAACAAAGAGAATTTAGGTACTTGATCATATTTTTTATTTTTTTTTTTTTTGCGAATACGCAAATGTTTACATACAAAGGTATGCAGTTGCATAAAGACTTACTTATTTTCATCTGAAAGTTAATTTTAATGCTCATGCGTTTGGGTCATTCGTTTGTGTCTGAGGTTACTTGGCTAATTTTTTTGGTCTTTATCTCTTTTAAACCTGAATACATTTTTATTCAAAACCTGTTTTACGTTTTACCATTGCAACGACCAACGCAAAAAATTATGCTTTACATAAAACTTATAATACATATATGTAGGTATGTATATTAAAAAGACCATTATCCCCCGCCCTCTTCAGCTACTGCACATATTAACCAACAAGTTTTTGGTGCAATTGCACTGATGACGCACTTAAGCTATGAATAGACAAAAAAACTTGCTGTAAAATATAAACGATGGAAATTGGAATAAATAATAAACACCTTTTTAAAGCTAAGAGACCCACAAAACCAATTTAGGCAAAAGAAAAATTATAAAATAACTAACTGACCCCGCAGACTTCGTGGATGGATTTTTGTTGAATTCATTTCAATAATTCATGATTATACCTATATTTTCTTTATTCGAAAAAATCATTTTGTGTGGTGCCACTTCCCCTTTTCCTATTACTCGAACGTTTCTTGTGGACATATCATTTATATCGTACACGTCCATGCCAATTCCCAGGTATCTGCGATACAAATTTGTAGTATCGTATATTTCCTTACAAAGTTCCAGGTTTCTACTTTGGACCCGTTTAAAGATACTTAGCATGAAAAGTTATGTTTCATGGGAAGTGCCACGGCCCTTTAACTCAAAAAACTTTTTTACACCACTTTTATACCCACATCGTACAAACACCTTCCAGGGTCGCACTTGGTCTACATTTTGGTCGGTATTTGGGAAAGCTTCAATTGTATGGCATACGACCAAATGCATGCTGAAAATCTGAGAAATTATAGGCTTTAGAAACAAACTGATAACGCCATTCGAAAGAGATCGCGAAGCTGGCTATGCAATAATCCCGAATTGCCCAAAACTCACAAACGACGTTCGCATTCTGAGGTAGCGATGTATAGATTATGCAAAATTGTGAAATTTAGACGTCTCAGCTTTCTTAATTTTTCGGCAACAAAACAAAAGGTTTTTAATCGGTTTTTTGTTATAAACCTGCTACAGAGAAGGTCCAGAAAGTAAATTTTACAGAATAGAAATCGGTTCAGCCGTTTAGACAGCCGCCGCGGTCATACAGAGTACATTTCATTTATATATATATAGATTATTTTGCAGTTTTTTTGCTTTTTTCTCGGAAAAATTTAAATTTTGAGGCCATTTTTGGGTAATTTTGGGGTCATTTTGGGATTACTTTTGGAATTACTTTGGGATCACGTTGAAACCCTTTTGGGATAATTTTGGGGTTATTTTGAGATCATTTTGGGGTAGTTTTAGGATCATTTCGGGGTCATTTTGGGATCACTTTTGGGATCATTGTGGGATCATTTTGGGGTAATTTTGGTTTCATTTTAGGATCAGTTTGGGGTTATTTTGAGATCACTTTGGGGTCATTTTGAAATCATTTTGAGATCATTTTGAGATCATTTTGAGATCAATTTGGGATCTCTTTGGCCTCATATTGGGGCCAATTTGTGGTCTTTTTTTTTCAAAATAATGACAAACTTAACTTTTTTTGAAAAAATTTAGTTTTTTTACCTTTAAGTTCTACTTCGGAAGTGGCAAAAAATTGTTAAGTACAGTAGGTTCTAAAATAGCAGACGAAGTTGCGAGGCAGGGCACGACCAAGCAGGTTCTTCGGGATAAAGAGCGCTTAGGTATGCCGTTTGCCACATGCAAGCTAATGCTGAAGGAGTACACACTCCGCCCAGCCAACGAAAGATGGCTGCAATCTCCAGGATGCCGGATATCCAAAGAAACCTGGCCGAAATGGGATCATAAAAGATCAAGAGAAATTTATGCCCTAAGGAGAAGAGAAATCTCCATACTAATAGGCGTAGGCACGCAGAAAGACTAGGTGTGCCCTACCGACGATGCTGTAGGAGTTGTAAGGATGTTCAGGAGAAGGAAACGGTGGAGCACCTCATCTGCAACTGCCCGGCTTTAAGTGGCGGGAGAATGCGCTTTTTGGGAGTTCCCTTCCTGGTTAGCCTACGCCAGGTCACGCAGCTGGACATAAAGGATCTGATGGCCTTCATCAAGTAATCTAAATGGTTCGAGGAGGAGTAACGGTGTCGGTTTAGGAACGGCAGTCCCGGGATTTTGGTATGTGGAGAATCCCGATAATACCGGGATTTTCCATATGCCCTTTTAATACTGGTCTAGGTGTGCCTCTGCGGCAGCCACTTGAACCTAACCTAAGGTGCTAAAATACTAAAAACAGGGGAATAAGTGAAATTTAATATTTGCATACTTTAAGTAAACAAATTTTTGGATTATTTTGGGGGCAATTTGGGGTCATTTTTTCGATATAATAATAAATCGACGTGCCATACGAAAACTAACACTTTTTTCAATTTTTTACTAAAAGTAACACTTTTAAAATTCTGTAAAGGCTTGGTTTCCTCGAAAGCGGTGACGCTATATAGCGTCCGTTACATAGCGGTGAAGTACGTTGTCAAAAATACTGCCATGTAAAAGTAATTGAGTGTAAAGTAAGAAGACGGTGAAGTTCACCGTAATGTAATATAGCGTCCGTCATACAAATATAGCGTCCGTCATGACGGTAGCAATTTATTCGTCAACGTTTTTGCCACCGTACTTTTTTGTAGCGGTGAACTTTGAAAGACGACGTCAAATTTTGTGACATTGGATTTCAAATTGAAAATAAATTTTTGAATTTCATTCGAATAATTTTATACAATTAATTTGTTTTAAAAAGGTAAGTTTTTATAATACCATGAAAATACATTTTACCATTAGACTTCGATTTGCAGACCCAGACATGGAAGGCTGGAGCGAAGTTCAGGACGAGGAACTTATTGATTTCGTCCGAAACAATGAATCGCTCTTCAACATACAATCGGCAGAATACCGGAATACAAATAAAAAACAACGGCTCCAAAAATCTAGTAAGTACTTTGTGTAATGTGTAAGCTCTCTCTTCTGTAGCCTGAAAAGAGAAAACTAATAGTCTGGAAGGATGTATAGGCAGTTTTTTTTTGTTTTTAATTTTGGGGGGTCCGGCCATGCTAGGGACCGTTACTTTTCGATTTTTTTTGTTTTCCATATAACTTTGAGTACACTTGACCTAAACTTATGATATTTCGCATACAGGCGTAGAAGCTTCGTACAATATGGATATCAAACGAAACCGGAAAGTCCCAGGTCTCATTTGATGAAAAAGGGTGATTGCCCAAAAACTTTCAAATTGCCCTACAATATGGGTAGCAAACGAAAGGGAAAGCCTGCAGGTTTCATTTGGACTTCGATATATTTCGATAAATTTATCGATAACTGAGTTATCAGTCGAAATACGATTGCCCAGAAATCTTAAATTTGCCCTACAATATGGGTATCAAACTAAAGGGGATGACACAAGGTTTCATTTGGACCTCGATATATTTCGATAAATTTTATCGATAACTGAGTTATCGGTGAAAACGTGATTGCTCAAAAACCTCAAAATTGCCCTACAATATGGGTATTAAACGAAAGGGGATGGCCCCAGGTTTCAATTGGACTATGATATATTTCGATAAATGTATCGATCGATGTCTGAGTTATCGGTGAAAATGTGATTGCCCAAAATAACTTAAAATTTTCCCACAATATGGGTATTAAACGAAAGGGGGTGGCCCCAGGTTTCATCTGGACTATGATATATTTCGATAAATTTATCGATAATTGAGTTATCGGTGAAAACGTGATTGCCCAAAAATCTTAAAATTGCCCTACAATATGGGTATTAAACGAAAGGGGGGTGGCCCCAGGTTTCATTTGAACTTCGATATACATATTTATCGATAACTGAGTTATCGGTCAATCTACCTTTCCCCATTGATGGGAATTTTGAAAATTTTAAATACTCTTGGTAAATGCTTCAGTATTCAATAATCTATATATAACAAGTAAGGAAATCTAAGTTCGGGTGAACCGTACATTAAATACCCAGCGGTAATTTTCAGAACGGGATAACAATGATATAGGCCCTAGGAGGATTTACCTAAAGATTTTACTATCTTAGCTATTTACCTTACCGAATTATGTCAATTTATGTGATTTTGAAATTTTCTCGTCCAATTTCATCACCTATATCGCTAGTATATGTTGTGCCAAATTTTATGAGTCTGAAGTAATCAGTTTAAAAGTTTTGACCAGTCGAATATTCCACGCCCACATTTAACCATTTATCAAAAAATCATAATAGAATGATTGGGGGGCTCATCCTACCAAACTTACCAATTTCATCGTTCTACCGTAGTCAGTTTAAAAGTTATGAGCCACGCCCACTTTAGAAAATTGATCAAAAAATCATTTTATAATGACCAGAGGGATTCACCTAAAAAATTATGTCACTTTACCCATTTCCGTTACCGAATTATGTCAATTTAGGTGATTTTAGAAATTTTCGATATCGAAAAAGGGGGCGTGGTTATCATCCGATTTCGCCCATTTTCAATAGCAACCTACCCTGGCCAAAAAGTAACCTGTTATAAAATTTCATGCAAATATCTCAATTTTTACTCAAGTTATCGTGTACACAGACGGACGGACGGACATGCCTCAATGAACTCCTCTTTTCAAAATTCTGTACTCAAAATTCCGGAATCAAAATTCTAGGTTGACAAAATTCTGGAAATCGGAATTCCGCACTTCCTCTGCTTTTTTTGCCTGTATTTCAAAATCCTGGTTTTTCATAATTCCGGAATTTACGTTTTCCGGAATTAATTCTGGAAATTTTTTCCCCAAAATTTTTAGCAAAATCGTGTATTTTTTTTGGAACAACGTCGATTGTACCGTCCATAATCCAGCAGTCGCTCTCATTTAACAACTGCAGCGAAGATTTTGTTCCAAAAATAAGAATGCATTCGCCATAACTTTCTCACTTAAAATAAATAGTTGGAATCATGAATGTAGAATTTCCAAAAAAGCAGAATTTTGACCCCAACCCGTACTTCTGCGACATGGGTATTATATGAAAGTTAACACAACTTTTAAGGGGAATTTGTTTCAAGTCCAATGTCCGAACCCGTTTCCGAGATATCGACCAAAATATGGACCAGGTATGACTCAGTAGATATTTGTACGATATGGATTTCAAATAAAAGGCGTTTGCCGAGCTCTTAACAAGGAGGAGTTCTCTTGTCACAGAAATACCTTCAGAATACCTGTCACAGCTACAACAACTGAAATAAAAACGAAAAATAAAAGGCCGAACAATACAAGAGGAACACCGCGGCAGTTGCGACGTCCGGTGCTTGGCCCACCATCTTCCATGGCCATCGACGCACCTGGTTTTCGATGGCCCCTTACCTGTACTCCTTATATACATACATAATAAGAACGTGAACATTGCCATTTACATATTTTATTTATAATTCAATAATTAAATTTAATTACATTGTTGCTGCTGGAATTGATTTGGGGGTTGGTATTGTTCGTGCGGCGGGCTTATACAAGGGCGGTCTGTTGGTGTTGCTGGCGCTATTGTTTCTATTAGCGCAGTTGTAATTGTTGTTGGGTTTTGCAGTGGTCGAATTTAGGGTGGCCCCGCTATTGTTGTTGTCGTTAGCGCTGCTGTTGGCCGTTTGTGGACGCTGTTGTAGTCCTTGTTATTGTTGCAGCATTGTTGTTATGCTGATTATTGCAGCGGGCTAATGTTGTTGTGGACTACGCTGTAGATGCTCGTTGTTGATGGCGTTGGCTTTTGTTGTTGGCGCTAGTGTTGCGCGGCGCTGTTGCTAGCACTATAGGGGACGTATGTTATCTAGTTATTTACATAATGTTGCTCCTGCCACGGCACTGCACCGATACTATTAAAATAATCCTTGAAGTTATCGCGAATTTGACTAGGCGTGTTTGCTCCTCGTCTATTATTTTGATTAAGAGGTAATAAATTGTGTTCAGGTAATGGTAGATTGTCATTGTTTCCAGCTTGAATAGGAGCTGCAATATTGGCATCACGTAAAATATTATGCAGTATGCAAGCACTGGTAACGAGATTGTCTGTTACATCGGGCGCTGTTGCAATAGGTTGAAAAAAGAGTCTAAAAAATGAACAAAATATGCCAAATGTATTTTCTGAGGTTCTCCGCGCCCTGGAAAGTCTATAATTGAAAATTGCTTGCGATTTGTCGTGCAAGCTTTGTTTTCTGGGATATGGTTTCATTAAGTGCTCGTGCAGTGCAAAGGCTTCATCGCCAACGAACACATAAGGCATATTTATATCTGTACCCGGTAAAGGACTTGGTGCTGGGAATTTCAACACATCATTTTGAATTTGTTTGCCAATATTACTTTTTAAGAAAATGCCTGCAATAATCAAATTATTTGATAAAGTTTTTCAAGTTCATCAAATTTAGCATAAACTACCTGCGTCCCCCTCTCTCCCATAGGATCCCACATCAACTGCTATAAATTTGCACTCAGCGTCAACTATTGCCAGCAAAACTATAGAGTAGTACTCTTTATAATTAAAAAATAATGATCCGCTATTGCTGGGTGCTTTTATGCGTATGTGTTTTCCGTCAATGGCTCCCACACAGTTGGGAAAATTCCACATTGACATAAATTTTTGTGATGTATTTTTAAGGAAATCTTCCGTGGGTTGTGGCAAAATTTCGATCATTCTTTTGACGATACTACTTGCGACTTGCTTGATTATATACGATATCCATGAATGGGATACCCTATATTGAAACGACAATGAACGAAATGACTCCCCAGTAGCAAGAAACCTGAAAAAATCGATATGTAATTGTATTATATTTCCTAGGTGATAGTTGCAGCAAACGATGGACATATGTTCGCGACTACTATGTAAGGAGAAGAGGAAAGCCTAGTACTGGTTCGGCCGGTCATGCAGCCAAACGAAGGAGTCAAAGTTTAGGGTTTCTTGATGTGTACCCTGCCGCAAAGAGACGGTAAAACTTTTTTCTATATTTTAATGCAAACTTTTTTCAGTTATGTATTTTTATTATTTAGTACTACAAGCAATGTGAAAGAATCAGCTACAATGGAGAGAGAGCATCAAGTGTTATCACATACAACATTTGACGATTCGGTGGAGTATCTCTTTGATGAGTGGGAGGGTGATGATGGTGGTAGTGCGCAGGAGGGGCAAACTAGTCAAGATGTGGCTTGCAGCAATGTTATAATAAGTGAAATGCCTGCCCAATCCCGAGGTCCGCCAGCTCAGCAAAAAAAGAAGACGGCAAAAGAAAGAAACTCCGAGGAAAGATTGCAACTCCTGCGCGACATAGCAGAATCTCGAAAAAAAAACAGATGTTGAGCTGGATGAAAACGAATTATTTTTTGGCGCGATGTCAAAAATAATGAAAAAATTGCCGCCCAAAAATCAGGCATTAATCCGAATGCAAATCGGATCTTTGGTTGGCCAGGCAGAAGTAGATTTTTTGACAGGCACTTTAATATAATTTTTACTATTTTTATTATACTCGCCAAGGCGAATCCATTTACAAGGTAGTTTGGTCCCGCCATTTGGTTTTTTCCTGGCCTATTTGCGTTTCAGCTGTAAAATTTATTATGTTGTTGCTTTGTCTGACACATTTCGCGCTAGAAAACAAAAACAAAATACAAGGAGTGTGTGCATGCGTGTAGAGCTGAATTCGATCGAAACCACCTTGTATGAATTCGCCTTGATACTCGCTTACCGTTAAAGCGCCAATACAGAATCCTTGCGCAAGTACCGTTAACATAAATATGTGCAAAAAAGACTTTTTTTACATAAAGACCTCAAACAAAGTGTTCAATATTCATTTCTGATCAAGCATTTTTCATCAAGTTCCCAGTCTTGTGTTAAAATCTAAATTTTTTTGATTTCAGAACAGTTCTTTGCGCAAATAGCTCAACCAACGCACACACCACACAAATACTTGTGCAAATGTATTTTTTGTTGAACATTATGAATTAAAAAATATTTAATAAAATTTAATTGCATAAACGAAAAACTCGCTTTGTTAAAGTAGGATATTTGGGTAGCATGATTGGCCAGTGGCCACTCTGAATAAATATTTCAACGAGAGCAACCGGATTCCATTTCGTTCCGCTCTATTCAGTTTGAGAAAAGTTTGAACAAATTGAAAACGAACGTTTGAGATTTGAGAAGATGATTGTTTCTCAAATGCATCTCAAATTGAGATTAGCTTAAAAATGCTTTGCTGGCTTTGGCTCGAGAAATGTCCAAATTCTTTTGAACCCACTGAAAAGTTGGCCCAGTGGCAGCCTCACTTTGCTTGCTTGGAACGTTTAAAAGCGTCGAATAGCCCAAATCTCTGTTGTTGTCTTGGTTGTCTCATCCTGTATTTTTGACAACTTTTGTAGCTTCTATTTGGCCATAGACGCTTTCAAAGGAAAGCAAGGTAAGCCTAGGCAAGCAAAGCAAGCGTATATTGGGTCATCAGCTTAACGTTTGAGATTTGAGGATAGGATTGGTTCTCAAATTCATCCTCAACTGAGATTTGATAAAAAAGTTTGTTGGGTAGTTCAAAAGTTCACACATACATATGTAGTACCTGGGTGACCGAGCTTGCTCGGTGCTATCAATTTAGCGCTAAATTTACTTACCCAAAATGATCCCAAAATGACCCTAAAATAATCCAAAAATAATCCTAAAATGATCCCAAAAAGACCCTTAAATGTTCCCAAAATGATCCGAAATTGAACCCAAAACGACCCAAAAATGATCCGAAAATGAACCTAAAATTATTCCAAATTGGTCCAAAAATAATTCCCAAATTACCCCAAAAATATCCTTAAATGCACACTAAACGATCCAAAAAATACACCAAAATGATCCCAAATATATCCTAAAATAATCCCAAAACCACCCCAAAAAGACCCTCAAATGTTCCCAAAGTAACCCAAAAATTATCCCAAAATGATACAAAAATTATCCAAAAATGGCTCCAAAATGAACCGAAAATTACCCAAAATTGTACCAAATTAATCCGAAATTGAACCCAAAATGATCTCAAGCAAGCCCCAAAATTATCCCAAAGTGATGTTCTCAAAATAATCCTAAAATATCCAAATATGATCCCAAAATACAAAATACAATTACAATACGGTAAAATGGTAACCCTGGGTGGCAACCCTACTTGAAAATATTTTAGCTGGTATGTCGGCGACAATACCTTTACTTTGATACCCAAAACTACCCAAAAATGATCCCAAAATGACCCTAAAATGATCCCAAATTGGTCCAAAAATAATTCACAAATTACCCCAAAAACACCCTTAAATGTACCCTAAACGATTCGAAAATTACCACAACATTATCCAAAAATGATCCCAAAATAATCCTTGAATAGTCCCTCAGATGTTCCCAAAATAACCCAAAAATTATCCCAAATGATGACCTGGCAACCCCCAAATGCATAGTCTTAGAATCAATCATACTATCTACATACCAAATTTCATCCAAATCGGTCAAGCGGTTCTCGAGATAGTACCGGATATAGAAATATATTGTGGTAAGGTGGCAACCTCACTTGAAAATATTTTAGTTGGTATCTCGCCGAAAATACCTTTCATATGATACCCATATTGGCATATCTTGCTCCATAATTAAAAAAAAAAGGATTGGTGGCAACCCTGTAAACCGCCCCAAGTGGCAAGCCTAAAGCAGGTAGTCTTAAAATCGATCATTCTATCACCATGCCAAATTTCAGCCAATTCGGTCAAGCGATTCTCGAGATAGTACCGGATATACAAATATATTGTGGTAAGGTGGCAACCCTAGGTGGCAACTCTACTTGAAAATATTTTAGTTGGTATCTCGCCGAAAATACCTTTCATATGATACCCATATTGGCATATCTTGCTCCATAATTAAAAAAAAGGATTGGTGGCAACCCTGTAAACCGCCCCAAGTGGCAACCCTAAAGCAGGTAGTCTTAAAATCGATCATACTATCACCATGCCAAATTTCAGCCAATTCGGTCAAGCGATTCTCGAGATAGTACCGGATATACAAATATATTGTGGTAAGGTGGCAACCCTAGGTGGCAACTCTACTTGAAAATATTTTAGTTGGTATCTCGCCGAAAATACCTTTCATATGATACCCATATTGGCATTTCTTGCTCCATAATTAAAAAAAAAGGGATAGGTGGCAACCCTGTAAACCGCCCCAAGTGGCAACCCTAAAGTGGGTAGTCTTAGAATCCATCATACTATCTTTGTGCCAAATTTCATCCCAATCGGTCAAGCGGTTCTCGAGATAGTCCGAACATACAAAAATACAAATATACAAATATACAAGATTAACTCGTTTAAAGATATTAGATAAAGATATTAGATATCGTCGCACAGCGCGCAAATCCGCGTATTTGCAAAAAGTAGTACCGCGTATTTGATGGAAACCAAATAGTGTAGGAAGAAGAAAAAAACTAATTTTTTAGCCAAACCGCCGCACAGTGCCGCGACTCCATACAAATGATGGAAAAAAATAGGAGTGGTCAGAATTGGCTGGAACTTCATACCTAAAAGTATTATCAAATTGTATGAAGTGGTGGCGTCATAGACCGCAAGTGGCTGCCGGATGTGGCCCGAGAGCTGCCACACTTGTGCATGTAAATGCAGGAACAAAGTGAATCGGATAACAAAATTGTTGTTGCTTTTGCATGCACATTTGGTATCCCTATTTGAATCACTGTTAACTGGAAGCCCGTAGCCGGTAAATGTATTCGATATGGCGTTATGTTAAACCACCATTAATCGATTACATTCATTGCATAATGTTGGTTGGCTCAGCAGTTTTATCTGGATATGGTTATGGGAGATTAATTTAACTTAAAAGTTATTGCAAATCGACAGAGAAACATTTGGGTTTGTATTTAATACATGGTACCATGATTTAGTATATATTATTTGAATATATATCCAGTGAAACCCTTCTATAAACATTTTAGTTACCTTAAAAATATTGCTAGTTTCTGCTCAGCCGAAATTGGTGTTGGGACGCGATTTGTTGGCTTCGCGGTAATGTCACTTCTTATAAAATTAAGGACGTAGTCGAAGAGAACGGGAGTCAGCCGAAAATATTGGCGAAACTTGCATTCGTTGGTGTTAAGGTGACGCAATACCAACAACTCAAAGCATCCCTCTTTTGACCGCTGTTTGAAAAGCTCTGCTTCAGGTTCTCGTTCACGCTCCTCTTCAGAAAGCTCCTCATCCAAAATTATTAACAGAGCCAATTCTACATCATCCATTATAAATGTATGTATGTATGTATTTTCTTTTTTTTTGTCAGAAATAAATTACCGCAAAGGCCAGAACCCTGAGTATCTGTTTTATATCTCCAAATTTGACTCGAAACCCTATTTTCTTATAGCTCGCAATTAATTAGCAGCGTAAATACCAAACTGAATTTAAGAAAAAGTTTGAGAATTTGACTGACAAATTATTATTTATATTATTTGACAAAAAAGTTACGTTAGCCTGACTTTACAAAAAAGCGGTAAAGCTAATGACGGTGAAGATAGCGTTGGGAATGTAGCGGCCGAAAAAAAGCGGCAACGCTTTTCGAGGAAACCAGCCCTTAAGAAAACTAACACTATCAATTTGTGTCTGACGAAAACTAACACATTTTCTTCAGAGAAAAAATGAAAGTGTTACTTTGCGACATACACACAATTTTTGGCGTTAGTTTTTGTATGGCACGTCAAAATGAAAATCTTTTTTTTTTACCTTTAAGTTCTTCTTGAAAATGTCAAAGATTTTTTAAGCACAGTAGGTTCTAAAATACAAATAAAAAAGGGGAAAAGTAAAATTTAATATTTGCATACATAGTTTTTTTTCTTGCAGAACTTTCCCACCAAAAATGTATTCAATCGGAACAAGTCCATTCCCATTATTCAAAGATTTGACATGGAACGACCCATATATAACAGTTAATCCATGCTCAGTTCGTTCCAACACTATTTCTGAGTTAAAGTTTTTCAACAAAAAACCATGAAAAGTCTTTCAAGTGCGACCAAACAAACGGAATTGGTTTTAATGAGTCAAGTTCACGCCTGCGCATTCTCGCATTCTCATTAGGCGCACGACGTGATATCTTAACATTGACATTTTGCGTCTTCAAGCAATGAATGTGGGAAAATAGAGATAAAATGAGCATAAACTTTGAAACGCTAATGTTTAAACATATGTAGGTAATTGATATTTGCGGCATATGATGGCTGTAAAACCATTAACGGCATTATGAGAGCATAAATATTATGCTTTCCAGAAAAAAAAAATATGGCAAACACCGCAACTTTAAGTTGAAATATTTTTTAAATTATAAAGAGATTGCCCACTAAACAAAAAATATCACAAACTGTACAATACGAAGAGTTCTTATATCGCAAAGGTTATCTGATGCTTTAATCTTCCAAACTTCTGTGCCATACCAAAGAGAATATATCAACAAGAGCCACCACTCGTTATGAAAGCAACGAACAAGATGGATGCCGTTTTCTTTAAGGGTTTCGGTAATTTCGATATAAATATGTTATTGTCTAATCGAAACAAAATGTGTAAAAGAAAATAGACGAGAACTGAAATAACACAAGAGTCGAAACAAAAATTTACCAGCTGTCGAATTTACAAAACTGAGGAAAACAAAATTACCGAAACCCTGAAAGAAAACGGCATCCATCTTTTTCCTTGCACTTATAACGAGTGACGGCTCTTGTTGATATATTTTCTTTGACCATACCTAGATCAAAAAGATAATGATAAAACAAATTTATATAACGTTATTTTTCTTCTCAATTACCCCTTCCGTTCAAACTTTGAAGCAGCATTTTTTTACATTTGTTTTACTATGAAAAAGCTCTAGCCCAATCCTTTTCGTTTACTGGGTTAACCACAAGACACGCTTGCCTTTGGCACATTCTAATGTTGAAAACTGTGATAATGACAGTAACGATCAAAAGTGATGATTGTCATAGCGCTCAAATTGTGCCCAGACACCGCGTCTTTATTGTGCAAATATACTTAAGCTCCGACGTTCAATTAAACGAACGTTGCCTAGGCATACATAAAAAACATTACGAACACATATGTAAGTGTTATATTTAAGCAAACACAACATGTAGCGCACATCTCACTCAACGGTAATAATAAAATAATTATCACGAGTAATTACTAAATATCCAGCAAACACAGTGTCTAACGCTAGAGAAGAGATATTTTGATCGCTACATAAGGTAACTAGGCTCAACTAATTCTCGAATCGAGAAAGATACCAGATAACGACAATACAAATCGACTCGAGAAGGATACGAGAAATAATGTAAATTCTATTTCCATTCGAATCCCATTAAAGAACGACATTAGTTCTCGATGGGAGAACTATGATTTTCTCGATTTGAGAATTATGACACTATGTTTCTCGAGTCGTTCTCCAACGTTGGAGGTTTGATAATGAGGCTTGTTATCTAATCTATCTCTAATCGATATCTAACTGCAGTGTTTGTTGGGTACTACCTAGTGACGTGTGATGTTGTGACTCAAGCTTATTTTAGTTTTCGACAAAACTGTCAGGATATAATTGGACTTGACTTTTATGATGTATGTGTGAATTAAAAAGGAGGTTTCTAGCCTATTAAATATATCGCCGGTTCCAAAGTAAACAGAAGTATTTCAAAATTTAAATTGTTTTTGAAACGGCATTCAAAATTTCATTTTTACAATGGAGTTCTATGAAAAAATAAAAGTTTGAAATGCTGTTTTATTTTATTAAATTTTAAAAAGTAAATACATCCGTTTACTTTGGAACCGGCGATATGTAGATCAGGAAATTTAGATGAGTTTTGAAATTGATTTTTGTTCCCTTTTTTCGCTTTGAAAAGCAAATTTTTTCATATTTCGAAAATTTAGAGGTAAAAAAATAAGGTTCGAAAAAAAATGCTCAAAATTCTGGTTCTGTAACAGGTAAGATATCTCTTAGTCCGATAACTAAACCGGTTTCAGAGATATCGGCCAATACATATGTGGACCAGAGGTGACTCGATCAAACGAAAGTTCTCGTTAGCAACTTTAACTTTAATGTCATAAGAATTGCGATTTATTTTAATATCTCAGCTGGTTTGGGAGATATCTTCTAAAATGAGGACGGGGAAATAGAAGCGTTGAGGGTTCGCGTTGCTCTACCTTTGAGCGGTATAACATCCGCCGGGTTCTGCTAGTTTTAAATATTTTGAAATTCTAAAAACTAAAGCTCGAATTTAAATTTTCGGCAAATTTTTTTTTTTCGATTTCAATCTGAACATGAAAAGACCCAAGTAGAACTGATAATGCAAGTAACTATTTTGATTTTGTATGACATTTGAACCTTAAATTTTTTAGTTAATCAGCATGAAAAATTAATAAAAAAATATTGAATTAGTGCCGCTTGGCATGATATCAGAATATATACGAATAAATCTAATCGATGCATTGTTGCATTTAAAAATTTATTACATACAAAAATCAATTGCTCCTTATCAGTCACCCAAATATTTTCGATCCAAATATAAACATTAGGCTGGTAAATTTTTTTTTCTAAACCCTCTCTAATATTAATTTGCAGAGATCTATTAATGTATATTTAGATTTTTTTAGAACTAATTTATGTTTGCTTTAAAACTCCAACACAAACTAAAGTTAAAATATTGAGCTAGGAAAAATTCACCGTTGCATGGTTTACTGATTTCACGATTTTACTTTGCAAATACATCAAAAACGTGAAACGCTACATCCGAATCTATTCTTTAGACAATTCTATTCCCTTTGAAACATTTTCCCCCATCAAAACGTGGAATCAAGAAACCATAACAATCCTTAAAGCTTGATTACTTTGGAACAGCCGGACTGCTTAAAATTTAGACTGATTTGATTTTTAACAAAACTTCACTTATTACTTCAATCTTTCGGCAGTTTATACCAAAAATTACATCAGTTCTAGAAAATTCAAACTTCAATAATACAACCTCTAAAAATTAATATTAAGTTCTAAAAATTTTACACTTTTTCATTCTGAATTATAATATTGATATAATTAAAAAATATATATATATATATTTTTCATCTCAGGCTAATGTATCTACACACTTACTTGCATATTCTTCGGTATGATAAGAGTCCCTCTATGTATGCTCATGATAAGATAACCCACTTTCAGTTCATTTTTCGTTATGAGAAATTAGGTGCAAATTATGTAAAACGCGAGTAGGACTCTTTTTTATAGTAAAATTTAAGAGAGTTCACTCTCTTCAGTGACTGACAGTTGAATAAAAATTCGAGTACCAGTCCTTGTCTTTCAGGTAATATGATATACTATGAGGCAAGAAGAGTTTTTGCAAAATCTAGAATCGTTCTAATCGTTCTTGAATTTTAGGAGCAGGTGGCAGCATTTTTTGTAAAAATTATAATAAATTACTAGTTTCCATGTCAAATCCTCCTAAACTTAGAAAAATAAAATAAATATGGGTAATATAGGAAACAATTATATCTACCGACTGAGAATTTAATTGGACACCTCGAATTTGAAAATCAGACAAACTAGGTATGCAGTAAAAATTATTTTTGAATAGGTGGCAACACTTTTAAAACAAATGTCAAAATTCTTGCACATCTACAAGCTAAGCTCTTTTATTTGACGTCGCAACTTTAAAAGTCGAACACACTATTCAGAAAAAATTATTTCTTAACAGTGGGCAACCCTTTTCAAAAAAAATGTAATTTTCTCGCACATCTTAAGGGCGAGGCCTTTCATTTGACACCTCAGCTTTAAAAAACATACAAAATTACGCGGGAAAGACTAATTTTTTAACAGTTGGCATCCCATTTCACAATTTTTTTAATAAATGTTCCTTCACATCTGCAGAATCTTTCAAAAGGTCCAAATCTGATGCTCGGCACCAAAAACCCCTTCGCGTGTTACAAATATACAAAAATTATGTCACAGTTCTTCTACTTAATTGTTGCCACTTAGAACGTTTTTTTTTGGGGTTGCCACTTATCTGAATTTGTTTTAAATATGTATGTAGGTCATTCATCAAGGTTCTCCGTTTGTTGTCATATACATATTTGATTTTGAGACAAATTTCTTAAAAACACCCCAGTGTGCGGTGGATAACCCAATAACACTGGGTGAACCCATAAAACTAAAAACACGGGGAAAACAGATAAAAAATTAAGTACCTAGCAAATCTTTTATTTACGCTAAATAATAGTTTTGTACTTAAATTGTAGTCGAACAAAAACCACAAAAATTCAGTGTCAGTCAGTATTTTTCACTTTTAAGCTACAACATGCCAACAACAAAAGCAACTACGAGAAATAAAAGTGCACAAATGCAAACGAACCAAATAGTCAAACTAGCAATCAACAATCACGAAAATCGCTTTTGCTGAGCGACCAGGTCGACCCGCCCAAAAGTGGCCCTTGGCACACGAAATGGTACACTGCACTTCAATGCAGACCCACTAGCTCACTAAACTTTTGCACCAGAGCGGGTTGGTGGGGAGGGCTGTAAACAAAAAATTGGTGACGGACGGCGCGCGATCACGATTTTCGACGACGTCATTGCCCCCGTCTGGATGTCGACGACCAAAAAAACAAAACACAGCCGAGTTGACCACCACCACCAGTATGCTGCTGTTGACAGCGAATGAAGCATTGAATGTGTCCATTCGTGCAGCAAATGCATTATTGGCCTTTATTGCGCTATGGACGTGGCATAAAAATCTAAAAATATTTTTGGTTGATTTGTCGGCATTTGCCATGGCACGAATGGCGATTTTACTGTTTTTTTGCTGGCGCGACTTTTTAACTTTTTCTCTTGTGGTGCAAAAAAAAATAGAAAACTAGAAAAAAAAAAACAACAAATTTAGTGCATTCAACTGGTACCTACTGCAATTCATTTACAAGCTTCTATTCAGATTGGAGAGGTCGTGTGTTAGTGTGTGTGTGTGTGCTGTTGTGAAGTGCAATGCTATGCTGCAAATGAGTCACACCACCGACCGCGCTCAGCTATTGAGCTTTATGTGGTGCATGATATCAGAGCGCAGCGCACCGCACCATTGACCTGTACTCAAGCGTCGAAGCCTCGGCGAACATTCACTGATTAGTGGCAATCGCGCAGCACCAATTCGATATGGCTCACGTGCGCAATAGGTAAACCATATACAGGGTTCTTGCAATTCACACACACATATTAGCTCTGATCCCTTACTTTTCTGACTAAAACTACTAGAACTGTCAAAATTAGAAAATCCGCTCTCAGTGCGAGAGCAACACCAAGGAGTACGGGATCGCTAAAATAGTAGAACTGTCAAACTTGATCGCTTGACAGTTCTACAACAAGTAGTCAGAACTTACCAGCAAAAAATCTGCTGACTAAATCTTGCAACTCTCTCACTGGAGAGAACTCAGTTTTCTGCTCTCACCAGTCAGAAAAGTGGAGTACGGGATCACTTTCCTGTAGTTCGTGACTGTTTCTGACTAGTCACTCCCAACAAGCACAGTCTCTAACGTTAGAGAAATGTTCGTCTTTACGTTAGATAACTAGGGTAATTCTTTTATTATTCTCATTAGAATTCGACTCGAAAACTATAGTTTTCTCGATTTGAGAATTATGTATAATTTTGTTGGAGAAACGTTGTTAACTTTATTCTTACCTTATTTATGCTCATTTTTATTGCACCCTGTTTAAAGCTAATACCGACCGACCTGCTTGAACAGCTGCCAAACCACTTTTTACTACATTCCATTTTTATATACTTTAATTGCTATAGTTTTGTAATCTGGATGGCTCATATTAGGGATGGCAATGCCTCGAAAAATCCCGTGTTTCTAATTCAGCGCCCGGCAGAAATGAAATTGAGGGTGTTTTAGTCCAAGAGCGGTCATCGCAGCAATGAAGCTTGGTGATCTGCTCTTGTTACGTCTCTCACTAGCAAGCACCCATGCAACATCGTATGTTGTTGAGTCGTTGCTTGCTCGGGAGAGACTGAGCACAGCAAACGCCATCCATTGATTGGTCAGTGCGATCATAGCTCTCTCACAAGCGCAGCAACAATTTCATTGTTTGAGAGGGCAAGCAAAGAGCGTAATAATCTGTGTGAATTTTGTACTCAGAGTTTCCACTAGCTGCCGTGGATTGTTCTAATTAAAAAAAAAAAAAACTCAGTATGGCAAGAGAGGCATTGTTGGTTACATATCTGCCAAAAATGTATTAGTCTGAAATGACCCCTGGAGAAGTCCCAAAGGGCCATGTCACTAAAGCCTCAATTACATAAAACTTTATTTTGACTTTACTCCGGACTTTGACTTTGACAGATAAGTTAAATAAACGTGTTTAAACGAGACATGGCAAACAGAAAACCTCAAAGTGGAAGCAAGGTTAAAATTTGGCAAACTCGCAAATTTTGCTTGCTTTGACAATCAGCTGTTTATGACCTTGCTTTAATTTTAATTTTTGCGGGCGCATGTATCTTTGTAAAACGAACTAAAATTTGGTATAGTTAATTTTTTCTTTATTAAATTACTCAATTTACCAAAACACTCTGAACGCATACCTCTGAAGTTGCGCGCCAAAGTTTTGAAGTTTCAAATTTCAGGTGAGGTTAACAAAGTTTTATGTAATTGACCCTTAACAAATTGAATATAAAAACTCAATTGGAAAACGGTAAGAAATTACTAAAGGTGATGGCCCAATGCACGCTTGCTTTGCTTGTCTTGCTTACCTAGGCTTGCCTTTCTTTTCTTTGAAAGCTGCTATGGCCAAATTGAAGCTTCAAAAGCTGTCACAAATACAGGATGAGACAAACAAGACAACAACAAGGCAAATAGTAAAGCGCTGTCAAATAGAGATTTGGGCTATTCGACGCTTTGAAGCGTTTCAAGCAAGCAAAGTAAGGGTGCCACTGGGCCAGCTTTCATATATTTCAGTAGAGTTCAAACGAATTTTGACATTTCTCGAGGCAAAGCCAGCAAAGCAAGTGGGCATTGGGCCATCAGCTTAAATGAACTTGTCTTTCGATCATTCAACTGAAGGAAAACGCCCGAACCTAGCCTTCGCCATGACCTACCGAAGTAGTATGAGTCCCGGATGACAGGCATATCTTTGGATTCGGACGATCCAGACAAGAAAGCGCATGAATGCCAGGAGTATTACAAATACAGAGATTACTATGTATGTATACTAGATCCCAACAACAATGTCAGCCTGGAAATTCATCGAAGGATAACTCGTGTAAACAAATGCTACTTTGGGCTGAGTAGGCAATTGAGAAGTAAAGTCCTCTCTCGACGAACAAAAACACACTATAAGTCACTTATCGTACCCGTCCTTCTATATGGTGCAGAAGCAGGGACACTGCAGCATCTGATGAGGCGCTTTGGGAGTATTCGAGAGGAAAATTCTTCGCAAGATTTATGGACCCCTAAAAGTTGGCGACGACGAGTAGATATAATGATGATCTGTATGACGGGACTACAAAAATCACACAATTTGCCATCTCTAATACATATTTATGTATGAAAGCATGAAAACCACATTGGCATAGAGCAAAATTTTGCCATTATTCACCATCGCTTTTGCATAAAAATCGAAGCCCCTACTCAAATTGCAACCCTGTCGCTTTACTAGTCAAAAACTTGCCCATATTTACCGCTGCTATTTCGTTTACCTACCAGCAGGCGACTGCACCCATTTCATTGCCGTCACTTTTTTTTATAACCGACAGTTATCTGGCGATTTTAGTGTATTGAAGCCGTGCTTTTTTTTTTTGACCGCTTCGACATTGTCACCGCTTTATGTTTTGGCATTGCGCTACAGGCACGCCCATTTTACTGTTTTATTACGTTAATGCAAATATCCTAAGAGCACTAACATAGGGGACAAGCTGTCATTGAACCTTCATTAAGTTTGACTTTATTAGTACTTGTTGAAGGTATGAATGACGAAACGGGTATGAACTTATTCATAGACAGATTTAGCAAAGTTGTACTTTTGTATGTGGATACATGTAGGTATGTCGCAAAGCGGTTTCTGAAAACAGTCTTTGAAAACCGGAAGAAAAAGCCGGCATATTTTAGTGCTTTCAAATGTGTTCGTGTATGTCAGGTTCTAGAGTGCAGGAAGCGTCACAGAGTAGTGGCACGCGCAGCTGTAATTTGTAGTAATGACTTTTTCAACATTTTCATTTTATTGCTCTCCCCCCCTGTCACATCTATGGAGTTTTAATGCAATGCCAAAATTCAAGGCTCGTATTTTCTTTGGCTAACCAACAATAATGTTCAATTCGTGATCGCATTTATAATCGTTAAAAGTGCATAACCTCCCAGAATGGATATCCTTTCATGCCGTTAAATGTCGGAATTCATTCGAATTCGAATTTTGAAATCAATGCGCGCCTCATCGATTGACAGCATAGCTACAAAAACGTCAATGAACTGTCAATTATTGAAGTGTTGGAGAACTAATGAATGCATGTTTGTAATTTGTAAGCATTAATCATAGGATATTAGGGTGAGGAGCCAGAAAACTATTGAACACCATTACAAAGACTGAGTTGGAACAAAGTAAAAAGTAGAGACCGACCATGATTTCTTGTTCAATTAACATGTCTTCTTGTCAAATATACACTTTTGTATAGCTAAACCAACACTATATTTTGTTAATTTAACATTTTTTTTCTTAGTTCCACATAATTCGTGTTTAAAGAAAAACCTTGTTCTGTGTACGAGTTTATCATGTCAAAACCGAACAGCCTAATGTATACATATGGCGCAGCATAAAATATGTTCTATTCATTAAAATTCCTTCATCTTTATTCCATTTTATTCCTATGGAGGTATGTAAATACAATCATTCATCATACATATCTTTCTCTTTTACCAATTCAATCAGTATCCATTTTATTGTTCCGTTGATTGACACCAGAAATACTGATCAAAATAATGAATACTCAAAGCATTCAATTTCTTATGCGATCATACATAACAACAAACATATATGTATATGTATGAAGGCATTTCATCATCATCAACATTGGCAACCAGTTCTACAGAATTCTAAAACAAATTTAAAACACACCCTTTCCAAAGTTCTTTTGTTTCGTAAATAAAATTCTTGTATTGGAATTTCTGTTGAAATCTAGAAATCAAATAAAAATTATTATTACTCAATATATTTTATGCTTATCGATCATCGAAATAATCAATTTAAGTCTAAATGGCACAGGCAGGCTGGAATTAATTTTGATATGTTGATAACTATGCATAACAGAGTTGGGCACAGTGCATTAAATTTTCAATTTCACTAAGAGGTTATCGGAAATCTGAGGGAGCTATTTATCACTATCCCTATTCCTATCCCTATCACTATCACTATCACAACCACTATCCTTATCCCTATCCCTATCCCTATCCCTATCCCTATCCCTATCCCTATCCCTATCCCTATCCCTATCCCTATCCCTATCCCTATCCCTATCCCTATCCCTATCCCTATCCCTATCCCTATCCCTATCCCTATCCCTATCCCTATCCCTATCCCTATCCCTATCCCTATCCCTATCCCTATCCCTATCCCTATCCCTATCCCTATCCCTATCCCTATCCCTATCCCTATCCCTATCCCTATCCCTATCCCTATCCCTATCCCTATCCCTATCCCTATCCCTATCCCTATCCCTATCCCTATCCCTATCCCTATCCCTATCCCTATCCCTATCCCTATCCCTATCCCTATCCCTATCCCTATCTCTATCCCTATCCCTTGTAGGATCGAATGGTGATGGGATTTACTCCGCCAAAGGAATACCCATATCTCTGCTTAGATTTCAAGCAGGCCTTCTCCCCATATTATCGACTAAGTACCTTCTCCCCTTTAGATTTTTATTAATCAGCTCTTCCACCGTCTATTTAAATAGCTAATTACCCTTTAATTACAAATTTTCAAATAAAATAATTTATAGCACTCGCGTGGCTCTTGGTGGTGGGTGCATTATGATTTCTCAAGTGAATTGCCAACACTTTACGCATTGCAAACCAATCTTGTACCTACTTAAATAAAAACAAAAACAAACAAATAAATAAAAGATTACAACCTTGTACATTTAGTACAAAAATAAAACAGATCCCTGAAGGGACGTCGAAGGCAACCACATTGTAACCACAACCAGCGAGGGATGGACCACAAACAGCAGAGTATAGCAAACAAGATGTGCTTCAAGCACTCGACTGAATGCGAAGAAGGAGTGTTGGAGCGATTGGCAATTTTTAGACGTCGCCAGAGGGATCGCCCATAGGACAACTTACTACAAGTTGAATGTGAATAAAAACTGTGGATAATCGATGTTTCTGATTCGTTTCGTGTTGAATCGACGATGGAAGTGCAGCTATTTTTGGTACACTTGAGCTAGATTAATGCAGAATGAATGGCGTTGTCAAGGCGACAGCTTCTTTATATATACTTACATAACTACGAGGAGTCTGTTTTGCGGTTCCATGTTCGGAACAATCAGCTAAAATGGCTAGGGAAAATTTCTAGAAATATAAGAGGCAGAAGATTTCAAAAAAATTCATATATAATACATCCCAGGGTGTACTTATGTTTTGGGAGTTGGAACTCTAGAAGGAACTTTAAGGGATGAGTTAGTGACTTCTATACAACTTTTCGTTACAAACTTGAGGGAACTTTTTCCTTCGAGAAGGGATTGGGAGCTCACTCAAAAACTCTAAATACATTCCAACTTTCATAGAGGGATTCAAAATCGCCTATGGAGTAGGAGAGGGAAACTTTGCAACAATTCTGGCCACGTTCCTCGCGCTAATCTCCTCCACACCTATCATACATAATATTATGTTATCCTTATTTAACATCCCAAACTGTTTATCTGGTCAAAGGTCATACGAAAATATAGAAACTATTAACACATTTACAGCCTCAGCAGCCTATCTGAGCAAACACGCGACAACTCCCATAGGTAATATTTATTGAGCAAAATAAAAACACTTCAAAATTTTATCAGAAAAAATGAGGCTAATTTAAAAAGTCACAAACTAATACTTGTTGATGCAACATGAAGGTATTTAAATGTCATTCCCCTTAGTATTTAGAATATTGTCTAGATATTTGTATATAAAGCTTTGGAAGCCGAAAATTCATATGATGGATACATTGCAGGTATATACATATGTACATATATTAGGGTGCTTCATTTCCAGGTATAATTTTCTTTGAGAAGTATTTAGACTACAAGAAGCCAAAGTTTCTAATAAAATCAACCATATATATTTGAATTTTTTTTAGTGAACCTTCATAGATGTTCTGAAATAGTTCTTAGAATTATAGACTTTTCCGCTGCATAGCCAGGAATTTTTCTTAAGGGAGTGTCCATTAGGGCGGGTCGATTTATTAACCGATATCGCGCCCTCGCTATTGTATGATAAAGAGAAATGTTCAGGCTTTCAGAATCATGTACTTTGATCCAAATATTGCATCTAATTACAGAGTTACAGAGGTCCCAATATAGGGGTTTTGAGTTTCAAGCGCGGATTGTGGGAAAACTAAGCTTAATATAAAAATTCTAAGGATAGTTAAAGATTCTACGTAAGAACCCTCATACTCAGATAATCGGTTTGGTTTACTTGCAGTTTTTTTAAGAGGTTTTGAGCGCATTCACCCTAACACGCCTTTGTCTTCCAATAGGAGTTCTGGTGCTTTGAACCTTTCTTTAACGTCTCTACATTCTGAGCGAAGCCAGGCTAATGTTTTATTTTCCCTTATTTTATAAAATAATCCCAGTGGGAAAAGGTAATGTTTGGTAATGTATAAAGTAATGTATATCCCCTATAAAATTTTTTATGTATAGTGGAATTCACGAATTACTTTTTGTACAGCAATGTCATAGGAAAAGTAATGTTTTTGAAAAATAAAACCTTACGAAATACATTACATGGGAAGATTTTTCAAATATTCATGCTTTTTTTCATGGATGAAAAAGGTAATGCATTACCTACTTTCCCACAGGAGGTTTTTCCAAGAGTAATAGAACCAAAAAATTAAGTTTTCAGAACTCGTGTCCCTCTGCATGTATGTTTGTTGGCGCATCACTTAGAAACCGATACATGGAAGTGAATGCAATTTTCGCCGATGCTTTCCTAGGTATCTAATGCTATGGATACACACACGGAGATTATCTCCAATAAATCTTCTTTAATCAGATCCAAATTTTACCCTGATACACACAAAAATGAACATTAACAGCATTGAGAATTACTACTTTGGTTGTTATTGCACTATATTCTTACTTACCTCAGCGACATCTAGTTGTCGAAAGTCGGATCTTAGAAACCAGCGCGACGCCTATCTGTCAGCTACCCTTAATTTCCTAGTGTTTCTTGGTGTTGTTGTCTATTTATGTACAGAGTGTTGCCAGTGCAAATTTTTTAAAACTGCTCAAATCTTCTTAATTTTTGGGAGTTTATAATGAAGATTATGCTCAAGTTAACTCCGAAAAGCGCAGTTAATTCGGAATTTGCGCTAATGTATCAGCCGTATAACTTGAAGTTGGGGATCAATCTGATTACAGTAGTGGCAATACACTTTGAACAAGTATAAAAAATAACTCAAAATTCTTTCAATTCCTACCTGTTTGCCTGTGTGTTTGTACGCACATCACTAAATAACTTCTGCATCGAATTTAATGGATCCATCACTGTTGTATTTTAAAACATAGACTAGATTTTTTCATTTCCAGCCTCTCCCGGCCTCGGTCATTTAGCTTTCCAAAAAAAAAAAACAATAAATTTAAATGGAACACCCTAATGTATGTTTACTTAAGTGCATGTAAAAATACTTGTGTGACATATTTTTGCATTTTAAAAGTCACTTTCAAAACTACAGCAACAAAAAAGTAAATAATTATTGAACAACAACAATAACAGATAGGTATACAAAAACAAGCATAAAAGCTGGAACAGACTATCGACGAACGAGGAATTTTGCACAGAGACCAAAAATCTTCGTTAGAATTTCGTGTTTTTACTTGTTTTGCTTCAAAATCACTTCCACAAGGTTTGCGATGTCGACAGTTTTGGTCGCTCTCCTAAAGTCATCTTACTTTGCTGTATAAGTCATCTATATGTTTCGTCCCAACATCGATCATCTGCTTTGAAAAATTCGTCATTCGTCACAACTTTGTTTCGGCCTATACATACATTAGTTCATCTATCTTCTGCATGTTTGTCATGCCAAACTGGTATGTCGAGCTGTCAACACGTCGAGGTTCAGCTAGTTTGTACACTTAATAATGGCTGTCGATTGAGTATATCAACAACAATATGAGCATGTACTCTTACTCTTGGTTATGCATATATCTATTGACATGCTCGTCTCCTTAACGTCTGCCATTGAACTGCGCCAAAGAGTTTTGTTTGTGTCATATCTCACAATCAATTTAGAAATATTTTTAGCCAACCTTTTGTGTTGCACATTTTTTTTTTTGCTTGAATCCAATTTTTCATGATTGATATCTCTTCAGAACATCGTTATGCGCTAGTTATTGTACTTGAAGAGTTCACTGCTACAGTAAACTGTAAAATAATGAAGGCAGGTTGGAACGTTTTACAAACTACTTCCATTTTGATCCAGGAAACTTTATATCGAGAGAAATTGTTTTTCAAACTCCAGAGTCTTTTGCAAGGTGTTCTAGGTGCTACAACGACTTTCCATGCACTATTTTCACTGACCAAGAAGAATCACTTGCTTATCGGAGAAGACTACTATCCCAGTAAAGCTGATCTCCGCTGCATGTCTTCTAGATATGACAAGAAGCTCAAAAAGACTCCAAAAAATATTCAGAAACGCATCCATTGAAGGCTCCAAAATTAAAGGTTCCAAAAACCGTCAAGATTGAGGGAAAATGTGGAAAAAAGGAGCCAAAAAATACTGCCAAAAATCTGCAGAAAAGTATTAATTAAAGGTTCCAAAAAGGTCCAAAAGGCATTAAAATGAAGGGAAATATATGCAATGAACCTCAGACAAACATCTCAAAAAGTCCAAATAGTTTTTCAATTCCAAATAGTCTATAAAAGCCTCCAAAAAAGATCTAAATTCCATCAAATCGAAAAAAAAAAATGTGACTAAAAGGAGTCAAAAAAGATACCCAAAAAATCTTCAAAAGGGCAAAAGGTTCCAAAAAGGTCCAAAAGCTGTCAGAATTGAAGACAAAGTGTTTCTAAAAAGTGGCAAAAAGCTTCAGAGTAGCATCCCTAAAATTTTCAGAGAAGAAAAAACGTGTCTAAAAAATTATAAAAATACTACAAAAGAGCTTCAGAAAGTCATCTATAAAAGGCACCAAAAAGAGCCCAAACTCATTAAAACAACTGCCCTTAAAAAGAGTCAAAAAAGCTTAAGAAAACATCTTCACATTCGGGGCTATATCGAACTCTTTTTGATGACTTGTTTAGGGTGCCCGCCAAGTGTCCTGGTATCGACTCCCGGAAAAAGCATTTTCTGAATGGGGTCGCCCCTCGGTAATGGTTTGGCAAGCTCTCCGAGTGTATATCTGCATGAAAAGCTTCTGAGCAAAAACTTCATTTGCTTTGCAGATGCCGTTCGGAATCGACAAAAAACTGTCGGTCACACCAATTTGAAGGAAAAAAATTTAAAGCAGCACACCACAAATTAGAAGAGAAGCTCGGCATAAAAATCTCTTTAGAGGTTATAATAATAGCCACAATTTTTTTTTAGGGTGTCCAAGCAAACGGATTTTTCGCGAATTTGGGCTTCCAAACGAGCTCATTTCGGAGCTCCGAATGAGTATTTTTCCCTTCGTTTGGTTAGCTGGGTCCTTTGTCCTGGAACAGACGTAGTGCGTTTTTTGTTTTAATATAGGAGTAGTTAATAGTTGGCAAAATATGGGTCTTCTGCTAAGTGCGGACTATGTATGATCTAAATACATATGTCTCATCTAGGAAGCTGGCCCTATGCCTGCGATCTATGGCATAGTGAACCATATAAAAAGTATACATTATAGACATAAAGAATATGCATACGGGGAACTTAGTTAGAGTGATAGAGGCCAAAAACAACACATTTTAAAATCTTGTCTATAGGTCTTTATGTTTGTTCGAGCATCACTGAAAACCGGTTGCATGGAATTGAATGAAATTTTCACCGATGTATTTCTAGATGTTCCACTTATATTATAGAATCCATTTTACAGATCAAAAACATTTTAATTTCGCTGCACACAGTGGGGGCAAAAAAAAGTTGACTTAAAAGATTTTTGAAATAATTCGACTTTCTACCTCTGTTATTTCTCTCAGGCCTTAACTACAAACATATTTGCACAAGAGTTGTACAGTACAAGTTGCTCCCGACGACCGCAATCTTACAAGTCACAGTCACTTAATTTAAAATTCATAATTGTATGAATGGAATTTCAAACAGGATCAAGTAAACTGCAAAGTACTCATTGTACACAATAATTGGCTAGATCATACATAGATGAACGGACATTGTTCGTATGGAATGTTTTGAGAAGATCTCAACAAAAACAAAAAAAAAATACTACAAAAAAGTCTGAAAGTCTACTATGAGCAAATGCTTTTACAACAAAATACTTTCAAGTTTTCTTTCATAAAAACGCCAGAGAGTGGCGTGAAAATGATCAACTAAATTAGCTTCAAAGCAGGCATTTAAATTTTATGACACTCGCCGTCGTCGCGGTGTTATTTATGCGTGCAATGCACTGTCAACAACAACAACAACAACAACAATGGCAAGTCCACGCGCAACAACCAACTCACAATGCTTCTCGATAGACTGTGCTTTGTCTGTCTATTGGTGCAGCAAAAAAAAAAAAACAACAAAAAAAAACTGTGGTGGGGTTTGTCAGTTGTCACCAGCCACAGCTATTCCGCGTATGGGCGCACATCATTCATTGCTTTGGTGACAGCTGCTGCTGGTAATTGGGTGAAAGATGCGTATTGTAAGACCGCCTCACACAGCATCAGACATGTTGTGCTTGTAAGCTACAAGCTTTTCATTAACTTTACTTTATTTTCCTATTTTAGCTTTTTCCAGTGATTTATTCTTTGTTGAATATTGTAAATACTCGAGTTTATTTTTTGATTATAATCAAATAGAGGCATTAAAGGCACAAGTGGGCAAAATTTATTTGACAACTGACGGTGTAGAAAGCTTTGTTGTGTAAACAAACGAAAATAGGGTTTATTTTATAGCTTTCATCTAGATGGTGTATATTTTTACTAGAAACAGCTTATACGACAGAAACTGAAAAATATCACCTTAGATATGTATAAAAATATTTTTAGTCACATTTTATGCCCACAACTGTATACATCTAAAATAAAATATTTGGAAAATGGATCCTAAACGTAAGTTGAACATCTGCCAACACATAGGTAAAGATTGCATTTAAATCTATACAGCGGTTTTTGAGTGATGCGCGAACAAACATACCCACACAAGTTCTAAAAACCTGCAGTTTTGCCTTCATTTACTTTCACATTTTTCTTTAATATCTGTCGGGGGATTTTTAAGGAAAAAGTATATGGACCTCCAGAAAGAAATACAGTTAAATTGATTAGCAAGCAATTAGGACACGGTGCCCATCTATGGTGGGAGTTATGTAAAAAAAATTATTTATAATTAAAATTGATGCTTTCACGAATTAGTTGTTTTCTCCCTCGCTCATAAAATTTTAAATTGTTCTTTACCTTACGTAAATATTGACAATAGTGAAGACAGCTACAACTTTTTTTTACAGATTTCCGAACAAATTTTTCGGTAGCATCAAAACTCTTGTGCATTTCTGGTTTGAAAGGGAATAAAGCTGCATTCGGCTTCGTTCGTAAAAATCGTCGGCTTAAGTCGCAAAGGTGCTAAGTGCCATTTTTCAAATTTTACAGGAGAGACAAAAAACAATATAAAAACATAAATGTAAGTTAGGAGTTTCGGTTTTTTACGTCATGTTACTTAATTTTAGAGTATAATAAGTGAAAGCCCATAAAAAAATAAAAATTTATAATTTAGGCCGACTTATATGCACTTTTGGGGCTTAGCACCTTTTCGGCAACTACTTTTTATATTTTTCATTGGACTTAGCTCCTTTTCCAAAATCAAATAACCTGTGAGTGACCTAAAGCAATTTTCTGAGTATGAGGGTTCTTAGAGGTTCTTCCGCAGAATTTTTACCTAGTCTTAGGATTTTTTATATTAAGATTAGTTATACCACAGTCCGCGCTTAAAGCTCAAATTACCTATTTTTTGGAGGCTTGTTACTCTGCAATTAGAAGCAATATTTTAATCAAAGTAAATTATTCTGAAAGCCTAGATGCAGACAAGCACGAGCAGATTTTATTGCACAACTTTTGACGAAAATCGCTTTTGCGAAAGTCGACAAGTAAATGTGATTTAGGTCTTTGGAAGGCTGAATATGATAGCCCAAACATTTGTCTTTACTATCCAAGGCCAAAATGTGTGTGTCAGTTACTAAGGAGAAGGGAGGTCAGCACAGATAGATAATCCCATTTAACATTTTTTTCATTTCCACTAAAACCACAATGTCCAGTATATGAAATTTTTGATTCCATACATATTCATAGTCGAAATAAAGTAGGTACTTATGCCGATTTTTATGACAGATAGGGCGTTGGAAATTGTGTCAAAAAAGCCGACGCTAACTTTAGTAGCTACTTTATTTCGAATATGAATATGCCCCATATATTTTTACTTTAAATTTTCAAATTCGCTTGGAGTTAGCACTTTTTCCTTTCATTGATGGACTTAGCACCTTTTCTAATCAATGCAAACAACGCACTTAAAAGCAGAATAGTGATGCAATTCATGATGTAAGAGGCGTATATTAACTATTTCTAGCAATTTGCATCAAAACCTGAAAAAATCCAAAAGGTGGACTTAGCACCTTTGCGACTTAAGCCGACGAAATGTATATCGTTGTCTTTAATTTTAATGTTTCGTTTCGGTTTCGGTTTTAATAGCTTATATCGGAATGAAACCCGTTTCGATCATAACTATTAATATCGATTTCGTTCTTAAAAATCAATATCAGTTTCATTCCGGTATCGATTTCGTTCCGTCTATGTACATAAAAATTATTATCGGCTTCGAGTTCATTCTGTTCATATCGTTTTCGTCGCGGTTTCAGTTTTGTTCTTTAGAATTAATCGGTCCCATTCCGGTTTGGTTTTTGTTCCGGGTTCTTCCTTCTACCGATTTCGTTCATAACAATTAATATCGACCTCATAACGGTTTGGGTTTCGTTCATTAAAACTAATAATAATCGTTGCGGTTTAGGTTTCGTTCATTAAAAATTAATATAGTTTACATTCCAGTTTCGGTTTTTTCATTAAAATTAAAGTCAGTTTCGTTTCGGTTTCTGTTTCGTTCAAAAAAATTTCGGTTTCTTTTTTTTTTTTAATTAATACCGGTTTCGGTTTCGTTCGGTTTTTGGTCATACAAATTAATGTCATAAAAAATCAATATCATATTCGGATTCGTCCCCTTTTCTCTCATAAAAATTAATAGCAGTTTCGTTCCATTTTCGGTATAATTCTTTACTAATATCGGTTCCGTTCAGGACTCCCTTTCATTCCGTTTTTGTTCATAAATTTAATTTCTACGGTTTCGTTCCATTTTTGTTCATGATCCGTCACCGATTTCATTCATTCAATTTAATATAGGTTTCCGTTTCCTTCCTATTTCTCTTCAGATTTTACAATAAAATGGTGAAATTGAAAAAAAAAAAAGTTGTGTCCTCATTAAGTTATGTCGAACAGATATTTCTATTTCTTTCTCTAGTTCGGGTTTCATTGATGAGTGGCGATGTTTGCCTGGGCCTCATGGATATATGTATGTGCAAATTTCATAAAAATCCGAAAGAATTTTTCTACTAAATTTTTTTACAAAAATTTGCATTAAATTAAACTATTAAAAACAAAAGACTTAGGAAACGAACTTGCTCACATTTATAATCAGAAGAATTTTTCGGATGAATTTCTCTAATAAATTTGTTTACAAAAATTTTCAGTAAATGAAATATCGTTATTGCTATTATAAACAAAAGAAACGAACTTGAACACATTTATACTCAAAACAATTTCGATTAGAATTATTACTAGCTTTTTTCGAATGAATTTCTCTATCAAAAATATTCAGTAAATTTATTTATTGCTAATCAAAACAAAAGACTTAGGAAAGGAACTTGAAACCATTTATACTAAAAAAATTACCATTAGAATTATTACTATTTTTAAAATGAATTTTTAATGAATTTTTCTCTAATAAATTTGTTTAAAATATTATTCAGTATATGAAATAGCGTTATTGCTATTATAAACAAAAGACTTAGGAAACGAACTTGAACACATTTATGTATACTCAAAACAATTTCCATTAGAATTGTCAATTTTTTGTAAATGAAATGTCATTATTGCTATTGAAACTAAAGACTTAGGAAACGAACTTGATCGTATTTATATTCAAACGAATTTTCAGTCATCGATATTATTAGTACGTTATGCATGGCTCAACTAAAAGTACCGACATCGATATTATCTTTACATTAAATAAAATTGTAATAGGCTGATTATAAAATAAAGTAGAAGTCAAAACAAAGATGTGCAGAAGTATTGTCGGTCTGTCTGTATGTTTGTTAGCTCATCACGCAATAACCGCTGCATAGAATTGAATGGAATTTCACCGATGTATTTATAGATGACCATTTTTATTCAACTGAATACAGCGACGACAATAAAATTAAATCTCAAATTCTACCGAATTTTCACTCCATAGCTTACTTACTTTTCTACCGAAATATGTTTGACTTCAAATGTCAACTATTTTTCCAAAATTCTAACTAAAGAAAATTGTCGTCTTTAAAATATCACATTTCCTTCCATACCAAGTTACCGTGTTTCACAGATAGTTAGCTGTGGGAATTTCACGTGAAAAACTGCATAGGTAAATTAAACTAAAAAAATGCTCACACCAAAACATCTATAAAAGCTGACTTAGCAAAGACAGGAAGTAGAAACAGACAAGCTGGTCGGTACATGCATATTCATTAGGGTGTGCTTTCCTTTTGAAATCATTAAAACAGAATTACATAAAGCCTGAATAGATTAGTTTAGCGAGAGAACTCCCAAGTAGTGGTAGTCTGTGGTAGTTAGGAAAAGTTACCAAAGTAGATTTTTGGAAGTTTTCAAAAATTAGCATTTTTTCACCTAATTGGGTTACTAGTTATTTTAAGAATAAACGCGGATAAAGGTTATATGTAGTGTAAAATATATTCTTACATGATCTGAACATTTGTTTACATGAATACAATTTTTCAAAGTGGGTCTTGCTCTATAGCTTAGAAAAATAATCTACACCCTAATGAACACACATGCATTCGTACATATAAGCCAATGCAGATATTTATGAATATCTCTTTATGGGCACATAAAAGACATATATAATAAAAGTATAACAACAAAGTCGAAATGGACGGTAGAGAGAACACGACAAAACGGATGTGAATGGTCAACATCAAAGCGCAACGAACAAAGCGCCCTAATTCCTAAACTGGCACGTTGGCTGCTTTTTATAGTGAAGTTCCCGAAATGCGATTTGGCTAAGCATGAATGGGTCATTCCATGTCAAATTGCAAATAATTGAAATCTACACCTTTCCATTTGAATTGGAAGTTACCTTTTTTGAGTAAACAAAGTTTAGCTGAATGAAATTTTTAAAAACTTCTTAAAAACAAATTCTAGCACTTCCCATTGGGATATAAAGAGATATACATAAAAAAAATTATAATAAATAAGAAAAGTCCAAAAAATATAAAGTTTTGAACTTTGACCCCGAATCATTTTTTCAGCACACATGACATCAATAAAGTCCCCATTGAGATTGTTTTGCTGATGGCGAACCGAAGCTCACTAAAAAATTGAGCTCTGTGGGAATTTTTGTTATTTCAAATGTTTAATTTGACCGGACTAAAATATTAAAAAAAAAATATATAAAATTAAATTAGGAATTTCTTATTTTTTTTTTTTTAATTTTAAAATTTTTTTTAAGTACCGTAGCTTCTAAAATGTGGGAGACTAAACATAAAAAAACGGTAAATTGTTACAATTTTGAATTCATATAACTTTTGATAAAAAAAAACCGTGAAAGAAGTTAACTTCTTAAGTTCAGAAATAACGAAATATGAATAGGATGTATTCGAGAATGGTTTAGATCAAGCATCGGCGCCCCATAGATCTTCAGATCAGTCAACCAAGTTGGCATCATCACACAGACACGTTGCGCTCTTTGTTTACCAAATGATTTAGTCGTCGCTGGGCAAGGGGCGAAACCACATCGCGTGGGAGTGTCGCTTGATTGGTCAGCGAATGTTAAAAATATAGTTCGGACGATCACAGCGCGCGTAAAAGTGTTCTCACTTATACACCTGCATTTACAAATCTGCCGACCCATGGTTTAGATTCACAATATCTTACTTCCGGGAAGTGGACCAGGGGAATGAACCATTCGAAAATACCTTATATATGGTGCGTTTTCCTTAAAATTTGGTACATGGGTAGAATTAGGCCTAAATTAACAGGGGCCAATACGAATGGGATATAGAGGAAGAGGGCGTGGTAGAAGGAAATAGGGCAATGAAGAGCAAAAGGGAGGGAGTTAGGAAAGAGAGTGGTGAGATAAAGATAGGAAGACTAGGTGGCAACCCTGCTTGAGATTTACATATTTGGAATACGGTCGAAAATACCTTTCATTTGATACCCATATTGGCATATCTTGCTCAATATTAAAAAAAAATTGAGATAGGTGGCAATCCTGTGAACCGCCCCAAGTGCAACACCTACGCATATAATCTTAGAATGAATCATACTATCTATAATGCCAAACTTTATCCACATCCGTCAAGGTGTTCCCGAGATATCAATAAAAATAAATAAAATCCGCTTAGGTGGCAACCCTGCTTGAGATTTACATATTTGGAATACGGTCGAAAATACCTTTCACCCATACCCATATTGGCATATCTTGCTCAATATTTAAAAAAAATTGAGATAGGTGGCAACGCTGTGAACCGCCCCAAGTGGCAATACCCACACATATAATCTTAGAATGAATCTTACTATCTATAATGTCAAACTTTATCCAAATCGGTCGAGCGGTTCCCGAGATATAAGAAAAACGCCTACGCCTGAAAGTCTGCAGCATACGCCTGAAAGTCGGCTACAATTTCTATTTCCGTGCCATAACTTCCGTTTCATCGTCATCCATTTTCTCAAATTTTACTCTCAATCAAAACTTCATATCGCCGCCTAAGAAGTTAACTTAAAAAAAAATCGGTCTGTAACTTTTTTCTCTTACAAAATGTATGTAGAATAATTTTTTTTTTTTGAGTCACCTTAATATCCGTACTCACCTCTTAATAGCTTCACGTGAAGGAAACTCCTAAGCCGTCATGGGCGTAATTAAATACAAATTGACCAAAAAGCATTGTGTGGAAAAAAATAATCTACATGATAACCTTTGGGAACCGCATATGAGATATCAAGTGAAAATACGCCATAAAAGTATAAATAGACTGAAACATTTCTAGAATATTTAACACGCAAAATTCTAGCATTTTCTAGTTATGGAAATATGTATTAGCATAACTGTCAATTACAAACAAATAGCTCGAAAATAATGACACTCCATAAACGGTAGCTAGGGTTGCATGACTAAAAAAAAAAGAGGGGTGTGTCCACATTAATACTGAAATTATTGTACTTAACTAAACAGAGCAACAGATGAGGGTGTGCGAAATTCCTTAGTGTATCTACCTATTATAAAACACATGCTCACTAATTGTCACAACAATTAATTAGAGAAGCAGCAACTAGTGAGGGATGTGACTAGCCGCACTAATTCTAGCTCAATGTTTGTTTTCACGTTTCAAGTAGACTATTAACGATATGAATTATAAAATTCAGGTCAATTAAAAATAAATAAATGAAAAACTAATACTTCTTCAAACCTTTGAGATATTTTTTTTACTCTTGTTAACTGGGTAAACGCATAGTAGTAAATATGCATATCAAAGTCACTGACAAATTTGTTTTGGTAGTACAAATGTCAAGCTAGGGAACGCCAAATATAGCCATAGAATATGTATGTAGTGATGACGCCTTACCTAGTACCTCTACTCAATGTTATTTACTCGTTCGTTTTCCATTGCTGTTGTTATGCAAATGATGTTGACAACAATCTGACGTTGGCGTTTGAAACGTATAACAAACGTAACATTTGGTGGCTGGTAATATATGCTAAACCAAAACAATCTGATGGGGGAACGCAGCAAGAACATTGGAAATATATAGAGTGGGAGTATTTTATTTTTTTTCATTTGTTATCAGCTACACCTATGAGAACTATCGAAAATGTATAATAAAAATGTTTATACCACATTTGATGGGAAATTAATCAACCAAAGAAATAAAAAAAAAATAAAAATTAACATAAATTTAACATTAACTTTTTTTTTTGTTGCGCCGATCTATTTACAGATAATCTTTTTGTTCTTAGTGTGTTTAGTCTTGCTTGACAAACTCGTTTAGGTGGGAAAGTATCGAAACAATTTGATGGTAATTTACATTCATTGTTGAATTATAACGGGTTTGCAAATCATTGACGTTTTGTGACAGTTCTTCTCCCAAAACAAATGTCATTTGATTGTAAGTGTTGTTTATTTTGAATTGTGTATACCTAGGTACACTCTTAATAGTCGATTAGAAGATTGCCCCGTCTCGGTTGCCTGGGGGTCACTCTGTATTACGATGCGAAAGCAAATGCTATTAGCAAGCTGTCAAATCACATACATTTGCTGCAACGTCGTCATAACTCAAAAAACCCAAATTTTGAGTTAACATCACTAATATATCGGAAACAATATTTTTGATCAACTGACAAAGTTTTATATCCGAGGTTTTAACATTTCACGCAGCATCGCGATAGAAGCCTTTGCTTTAATTACATCATCATCATTTATTGGCGCTTAACCGCCTAAGCGATTTTGGCCGTTGCATATCAAAGCACGCCAGTCATTCCTTTTTAGCGATAACTGACGCCAATTGGAAACCCCAAGGGAGTTCAAGTCATCCTCCACCTGTTGTTTCCATCTCAGTCGAGGCCTCCCCCTTCCTCTGCTGCCGAATTCAGGCGACGATAGGAAAACCTTCTGTGCTGGAGCTTCTTTGTCCATTCGCATAACATGGCCCAGCCAGCGGAGTCTTTGGGCTTTAATTCGCTGGACTATGGTCAGATCTGCGTAGAGCTCGTACAGCTCATCGTTAAATTTCCTTCGATACTCGCCGTTGGCATCACGGGAAGGACCATAAATCTTTCGGAGAACTTTTCTCTCAAATACTCCAAGGGCCATCTCATCTTCTCTTGACATTGTCCATGAATCGGAGCCATACATCAGGACAGGTATGATGAGAGACTTATAGAGCGTGATCTTTGTTCTTCGAGAGAGGACTTTACTTCTCATTAATTACATATCCCATAAAAATATACATTAATTCAAAAACTAAAAATGCGTTTTCTCTGATATCAAATTTTTTGAGTTATGACGACGTTGCAGCAAATGAGCGATATGTACATTTTTTTTGAAATGCGAAAGAAATTTCTTTCGAATCGCAATACAGAGTAACCCACCTGGTGTTTTCCCCTTTCCTAGAGGATTTTTTCAAAAACTCCCTATATAAGCTAAAAATATATAAATTTATAACTTATAGGTCAACGTCAATGACTGACAGGTATAATTTTGAGCATGTACATATGTGGGTTGCGAAAGCAAATCATGAAATCTAATCGGCAGTTTTAAACTGTGCTCAAATTTAAGATTTTTTTATTTAATTCTACGATGGCATATTATTATTTTTTTCATATTTTTTTGCCTTTCGTTGCATTTTATTAATTTTATATTTTTTTATAGTATTTGGCTTTTTAAATTAAATTTTATTTTATTTTATTTTATTTTATTTTATTTTATTTTATTTTATTTTATTTTATTTTATTTTATTTTTTTTTATTTTTTTTTATTTTATTTTATTTTATTTTATATTATTTTATTTTATTTTATTTTATTTTATTTTATTTTTTGTTATTTTATTTTATTTTATTTTATTTTATTTTATTTTTTTACTTTATTTTTTATTTTAGGTTTTTTATTTTATTTTATTTTGTTGTATTTTTTTATTTTATTTCATTTAATATTATATTATTTTATTTTATTTTAATTTATTTTATTTTATTTTATTTTATTATATTTTATTTTATTTTCACTTATTTTATTATATTTTATTTTATTTTCACTTATTTTATTTTATTTTATTTTATTTTATTTTATTATATTTTATTTTATTTTCACTTATTTTATTTTATTTTATTTTATTTTATTTTATTTTATTTTATTTTATTTTATTTTATTTTATTTTATTTTATTTTATTTTATTTTATTTTATTTTATTTTATTTTATTTTATTTTATTTTATTTTATTTTATTTTATTTTATTTTATTTTATTTTATTTTATTTTATTTTATTTTATTTTATTTTATTTTATTTTATTTTATTTTATTTTATTTTATTTTATTTTATTTTATTTTATTTTATTTTATATTATTTTATTTTATTTTATTTTATTTTATTTTATTTTATTTTATTTTATTTTATTTTATTTTATTTTATTTTATTTTATTTTATTTTATTTTATTTGATTTTATTTTATTTTATTTTATTTTATTTCATTTTATTTTATTCTACTTTATTTTATTTTATTTTATTTTATTTTATTTTATTATATTTTATTTTATTTTATTTTATTTTATTTTATTTTATATCTGTTTTTTATGTTATTTAATTTAATATTATTTTATTTTATTTAATTTTTTTTTAATTTTATTTTATTTTATTTTATTTTATTTTTTGTTATTTTATATTTTTTTATATGTTATTTTATTTTATATTAGGGGTCTTCTCTCTAAATTTTTTTCATAATAAACACAGGAAATTTACACACTATTGTCAAAATTGTAATTGCAATTTTGACAAAAGTGTTGTAAATTCTTGTGTTTTTCATGGAAAAAATTTAGAGAGAATACCCCTATTATTTTATTTTCTTTTATTTATTATTATTAGTTTTTTTTTTTCATTTTACATATTTTTTATATTTTGTTTAATTTTTTTATTTAATTTAATTTTTTTCTTTCTTGATTTTTTTTATTTCATTCCCTAACATTCAGTTTTTTTTTTTTTTTTTTTTTTTTTTGGTTAGGCTCCAAATATTTGTTATACATATACATACATATGTAGTGTGATAGTAATATTCCGATGTCTGTTCATAATATATATAACATTGTGTACAACTGAGTATAAGAAACGGTGAAGAAACTAAAAAAATCGATTTCTTGACATCCTATGTTCACATTTTTATGATCCCACTAAAAAACAAGGAATGTAAACAAAAAAAAAATCTTTTATCCACCATCTGTTGAATTTTAAAGTTGTACGAAATTTTCTAATGTTAAACCCAACTTACATATGTAAATACGCACACACATATTTACATACCTACATAAATTTATGCTACAATTACTCAAATTTTTATTGCTTAAATTTTGTTTATATTCGGCGACTTTGTCGCGCTACAAAGTTGAATTACGCTTGCCTCAGCGTCTCACCCCTAAATAAGTAAATACGGGTCTTATGTCAACGCCAATTTGGTTGCTTAATGTTGTAAACATTGCCAGTGTTGACATTTGGGTATTAAAAACAAAATAAAAATTATGATAATATTTAATCACAAATTTGAGTATTTCTAAGATTTTCTCATTCGTCCAAGTCTAGCCGCATGGTTCCCTATTTATTTGCTGCATAAAAAATTAGATTTGGTTTCAGGTTGCATTTTAATGCGAAGAGATTGATTGTTTTATCGCTAAGTGAATTTTTTAAGTTGTGAATATCACTTAAGAAAAATTGTGTCAGTTTACTTTGAAAAGATATGCGATTTTATTATTACTATTTAAAATTTAAAAATTATTTATGTGTTTTGTAATGTGAACTTAAAACTTTTATGGAGATTAATTTGCAGCTTAAAAAGTATTTTTTTCACAAAACCATTTAGGTATACAGTACGGAAGTTTACAAGAGAAAAAGGTTTTCTATATTCAAATTTGTTTGCCATTTTTATTGCCACCACTGTGTAAAAGCTTAAATACAAAGAACTTTGCCATAACTTTGACAGATGCCCGTTCCATATTTTAAAAATGGTTTAACATTTTTCTTCGCTTGACGTTCTACAAACTTTGTATGAAATTGGATCCTTCAAAGTTCTATGCAAATCGGCTTTAAAGCGGAATGAAAATATTTCCTGGTCGAAAAAAATGTGTACAAAATTTTAAGTTGGGCCTCCGGCCCGGCCCGATCAGAGCTGCCTTCAATCGTAAAGAGCGGCTCTCGAGTGATGCGCGAACAAACATACAGAGAGATAGAAAAAAGTTATACAAACGGTTGGTTCGGCTTCTCCTACTTTCCGTAGGAATTTTCTTTGATATTTGAAGACATGCATGGATGAAGGGGGTATGTCGCATTTTGAGTGAAACGAGAAAATCGACTTTAAAGTTTTGCTTAAACATTTGAGGTTTTTTCGAATCTCTATGGAAAACTGACAAAAAAATTATGCAAAGCCATAAAAGACGTTGCATAATATGCAAAAAAAAAGTATAAATTTATATTTAGTGTTTTATATGAAAAAACCGGAACATACCCCGTTCTTCCACAATTCATATTGTGTTGTGTACATACCCCCTTCATCCATGAATTATCTTCTACAATTTTCACGATAGGCAGATTCTGATAAGACAGAAATATAGATCTGCATAAACACTATTCACCAATGCCAAAAACAGAAATTGAGTGAGAATGCGACATACCCCCTTCATCCATGCATGTCTTCATTTATAACATACTAGATAATACCAAAAACTTTTATCAGCAAATGAAAACATAAATGAATGACTGATGGAAATTCCATTCGAAGGCCAGTCAAGCGCTAACGTCAATTTGCTGCAAATGAAAATGCAACAGAATTTATGGTGTAATTAAGCGTTAATGCTCATTTCCGCAAACTTCGGTCATTTTCTCATAAACGCATATGCATAGGTGGAAAATGCATTCTGTGTAAACTCACGTACTTAGTCAAAACACAAATGCATGCGAGCAAACTCTGATAATTTCAATTGTCAAGCCTTTACAAACAAGCCCGGTTGACCTTAATTTGTTGGCGGCAACTAGTAAGCACCAAAGCATGCGATGACAATCACCTACACTCAGCAAAATATTGTCAGCTAGAGATGCAACGGAACCATTGCTTAAATTCAGAAATGTCGAATCATCCGATTGAATCAGTTAAGTTGTTTAAAGTTTCTATTTTATTATAATTTAGTTATTGTTATTATTGGTCATTATGTTTACGAACCTGGACAATTTTGTGGACCAGTCGAATAAATTTTATCAAATAATTCTTTTGAGATTTTGGCGAAAACAAGTTGAAAAATGCTACAAATAAGTAATACCAACTACGATGATTGCAATTTCGATCTTGTTGAAGGATCTTGTCAAACCGCTTTGTATTGTTGCTTAGAGTTTTTTCATCACCTTTACTAGTCATCGAACCCAAGGAGATTTAGGACACAGTGTGTACCTAACCATTACACCAAAAACGTTTTTATTTTATTTCAAAATTCTGCGAACATTCGTTTTGGCTTTTTGACATAAAAGTTTCGGAATGAGGCCCCAATACTGAAATATTTGTAACAGCGAAACACTCGATTTACTGTCCTGATATTTCAACTTTGCTTCTCTTTAACCCACATCCTTTACATCCCTAGTGTCAACAACGCACTTTTAATGGCTTTGGTGGTGAAATGCAATGGCACGAATATTCCAGCGTTGTTAGTGACGCAGAACTGTTTTGAAATACCAGCACTTTTCAAAGTGATTAAATAAAAATCACAAACAAGATAAGAACGCTGATAGTTCAACAAACTATGTTGGACCTGAAATAACACTATGCAACATTTTTGGCAGGGTCGGCCAATAATGATTGTTTTTAAACCAAAAGCTGTAACTTTATTACACTCTACAACAGCTAAAAAATTTCAGAAGGTTTCTAGAGCTTTTGTCTGCGCTGAATCCGAGTCCGGAGTCAGATTTTCCGGGTCACCCTAAGAAGGTGGTTTGTTCAGAGATCGGTAGTAGTAATTTTTTTTTTTTTTCTTATGATGATTTCGTTTCCACAGAAAATGCGCATTTTTATTACCCTCTCAATTTTCGTGTTCGATTGCGATACGAAGGGTAACACCAAAGGAAAACCGTCAAACACAATGTGTATTCGTTCCATAAAAAGTGGCATTTTCAAATTGTAAAAAATTCGAATTTTTCACCATGAGAAGCCTTGACAGGGTAAATAGATAATTTCCCTTCAAATCGACTGCAGCCGATTTTTCTTGTCATTTTATTAAGCGAAACTTTACTTTGGCAAATTAGGAACACCTGAATTGTTTATTTAATAAATTTGAAATCAAGGTAGTGCTATGTGTTCGTTTTATCGATAGCACCTGCATATAGGGTGGGTACACTTTTACGGGATTGAGTGCAAGAGTGTAAGCATGCTCACCGTGCAAGGGTACCTTTTTTTGCTGAAACGAAATCACAACTGCCGACCTCTTTACAAACAACCCTCTGGACATGGGCGTAGCCAGGTAGGGGCAAATGCCCCAACCTACGCCTAACTTCCTCGACAAATGCTGCGTTTTTTAAGAAAAAATTAATCTTTGTCCTCGACGACATTTGGAGAAAATGCTCAAACAACGGAGACTTTTCAAAGATTAATCTCTTAAAAAACGAGGACAATTTGGGAAAAATCGAAAAAATTAGTATAAATGAAAATTTTATAAAAAAAATTAAAGAAAAAAACTTAGCCAATGTTCTCGAAAAATTCTGCGTTTTTTGAGAAAAAATGTATCTTTGTCCTCGAGGACATTTGCAGAAAATGCTGAAACAACGAGGACTTTTCTAAGCGAAAAAAAGGAGTATCAATGAAAATTTTTATAAAATGAGAAAACAAAAAATTATACTTTTAAAGTATCTCTCAATATTCATGTCAATAAATATATCCTTTTTTTTCAAAAAATATCCTCGTTTTTTGGTTTTTGAGAAATTGTCCTCCAAAAAATATCTAAAAAAAATTTCTGGCTACGCCCTTGCCTAGGGTGGCCCGAAAAATCTGACTTCAAATTCGGATTCAGCACACCCAAAATCTTCAGAAACCGTTGAGAAACCCGGTGGGATTTTCAAAAACTCCAATTTTGTTGTACAGTGTTATTGAAGCGATAACTAAAAAAAAAAACGTGTAAAACGAACCATAAAAACGAAAAGCGATCTATGAAAAACAATAACGAAGATATTTTCAGGGAAGGTCTTCACTTAACGGAATTTTATTTATTCCTTTGTACCTATATCGGCCAATATCTTGGGAATCGATGAGCAATTATGATATACCTATAGGCATATAGGTAGTATGCTTCATTCCAAGACTTTTTGCTTGGGTGCAGCCACTTCGAGTGGTTTACAGGGTTGCCACCTATCTGTGTTTTTTTAAATAGAAATAAATGTTATAAAAGCAAAACTAACTTGTGTGCTCAGGTTTGGATTCCAAAGTGACAAATTAATTATTTACTCCGATTGCAAATATGTGTAGATACATATGTATGTAAGACATTTATATAAGACTGTTCGTTGGAAAATAGTTTTATTGTTGTGAAAAGTGTTTGCATTGCATATAAAAATCCAACGCTCAAGGCGGCAATACATAAATAACATTTAAACTGCCGTTGTGACCGCAGAATGAAATTACGAGCCGCGTGTTTAAATAAATAGAATTGAAAAATAAAAAAACGCAACGATTTCTTTCTCATTTCCTAGGGCGCTTTAATGCGAGTTAGCATGTACAGACCTACAATTCTATACTTACAGGCATACTTTGTACATTAGGGTGCCACAACAAAGAAGTTGGGTTTTTTCACGGTTTGACTTACCTAGTGGCTTTAAAACTTAAGGTAAACTATCAAACAGGTTTTTAAGAATTTTTGTCTGCCAGTCTGTATGTTTGTTAGCGCATCATTTAGAAACCGCTGTATGAAAGTAATAGCATTTTTTACAGATGTATTGCTACATGTTCAACTTAAAGTTCAAGCTCCATTTTGCTGCACTAGACTTTTTTTATTTCTTCTATACACCGTACTTACATTTTTGGCGAAAATTTTAAAATACAGTAAATTCTATCATTGGAAACCCGAACCGATTTTTTTTTTTGTATGGAGAGTTAGACATCCTAATGTTAAGATATGCATGTGTATTTACAAACATTCCTATGATGTATGCCGCTCTTCTATAAGCCCTTCGCAGCCAACTTCAGTCTGCCCCACAATTTCTGATTGTTAATTCTCATTCAGAGACTGTCAGTTGAGCTATAGATGGGTGTGGGATAACTGATTCTATGGTATAAAAATTGGCAACGAGTGGTATCGTAAGCCTTCAAAATCTTGCGGCCAGATGAGCCTTTTTTTTTCATTTTTGAACCAGTTCGCTGAATATTGAGCAGTTTTTCCGCTTAAATAAAAAAATATAGGTAATAGTTTTTAGATTCGAATCTACTCAATTAAGAAAAAATATCTATGTATTCTTACTTCTAGTTACTTCTAGTTACATACCAACATAGGTATTTATTATTTACTTAAATGATAACATAAAAATGTAACAACATAAAATACCTAGGGTGTAAGCATGATTATTCGTAATACTCACACTATTTATATGCCATATGGCACGTGACATATGCCATTTTGCTCACTTGTCATACTTCTCAACTTTGACTTCGTCAAAAGCAACCATGGAAGTGACAGCGGTGACAGCATACATACCTTTTTGCTAACAAAGTAGACTAAAGTGTGTCCGGTACATTGTCCAGTGCTGTGCAATGGACTGTTTGTTTGTACCTATCATGTAAAATGAAACTTGTATGTCAATGCTATTGTTTTCTTTGATTTTTATTATTGCTTAAGCTTTTAGTTACATTACAAAAGTCGTATCGTCGCATGACGTTATGCCACAAAGTGTGTCAACATATTTGTACAATGATTCTACAAAAAAAAAGCAAACGATAGTCAAAAGGTTGACAGTTCTATTTCTAACCGTTGTAACGGTGTAAAGTTGCTTGTACATTATCTATCATTTTGAGTTAAATATTCAATTTGTCATGTAGTCAAGGCATATTAGGTACTGACCAGAAAACCAATGTTGAGAATGCTTTACTTCATAGTTAAAAAGTTGCAACATGTTTTCCAAATATAAAACAAAGCGGACAGTAAATATTTTATTTTATTTTATGCATGTTATTTTTTTTTTTATTTTAATTTATTTTTTTTTTATTCATTCTATTTTATGTTATTTTTTTTTTTCTATTTTTTTTTTATTTTTTATTTTTTTTTAACTTATTTTTTAGTTTTTTTATTTTATTTTTATCTTATTTTTTATTTTTTTATTTCATTTTATTTTTTGTTGTTTTTCTATTTTATTTTTATTCCTTTTTATTTTATTACAATTATTTTATTTATTTCATTTCATCTTACACATTTTACTGTATTTTATTTATTTTTTATATTTTATTTATTTTTTTTTATTTTATTATATATTTTTATATTTCATCTTTTTTATTTTATTTTTTTTTTATTTAATTTCTTTTATTTCATTTTATTTATTTTTTTTTTTATTTCATTTTATTTATTTATTTTTTTTTTTATTTCATTTAATTTTTTTTCATTTCATTTTTTTTTTTTCATTTTACTTTGTTTTTTTTTTGTCATTTCATTTTATTTTTTTTTTTCATTTCATTTTATTTTTTTTTTTTGTTCTATTTTACTTTTATTTTTTTTCGTATATTTTCTTTTACTTTATCTTTTTTTACTTTATGTTAGTTTATTAATTTTAGTTTGTTATATTTTATTTTAATTTAATTTATTTTCTTTTTTTTTTGTTTTTTTTTTTTTCGTAATATTTTCGAGTTGTATATATTTTATTTGTTTTTATTTTATTTCATTTTATCTTTTGTGGGTTTTTGTATTTCATTTATTTTATTTCATTTTATTTTATATTTTCCATTTTTTATTATATTTTTATTTTCCTTTTATTTAAAAAAATAAATTTACTTTTTTATTTTTTTTTTTAGTTTTTTTAATTTTTTTTTTTAATTTTAAGTTTTTAAACAAATTTTTTTAATTTTTTATTTTATTTTATTTTATTTTATTTTATTTTATTTTATTTTATTTTATTTTATTTTATTTTATTTTATTTGTTGTTATTTTTTCTATTATATTATTTATTCTCTTTGTTTTAAAAAAAATTATTTTTCTTTTTATTTTATTTTTCATTTTAAGTTCATTTTATTTTTTTTTTTTTTTTTTTTTTTATTTCATTTCATTTATTTTTTTTTTCATTTCATTTAATTTTTTTTTTTTTATTTCATTTTATTTTTTTTTGCGTTCTATTTTATTATTATTTTTTTTAGTATATTTTTGTTTACTTTACCTTATTTTCCCTTTATTTAAAAAAAGAAGTTTCCTTTTTTTGTTTTACATCATTTTATTTAATTTTTTATCTAATTTTTTTATTTTTTTTAATTTTATTTATTTATTTTTTTTTTTAATTTTAAGTTATTAAACTATTTTTTAATTTTTTTCTTTTCATTAACTAGAAATAATTTGAAAATAGTACACTTGTCACAGAAACCATTTAAATATTTCATATTTCCCTTTATCCCATACTACAAAAGGGTATTTAAATACGAGTATTTAACCCTCAGCCTGACACATATTACATACAAGTTTTGAGTGGCACGTAGTTACTGGATGGGCCCCTAGAAATCGTATGCCTTTGTTTAAAAGCAACAACACTGCAGATTGGCCAAACGTTCTCTAATATAGAAATCATTTGTTGAAACCAGCAAGATCGGACCGATATTACATATAGCTCCCATACAATCGATTGTTCCGATAAACGGATTTTGGGCTATAACTTCTGTAATTAAACAGATAGGAACGTGAAATTTGCAAGTATTTCTATTTTCATATGCGCAACATCGATATTGAAAATCATTGAGGTGGAATAAATATTTCCCAAAGCCCCCATACAATCGATTGTTCCGATAAACGGATTTTGGGATAAAACTCCTGTAATTATATAGATAGGATCGTGAAATTTCGTAACTATTGCTCTGTTAGAATGTGGAATGTCGATGTTAAAAATCAATGAGATTGGACCAATAAAACACATAGCCCCCATATAATCGATAGTTTCGATAATTTCGGTATGAGCTAAAATTAAATTCACACAGGCTGTACTGGGGATCGAACAGTAAAAATCGTGACGCTTATTCATGAAAGGTATACAGCTTTCCTTACTTGTTTTTTACTTATTTTATGTAAATAACTGAATTTTTTTTCAAAAATTTCAAAGGAGAATAACTTTATATGTATTTATTATGATTGTAATTTCCGACAGGGTGAATAACTGAATTATTTTGGAACGATTTTCCGTAATTCCTTGTCAATTTTTTTTTAGACAAACCGGTTTCGGCAATGCGTTAGAACGAAATCGGAACGAAAATCGACACTGAAGATGGCGCATTGCCGAAACCGGTTTGTGTCAAAGCCAAAATTGACAAGGGATGACGGAAAATCGTTCCAAAATAATTGAGAATAACTTTTTTCGAAATGAAAACGTATTAGATGTCAATATCTGAAAATGAAGTACGAAAATGCTCTATCAAAAAATATATGACATACTGAGGGTTAAACATTTGAACAATTTCAATTTGTATGAAATAGGATTCGTTCGTTAAATTATGCGCGGGCGCATGACCAACTAACTCACCATACACTTGAGTGCACAGCGGCGTACAAGTGTTATTTGTTTACATACCAAAAACGCCCCTATCGTCCAACATATTATGTCACAGATGCGCCACACAGGCATACAGCTGTTAAACTATGGCGCAACCGAATAGTCCCTTTCACCGCATCCGCCAACTACTGTTTTTTTTTCTGTTCTATTTATGTTTTGTGTAATTTTCAACGTTTTTTCGTGTTTTTTTTGTGACTTTTTCTACCCTCGTGTATCAATAAATAAAAAGGTCATAAAAATTATGAACTACAAAAAAAACAGTTGATGACGTTACTTTTACAAGTGCAAAGGACTGGAACATCGGGGGCAATAAAAGCTGGCCTTCTCATTAACAAGAAAAGTTGTCGTCCTTTCAAAAAAAGTTTTTCCAAGAACGCTATTGCGAAAAGAGTATTCTTCCCCTTTCTTGTTAGGTATACAACTTTAGTTCTAAGTTCATTTCGCCGTATCCGATCTCTCGGATATCTAAAGCTGATTGGCATTGTTTAATCTTGCAAAACACTGTTTTTATATCGTTGTGTGTAGAATCCTCTCACAACCGCGGCCATCTACTTTACGTATACATTTATGTATTCACTTATATTTTTCTGCATTTACTTCATTTAGGGTTGCTGTCAGTTGGTTGGAGTTTATTATTGGGGTCATATTTCACTTTTACGGTTTCCAATGAATTTCGCCCTTTTGTTACCGATTTGTTGTTGCTTTCCTTTTGTACCCATTTCACCAAACAAAATTTGTATTTAGTTTTTAGTACTTGATGTTTTTTTTTATATTTTTAGTGCTTTCTAAACGAAAGGGTTGTGATGGAACCATAAATATTGGCGAATTTAAAGATGTATACGAACATCATAGGAAGCACCCTCGTTATGTCTAATATGACAACACAAACTATGTGAATTTTGCACGCTCTACTTATAAGACTTATCGTTATTTATGAAGCTTTCCAATACCAATTGCAGTATTTTTATTAGTTTTGAGTTCAATTTCAAAGTAGTGGGGAATGACTAGAAAACATGTGGGGATAAAATATGAGTATTTAGGTTCTTCGGGTTACTTAAGCGTACTACGAAGAGCTACATAATAGATGTCAAGAAATTTCATGGTTACTGTAGTACTCAATTTTCCTTGTGGTGGACTGTCGTAAGAACCTGGTAATGCCTAGAACCGATGAATATTCTAGCCCATAGCAGCTTTTTTTATAGTACATTTACACTGCACCAAATTTGGCAAATTTGGCGAAAAATTGCAAATTTGGCACTTTTTTCTATACAAATCTCATTTTCCAAATCTGGAATTCCATCACATTTGACCTCATTTGCCGAACAATGCACAATGGGCTGAAATCTGGAAAAAGCGGTAAAAAATCAATAACTCGAGAAAAAAATATATATATCGAAAATAGATTTTGCACCTTGCTCTGTATATACCTAATTTATGTTGTTGCCGAAAATGGGCGAAATCGATCAATAACCACGCCCACTTTTTATATATAGAGAAATTTTTGAAAATACTTTTTTTTTAAATTTGAGTATGCAGTTTTATAGGCCATACAATTTTAGTATAATAAAGTGCAAATTTTAAAAAGCTAACTATTACGGTTGATTTTTAATAATTTATTTTCGTTCACATCCTCGTATAGGACCATTTTGAATTTTTTTTTAACTTTTTCAAAATTTTCAAATGATATTTTTTTCATTTAAGATAACTCCTAAACATATTTTGAGGAAGATTTTTCCGTTTAAAGTGTGCCAACTGGAGCAGCATAATATCGCGTTTTCAAAATTTGCAATTTCCCCACACTTTGCCCACTAAAAAAAAAATTTTAACAAACCAAAATTAAAAAATCAGGTTAAAGTACACTCTTGGAAATCTCAAAATCTTTCGGCTGATAATGTAATGAATTTAGAACAGTAAATTTCAATTATTGACCTTTGTGGACCGTTATCTCAGCACATACAAAAAACGCATATTTGCGCATTAACAGAAGAAAGTAGATACCCCAGAGAATACTTGAAAAAAAAAAATTTTAATTTCTATCGGGGATCGGGTGGGATCGGCACTCGGCGTGGCCCCCTTATTGGAAAAATTTTAAAAATTTCTCTAAATAAAAGGGAGATTTGTTTATATCTGCCTTATTTTAAGCCGGTGCAAACTAAATCAGCACGATGTCCACTAAAGGCTTGAACATAAAATGCTGATTTATTTTTACACACACGAAATACTTAGCAAAATCAAACAAATTTTGCTCAGTCCTACTTTGATCTTTCTAGATTTCAAAAATGTACTTCATTTGTCCCAATGCCTAAACCGACTTTTGGCCATTTTTTGCAAAATCCAGCCCATTGTGCAATGCAATCCACAGCTCCTCAAAATAACAACCCTGCCTGTGTTCCACATTTAGAATTGCCCAGCAAGAACCTTAACGGGTAATTCACGTGTGATAACTTTTGCACTATGCACAGCTGTAAATAACAATTTCAACTGGTTTTTTTTAAGAAAATGGGCCAATTCTACCAGGAAAAGACAGAAGCCTTCTTGACTCCTCTTTTATTATTACTCTAAATGTGTTTAAATCAACACGATAATATATTCTGTTTCGGTGGCTTTTTGTTGTGGTGAAGATTCTTGCAGGTAAGGTGAAGCCAAATGCAAATTTGCCAGTGTAAACGGTGTCGAACTGGCTCATTTGAATTCGCCAAATTTTGTGCAGTGTAAATGTACTATTAGCCATAATTTGTTTACTCGAATCGTTCCACAGAAGAGATGAAGAAAAATTGTGCTCTTAAAATTATATTAATTTTGCTGACTTAAATTACTGCTTCAAGCTCCGCTCGCTGCAAATGACTTTGTGAAAAAATATAAATTTTTTTTAGTATATTTCAATTTTAATATGAATTATTTAGTTATTAAGCACAAGTGCATGGAGATTTGCATTTTGAAATATGTAATTATTTTTAAACCAAGTACATAATCTTGTACATTAGGGTAACCACAAAAGTTACTAAAAGTTGCTGCCCCCGAAAAAAATCCGAAAATAACCCCAACCCGATCCCAAAATGACCCCGAAAATACTTCAAAATGGTCCTAAAATAACCCGAAATGAATTCATAAATACCCCTAAGTTTTTGTTAAAATAAAAATAAAAAATAATATAAATACTCTATTGCGAATGACAGACAATGATGATTTTGCCGACTTATAATGGAACTCACCCAAAATTACCACAAAATGTTTACCCCAAAATTATCCAAAGTTGACCCTAAAATTAACCTCAAATGACCCCAATATATTCACAAAACTACCCCAAAGCCACTTCAAAATGACCCGAAAAAAATCCGAAAATGACCCCAAACCGATCCCAAAATGACCACGAAATTACTTCAAAATTATCCCAAAATAACCCCAAAAGATTTAAAAATGACCCCTAAATTATCCCAATAGGATTCCAAATGACCCCAAAATGATCGCAATCATCTGACACTTGCATCTTATATATTACATCTTACTTCATACACTTACATCATACACTTACATCTTACACTTACATCTTATATATTACATCTTACATCATACACTTACATTTTACACTTACATTTTACACTTACACCTTACATCTTACACTTACGTCTTACACTTACATGTTACACTTACATCTTACACTTACAACATTACACCTACAATCTTACACTTACATACATCTTACACTTACAACATTACACCTACAATATTACACTTACATACATCTCACACTTACAACATTACACCTACAATCTTACACTTACATACATCTTACACTTAAATCTTACACTTACATCTTACACTCACATGATTATTGGAGGACCCCCATCACAAAAATATTTACACATCAAACTCGGGGCGGAAATGTAGAAAATTTCCATCCAGACGTTTTTTGTGGGTATTTTGATTTGCAAATTTCCAATTTTTAAGCAAGATTTTGTTTAGTCCTCAACAATTTCAAAAATCACTGACCAAAAAAATAACATCCATAATTTTCAATCACTTTTTTTTGCTCAGCCTAATGGCCACTGTAATTAACATTGAGCTCAGCTCAACGGTCGTAGTGTGGTCAACATTTTCTCGGCAATTATATTTTCTGCATTAATTTTCCAGGTTGATTACCTTTTTCTCATTTACACCTTTAATTTCAAAATGATTTTGCATAGTTTCTGTGAAAACAAAAAAAAAGTAAGAAATATAAAAAACAAAAAAAATGCAATTCTCGGCAGTTGCTTTGCTGTTGCAATTTTTTCTCAGATTTTTATTGCGCCAAGTGTTACTCGAACTCGCTGCACCAAAGACCATATTTTTCTGCAACAACTGCATTATTTCATTTTTTTTTATTATTTATACTTTATTTAAGTGCATATGTATGTATGTATGTGTTTTTGTACACAAATCGGGCACAATTTTTCCATAATATTTCTTCACAGCTGTGCTTTTCATCAAGCTAGCAATTTGCAGGTTTTTTGTTACAATTTTTTTTTTTTTCTTTTTTGTTCTTCACTGAAAAGTGTGAAATTTTTTACTTTTTTTTTTGTTTTTATTACGAGTTTTTGTTGAAATGCTGCAAATATTGCATTAGTTTCACATCACAGTGGAGTGAGTAGTGGAATATCATAGCAATGCGATTTCTAGCTTTGTCGTCTAATTTAACATTCACAGAATTGTTTTGGTTATTATGGCGGCATCATAGAAGATGTAATAATGTAAATAAGTGGCATTTTACTCTAATTAGTTCTAGGCCGAAATGGTTTTTGCCATGAAACTTGTTCTCCTGTCGATGAGAATAAGTAGTGGGAATATTTTCGAATAATATTCGAATAAATGTTATTCGAATAAACGAATAAAAATAGTTGATTATTCGGCTAGTATCTTTTGAATACACGGTTAAAAATTTGAGCCTAAATTTTAAACTTTTTTGGACTACATAGGTATATGACCAAACCAAATTTGGTTTCAAATTTAATCTAGACAAGTTTTCAAGAAAATTGATTAAATGAAGCGTGTTTCACTTTTAAACCAGAAATGTTTTAACGATTTTTTAAAGAAAAAATAATATTTTGTCCTTTGGTTGGGACTCGAACCAAGACTCCCCCGCATCATGCCCGTCTGCTCTACCACTGAGCTACATCGCAGACATATGTAATTGTTGTGGGCAGACATAATTGTTGTGTTGTTTGAATACGTTTTCAAAAAAAAATGAAAAAAGGAGAATTGTAGACCGAAAAGTTTTAATTTTAAACCGAAAAGTTTTAAGAGTTAAATAAAATTTAAAAAATGTGGCACTTGGCAGGATTCGAACAAAAGGGAGTCACAGCCGCCTGCTCTACCGCTGAGTTATGCCGCACATAAAGTTATTGTGGGCAAAACTGACTTGAATGACTTTAAAACAAACCAAAAAAATAGTTTAGAGTGCTTTTTTATTTAGATCTTAATCCGAAACCAAAAGAAATATAAATTCTTTTTAAACTTTTGGAAGGTGTAAAGTATTCGAAAAAAAAATTCGTTTAAACTTTAGACGAGTTTAAAATTTAGGCTCATTTTTTTATCCGTGTACTTTTTTATATGTATTCGAATAATTAGATTTTATAGTGTATACACTCAAAAAAAAAAATCACATAAGTATACGATCGCGTCATCGTAGAGACCTGGATTGAGCGTTTAAGACACATGAGTTCGATTCTCGGTGAAGTCAATATAAGAACTCTGAAAAATAATTTTTTTACTTTGTTATATAAAAAAGTAAAAAAAAATGATATTGCTCCACCGGGAATCGAACTCAGAACACCTTAATTTCCTCAATATAAGTTAGAGATTTCCTGCTTACAAGTAAAATTTTCCTAAGAACAAAGAAATACCTAAGTACTTAAAGTAAGGAAAAAGTGTTTCCTTAAACTGGATAAAATATTTTACTTATGTTAAGGAAGCCAAATAAGGGAAATTTTCGGGATCATTTTGGGGTCATTTTAGGATTTGGAGGTCACTTTGAGATCATTTTTGGGTCATTGTGGGGTGATTTTGGGATAATTTTGTGAACATTTTGGGTCCGTTTTGGGATCACTTTGGGGACATTTTGGGATGATTTTGAGATAAATTTAGGGACATTTTGGGATAATTTTGCGTTCATTTTGTGATAATTTTGGGGTCATTTTGGGATAATTTGGTGAACATTTTGGGTCCGTTTTGGGATCACTTTGGGGACATTTTGGGATGATTTTGCTATAAATTTAGGGACATTTTGGGATAATTTTGGGTTCGTTTTGTGATAATATTGGGGTCATTTTGGGATCATTTTACGATCATTCTGGGGCCATTTTGAGATCATTTTAGGGTCATTTTGGGATCATTTTGTGGTTATTTTGAGGTTAATTTTGGGATTATTTTGCAGTCATTATGGGACAAATTTAATTAAGTTAAATTAAATGATCATTAATGCAGTTTGTGGTCGGAATTTAGGAATTTGTAATTTCCAAAAAAAATCGGCCAACTAAAAAAAAAAAAATTATAAATGGTTGAATCAGTATGCTAAGTAGGTACTTAACTCCTTTTCATGCTCGTCGCATACTTAATTCGCTGAGGGTGGGTGTGATTATTAAATATTCAACACACTTCTCAATACCAATTCGTAAATATTTGCGCATACGAACAACTTGAAAATCTTGAATGAAAGTAACGTATTTTTTAAATTTAAGCTTTCTTTTGTTTGAATAAGTTTCAAATATTTTTATGGCAATTTGATTATTCTAGTCATGGTGAGCAGATAGTTTGAATAATTTTTTTATTGCACTTCGTTAAATTGAAAAAAAAATACTTTAGTTAAATATCAGTAATAAAAAAAGTCAAACATTTTTTTTTTTTTTCTTTATAATAAGAAAATCATATTTTTTTTGTTTGAAATTTTAGCTCACCCTTCAATACATATATGAACATACATAAGTAAAACTAATTTCAAACAGAAAGTATTATCTTGGCTGTTGTTATTAAATTAAACGATATTTTTGAGTATGCTTACCTGAAGAGCGTTTCAGTACAATATTTGCAAAAGATTACCGACAGACCTTTGAGCTATACAAACCTACAAAATGCAGCTGTTCCATTGTTGCAAGCTGAAGTGGTCGAATATTGCAGTTCCAAAAAGGAAACAAATGCTTATCAAAGCAAAAACGCAGCTACCCAACATAGATACATACACACAAAGTTATATGTATTTACAGGGTTATATACACAGGTAGGAAATTAGACCATCTAATAGTGATTGATATTAGCGGAGAATCGGGTACGAAAAACCGAATACTTTAACAAAACAATTTAGAGTTCATATCAAACATGATAAAAGTCAACCTCTCGTTTTATATAATGGGTATGCCTTATTATTATTTTTTATATTCAAATAGGTGGCAACCCTGTCAAGACATGCCAAAGTGGTAATACTGGAATGAGAGAGCTTAGCATATAGCTCACACACACAATTTTATTGATTCACATAGTCAAATTTTTGTGGAAAACTTAGGTTCTCCCCCCAGTAATAAAACTGCAACAAAAGTCCCCATCGACCCCATGTGTGCCAAAAAAGTCGAGAAAAATAAAAAAAAACTCAAATATGTTTTTTTTATACTTTTCTGGACTTTTGACCCCGAAAAACCTTTATAGCACAAAGTGGATCGACTTTCGTAGTGTTTTTTTTTTTTGTGGCGGTGAGCATAAGCTCTCCACAGAAATTTGGCTCCGTCGGATTTTTTTTTTTAATTTTTCTATGCATACCAAAGTTTTCGAGAAAAATCCTGAAAAGTCCATACGTAGCATATATTTTTATATGATTTCCACAGCTAATTTTACAATCGCGATATCTCAGAACTGGCTACTCTTAGAGAATAAAATGTAAGGACCATATTTCTGGAGAATTTCCAGGTATACAACTTGGTTTCACGTAATTTTTCAAAAAGAAATTACCGTTTTCGAGAAAAGTCCAAAAAACCTAAAATTTTGACCTTTGACCAACTTTTTTAGCTCGCATGGGAGCGATGCGGACTTTTGAAGTTTCCCTTCTGACGGCGAATCTAATCTCTCTTCCAAAATTTGGCTCTGTGGGAACTATTGCTGCTTCAAATGTTTAATTTTATGGGTCTAATTTGACCGTACCATCTTAAATCTATCTAAAATTGCGACAAGGCAAACAAATTGAAATATTGTAAAATCTAACGAATTTTGGGCCGAGTTAGCAGGGCTCATATCCTTTAGATATGTAGATCGTTTTTGAGACTCGAAGATAGGGGGTTCTGAACCAAATTTTTAAATAGGACGTTATTGAAAACAATGCCTTCTTCAAACAAATTCTGAGTTAATGCGTTTTTGCAAAATATTTTGATTTTCAACTCAGTGGATATACTCAGCGCATCTGACCCTTGGCAGCCACGACACCGTTGATAGTTACAAATTTTAAACTGTGACGGACTTCGTCAATATGGGAACCAGCATTAACACCGAAAATAATACCAGTCTAGAAATCCAACGGAGAGTCACTCTTGCCAACAAGTGTTACTTTGGACTGATGTACGGCTCGGAATCATGGACAGTGTCAAGAGAAGATGAGATGGCCCTTGGAGTATTTGAGAGAAAAGTTCTTCGGAAGGACCATTCCTTCCTGTGATGCCAACGGCGAGTATCGAAGGAATTTTAACGATGAGCTGTACGAGCTTTACGCAGACCTGACCATAGTGCAGCGAATTAAAGCCCAAAGGCTTCGCTGGCTGGGTCATGTTATGCGAATGGACAAGGAGGTTCCAGCACAGAAGGTTTTCCTATCGACACCTGAATTCGGCCGCAGAGGAAAGGGGAGACCTCGACTGAGATGGAAACAACAAGTGGAGGATGACTTGACATCCATTGGTGTTTCCAATTGGCGTCAGTTATCGCTAAAAAGGAACGACTGGCTGGCTTTGATACGCAATGACGATGAAGATAAGGATATATTCGAAAAATATAAAATGTTAAACTATCCTACCAAAAGTGTCGGTGCTGAAGAGGAACACTATCGACATAGTATCTTTCCGAATTTTCATGTTCCTACCAGTACTGGAATCATCTCATATTCGACAAAACCGGTTCTTTAAACACATAGTACCGCTCATCACTTACACCTAATAATTCACAAAGGTACCCAGGTAGGTTTGTGTGTGTTTGTAAGTTTGCGAAACGAGTGGCACAGTGTGATTTGTTCAAATGCAGCTGCCAAACCAAGCCGGCATTGCTAAACGCATACCCATGAAACACATTTTTCGATAAAACGAAAACATTTAAAAAAACCAAAAATGTCCAACAACAAAAAAACTAAAACAATAACAAAAAACAGTAAATAAAACAAATTAATGGAACAAGAGTTCAGGTCAGCTGCTCCATAAATGATTATATAGTGAGTGCCGCACACAATAACGAAGGTAACACGATATACAATTCAACAAAATAAACTTCCGAACAGCAACAGCAGGAAACCAATTTCGACCGACATTCACAATAAAAGCAAAAAAAAAAAATTAAATTAAGTTAACATGAGTGTTCGGGCTGACGGTAGTACCAACTACTTGTACTATTTTAAAAGTTCTTTCTTTTTCTTAATTCAGCCAAATGTGCCACTTCTTCCCCGCGATAGTCCTGCCCACATGATTTTCCTACTGAAATGTTACGAAAACTAAAAGTCCCGAAAACATTCTGCAATGGTTCGAAATTGATCCCGAAAACAAATCCAATAGGGCCCCTAAATGATCTGGAAACAATTTCGTAATGACATCTAAATGATCCTGAAAAGTGTCCAAAATCATCCCGAAATTGTCCGAAAGAAAGTCTCGAGGTATTCGCGAACGGATCTTCAAAAGGATCATTTTTGTATTTACATTTCCGTTGAAATCACTGCAACCGGTCGAGACAGCATTGTCAAAAATGCTACCCCAATTTTCTTTCAGCATTCCTCACGAAGAAGAACGTTCGCGAAGGCACCGAAAGACTCGTTTAAGAACACACTAACATTGGTTCGCGAATGCATTCGAGAACGAGCTACACAAATTTTGTACGTTCTTATTCGCCAACGTGATTTTTTTTTCATGGACGGTATAAAGACAGGTTCTTTGCCCACAGTATTGAAATTTATTTTGTTTTTTATTTGTGCTGTGGCTTTCGAAGGGTCAATTGAGTAGGAGCCTGGCCCTAATCTTCTCTTGCTGCTCACTAAAACCTTCCACGATCCTCAAAGTTTTCTGCACCTGGTGCCGCGGTCTGCTGATCAGATCAGAGTCGCCATGGTTTGAGCAAGCTTTTGACAGGTTCCTCGAAAGTACTGCAAGACGGCGCATGGCTTGGGCCAAGCAGAGAAGGATTTCATACACAGCATTGTAGAGCTCGTGAACTAGCACTAATCCCTGGGCCGCCGCGCCTGTCGTATTCACTCTTTCGTCGTGCCGTAAGTTAGCCAATGGCATCTAAGGTTTCTTTCGACTTCGAACGGTACCTGTATCGTGAAGGAGCCTAGGGGGACAGGCAGGGTTCGGCCATTTTTGGCTTCTGTCGTGACCAGCAGCTCTATTGACCTCTCTTGATTGTACATGGTCTCGACTTTCTTGACGACATCTATGACTTCTGCAATGATATCTACTGTAGAATGTCCTCTTCGTAAGCTATGATGTCGCTGAGACAGTCCTCCCCTTCTGCTTTAGCTGTTATAAGCCGGAGCTTTTTCCCAACAAAGATGGAGCGTTGGGATTTCTACATCCTTCAGTATGAGTACGAGCCGCTTTGTCGTACATCCGGCTTCGAGACATTCTACCAAAAGTTTCTGGGCCCCTCTAGGTTTCATACTACTCACGGCTATTTTGAGCTTTTCTTTGTTGAGCGAGAGAGGGAGGAGGTGCATTCCACTCCATCAACCCTTAAAGAGTATTCTTAACATGTTTCAACATACCATTTCCGTTCTATGCAGAGTTATAGTCGCTCCCTCGTTGTTTGCCAACGAAAAATGTAACGGTCATTTACAAATTGGGCCGCTCACCAAAGTGCGCATACATACGAGAAATGATGCTGTAAATATGACAAAAGGCTACGCGCATGCGCTCAGCAGCAGCAACAGGTAGTAGAGCGTTGAAACGTGCTTTATACAAAAATTTACACAGAGTACGTGCGTGACATATCCATTAAAATCGCCTGGACTCACAAAAGAAAGATATTACATACATACATACAAACACAAAAATGGCAGTGACTTCAAAACTACAGCGATGAAACAAAATAAAATTTGTGTTGATCCGACGAAAAAATAAAAAAACTCGAAGCCATTATCCAGAGAAACCATTATCACAACCATAAAAAAACGGCCAGCACGTACCGACAACGTATAGAGACAAAGGCCATGGCAAAAGTTGGAAACGAAGAGAAAATTCAACTGCGGGCCAAGACTTGTAGTGAGTCGACTGAACAAAGAACAGAAAGTAACGTACGAAAATGGAGTTAAAATAAATTGGACGAAGATAAGAAAATAAAACCAAATAAACGCTCAACATAGCAAATACAAAATACTGGTTTCAGTTGCCCCAACCAGTTGGTGTGTGGACTCCACACTGTGGAGCCTATCGCTGCCGCAGCGAAGTTGACGTTGGTTCTGTAAACATGGCTGGCATTGTTTTTTGGTAGTGTATTGGTGTGTGCAATTGAATAGTGTGAACACAGCATAAAATATAAATATTCACCCGAACAAATGTAATCTAGAATAGTTGCATGCATTGTAGCAGTTAGCGGCTGTCCCCACATAGATTTTCCTATATAGCAAAATATTCTACTAAATCCGAGGTTTATGTGTTCACATAAGAGGTATCCAAACGACAGATGGCTCGGCTGGCATGGTCATGTTAGACAAATGAACAAATAAGCTCCAACTCAGAGGTGTTTCCTATCGAAGTCCGAATGAGGGACGTCTCGACAGAGAGGAAGAAAAGTAACAGGTGAAGGCTGACTTAACCTTCCTTGGGGTTTAGAACTGGGATCAGTCATTGATAAAAATGCATAATTGGTGTTCTTTGATGAGGTTAAGCGACAATAAGATGCGCTCGGATCCACCTTTTGAAGCATATTTTTAAAAAAGGGGTGCAAGAATAGGTCGCCTCCCCGTTGGTGCACCCTGGGTAACGCTAAATGACCTACATGGCTAGTTTCTTGTATTGCCGGTTCTACGAGAACGGCGCCAGTACTTGTGCTGTACCCATCGTGCCGAAACGACCCGGGCCGTTTTCTTATATCGACCCGGCCAAGAGCAATACACTCGGGGTGACCCTGTCTGACATTTAGTCAGGATTACACCTCGCTACAACAACAACAAAAAGGCAATCTATAATGAGGTCAGACGTTCACATAGCACCATCACTTTCATCAGCATCACTCTTGAGCTTAGAAGGCTACTACACCCTTGGCTTTCCCTGCAGACATTTAACTCTCTAATCGCAGTACTACTGGATTGCGATCCAACTTCCTTGATTGTGGTGATTCCTCTTGAGAGGCACTACAATGGTTGGACAGCTTGAGCTTTCGGGTTCACATCAAACTCCAGACAGAAACCTTTACCCATTTAGCCTTCCCTTCTAAATTTGATCCATCTGCGAAACAGCTGATAGGACCAAACGATTCCAGCTACCCATTGCACTCTCGAGAAAATGCGGGTGTTGAAACTAGCAAGGAGAACAGTCATCATAGAAGAGTCAACTATACGGGATTATTCAAAGGTCTTGGGGAGTAATGCCGATGGCCGGATACGAACCCGGTACGCTACGGTATACTCCCTTGCGGTACCCTCTTACAGTACTGCCCAACTGTCGTGGTGGCGATTTGTTATGACCGGTAGAACCTTCTAGGTCATATCATCCCTCCATCCGTAAGGAAGGAGAAGATGGGTAATGAAAGTTGAGAGGCATCATATCCGTAGATCAACCATAGAGTTAGCACATCATTACCTATGTGCATATTAGTCGCGTCTTACGACCGGTATGCCTACCTCGGGCATATTCTAAACTGGCAAGAACCTCTAGTTCTGTTTTTTTCACAGCCGATAGGTACCACTATCACGGCTTTGATTTCGATCTTCTATCCATTCTAAAGCAACAATGGGGCAACGGACCGTCTTTTCTGTTCTCTCCCCACTTATACCCTATAAACAACTCTGAAATAAAATATTTTGCAGTGTATCATTCAAATACAATAAAAAACCGAAATCAGCAAAGAATAATTGTTGAGTCAGTGGCGACGCCAACAGGAATTCAACTCAGTATTAAAATAAACAGCAACAGATGGTTCGTCACAAGTCCGTGTGCCGGCCGTGCTATGGGGCAACACGTACTCAGGCAACTTGATTTGAACCAAAAGCATTGGCATATCTTCGCATACATTTACAAAAACATACATATCAATTTGTATGGCAACACAAATACCTACAACGAGGTAGACAAATGAAAAACAGAACCAACAAGTTGAGCATCGAGAGTTTTTTATAAAAAAAATCTAAGTTGATGAAGTAGGACAAACCCAACACAAAATTTTCATCGCAGGGGTTTGAACATGACGCATGAAGTTTCACTTTACACTGGAAGGAATTGATTTTGAAAATGGGGCGCCTTCTGACTATAGTTTTGAATTAGAGCCGTCTCCTTTACGATATCAAGTAAATTGACTAAACAAAAAATTTCATTCCAGCTGAGAACCCCTTTTTTGATCCAGCGAGCCCAGATGAACTACTAATAATAGTTGAAATGACAGTCAGCCTTGAAAAAGGAGGCTGCTACAAAATAATGGACGAGGGCTTGCCACCAGATTGGAACCTAAGTGTGCTATATACGCGGAATCAGTCTCCGAATATCGTACCGTATGGGCAACCGACGACATTCTGATGAAGATGAGAAGAAGAAGTAGGGGTAATACAGAGAAAAGTTCCCCGGTAGATTTATAGTCGGTCTCGCTATGTCAACAATAAGCATCAAAGAAAGTTTGAAACTTATCACTTCACTTTTGAGTTCTAACATAATTCGTTGGTGGCTATGAACGTTAATCTGTAGTCCCCTCATACCATAGAACAAGGAAAACAGTCAGAAAGCGTTGATCGTTGCTTGTTGAGTTCAACGGTTCTACACATACAAACGCACACACCTTTCACTTGCATTCAAAAAATTACATACATACATAGATACATCCAAACGATGAGTAAGTATGCGTTTTTTTTCAAAGATTACCTTTATTGCCCTTCACATAGTGATGCATTCTGTTTCTAGTTGCACACCTGAATTTTTAGTAGCAGCTGCTGCAAAATGAACAAGACGAGCAGGTAAATATGGACAGCATTGTCAAGAACAAAACCTACAATATTTCTCCATGCACACATACATACATACCTACCAGTGTGTATGCATTTATGCAAGTAGCCAAGATGTAAATGCAATAAAAAGATGGACTACTGCAGACGCACGTGCATTTCCCCTGCATAAATTAGACAGAAGGGAAAAATGGATTTTTTTGAAAAATTAAGAAAAAAAAACTGTACTTCTTAGCAAAGGGAAAACGCAAAATGTAAACTTCCTAGACGGATTATTGAAGGTCTGCACTGTAAAAGACGTGATCCGCGTAAAATCCTAAACCATACTGCTATCTATGAAACCTTGACATGCAGCGAGCGTTTTCGAGTATCCGCAAGAAAGGAGTTCAAGTCTTCCTTCACCGGATTTTTCCATCTCAGTCGGGTATCCTCTCCTCCCTTGGCTGGCGACTTCCGGTGTCGACAGGAAAACCTCCTTAAGCCGAAACTTTTGGGCTTTGAAAAATTTTCACCATAGGCATTGCTGGAAGGACGATAAAACTGCCGGGCAACTTTTCTCCCAATTACCTCGAAGCCATTCCATCTTCTTTAGACGCTTGACATGGGTCCAAGCAATGCATCAGCACAGGTATATTTAGCGATTTAAAAAGCTTTATCTTTTCTCGTCGGAAGAGCATTTTAACTCTCAGTTCGAGGTTGCATTGATTGGCAAGAGCGTATGCCGGTTCCCAAACACTTTCTTCTCCAGCATCAAGTTAATGAAGTTATGGAGCCGTAATGTCTGAAGCCTTGTATGGTTTCGAATGGCTCGGCGAGGTTCTTCTAAATTCTAGCAATGCCATTGCCTAACATTATCTAAGTTCTAAAGGAAAGTCGAATTCCGACATGATAGCATACAGGTAACGTCAAAAGCCGATCAAGCCGGATCATTTAGTAGATTTTCGCCATTGTTTTCTGTCAGTCAGCATCCCAAACTACGTCTTTCTACATCACGTCCCTTTTTCCTACTATTCTTACTGTATATTTTTGATATGGTCTCGGAACCTTCTTAAGGCAAATTTTCTATCGGAAGACATCCAGGTAAATCATTGGAGATACTACGGATCTATATATCTCGACAGCGGCAAGTTTGATCAGTCGCGTTCCACCGCGAGTACCGAAAAAGATTTAGTGATTAGCCGTATGAGCTTCAGACATACGTCAACATAGTTCAGCGACTGCCTTCACTAGCTAGGCCACGCTGTGCGAATGGACGAAGATGCTCCGTCCGGAAGGTATACCTATTGGCACTCGCCGGTGGAAGTATAGCCAATTAGCTCCATTTGGAACAACAAAGAACCCAAAATATGTTGGACGGCCAAAAATATTGAATAGTCTAACATAACGAGGCCGGACCAAACCGCCCCCTCCTATTCTACCACAAATAAATGTATCATATCCACCAAACCCGTTTAAACGATTAAGCGTAATTTAAGTAAGTAATTAAACCTAATTGCCCTTCGAAATCTAATTTTCGAAAAAAAGTTTCATGTATCAAATGGAGAAATATTTTGGATTAGATATCTTGTACTTGATAACGAAGCCATTTCTCATTAAGTAAAGTTGCTTGTATGCATATTGGAAAGCTTGCTCTAAATATACTAAGGCGACGTCTTAGAATGCGAGCATAAACGCGCGACTGCAAGTAAAAGTTCACTTGGAGCGATATGAAAGCATAGCACAAAAGAGAAATGGCAATAAAATAGATTACTATTTACTATTTGGGGGCATAAACAAAACATAAAAACTTTCCAGTGTATAGATATGTATGTACATACATCAGGGTGGTCCTTATTTGTAGATACAATTTTAAAATCAGATATCCTAAGGGTTGTTGATTTCATAAGCTCGTTGAGAATTATGAGCGACAGCAATTAAATAATCGAACGAAAAATACCCTAACCGTCTCCAATCGGGAACCGTGGTGTAACCTAACAGGATGGCGAGACTTAAACAACTTTTTCATTTGATTATAAGGAGCACCCTAATATACATACATACTACGTATGTTTGTATATACAAATCCATATAAACTTTTATTTAGCTACGCCAGTCTAATCTGCTCAACACAATCATATTGAATACACAATAATGGCCAATTAAATACAGCGGCCGGTAACAAAACTGGAGCAGTTCTAATTGGGGAAAATGTGTTCAGGTTGTTGGGGTATGTTGGAGTTCATTGTTTTATATACATACGAATATATGTATGTATAAAAATACGAAAATATATATATTTTCAAGATAACGAGGTACACTAAAGCTACAGCTGCACAACTAGTCGCTCTTAGGTTTTCTAGCCAATTGCGTATTAAGAATGTTCTTTCTCGCCGGATCCACTCGCGCTGCCGAATAAGCTTCAGCCATCCCTTTATAGAACATTCTTCAATCTTTACCTTATGATACCTTTATCCGGGTGACCTTGTTATTTCAAATCACCTCCAGAAGGTTCTGGGATCCTTACGGCATGCTAAAGTTTACGCTTTACTTTCCTGCTTCAAGAACACAGGAAGGATTGGGTCATTGAGACCGTCGAAGAGTTATCCGAATGTCTTTTGAACTTATTAACTCATTATCCAGTACCTACAATATTTTCAGTGCATTCATCCCATGTTAGGTTTTTTTATTCAACACTCGCACACTTGGCCCCTGGTGGTTAGGGGTTCACAATATGCCCGAGGTAGGCATACCGATCGTAAATTGCGATTAATATGCACATAGATAACGACGTGCTAACTCGATGGTTAATCTACGGATATAATGCCTCTCACCTCTCATTACGCATCTTCTCCTTCCTCACGGATGGAGAGATGACATGACCTAGAAGGTTCCAATGGTCATACCAAATCGCTATCACGACAGTTAGGCAATACTGCAGCGTACCGGCTTCATATCCGGCCAAGAACTGCCAATTTCGGCATCACTCCCCAAAACCTTCGGAAAGTGTTTTTGCTGTTAACAACAACAACAACAACAGCAACAACAACAACAGCAGCAACAACAACATAAGGTTAGATTTTAATATTTTGTATTTTTATTCAAATAATTTACTATTAATCCATTTTATTTCCACTTTGCAAATGACACTCCAACAACCGAAAAATAGCTGTAGAAATGTGATCGATTGTCGCTCATTAAGCGATCGAATCGAGGGTTCCAATTCCATTCCGTTCCAGTAATGAAAACCACATATTAATGACTTTACAACTTTTGAGAACTAAGATCCCTGTTCTGGTCTGCAGTGACTGACTATTGTTAAAGAATTTTCGATACTAAAACACCGCAATCCCGAAATTTAGTGAATCCTTCCTCTAACACTTAAGTTTAAGTGTTTGGATTTCTTATAAACAAACTTGACTTCCGTAATTGGGACAATGTGATGGCGATGCCCTTCATCATTGAGTAAGAGTTGAGAAGTCTTTGATACGAGTGTTTCGATTCCATTACGTTCCTATCATTGCGTTCCAGCCATGTTTGAGAGTATAAATCAGCGACGCTCAAAAGCTAGCACATGTGCGGAGGGTTTTATTGCTCGCATACCGATAAGCGCACACGTACAAGGCAAGCACTCTCTATGCACTGCGAGAAGAAGGTACGTATGTATGTTTTGTAATCAGTTGTTTGACGACTGTTCAGCGAAACATCGCAAATATATCTATGTATGTAAATAACATAAAATAAAATAAAATAATATAGAGACTATAGTCACTGAATTACCCTTTCGATGTTGTAAAATTTTGCACATATGTGCTTTCTAATACATAACAACAAATTTTCGTATAGATATGTACATGGATACATATTCCGTATAAATAAATCTTAAAACAAAATTAAATAAAATAACATAAAATAAAACAAAATGAAATAAAATAAATTCAAATAAAATAAAATAAAATAAAGTAAATAACATAAAATAAAATAAAATAAAATATAATAAAGAAAAATAAAATGAAATGAAACGAAATATAATGCAGGAATCCAGCGTTATATTTATACAACAAGCATCATGAGTACCTGGTCTTTTTTTTAAGAAAATTTTTGGTACTATTTATTCATACATTTTTCATAGTACATATCACTATTAATATAATATTATCATTTACAAAAACTTGGATATATAATTAAACCGTGCTTAACTGATTTGAAAAAATGTAGTTGGCTAATTTTTTCGGGTGTACGGAGAGTTCTCTCATATTCTAACACAAGCGCAAAATATCATTGTATGCGTGTGAGCATCACTGGTATAAATGCAAGTTTTACAACTAGCGAGAATCCCATATTATTATTGAACATAAGAGTTGTGAAGTCTTTGATAAGAGCGTTCCGATTTCATTCCGTTCCAGTAATAAAAATACCATATTAATGACCTTACAACTTTTCGGAACTAGTTAAAATCTCTTTTCTGGCCTGCAGTGACTGACTATTATTGTATCCCGATATACCAGCATTTTCGGTACTAACAGAACACCGCAATCCCGAAATTTAGTGAATGCTATCTCTAACTCTTAAGTTGAAGTGTTTGGATTTCTTATAAACAAACTTGACTTCCGTAAGTGGGACAATGTGATGGCAATGCCCTGCATCATTGAGCTTGTATCGATCTTATAAACACACATAGTGTGTATGTATGTGTGACTTACTATTGAGGATACAGTTAAAAATATTTTATTGTACTTTATGGCTATTTTCTTCTCTATGTAATTATAAATAATTTTACTGATAATTTTGTATTGCAGCGAGAAATAAGAGATAGCGGTTGGAAACATTTTACATAAGTAGGAAACGTACTTCATGGTGTCAATTTTTACGAGAATGACTTTATGACTTTTTCACAGGCGGCGAAATCCACAAAAATCTGAAAAGTATGCAACAAAATTTTCAAAAATTATAAACTTACTTTTTTTGGGCAAATAAATAAATTTCAATACAGTTATTTTAAAAATATTTTCTTTCTCTTTTTATTTTGATTCTCAAACTCATTTTTATTTTTCACACTTTTATCATCCTTACCGCAATTTAATTTTAATAAATTCTGGCCAATAAAAAATCAATGCCTTACAAAAATATTTTATATTTCTATATATGCATATATGCATATTTTGTTAAGGCTACATACCCACACAACTGTATGTACGATACCGCTAATTACAACTACATTGATGCCTATAAACAAATATTCGCATCAGGACTTTTTATTTTAAATATAGGTATTATTCATTAAAATTAATTACATATAGCTAACTAATAATAATTAAAACTAAAATATGCATGGATTGCTATATTAGATCGTTTCGGGACTATGACATTACATTTACATACTACATACAGTTAAAAAAAAAATATTTATATGCTAAAATCAAAGACAGTAAACACAATAAGATGCGTCAGATCGCTCTTTCCAAAACTTCTTGCTCGCTAGATTGGATGCTGTTGTTGTTGTTGTTGTTGTTGTTGTTGTTGTTATTGTTGTTGTAACGAGGTGTAGCCCTGCCTAAATAACAGACAGGGTCACCCCGAGTGTATTGCTCTTGGCCGTGTCGATATAAGAAAACGGCTCGGGTGTTTAAGCACGATGGGTACAGCACAAGTGCTGGTACCGTTATCGTAGAACCGGCAATACAAGAAACTAGCCGTGTTGTTTCAGCAAAGGGAATGAGCACAACGAAAAAGTTGGAAACAATTATGACCGATGGAAACATCACGACAAGAGGTCTATGAGGGATTGAGATCGGCAGTGTTTCTCTTTTTACGAATATTTAATGCGACAGACAAGATTTCTACGATATCCAACACGTTTGTGAAGCACCAAAATCACATGCAGAAAACGAAGTCAACAGTCACTCATTGCTTTGCGCAACGCATTTTGCTGATTCTGTCAAAACAGACAGATTCATTCTAACGGTATAGCTTTTGGCATAATCTTCTCTTTGGTTCATGGAAGAAGTAGTATGCTGTTGGCGCATCTTATTTTAGATAAATACAGTAAATACTGTCTTTGCTAAAAAGCTAAATGTATGTGTCTAACATTTAATCAAATAACAGTAAATTATGGTTAATATATTAGTTATATATGCATTTGTAACTAGTTATTACAGCTCATTAACCCGTTAACTGATATATGAAGTTGTTTTATATTTTGTATATGTGTCGCTAAATTAAGTGGGAAGGATTGTGATTTTTTTATTCAACGTGGCGAAACTTTATAAATTTGTTGTATTTCTTTTTTTTCTTAAATTATGAATTGCCTTTTTAAGTTAACATAGTCGGATTTCAATTATTTTTTACCACTACATTTAAATTTTTATTAAATACTTTATGTAATGGATGTATGTATGTTTTTTTTTCTATGATATAAATAACATAAATAGGTTTAAAAAATTAATTCAATAATAATAACTAAATGCTTGTTTCTTTTTTTGTTTGTGTTGTTCAGTATTTTAACACTTTTTTATTTATTTTCTATCTTGTCTAACTTAACTTGTTTTATTTTATTTTATAAGTTTAGGATCATTCGTTTATATCGACTGCTGACTGGAAGATCACCCAATTTCAAAAATTGTTCAAAAGTGCCTTATGTCGGAAAAATCTGAAATAGAGCGTTCTTGAAACAAATTCTGTGGTACGGCGGTTTTGAAAATTTTTTTGAAATAGGGTGATCTTTCACTCAGCAGTCGATATGTTGTATCATGCCGTGTATAATGCCGTGTATTACAATTAGTTTTTAATGCAACAAGAATAAGTTATTACTGACACTGCATTTTGATTTACATTTTAGTGTCAGTAAAATTTGGCTATTATGTTTTACTGCCTTTATCCATTATTAAGCCGGCTTAACTAATATTTATGTATAAAATTATGTACGACAAGCTTATGTTAGGTTCGGAATGTCACACAGACCGCTCATCACACAAACATACAGTGCGTTTCATAGTTGAAATTCTGGGATTAAAAAAAGAAAATTCATTTTTCATGCAAGTAAAGGGGAAATTTAAAAAAAAATAGGGATAACAAAAACTATTACGGTTAAAAGCGAAAAGTATCGTTTATTATAGCAACCATATTTTTTCTTTTTTTATATATATGAAAAACAAAAGATTTATCTACATTTCACTGCACAGAATTGTTACACCATTTTATGAAACATTTTATAACTTTCTTTAATACTTGCATGAAAACTAAGTGTCCTCCCAGTCTTTCAATTATGTAGACAGCAATTCACATTCATTGGCTTACATTTGAATTTATATATGTACATATGTATGCACTTTTACATTATAAATTTGTATTATTGTACATATAACTAATATAAATATGCATTTAATATTATAGTCTTTTACATTATTAATGAAATGTCATTAGTTGTTTTAATTTTAATTCCACACTTACTAAGTAAATGTCTAGTAGCTAGTTTTTTATATACGCCAGCCTTGATCATCATCCACATTTGAATCTGTATCGGAAGGTTCTTCGCCATACATATCGGCCAGCTTACGGAAACGTGGTCCGAAATTCGACAAGTAGTCAAAATTGAGATCACCATCGTCAGTACATGACGCCAGACTTGAAAGACTGCCATCTGAATTGCCATCGCCTTCATATGCATAATGCCGCACATCATCTACTGGATATGTGCCCGCTTCACGATCACAATTATCTTTCTTATCACCTAAAAAGCCACCAATATCTGGTATTTCATTATTGGGATCTTTCATTGCCTGCAACGCATGTGGATCTTTATAGAGTTTCTCTTCGTAGAAAGGTTGTGTGCGCAGCACATTGAGATCATAGTCGGTATCGCGTTCGCCACCTCCCTCATCTTCATAATTTATGATCGTTTCGCGTATATCATCTATATCTTTTTCATGCCAACCATTCTTTTGTTTCTTTTGCACAACCACCGCTAGTAGAATAATGAGCAGCAAGAGTATACAAGCGACTATGGCAATAATGAAATTACGATCAATGCCAAAACTAACAGCTACCGCTACAGCGCGTTGACAACCCGAATCGATGTGGCGCGATATTGCGGGCGCGCCCAGATTGTATGTATGATCGTTAATCGTTAAATTGCGTATGCAACCGAAGAAACCTTGCATGCTTGGCGTATAGGTCCAATTCAATTTTTGACCCAACTGATAGAGATCTATGGGTGTACCACCAAGTTGTAACGGTGAATTAACATTTAAGAACTCGTTAGGACCTTGCGGCGCACCCAAACTCATGCACGTCGATAGGCGACAATTGTCTACAGTCATCTCGATGCTCGACTTTTGAAGTATAATATCCAGCTGATATGATTTGCCTACTTGCAATTGTATATGACGATGTTCTATGCGTATCGCACCTGAACCATAATCCACTGTTAATGTTGGATAACCTTTAATCAGTTCCAAAGACAAAAAATCGGTAAGCGGTAGTAGTGGATTATAGTTCAATGGACCCAAATACATGATCAAACCCTGATCAGCTTGTGGCGCTATTTCGAGACTAATCTTCGTGTTGTCACATGGTGATATAGGCTCATAGAATGCATAACCATTGCCGTAGAAGCCAACAGATACCAATTCGCAATGTGGTCCCGTAAAACCCTCAATACAATCGCACAGATCATTCTCACCGATGCGTGGTGAGCCGCCATTCAGACAGTATGGTGCAATTAAACGCGCCTCACAAACACAATGCCACTCAATGAACGCCGTCACGCCCACAAACGATGTCGTATTCGAATAGATCATATATGGTATATTGGATTTGTGCAATGTATTCGTGCACGATGACTCACATCTATATCTCTCAATCAAACATTCATCAATATTCACCATTAACATTTGCAAGCCCAGCTCGTCTTCCAGCGTTTGTTGGTGTTGCGCTACAATACCATTTAATTTCTCTGGCGCATAATAGGGTGAACCATGTGCTGAATAACGTACATCTAAGGTATTATTGGCATTCTGTAGTACTGTAAAGACATCCACATTTGTAACGGTTGTATTGAAAAGTTTAGCTAGCGCATATTGTAGACGATCTTTAAGTGAGAGAGAATCGTCAGCTTGCGCATCACGTGGTAAGCTAATAAATTGTTCTTTTGTTATATTAATAAAACGTATGCTACCACTTTTATCTACCGCTTCTTCGGGTAATTCACGCACTACAATGGTGACATCAGCATCCACAGAGTGACGCGGTATGAACGTTGACTCTTCGGTAACAACAAACTCCAACATGTATTCGCCCTCTTGTGTATGCTCGAGCATTGTTATCATGCCCGTGCTGGGATTCAAACGGAAATTATCGTGTTGTATATTGCTCTTCCAACGAAACTCTTTATCTTCGAGATCCCAATCGTCTGGGTCGTCAACAAAAACGCGTCCCACATCGGTATCGGGCGCTTCACCTTTATAATTATAAATGAATATGCGTGATGAACCCTCTGACATGGCATTATCATTGTCATCGCCTATTATGAGATGCAACATGCTAACCATACTTTTCTTGGGTTGTCCAGAATCACTTATTCTTATTGGTATGTAATATTCTTTTTGTTCTTCACGATCAAATTGTACATTAGCAAAGAGATAATCATTATCTATGCTAAACTTAGCTTTAATATCTGGCGACGCTTCGCTATCGATACCGTACGTATAGGGTGCACCATTTTGTGGTTCATCGTAATCATTTGCTTGCAACTGCACAACTTGTCCAGGATTGCGATTCTCTTGCCATATAACTGGCATTGTGTTTACTAAAAATGGCGCATTATCATTGATATCTTGCAGATTGATTATCACGTGTGTCACAGATTTTAAACCATTACCATCTTCATCAACGGCCGCTATTAACACTTGCCAACTCTTGTGTCCATTGGGCGGATCACGATCCAATGGTTGTATCAGCTTTAAGCAACCATCATTATCTATGGTTAACATCTTTTTCTGTTCTTCTTTTACCACCGAATATTTGATATGTTGTTCGGCGGTACGATCTTTTATATCCGGATCATATGCTTCAATATTCAATATGCAATAATCATATACCATTTCCTCTTGTATGGTTTTGGAGTATTTCTCTTTAAATTCTGGTGGATTGTCGTTTACATCTGCTATTTGTATTTTTACGGTGGCATAATCATCGTAGATGCCATCGAAGGCACGTATTTTTAGCACATATTCGGTTATATTTTCATAATCTAGACGCTGATTAACTGTGATCTTGCCGGTCTTTTCTTCAATTTTGAATGCATTACCCACATTTCCGCTTTCAATTGTGTATAGTATTTGCGAAGCATTATCTTCATCATCGGCTGTTACTTCGATAACAATGAAATTAATATTCGCATCTTCTGGCAAGCGTTCAGGTACGTATTCGGGCAATTGAAAATGTGGCTTGTGATCGTTTTTGTCTGCAATTTCAATGCGAAAAACTTGTTGTCCCCGATTGGGTTCGCCGTTGTTGTACAAACTCGATGGCGAATTGTCGCTTGCAATTACTTTAACATTATAGAAATCACGTTCTTCACGATCAAATGTTGTTAATGCTGTTATATTACCAGTGTGTGAATCAATTTTGAAATATTCACGATTATCAGCCAACTCAAAGGATACAATATTATTTGCTTCTGTGCCATCCATATCGAATGCACGTACCTGCATCACCGGTGTACCGGGTGGTTCATTCTCGAGTAGCGTACCTTTTTTCACCTCGGTAAAATATGGTATATTATCATTTACATCTTCAACTTTGATTTTAACAATATGTTCGGCAACTAAATCGTATGTATTGCGCGCACTCATTGTTAAGGTATACTCTGTGACTGATTCATAATCGAGTAGTTTGCCCAAACCTATTGTTACCGTTGTACCGGTTTGATTGAAAACAAATGTTTTCTTGCTATTCGTTTGTTCCGTGCGTCCTGTTATTAATTCGAATATCACTTCCGGCTTATCGGGTACATTTGAAATGGCACGTAACGTAACAATAGGCGTAGAATAGTTCATGTAGTCTTCTTTTAGATAAATGGGTTCGTCGATAGGATCAACAAAGGATGGCGGCTTTTTTGATGATTCCACAACACGTACACGCACTTCGATTTGTGCATCCTGTTGTGGATCAGGTACAATATTATAGGCACGTACGTTGATTGTATAATATTGTCCAGGACGTTTGTCAATTGGACGGTTTAGATAAATGATACCTGCTGCTTTGTCGATTTTAAAATATAAATGATCGCGATCGGGTAAGATTTCGTATTCGATAATACTGTTGTTGCCATCATCCAAATCACTCGCTGAGATGCGCATAACAATTGCGTCAGGCTGTAAAGAGTTGAAGCAGAAAAATCGATATTCAAGTAAGAAAAAACCATGCTTCAGGGAATAGGGGAATATAAAATTCAAGCACTCGGATAAATAATAATTCAGTAAGCTTTAAATATAATAATAACACTGGAAATTTCAGGGGGAAATTCAGAATTAAAATTTCTGAATATGAAATGAAAATTCTGAATATGAATTGTAATTTTCTGAATATGAAATGAAAATTCTGAATATGAATTGTAATTCTCTGAATATGAAATGAAAATTCTGAATATGAAATGTAATTTTCTGAATATAAAATGAAAATTCTGAATATGAATTGTAATTCTCTGAATATAAACTGAAAAAGGTGTAGTTCTTGAGCTAGAGCATAATACCATGCATAATATCAAAAAATACTAGTCCGGTAAATGTAGTTTATCTTCTTTAACTATTATTGTTATTTGAAATGCTTGTTCTGACCGGGCTATTTATGAATTTTTTTCAAAAAAAAAAAAAAGATTTTACATTAGGCTGCGCAAAAAAAATTCAAATAAAAAAAAAAAGCGAAAATGAAAAATTAATTCAATTTTGTCTATCATTCTCAGATCTATCATGCTTATTTTATACTTTTGAGGACTGATCTAAATACTGCTTAAAAGCTGCCAAAAAATGAACAATGTAAAAAAAAATCTTGCTGAATATGATTTTCTGGATAATTTAATTCCCCGTAAACGGGTTCTGTTTCAAAATTATTCTATGGAAATTTGCGAGAAGATCAAAAGAGAAAAAAGATACACAGATGGACAAAAGTCACCGTCACTAGAGCTCAAAAATATAAGAAAACCAACCGACCACGCTTGATAAAAAACTAATATAAACATGTTTTTGCATATATTAAAAACTATAAGTCTATCATATTGTATTAGTAATAAAACAATTCGATTACACCCCACCGTCTTTACAAAAACAACAATTCCCCATTCCATACATATGTTTCGTTAGGACAAAAATCACCGCCATCACATATCAGGTTTTATTTTCTAGCATAAATTTAATGAAATGAACATTTGGCAACTCAGTTTTTATAAAAAAATACTGAGATTGGCAACTCCACCGTTGGTTTGTGTCAGTTTTGTAACGGAATTTTTATTCAAAAGTTTATTTACGTAAGTGTTTCTTCCGAAATGGGCGAAAAAAGAAAAGAAACGACCATCGAGGAGCGGAAAATTATTTTAAATGCTTATAAACTTAATAAACCTGTTGCGGAAATTTGTTCGTTAGTTCGTCGGCCACGGACAACCATTACTAGCATAATAAAAAGGTTTAAAAGTGATCCGGATTGTGTATATCAGCGGAGAAGCGGGCGACCTCCGAAGTTATCAGTTCGAGAAAAGCGCGAAATTATAAAAGTAATAAAAAAAGAGCCCAAAACAACCTCTACAGAAATTGCAGCAATGTTCAAGGATGACACTGGTAAAGTTATTCACCCGCGAACTTTTCGTAGAGTGCTGAACAATGCCGGTTATAATGCCCGAGTATGTCGAAAAAAGCCACTCATTAGCAAGGTCAACCAAACTAAGCGACTAGCGTTTGCAAAGGAGCACATAAGCAAGGAACTACGTTTTTGGGAGAAGGTAATCTTTTCTGATGAAAGCAAATTTTGCATATACAAGTCAGACGGGCGGGTTTTAACATGGCGACAGAAGGGTGATGCATTGTTGGAGAAGAATATTCAGAAAACGGTCAAACACGGGGGTGCTGGAGTCATGGTGTGGGGGTGTATGTCAGCAGCTGGTGTCGGAGAACTTGTATTCATAGACGAAATAATGGATAAAATGCTGTATCTGAATATTCTCAAAGAAAATTTGAATAAAAGTGCTGAAAAACTGGGGCTCATGTCGGAATACTACTTCCAACACGACAACGATCCCAAGCACACGGCAGAAATTGTTCGCTTGTGGGTATTGTATAATACTCCTCATACTCTGAAAACACCTCCCCAATCACCAGACCTTAACCCTATCGAACATTTGTGGGACCATTTAGACCGTCGAGTTCGAGAGCACCACATTACTTCTAAAAATGGACTTAAACAAATTCTTTTAGAGGAATGGAATAAAATTGGGTCAGACACAACAACAAAACTTGTACATTCCATGCCGAAGCGTGTACAAGCTGTTATAAAAAGTAAGGGTAAACATACAACATATTAAAGTAGTCTTAGTACCTAATTGACGGTGACTTTTGTCCTTTATAATTAAATACCATAAATAGTGAATTGTTGTTTTTGTTAATATGCCTATGAAGTAAGTTGATTTTTGTTTGCTAATAAAAGTGAAATCCATTGTTGATTTTATTATAAGTATTACTTTTCGAGTTTCAATTTTTATAAGGGCGGGGTCGGGTTTGCCAAATTTTAGAGCTCTAACGACGGTGACTTTTGTCCATCAGTGTAAGTACAGATTCTTTAAGGAAATTCGAATCCGATAACAGAATTTAAAAATGGGTCTAGTTTCGGTCTTAACCCCAAAAAAAAACCGTCAGTAGTTAACTATTTTGGTTTCGTTTTTGGTTATTAGAGCCGAACCTCGACCCGAGACCAAAAAACACAGAAATTGGATTTTTTTTAATTCAAATGTAAGTCATTTTTTAAAAGTAATTTTATAAAAACTGTTTTGACATTTTTTTAAAACTTGTTTAGTTCAACTGATTTACGGTCTCATTGTCTATTGTGATACGATAATCCAAATGAACGACGCGTCTCTTGACGTTTCGTCTAGCAGTCACATTCTAATTGGAATTCGAAACTATATTTTGTATGATTCTCTTTTTTTTACATCACTTCTCTAAACATAGGCCGGTCGAAATAAAGTAGATACCAAAGTTAGCGTCGGCTTTTGACAAAATTTCCAACGACATATCTGTCAAAAAACGCCGACGCTAACTTTAGTACCTACTTTATTGCGACTATGACTACGGGCCATAGATTTTAATAAGTGATATTGAAGCCATATCTCTCAATTGAAATTATTTTAACGTTTTGCAGTAAAACTCTCCATTTACTAATTTTAAATGTTTTTCACGAAACTTATCTATGAAACTAAGAAAACTGTAAATTTTCACTACGCTAATCAAATTAGATGCAAGCATATAGTATACAAAATTACTTATAAAAAAATACTTTCCGTAAGGTCTGCCCAGATCGCATAATCCACACACATCTCGCCTAACTTTTCGTGTTGTTTTCTTTTATAAGTAGCTGAAGTGTCAACAAACTGTGCAACAATTTAACTGAAGCAATTATAAAATAAAGCAAAAAGTTAAATAGAGCGGAATAGTTAGCACGTACTGATTTATGTCTGCAAGCAACTAAAACTGAGCTTTCAATGTAGCGAATGACGCTGAAAGGTTTCAAGGTTCTGTCACAATGAGCACTAGCGATTTGTTGTTCTCTATCAGTGCATTGAACTATAGAACTGGAATGCCTATAAGAAACAACCCTACGTTGAATGGCGAAAAGGTGCAACAATAAATGTAAGTTTACCTGCCCCTCCAACGTTAAGAAGCTCAATTAACACATTGCTACCTATATATTTCTGTACATTAGGTTGACCAGAAAAAAATTTAAAGTATTCTAATTTGGAATGTTGTATGTATTATCATCATCATCATTATCAACTTCCCCAACTCTTATTTGAGCATAGGGCCTGAATAAAGAAAATAAAAAGTGGGCCTGCGATGAACTAGGACAAAACAAAATATTTTGTAATGAGTACACTGAGAGAAATGCATTGAATGTTGTGACAACATCTCTACATTGATAGCCACGAGTGTGATGCAATATTCATTCAGAATGAAATATTATTATTTGCTCCCAGTAAAAAGTTTAATGTCATGTCAACCATTTCGATATGATGTATTATTTTTTATATTTATGGATATAATACTAATATAATTGAGCATGTCAATATCTATGGTCGTGATATGAATTTCTATTGTCGGTATATCCATATTTTCTGCATAGTAATAATGGTAGAGACAGCGTATTAATATATATGGGCGAAATGTAAATTTTTCTGGGACGCATTATCATAATAGTTCAACAATTTTTACTATGGATTTCCTAACAACTTGTGGGAGCGTTTTTTTTTAATTCAAAATTTTTTGAATTTCTTATGATTGAACATTTTTCTAAAAATTTTATAATATGCCATAGCCGAATGGTAGATTACTGGGCTAACGTGCCACAGGAGCAGGGTTCGAATCTTACTGAAACTAGATGTCAAATTATATAATATTTTGTTTTTTAAACTATTTAGAATTTATCAATAGTTTATATGGATACCATTTCAATAATGATTTATCAAAAAAGCATTGATGAAACATCCATATTCATTGATGGGACAGGATTATCAATTTTTATTTAATGTGATAACAATAATTATGGTAGGAAACTGAAAAGTAAATTCCTCTCGACAAGAGAGATCACGTTCTATAACTAAGTCCCTCAACATACCGCTGGTATCGAATGAAGATTAGGTGGTCCTTGAAGTATTCGATACACAAGTTTTCAAACTTTAGGTTCCAAAGTTTTGATTTGAGAACTTGCATTTTCGAAACATTGGGCCGTAGCGATAAGGAAACCCCGAAAAAACCGCCTGGAATTTGTTTTAGTTTTTGAGGTTAGAGAGGAACCAAATTTAGTACATGGAAATACATGTATCTAGTTAGTTGCTAGTACCATAATATTTTTTCAAAATTAAGAATTAAAAAAATTTAGAAAAAATAAAGCAAAAATTACACTAACATAAACGCTAAAAAAAAAAAAAAAAAAAAAATTACGCAAAAATACAGTTAAAACTACGCAAAAAAATAGTAAAATTTACACAATAAATTTTAGTAAAATTTACACAATAAATTTTAGTAAAATTTACACAATAAATTTTAGTAAAATTTACACAATAAATTTTAGTAAAATTTACTTTAAAAATTATACAAAAATTATGGTAAAAAATACGCAAAAAAAATAGTAAAAAATTACCATAAAAATTTAGTAAAAATTACACAAAAAAGGCAGTGAAATTTACACAAAAAATACTGTAAAAGTTGCGCAAAAAAATAAAGTAAAAATCACACAAAAAATATAGTATAAAAAATATGGTAAAAATTACACAAAAATATAGTAAATATTACGCCAAAAATATAGTAAAAATTACAAAAAAAAATATAGCAAAAGTTACGCAACTAATAAACTAAAAATTACGCAAAAAATTACTAAAAAATGACGCGAAACATATAGTAACAATTACACAAAAATTATAGTTATGTAATATATATATTACAGTAAAATATATATTGTTTATCCGTTCAAAAGTTATTAAGGGTCATAGTTCATTTGAAGCATTTTAAAATCAAAATTTCTCAAAAACCAATGAATCGATTTTCAAATTTTTTTTTTTCCATTATGTAGGTAATTGATTTACCTTTCATTTTATGTACTGCTGCTTTAGCTGCAAAACCGTTCAAGTGCAATATTTAAAGCAATTTTTTAAATCAGCCCAGGGTTATTTTTTTTAAGCGCGGCCGAAGGCCAGCTACGCAGAAGGGTCTACAACGCAGATGTACTAGGCCGTTGCGGTAGCCACGGGTATACCACACACCCGGACTTAGACAAAAAATTAAAAAAGCGCTCCGGGACTCGTGATCCTGCGGCCAATACCTGTTTTTTGAGCCCTCTCCAATAATTTTTTAAATTTTTTTGCAGTTGACCCTAAAGGAAAGAAATACCAATGCTTTTTGGCTATAAAATCCCCAATTCATGATTTAAGCAACATCGTTTGTTTTTCCCCGCCGAGGAACAAACTCAGAGCAGCACTATAAAAATTTGAAGAGAAATGTTTTTGAAGGTTCTAATGATAACCTGTACATTTATCGCGCCATAGTTCTTTTTAGGTGTGTTTTTCCATGCTAGAAAAAAAATTTGGCACTCTTGAAACTGTTTTGTTACAAAAAATAAATGTGAGTGGCAACACTACGCTGGACTGGTAGTGGTGCAAGTCTTCGATTTTGATTAAAAAAAGGACAATGGTGAATGGACAATCTTTCCAAATGTTCAAATGTAGATGGCGAGCTGGCGGGTAATTGCCAGTGGTGAAAGTCTTTGCTAAACACGTGTTGCGAATATTTTTCTTATTCTTTCTCACAACAAGTGCAGTTGATTTTATTTGTTAATTGAAAATCTTTTATGGATGTTTCTTATTGGATCTTTTATTATACACCGTGATAAAATAAACGGGTGGACCCGTGCGCGCCTTGCGTAAAAAAAAACAAATGGTTTGAAATTGTTTACTTACGTCATACAAACTTATGTAAAATTTTCGGAAATTTGATAAAAAGCAATAGATTTTTTCTATAAATATGACCCAGTAACATGTATTTTTTTACAAAACTTCTTTAAATACAATATTTGACGTAAAAATAAAATCATTTGTAATTTTTTGTTTGAATGTCGCTTGGGCTGAAAAAGTTATATCTGGGAATCGCCACATACAACTGTCCGTGTGAAAACACATTGAGCATTAATTCTGACTTGCAAAGGGAAGTAAATTTAGACGAAGTTAATATATTTTTAGACTGTCGCTATGTTAGTCCTCCAGAGGCAATGTGGCGACTTCATGAGCGCCAACTCTTTCATCGTTCACATACTATTGAACGGCTGCGCAAGGCGCGCATGGGTCCACCTAGTTTAATTTATTACACTTGGGGTTTTAAAATTACCGAGGATTGGGCTAGCTTAAGGTTAAGTCCACCCAACCATGAAAAAAATTTTAGCAAAACCCAAAAGTAAAAATGCTACATATTTATACGCTTTCATTTCATTTATTACAGTTGGTTTTTTTGAATTACCGAGGGATTTAAAGTTAACCTAGCCAACAAAGATCAAAAGAAGCATAGTTATCTTAATATTGAAATATCTCAAAAACGAATGAACCGATTTTCAAAAATGAATTACATACCTTTGAACAAATTCCAAAGCGCCCTAATGCAATCGAGCGCCCTAATGCAAGGGTTGCCGGGTAATTTTTTCTCCAAATTTTGCGAATTTTGATATCAACTTAGCAAAGCACCCTAATAAAATCCATTTCAGAGACAAGATATCGAAATCGGACTTGTGGCATAATTTGGCGTAAATTATCCGGGGAAGAATTAATTTTGCCGAACAATTATTTTTAGACTTTTTCATATCATCATTAGCGGCAAATTATGCCACAAGGCCGGCTTCGACATCTTGTTGATATCAAGTTAGCAAAGCACACCAAAATTCTGAGAAAATTATTACCCGGTTAAATTAATTCCTTCCGGGCAGTTTTTGATCAACTTTAGTTACCAAAAATTAAAAAGACCTTAACCAAAGTCTTCCGAATATCAAAGTCTGATTCCGAATATCATATCAATTTTTCTGTGGCAGATTTAGTTTCTGAGATATCGGTGAAAATATGAAATAATCCATTTTGCTGAACATTACTTTAACTACCTATAGAAATGCGTTAAAAATTTGTATTTCTCATTCTATCGATTTAACTTTTTGATTATATGTATCCTAATTTCCACCGACATGGTTTACCCTGATCTCTATAAGTATCTCAAGTAATTTGGCCACTATTCCAAAAAACGGTCGAAAAATTATAAAAAAATCTAAACCTTTTTACAAAATTTCAGATTTAACCACCTTATAATCAGAAAAGATCTACGGACGGAAAAAAGATAGCCCTTCTATACCATAGGCGGTTCAATTACGAAAATTCATATTAGAACACTAAAATAAGGCAAAGGGCTATAACTATGTGAGGCTAAGCTCCAGCATCTGAAAAAAATGTGGGATATGGAAACAGGAGATGTTATCTCATCGACTCTTTACAACTATTCTCGCTGGAAGCTCCACCAGAAAAGCTGAACATATCTGAAAATCAAAAAAACATTGCAGAGATAGCATAACACTCTTGACCATGTCTTTAAAGAAAAAAATAAGTACCCACCTATGTATGTATGTATATACAAAAACATGGAAGCCAGGTTAAGACCGTTGTTGTGAGCTTTGGCATGGTGTTAAATTGCAGTAATCCAGGGTCCACAAATTTAACACACAAAACCTACGCCACAACAGGCAACAATGTTTTGCTATACACCATTTCCAACTCATAGCTACCTAGGTATTACGTCTACTGAAATCTTACCTGTTTATCTTCTGACATGGACTCATCATAGCGCGCCTTATTAAAAACTGGTGGATTATCATTGATATCTTCAATGGTCACTTTAAATGTGCACACATCGTCCAATGGTGGACGACCATTATCCGTCGCTTGCACTGTCACATAAACCGCTTTTTCGTATATCGGCTCATCGCGATCGAATATATGCGCGGTCACAATTACACCAGTTTTCGGATCAATATGGAATTTTGAACGTTCTGCAGCCGATTGCACAAGACTATATTTGATTTCCTGATCCGAATCAGGATCTTCTGCCTGCACCATTATAACAAAAGTGTTTTCGGGTTTTTCTTCCTTTACCGACGGTTTATAACTTGCACAATTTTTAAAAGCCGGCTTACGATTATCTGAATATTGTTCAATTGGATCGACACTATTTTCATTTATCATCGACGCTGATGTACCAAAATATATAGCCGAATTACCGGTGCGCGCTGATGGTAACGACGAATAGAGTGAGCTAACCGAATCGGGAATGGGTTTTGGTGAACGCCGAAAACGCATTGGTGAATTCGACGCATTTAAATCTATTAAAGATTGTGTTTCATGGTGATTTGTGTAGGGCGCAGGTATTGAGAAAATCGAAAAGAGGTCATCTTTGGGGCTGGACGCGCTCGTAGCGGCCCATACGACTGTGTGGAAATTTATTAAAGCTAACGCAAAGGTCAACGTTTGATATTTGTGCAATTTTCGACATAAATGCTGTCGTGGCCGCAAATGTTGTGGCGTTTGTTGTTGGTGCTGGCGACGATACTGTGGCGGTGTTGACGGCAGGTGGATAATTTGTTGTGTTTGTTGTATTGGGCAGTGCTGTTGGGACGACATTTCGTAGCATTACACCGCAGTGTAAACGTTTCTACTTTTAATTGATTTATATACTAGCTTGCTAACTTTGCACAATTTAGCAGTTTAATAAATTTTAAAGCATATGAGTCACCCAGTATTTGTTACCTATTCATTTATCTTTCATTTTTCACTGTACGATCAGCAACAGACAGCGCTGTCGGCGCACTTTCGGGTTCACTTTAGAATTTCACTACGTTCAACGTTTTCTCATTCATTTGTACACAAAATAAACGGGTAATTTATTTATTTTAATTGTTTAAGTTTACGTTTGTTCGCACTAGCACTGAGGCGTCGTCATAGCGGCACTCTAGGAATGCTCAATTTAAAGTTGGATGTTATTTGTACTGTTATTGACGTCGACTGCATTTTCATGGTAACGTTGCAATAAAAAAACGAAGACACTGCAATGAGGTAGCCATTTATATAAATTTGTTGATATGTATGTAGTATTTAGACGTTGATAAATATAATATAAGCAAAAACAATTTAATGCACAAGTTAATTCATGTGTTTGGCACTGTGCTTTTTTTATTATTTTTTTAATTTAGAACCACTCACAAAAGCAACACTTTGTGCATATTCACACACATGTAGATATGTACGGCATTCCTCATCAACAAAAACTTTATTATTGACTTTTTTTACGTGATTCTAATTTATCGTTAAACTTGCTTCATATTCTGCTTCGTTTCAACTTAATCTGTTTTCTCTTTGTGTGCATGTACTTCTTTCACAACTTATTTTGTTTTTTCACTTCAAACAGGTAATTCCAGGTAAAAAATAGTGGTTAACATAAGCACACACATAAACAAACCGCTTTCGTCACACAAACACACACAAGCGAAGTGCGCTGCCTTTGCGCGCAGCGACGCTCAACTTTATAGCGTATATGCCTGCGGCGACGTTGTCATGGACGCGTACGTTCACTCTGCTATATTTGTGTTAGTGGGTTTGTTAGCAAATCTGCAAGTTATTTTCCAATGGAGTTGTAATTTTTACAAATTTTCTAAAATGTAGAATATTATTGTACACTTTAACGTGTTATATTTTCTAATTTTCATTTAGCATTTATCATTTGCACTTGCGCACACTTTTAATTAACACCTTTTTCGGCTCAACTACCAATAGATAACTTGTTTTGCATTCCACTTGATTTCCGGTTTGTAAGGTAGTATTCTGACTTTTTCTTGATAAAGCACTTATATTTTCGAATTGGATTTCTTTGCAATATACTTTTTTATAACTTTGTATTCAAATCTTAACGGCATATTAGCACAAAATCAATGTAAATTTGAATTTTTCTTCGAATGCAAGTAAAAAAACGAACACAGCAGCCGCGGTACAACCGATCTCAGCGCACGTTCAGCAACAAATGAACTTCTAGCAACAAATAAATGCATTTTGTGGCAAAGTGCTGCCATCTGTTGCAAGTAGTTCATTTAGTAATGGAATGTGTGTGTATTTTGTGTTTTTAAACACATTTTATTGTAACCACTGTGGTACAATAAAACTTTGAAACAATCTATAATTTTATATATAATTCCTTGTTCAAAAAAGCTTTAAAAATAAAAGAAAATTAATCCCAATAAAGTTATAACTGTTGCAAAATCGACTGGCATCTCTGTTGTTTTGTAAACATTTTATCGAGAAATGTTGCGTTCACACTTTCGATAACAAATGTTGTTGCGAGTTGTATAAAAACAACAGATGGAGCGCTGCGCAGTCATGTGACAGTGCTGTCGTTCAATACGTTTTTGTCGTGGTGAAATAGCGGTAGGACAAACGGAAACATTTTATCCAGAGTTAAGCGGGCTACTCACCTGGCAAGAAATGTCAAACTCCATATAAAAAAACGCTCAAGAAATTGTCAAGAACTGTTTTCACACGTCAGATTTTCTTGAGCCAATACTCAGCTCATAAGAAAAAATACTACAATTTTCGATGGTGTGCAATGCCGGTTTACCTCAAGAAATAAATATGCTCGTATATATTTCTTGATGTAAACATGCAGATTCACGGCAAAGATGAGTATATACTTCGCTGCAGATGTTTTATACATTTTTATAATAGTAATCTGCAATAAAATGGAAAATGCAGTAAACGTCAAAATTTCTTGACCAGGCATAAGAAATATATGCTCGTTTTTTTTTGAGGCAATTCTTGGCAGGTGAGTAGCCCGCTTAACTGCCAAAACACTTCCGAAAATGTCGAGAGAGTTATCAAAAGACACGTCTTGACTTCGATTTCAGAAACCGAAAGCGGAAGTTAAAGATTTTGTTTCAGAGAAAAGTTATTTAAAAATCCAATAGTTTTACTGGGTCCGATTCCGAAATTGGGGCGTGACCATGGTATAATCAAGATGTAAAAGCAGAAGGGAAAATGTGTATTTGTTGGTAGTTCTTATATTCGTTGGTAGTTAGCGCGGTCTTGGTTTTGGAGTATGCAGAGTAGAAAAGGCGCCTCGCTTAACAAAATTATCCACTTTTTCACCCTCCTTATTGGGAAACGCGACCCGGTGATTTCCCAAGATTTTATCCAATGCTGGTCAGAAATTTCTACCCATGTCGAAGTTGGTCAAATTATGGCTTGGTATATACCATATTGCGATAATGTGATGCCTACTTTTACCCACTGTCATATCTCTCGAGACTTTTTGGACGGTATCTGCAATAATCCCGGCACCCCGATATTGCCATTTTAAAATACCGAATTTTCAGGTTTAAAGGCTGATTTACACGGTTCGTTTTTCAAGTCAATTTTCTGGCCGATTTTTCATTCACCCTCAAATACAAGCTGTGAATCGATCGAATTGCTAGTTACACGGTGGAAGGACAGAAAATCGAACAAAAAATCGACTCGTGTCAATCAGCCTTTACCCGGCACCACTGTAAATTTGAACACACCGCAGGTACTATTTTATTCAACACACCAAATACTCATCTCTCGCCGATGAAATCAGTGTGTCCATCTCTAAAATATTACAAAAAAAATTGTTTTATGGTCACAAATTATTTTTCTGTTTTGCTACAAAACTAAAATAACGGGTTTAATGGCCGAGACCGGGGAACGTGTTTTTACTGAAGCGGAAAAGGCGCGCATCGAGCGCAATCGCATCAGAGCTCTGCATCTTAGGCAAGCCAAGTTGGTGGCCCATCCATACCAAAAGAAGTGAGTACAGTGAATGGTCTGCTTTGTGATTAAATTCTTTATATCACTAACAAATTATTTGTTTAGAAATGGAAACTTGGCACCTGGGGAGGAGTCTGTCATCAAAGTACAGGGTGTTAAATATATTGACAGTGGTGGCGGTTTCCTATTAGAGCAGCCCGTTATACCTACCGCTGGACAAACTAACACAGCGAAAAAAGAGTCAGAAGCTAATACCGCTGAGAAGACAAATGTTTCCAATGAAGCCATCACTATACCGGTCACTTATGAGGAGTGTTTAGATTGCGGCGATGCTTTTGTAGAATCGTATCTCTTTAGCAACTTTGGTCATTCAGTCTGCGATAAATGCCGGGATCCAGATGGACGACATGCATTGATTACACGAACAGAAGCTAAAGCTGAATATTTATTGAAGGAATGCGACTTCGATAGACGCGAACCAATATTACGTTACATCAGTCGAAAGAATCCGCATAATGTGCGCTGGGGTGAAATGAAACTGTATTTGCTGTTGCAAATAGAGAAACGTGCTATGGATGTTTGGGGCAGTGAAGAGGAGCTCGGTCGTCAACATGAGCTGCGTGAGGAAAAGCGTGAAGTGACCAAAGTCAAGAAATATAATAAACAAATGAAACATTTGCGCATGGAAATGAGAAGTAGCTTATTTACTAAGGAAACAAAGGCGACACATGAACATGAATTTGGACCTGATACGTATAATGAAGATGATGATAATTATACGCATACGTGCTTGAAATGTCCATACACAGAAACTTACGAAAAGATGTAAAGCATATGTATATAGTTAACTTACGCGAACCCAAACTGACATTTGATAGGAGTTGCTGACCGGCATCAGGCCGTAGAACAAAATTTCCATCAGATTTCTAGCAGCAATATGAAAACCCTGACGCATCCTTTAACAACGTCTAGTAAGGTAGCTAAACCAGACGTAAGAAAAACTAAACTGCCATAGTACATATCCATAAAGTATCCGCGATACTGTTTGATTCAATTTGATGTTGTATTGTCAACTTATAAAGAAGCCTTTAGTTCACGTCTTAAAATTCTATCTAAAATGTATTTGTTTTAAATTCAGTACAAATTAACACTATAAAAATGCTGGCCATTTTTCACAAATGTGGTAAGCTGCATTATCCTGAAAGTATAATTCATACAGTTTTCCAACAGGCTTTTTCAAAACAGTGCTTAGTATCTATTAAGAAAAATGTCGATCCTGAATGCCGGGCCTACCGCGACACATTTCTTTCCAAAATTCCCAAGTTTCACTGTTGAAACACTGAACGATCAATTTTTTCAGCCCACTCTAGTGTGTATTCGTACTTAGTAAGTTTAATCAAATTTAGTTCTTTGCTATTAATTTGTCTTAAAAATTTTATAAAAAAATTCTTTACAAATATAAATATTAATGAAACAATGATTGATCTCTTTTTCTAACAATTTTTATCCAACTGTAACAAAGGATCAAACAACCTTTCGTTTAGTAACCATTTAACAATAGATATTATGCAGTAATAATTAACATCGCAATAGTACCCATCCATATGACCATGACCAGCTCACCGCTACATAATAGCACAATACGTTTTGCCAGGCTCTTCAGCTGGCGCATGCCCGTCTAGCTCCTTTTGTTTTATCTCCAAATATGTATTCTCATTTTTCTTTAACAACCACTCTGGCAATGGTTTACACCAATCTTCTGGTGGTTGTTTTCGTTTTGTCCACGTTGTATTGCCATAGTGTGCTTCTAGGCGTTTACGCCGCCTCTCAGCTTCACTTTGTATTAACGCTTCACCAGCTGCAACATCATTGCCATTAGAATCCTTGTAACGCTCACAATTATCAAAATCTTTTTTCCATTGTGTACAGTCAGTGTTCTCGCCAAATATGAAATACTGATGAAACCGCGCTTTGATACTTGTGCAATCATCGTACTCATCCTTGTATACCGAACATGGTCGTATCTATGTTTTGGTATTGCAATTTATGAAAGAAAATGCTAACAAGAATTCTTATAAATATTACTCACAGACCACACGTCTTTTAATGTTGAAGCAGGTGCAGTGTTTCTATTTTGTGTGTCCTCTTCTATGGACATTTTTTATTGTTATTTAACATCCAACTTTGTTTTGGAAAAGTGAGAGATAGAGCTGCAAAACTATCGATGGTATTTTCGGTAATATCGATGGTTTTTTTTGGCGATATATCGATTTTTTTGTGATAGTCGATAGTGTCGGTGCATTGGAAATTTTTGATGTGTATAATATTAAGGGCCACTTGCATAAAAGCCGATAACGCCTAATCGGTGATTAACTTGACAGCTAACCATACAAAAGACGTCAAGTAAACTCCGATTAGTCGTTATCGGCTTTTATGCAAGTGGCCCAAGGTAACGCTCAAATTGCAATATTTGTCACATTTTACTTGTTTTGGCACATGTACATGTAAATTATGTATGAATATGATCGGAGTTGAAATTCCTCCAAACTTAAATTACGATAGTATTCGAAAGTTTCGAACTATCGATAGTATTTTTGCAACTATCGAATGGCGCCGCTATCGATAGTTTTGCAGCTCTAAGTCGATAAGTTATTTTCTTAGTATCGATATCTTGTATGAGCCGTCCCTGCTAACCAACAGCGGATAAAATCTTAGGAAAATACCGGGTAGCGCTTCCCAAAAAGGCGGACATAAAATTGGGTAACTTTGTTCAGTGAGGCGCCTTTCTTTCAAAGGAGTGTAAAGGGTGAGTTACATAAAGCTTTATTTTGACTTTACCTCAAACTTTGACTTTGACAGAAATGTTCAGTATACGTATTTAAACGAAGCATGGCAAATTGGAGACCTCAAAGTTGAAGCAAGGTTAAAATTTGGCAAACTCTCTTTTGCTTGCTTTGACAATCAGACGTTTGCTGCCTTTGCTTTAATTAAATAATAAAAAGTTGGAGGAAATAATAATTAATTCATTTTTTCTCTATTAAATTAATAAATTACCAAAAACACTCCGAATGCAAAGAAATAAATAACGAAAAGAAAAGTATAAAAGAGAAGCGTCAAGGCGTTCATTGTAAAAGGTCAAATACATAATGGGTGAGTTACATAAAGCTTTATTTTGGCTTTACCTCAAACTTTGACTTTGACAGAAAAGTTCAGTATACGTATTTAAACGAAGCATGGCTAATTGGAGACCTCAAAGTTGAAGCAAGGTCAAAAATTGGCAAACTCTCAAATTTTGCTTGCTTTGCTTGCTTTGACAATCAGATCTTGACGACTTTGCTTTAATTAAAGAATAAAAAGTTGGAGGAAATAATAATTAATTCATTTTTTCTCTATTAAATTAATAAATTAACCAAAACAGTCTGAATGCAAAGAAAAAATATCGAAAACAAATGTATAAAAGAGAAACGTCAAGGCGTTCATTGTAACATACCTCTGAAGTTGGACGCAAAGTTTTGAGGTAACAAATGTCAGGCGAGGTTAACAAAGCTTTATGTATTCGACCCTTAAAGCTTTGTTAACCTCGCCTGACAGTTGCTACCTCAAAACTTTGCGTCGAACTTCAGAGGAATGCTACAATGAACGCCTTGACGCTTCTCTTTTATACATTTGTTTTCGCTATTTATTTCTTTGCATTCAGAGTGTTTTGGTTAATTTATTAATTTAATAGAGAAAAAATTAATTAATTATTATTTCCTCCAACATTTTATTCTTTAATTAATGCAAAATCATCAACATCTGATTGCCAAAGCAAGCAAAGCAAGCAAAATTTGAGAGTTTGCCAAATTTTAACCTTGCTTCCACTTTGAGTTCTCCAATTTGCCATGCTTCGTTTAAATACGTATACTGAACTTTTCTGTCAAAGTCAAAGTTTGAGGTAAAGTCAAAATAAAGCTTTATGTAACTGGCCCTTAACATACCTCTGAAGTTGGACGCAAAGTTTTGAGGTAGCAAATGGCAGGCGAGGTTAACAAAGCTTTGCCCTTAAGAGTAGATGATGGTTTTCACTAGGTCAAATAGTGTCAAATTTCATCGAATTTATCGGAATTCGGTTGCAGATTTCATAAAGTCGATAGAATTGGTCAAAATTTGACCTAATGAAAACTAAGGGTAGTCGCCTCCCCGTGGTTGCAACCTGGGTAACGCTAAATACCCTACATAGCCTACACGGCTAGTTTCTTGTGCTGTACCCATCGTGCCGAAACGACCCAGGGCTACACCTCGTTACAGCAACAACAAGGTGCCTTTCTATCCATGAAGAAGGTGGCGTTGGTATTGCCCCTGCTTATCAACAACGGATAAGATCTTGGGAAATTGCTGGGTAGCGCTTCCCAAAAAGGCGGACAAAAAAGTGGGTTACTTTGTTCAGCGAGGCACTTTTCTATCCATGTTGAAAGTGCTCATTAGAGATGGAAATTTACCCCTGCGGGTTAGGGGTCTAGAATATGCCCGAGGTAGGCATACCGGTCGTAAGAGGCGACTGATATGCACATTGGTAATGACGTGCTAACTCGATGGTTGTTCTACGGATATGATGCCTCTCTCCTCTCATTACCCATCTACTCCTTCCTTACGGATGGAGGGATGACATGACCGAGAAGGTTCCACTGGTCATACCAAATCGCTACCACTACGGTCGGGCAGTACTGCAAGGTAGTACCGTAGCGTACCGGGACCGTATCCAGAAAAGGACTGTCGGCATCACTCCCCAAAACCTTCGGGCAGTGTTTTTGATGTTACAACAACAACAACAACAACAGAGACGGAGGGTGCGATTTAGTTTAGACTCGCACGAATTTTGGACTGTTTTTGGTATGGAACGAAAGAGGGAGCTCTCCAGATCACAAATATATAGGTCTTAGAGTCAGGCGGTTTATAGTTCTCCGGTAAAACGTTGTTAAAGTTAGTAAATTTTGCACGCTTTTTTTGTATGTATAAATATGTATGTACTGTTTTTGACATTGAAAGAGTGTTGCCACATCCAAAAAATTTTAATAAAAAATAATAAGGCTTACAATACTTTTCATGCGCACCAATTAAGTATTTGAAAAGGGTTTGCAAGCCTCACCTATACTAAAATAAATGGGTGTACTACGCAGAAGGACTCACCCAGGGTTATTTTAAATAAGTGCGGCCGAAGGCCGCCTACGCCGAAAGGTGTTGAACCGTGAAAATTTTGCATTTTCTTTTTTGGGTGAAGTATTCTTAAAAAAATATGTTTTTTTTTGGTATGGAACGAAAGAGGGAGCTCTCCAGATCACAAATATATAGGTCTTAGAGTCAGGCCGTTTATAGTTCTCCGGTAAAACGTTGTTAAAGTTAGTAAATTTTGCACGCTTTTTTTGTATGTATAAATATGTATGTACTGTTTTTGACATTGAAAGAGTGTTGCCACATCCAAAAAATTTTAATAAAAAATAATAAGGCTTACAATACTTTTCATGCGCACCAATTAAGTATTTGAATAGGGTTTGCAAGCCTCACCTATACTAAAATAAATGGGTGTACTACGCAGAAGGACTCACCCAGGGTTATTTTAAATAAGCGCGGCCGAAGGCCGCCTACGCCGAAAGGTGTTGAACCGTGAAAATTTTGCATTTTCTTTTTTGGGTGAAGTATTCTTAAAAAAATATGTTTTTTTTTTATTTTTTGTTTAGGTGTGGCAACATCCTTCTTTGACAACAACCGAAAACATCAACACCATCTACAACTACATTCGTGCTATCAAAGCGAAAATATAACACAATTTTTTACTTTACAGACACAGCCGATAGCCCTGGAAGCTAGTGCTGTTTTTTCTTCAAAATTAAATTTTCATAATTGATTATAAGTTTAATTAAATAAATAAATAAATAACGCTCCTTACGCTAAGATTATATATTTGTGTTCAGAAAAAGCTCCTCTATCCTCCTGAAAAAACCGTTTTTTTCTAGCTGTGCGAGTCTATACTAAAATTTCCCCATATTCTCTGCTACCCGCTTACCAGCAGCAGATAATTTCTTGGGTTGTTATTGGGTCGCGTTTCCCAAAAAGTACGATAATAAGCGGGTAATTTTGTTCAGCGAGGCGCCATTACTACCCTGCTAAAGCATGTTGTAGGAAGCCCCAACACACTTACAACATTTTTGACAACACCTACACAATGACAAATAATTTTCTTCTGTTTCGTTTTAGTTTGACTTTTCCTGTCAGAAGAAAAAAAATTATTCGAGTTTTTTCTAAAATTTAATTTTTCAAAAATTTTAATAATTAAATTGTGTTCCTATTTCTTGTGTGTTTGCTCTCAAATGCAAAGCAAAAAATGCAGAATTTAAATTCAAAAAGTTTTTTGTGAAAGTTTCGAGGAAATATCAGCAAATTGTGCCTTCTCCGACTGCATAAACATCCAAATGTTCAAATGCGGAGTCGCCCAAATATATTTCCACTGAAGTTGCCACCAGCATCCTCGCATGCCGACTGCCACGTGAAGGACAAAAGCCTTAAGTACATTTCCGTGGAAGAAACTACACCAACTGCAACGGCAGCCATTCAATTGGTGGATAGAGCTTAAAACTAGTTAGTTGTATAACTTTTACAAATTCCCACATTGTTTATTATAAAAGTGTTTTGTATTATATAATTTTAATTTAAAAAATAGTTAAAAATAAATAGCATCATTTTAAATCTGGTCCGATATCATTAATATAGGTGATATAGGTTTCTTGTTGTTGTTGTAGGTTTCCTGTTGTTCTTGTTGTTGTTGATGCGGGTTTCTTGTTGTTGTTGTTCAGCTTTGTTTACTTCTGCCTGACTGACATCTATGTCACGAATGAAGGAAAAGTGCCCGGGCAAAGATAAGGAGAGCCCTATGCAGTATTCAATTAGTAAGAAAGAGACGCAAAATCATACACGTATACAAGTTGTTTATTCAGGATTGTAATGTCGCTCTTGGCAACCTGAATGAAACTTTGCACTACGGCCTGAAATAGATTTCATTCAGTCATACCTGACATTTGACTATTCAAATGACTGATATGTGTCTAGTAGGGTATCCATGTTGAAGGTTATAATAAAGGCTCATTTACACGTTCGATTTTCTGGTTGATTTTTATCGAACCACTTGTCTTTAACCCTTAAATACAAGGTGAAGATCGATCGAATTGCTGTTCACACGATCGATTGAAAAAAGGTTAAAAAAATCGACCCGTGTAATTCATCCTTTAAGGATAAAAGTCGACCGGTGTAAATAAGACTTTAGTGTTGGAACTTTGGAAATTATCGAGCTATGCATTGGTATTTCGATGCCTACTTTTATCCACACTCATTTCTGGTATGTCCAGCGCTAATTTCTAATTTTGTTTTCACCATGGCTAGAGCTTGTTGACAAGGAGGGTACCGGCGTTTTATATAGAATAAACAGGTACACCTACTTGTCCATCACTGTGCGCTCAAACATTGTTAGTGCGACATCTGCTGGTATCAGTGCAATTTGTTTTCACTATTTGGCTTGACGTCTTTGCAGGTTGCAGAATTGTGCGTGTAGCTGCGTTATTTATTAAACATTTATTTATAAAAAAAGGTAATAATTTTTGCAAGAAGGCTTTATAACAACCAAAATTAAAACTTGTTTAGTGTAAAAATGTTCCCTTTGAAAATGGAGTTTTCTATGTGCACAATGGTTGTGAAGTTATATATATATATATCTATCCTACTCGTTACCATGGAATTGTGTATACAATAGAAAGTGAACGACATATGTGCATAGGAAAAAAATATGTTGGTTACATTTTTTTTAGAAATCGTGCTACAACTTGAAAATTTTTGTGTTGTCTTTTTTATTAAATTTAAATCTGTAATTGAACAAAATTTGCAGTATTCCATTTAAAAGAGTTTTTATGCACACAAAGCGAAAAATATTTGGTCATTTGCTGAGCTGTCATTGTGGTTTGTAGTTATTTTTTTTTTGGTTTGCCTTTTCTGCCTTTCTTTCATTTGGCGCTGCAGCAGAGGCTGCCACTGTCACTGATTCATAACTGTCAAAAGGCTGCTACACTTTCTTTTAAGGCAATAAATTTGCAGGAACGTAAATAAAGCTTACAAATTTGCTGGGAAACGTATTTTGGGTGCAGTAATTCTTTTTGGTTTGCCGAACAAAGAAGTTTCATATGTTTATTTTATAATTGCAGCTGAAGAATATACATATATTTAATAAAGTTCTTTTGCAGGTCACTTGTGTTGTGGGTGTGTGTTTGTTTGTATAATCGTGCTCGAGTGATATCAAAAAGGAAAGCTTGAGTCACAAAAAAAGTGGTCACTAATTGCCAAAAAGCTTTACCATCGAACATAAATTAAAGCGCAAACTGCAACGAAATGGAGCAAACACAAATTAGCGATGCTGAGAAAGTGCGAATCGTTTCGGATTTCATTATGCATGCACCGCCTGGTGAATTCAATGAAGTTTTCACCGATGTACGTCAATTGCTCAACAATGATTCGCTACTGAAAGAAGGTGCTAGTCATGCCTTTGCTCTGTATAATAAAGAGCAATTAACCCCTGTGCATATTGAGGGTAGTGAGAATAATGCTATTATATCCGAATATAATGATTTGGGTAAGGCGATCTTATGACAGGGCTAAAACGCCCATGTCTAATATCTACTTTTTTGTTTACATGAAAAAAATACTCAAATCTTGCAGGCAATGGACGTTTTTATGATCCACGTACAAAGCAGTCATTCAAGTTTGATCATTTACGTAAGGAAGCCAGTGATTATCAGGATATGGAACCTGATGCAGCTTCTGAGCCATGGCGTGCTGCTCTTGATTTAGAAGCGATCAATTATACCAACAGTCATTATCGGAATGGAGTATGTTTTGCTACATTTATAAACTTTTTGGGTCGAAAATTTATGCATTTTTTATATATTAACAGGTATCATCGGTATTTGGAAAGTCACAAGGTGGTCAAATAGTGCTTACATTTTGTATCGAAGATCATCAATTTCAACCGAAAAACTATTGGAATGGTAGATGGCGTTCACAATGGAGTGTTACCTTGCAGCCTGGTAGCGGTAGTGCTGAGCTTAAAGGAATGCTTAAATTGCAGGTATGCACGACGAACCATACTTCAATGGCTGACTGAAAGATGGCCCTATTTTAAACTATTTTTCAGAAAGGTTTTTTCTTAGAATTTGTTTGAACCACACACATTTTCACATTTTTTAATAACGCCTTATTTCACAATTCGGCCTAAAACGCTCTATTTCATGATGAGTTTCAAACACGCCCTACCTCAATGGAAATATGTATAAAAAAAATTTCAGCTGAGATATGAGGATTTTTAATCAATTTTATAAAGCGTTATTGAAAACTTTTCTGAGATAGGACATTTTAAATAAACCTTTTGAAAGAGTGTGATATTGTTGTTGTTGTTGTAGCGAGGTGTAGCCCTGACTAAATGTCAGACAGGGTCACCCCGAGTGTATTGCTCTTGGCCGCACAAGTGCTGGTACTGTTCTCGTAGAACCGGCAATACAAGAAACTAGTGTGATCTTCCACTCAGCAGTCAACTTCTCGAACACCATTGAATAAAAAAAAAAAAAAATCTTAGTCAATATATATGTATGTATAAAAAGCCCGCACCGCCAATTTTTATAACCGTTACCGCTGTCATCTTAAAATTCACATATTGAAGCAATTTCTAACAATGCTTGCTCTTCTAAATACATTTCTCTCTATTACAGGTGCACTATTACGAGGATGGGAATGTGCAATTAGTTTCTACAAAAGAATTTCGTGAATCAGTTGTCGTATCGAATGAACAACAAGTCGCAAAAGAAGTCATACGTTTAATCGAAGAAGCTGAAAACGAGTATCAATTGGCTATATCGGAAAATTATCAAACAATGTCTGATACAACATTTAAGGCGATGCGACGTCTTTTGCCAATAACAAGAACAAAAATTGATTGGGGAAAAATAGTTACATATAGTATTGGTAAAGAATTAAAAACACAATAAGATACGGGAGATGTTAAAGCGTCGTCAGCGTCGGCGTCATCAGCGGTGGGGACAGCAATGGCAGGTGTAACCGCACAACAACATTCACAGCATTACAATATTTTGGAGCGGCCTACCAGTCTTCCCCTAGCTGTTAAACATAAATAAGTCCAAAATATAAAAATGTGGCGAGTTCTAAATTACAGTTTTATAAAATAACTAAACTACTACATAATATGTATGTTCGAAAACTTTTTTTTTTAAACCTAGCACAAATATTTAATATGCAAAACAAGCATGTCGTTCAAACTAATTGTAAAGTTTAGTTTACTTTTCACAATTTAGTAAGTGTGTTCATTAAATTTTTTATTGAAATTTAGAATTCGCCTACATTTACTACGAAAGAGAAACACTTGCATTATTCTTAGCCCGCAAAATTTATATGACTTGTAACTATATAAAATCTTGTATACTTATGTATAATGGTGGCTATCATTGCAAAATTGAGCATTGTAGTGTAGCATATTGCATCACCATTTGTCGCCTTTGTCGTTGAATGCAGTAAATAAGAAAAGTAATATATATATAATAAGGTACTAAAATATATATAAATAAATGGAGTTTTAATAAAGTTAGTTTACAACAAAACCAATAAGTGGGCAATTTGTTCAAAACTGTAGTTGCAGTAATGTTTGATAAACAAATTCGTTCGAACTAGACCCGGGGAGCTATCATGTATCAATTAAAAAAAAAAAAAATGTATGTGACTTGACAGCTTTCGAATCGCATTTCCTTTCGGATCGGATTACATGATGGTAATTAAACCGAACCACGATTACAGCCTCCTCAAGCCACTCACAGTATTTATTCCTAGTCATACACATTTTCCTCACTTTCTATAAAAAGTTATTTTATTATCAAGGCGATTTTTCACTATTTTCTTTAGCTATCTCCGATTTGTCAGCTTTCTTTATTAGATAACGTTTTTCCGGTTGTGAACGCACTTCCAATTCTAAGCGATCCAATTGCCAACCCTGTTCAGGTATGTGCGTCGCCCAAAAGTACATTTTACCTAAATATTTATTTTGGGTTATTTAAACAAAAATTAACTTATCTTTGTTCTTACCTTTGTCTTTGGGTCCTTTAACATTCGCCTCAAACTGCGCATTTTGTCCATATGCAAAATTGTCCTTATTACTTAAATCGATACCCAAATCTTTAATAGGTTCACCCAATAAGCTAGCAGCGCCTGAAATCAGATTATATACCTAGTCAGTTAAGAAGTCAAGATTCGATAAGTTCCAAAGTGGTAAATGTCTGTTAGAGCTTGTGAAGTGTTAACGAAGAGACAGCCCTTTTGCCAGATAGGACTTCGATACGCATAGGAACTCGTCTGACTATCTTGTGAATGGCTTTATATAACCACCGTGAGCCTCCATGTCGGCGCAACACACCCTCTTTTTCCTGAGGAATTTCGCGTTGCTAGAGCCTTGCCTTAAAGATTCACTTTTTTATGGCGAAGCTGAAAGTTGTATTTTGGAAGCTATGACATGGGCTTAACAGTCTCTTGGAAGTACTCGCCACATATGTACATACCTTTATGTTGCCTCAGTGTCTGCAATGCAACACGAAAATACTCAGAGTTTCTTATTCCATCTTCAATTTTATAGCGCATGTACATGATAGCGGAAATGGAGGCAACTCCGCCATATACCACAATCTTGCCAAGAGTTTTATTTGTGGGAAAACGCATATTTTGCGAGTTACTTCACTTTATTCCATGTTTTGGTAGCAATTGCAAATTTTTTATTTATTTACATTTAACTGCCGAAACAGCTGTTATTTTGGAGCTGCCATCGCGTTCTTTGCAAACCATGCCTACCCAATACACCATTTCGAAAAAAGTGTCCCTATATAATATATATAAGTATCGATTTAAATCTCCGCGAATCTTCCTCATCACTAATACATATAACCATAACCAGGTAAATCAGCTGATCCAACCAAACTTATGGAAATCAATGTAAACGATTGATCTTCCTTAAGCATAACGCCATATCGAGTACAATGATTTCATTAAGCTTGTCGGATCAGGGTTATGGTTATGTTAGAGATAAGGAAGATTAACGGCGATTTTATAAACCAATTTTTTTGCATATTTTCCATAAAAATAAAAGATAAATACCATGTTAGACATGAATGATAGCACCCATCAAGTTTTGCATATTGCCTTCAAGAACGTGATGGTAAATTGTGATATAAATCTCAGCTGAGTTCATATAACTGGATGAAATTTCTGGATGAATATTTTGAATTCTAGAAGATAACTCGAGGTTATTTTGATATTGAGATCAAACCGTGTCGTGAAAATTATTTCAGGGTATATATTTGGGATGAAGTCGATAAATTGTGCCCAATCCAAATCAGTGTCAAGAGCGTGTCTGTTTAAGGCTGCCCTCACATTGCGAACGACTTTTTCCGTCCGACAGCAAACACACATTTGAACACATGTGTTTTAAATGAGCTCACCCGATGTAAACAAGTTTCATCCGATTTCACCCGGCTCATTTAAAACACATGTGTGCAGGTGTGTGTTACCTGTCGGACGGCAGAAGTCGGGGTAATTCTCTAGTTTAGCTGTCAACTGCTAATAAATTAGCTAAAATTATGGCAGGGGGTTCAAAAGACGGGGTTTGGCCCCAGGATCACGAATCCGGAAGCGCTTTTTTTAATATTTTCCTTCTCTGAAGAGATATTTGAAATCAAAAGTTGCAAGTTTTCATGTGGTTGTAATTTTATTAGGCTGTACCTAAAAACGCGCAAAGAATGCGTACCGTGGCACGGTTTCGGTTTTTTGACCATAACTTTTCACTAAAACAAAAAATTAAAAAAGCGTGAGATTTGTTTCCTTTAGGGGTCAACTGCTAATAAATTAGCTAAAATTATGGTACATAGCTCAAAAGACGGGGTTTGGGCTCAGGATCACGAATCCGGAAAAGCTTTTTTAATTTTTTGTTTTAGTGAAAAGTTATGGTCAAAAAAACGAAAAATGCCCGGGTCCGATACCAAAATTGCGGCGGAATCCATGGTATTTATGTGCGAAACACCTTTCTTATAAAAAATAACCCTGGGCTACGCCACCTAAGTCCGGACGTGTGACATAACCGTGTCTACCGCCACGGCGCGACATTTTTTGCACGTTTTTAGGGACAGCCTAATAAAATTACAACAACCACATGAAAACTTGAAATTTTGATTGCAAATATATCTTCAGAGAAGCAAAATATTAAAAAAGCGCTTCCGGTTTCGTGATCCTGAGGCCGAACCACGTTTTTTGAGCTATATCACATAATTTTAGCTAATTTATTAGCAGTTGACCCCTAAAGGAAACAAATACCCTACCTTCAAATACAAGGTGTGAATCGATCGAATTGCTATTTACACAGTGGAACGACAAAAATCGACTAGAAAAATCTACCTGTGTAAATCAGCTTTTACCGAAGTCGGTCGCAGTGTGAGCGTAGCCCTAGTATTTAATTTAATTGAGTCCAGCTGGCAGCGCTACAACCTTCTGAAACAGCTGATTTTTTTTTTTTGAGGTTATGTAATAACATTTTATCGGCTGAGGAAACAATATTTTGCTAAATAAAAACATATATAAATTTTAGAAAATGAATATTAATCTTTTTGCACAAACATTGAGTAAAATACGACAGGTCTGGCTCAGCCCCGCATTTGCGGTACGTTCGTACGCAAGGCCTGCAGCTGGTAAGATAATGAATCAGCACCATCGGAGTGAACAATTTTTTGTATTAAATACCTTTGTAAATCCCTATCTAGCTGCTGCCGCTGGAAAACAGAAAAAGAAACTAGGTAAACTCGGACCGGTAATAGAAAAGAAGGAAATTCCAGTTGAAACAGATGTCAATAAGTTGGTAAACTATGTTTGTGGCAGCAATATCTTAAAAACAGGACAGGACATCAAAGTATGTACATACAAAAACATGCATATATGTAATGTAATTATTGTCCCATTTAAACCTTCTTTTTTGCATGTAGCTCAAACCAGATTCAGAATATCCAGATTGGTTGTGGTCACTAACTGTTGATCGTATAATACCACTTGACGAAATGGATCCTGATACAAAACAATATTGGCGGCGTGTACGCAAGCAGGCTCTTAGAAGAAATAATCAATTAAGAAAATTGAGAAGGTTCTAGTTGGAGAAGGTGTTATATAAGATAAGGACTTGAAGTTTTAAGCATAAATTAATAAAATGGCAATAACAATATTTTATTTCCATCACAAAACCTTCGGGGAGTGTTTTGTTGTTAACAACAACAACAACATTTCCATCAATGAATGCGGATATGATTAGCCCTTTTCAGCAATAACTGATGTAATTTGTAACTATCAAAGACGTTCAAGTCATCCTACATTATTATTATTTCTTTATTCGCATAAGATTACCCATCGAGTGGAGCATTGAAGCTTTAATTCGATGCATTATGGTCAGATCCGCATACAGCTCATGGTTCAATTTCCAATGATACTTATCTAATCTTCTCTTGACACTCTCCATGATTCCGAGCCGTATATTTGATGATAGACTTTTTGCAATTTGTATGCTCTTGTATTAGGTTGAGCAATACTTTTAAGCTCTGTTGCGCGAATTATTTTCTCCAGCACCAAGAGAAGAAGGAAGGGTGTAAGAGTAGGTCGCCTCCCCGTTGGTGCACCCTGGGTAACGCTAAATGACCTGCATGGCCTACACGGCTAGTTTCTCGTATTGCCGGTTCTACGAGAACGGTACCAGTACTTGTGCTGTACCCATCGCGCCGAAACGACCCGGACCGTTTTCTTATATCGACCCGGCCAAAAGAAATACACGTGGGGTGACCCTGTCTGACATTTAGGCAGGGCTACACCTCGCTACAACAACAACAACAACGCCTTGTATGGTTTCGAATGACTCAGAGAGAGCTGGTATTGGCCATTGGCATAGCCGCATAAACTTAGGAGGGCAGTCAATTCCAGACATAGCGGCATACAGGCTGCTGCTACCATTCGTTCTTTTAAACCCGGCTTTGAAAGCAACAAATAGATCCCAGCCGCTTTATTATTTTTGAGCCGGTATATAGCCATCCTCATTTCATAATAGTTGGTTTGGAAAAAAGGTCACCATTCCTTAAGCCGTCCTTATTATCCCTGCAGGACTCAGTCTTAGTCTCAGTTTTAAACCGTTACTTCACATAAAACCGCCTTACAATTTTATGCTTGCTCTACCAGAAGCCCGCCTCTTTGTCTGCGAAGTTAAAAAAGCACTTCAAGAATATAATATATGTATGTCGTCAAATGATTGTCGTATGTTACATGAAAACCCCATTAACATTCCGTCGCCCGGAGAAATTGTTGCCGAATGTTATATTTGACGACTTTAGGAAAATTTAAATAAAAACTTTATGTTCCTTTACAGTCAAACAAAAAAAATTTAAATTGAATAAAAACAACATTTAATTATTTAAAATAAAGCATTTTATTTTTAATTCATTTATATATTTTTTAAATTAATTTTAGTGTAAACTTAAAATTCAAACTATTCCAAACAGATAAATTGATACCAAATTTTCGGTATCAAATATGTACAAAATATTATTTTAAAGTTTCAATAACAAACTAATTGCCAGGACATATATTTACTTAAAGCAAGTGGTGAAATCCAAATAGTTGTAAGATCCTTATATAGGTATATATGACATATACGAAGAAAAAAATGTATGCTGCTGCGGTGTGTGAAAATTCTCCAAACTATTGTTTCATAAGTTATCCGTTGAAATTGTAGTGTAGTTATACCTCCGCTCAGTTGGTACTTCTTAGTAGAAATTGTTTGTAAATTTTTTGGTTATGTTGCTGCTTTTTTGGAAGCACATATGCGCATATAGGTTGTATGTTTAAATTTGTTAATTATTGGCTGCTGAGAAACTGCTGGAATGTAGGCCATTCAATTCCAATTCCAATTAATTTCACCTTGAAATCCTGCACCACCATTGCGCATATACTATAACTCTCTGAATCGACTTTTGCAATGTACACCCCTCCTTAATCCTAGTATTTGTTATGTTGTGCCAACAATTGCATATCCGTAAGGTACTTAATAATGTGTACCTTTGCTTCGGCCTTCTGTCGTACGCCCAATGTATTTAGCATATCCGTTACGACCATACCAAATGATTGATCCTCAGCGCTCACAGCTTGTGTCATTGAATTTTGGAATATTTTTATAGTGTTAAGCATATTGTCATGATTATTCTCCTCCTCGGTACGTTCACGTTTCAATACTGGTTCATAGAAATATGGCTTTTGTTCCTTGGGTGCGGCAGCGGCTATTTGAGTATCGCCTGTAACTGTAATTTCTAAACGTGAACCTGAGTGTATAGTATCTATGATGTATAAGAAAAAAAAAAATGAAATCAAACTATGTGTTGAAACCGTAAGCAACTTTCAGATTAATTGGTATTGTTGCCACAAACACTCTCCGAAGTAATGACGGAGTGACAGTCATTGCCGGGATATGATTTGGATGGTTTCAATGCTGTCATTGCAATTTTTTGTAGTATAAATATTAGAGTGATTCAAAACATTCGCAGGTATGGGTTTTTTGTTTTTTGAATTTGCATTCGAAAATTCTCTTCAAATAGGCATGAGCTTTTAATTTTAATGGGAAGGACTTTTGTGATGGATTTCTATGTTGATATAGATTTTAGAAAATATCTGTTCTCGAGCCCTTACAAGAAATTTAATAAAAAAATCAATATCGATTTTTTTGAATCACCCTAATGAATATGTATATTTTACTCGCATTGTGCTATTGCTTTCAAAATTTATAACCAACTAGTCCTTTAAAAAATATATATAAACATACCATGTGGATGAGCCAGTGCTTGCGTTGATGTTGTAGCGGTGCCATTAAACGGTTGTGTAAATACGTCGACGACAGTTTGTTGCTGTGGCTGTTGTTGTTGCTGTTGATTTGGATCGACTTGAGTAACCTGACCGGCAGCCTGTTGTACATTAGTTACTTTACCCAAAAGAGATTCACGGTATTGTCTGGAAAAAGCAAAATGATTATTGAAATGTTAATAGGTAAATAGATTGAAAACACACAAATTTTACCTTATTGAATCAACTAAAAACTGCATTTGTTTGAAGTAACGCCAGCGTGATTCTTGGCATAATTTCATTTCGCGTGCAAATTTGTCGCGCAAACTCTTCCAACGTTTGGTGCATTTTTGTTCTGTTAAAAACAAAATTTGAATTTTTAGTAAGATTTGAGGAAAAATTGTAATTTTAAAGTAATTTTTAGTTAAGTGTTTTTTTTCTTAGTATAATTAAGTACTTAATGACAGCTCTTCCATCTAGTCAATGCTGTAAGTTTCGACCCGTTTGACGTCCCAGCGGGTTAGTGGTTTAGAATATACCAGAGACAGATATGCCGGTCAACGAAATCGTTCCCAAGACAGTTGGGCTAGTACCACAAGGTACTATTCACCGGAACGTACCGGATTCATATCCGGCAAAGGACTGTCAACACCCGCACGACCCTGTCTGGTCCGTCACGTAACTTTTTATAAATGGATCTTCCGACTAGGCAGGGCGAAGTTCGGCTACCAACAACAAACCTTTTGACCCTATGTTCTACAATAAGTTTCCAGTGCAACTTGGATGTCAAGATAAAGTCAGCTTCCTTAGACCTTCTACCCTAGATCCACTCATAAATAATCTAAGGGCGGATTTCTCAACTAGCCGTCAACTTAACGCTCACTTTAAATTTGATCGGGCAGTTCATCCTCCTGTTAAATAAAGGGCAAATGAACTGGCTGTTAAACTGACAGTGAACTTTGAAGTTAACAGGCAGTCGAGAAATCCGCCCTTTCCTGAGGAGAGGATACTAAAATCCACAAAAGGTAATGACATGCAACTTGGTAGTAGATCTTCGAATATGATGGGGGGAATGGGGTGAGAATACCTTGAAGGTTCCACTGGTCACACTAAATCGCTTTTAGTGAAAAGAATGATGGCCCTACTCTAACACGCCATTATTGCCTTTCAAAATTTTCTCTTGCGATGGATTACTATGTATGTATGTCGTCTGATTCCATTGCTTGTTCGTCCACCGCTATCCTTAAAAGAAGGGGTCACAGTGCTGCTGGCGGACATCCTCTAGTGGTTATTAAGTCAGCCCTGATGTCCTAGTGATTAACTCCAACGATTTTCGAAGTAGGGCACCAACCCACCATTTGCCTCTGCCTCAGATCCCTAATAGGCACTCCCTATTATTATGCATCATCAGAGTTTTCGTACTGCTGTTACAAATCTGATGGCCACTTTGTGCCTGATTTCCGTTCAGCACTTTCTTGCCGATGACGGCTCATGTAATGGTCAGCTGTTTTGTAGGGTAGTGCGAAGAAGTTATCTGCATATAACCATATACCTATATGCATGAATGTTATCAAATTTCCAAGTCAAGTGGAGATATAACTTCATCACGTATAACCATAATTTTTCTTTTGGAGATTAATAAAACCAACCTGTGCTTAATTTCTCGTTTATCAATTAATTCACAAAACTACAACTTGTAAACAATGGCCAAAATATCAAGGAATGATTTTTTTGGTTTATTTATAGACTGTCAATTTTAGCGCTGACTTTAGTCTCATTAATATAGCAGCTCTATTTACTCCAATGCTTTAAGCATATGAATATACAAAAAAAAAAAAAAAACTTGCAGTCCAAAACGACAGCAGGCAATGCGACTGAGCCACAAAGTACAGCAACGCAAGCAGTCACAGCGACATCGGCACCGACGACGACAAATCGAAATGAAAACGACACCGACGTGCTGTTTACGTTCGCCTTTTTCTCGGCCACGAATTATCAAAACAAAAACTAGCAGCACCCGACAGCGAAAACAACCACATACAACTTGATATGCATCCCAACGCAAATGCGATTAGTCTAGGATTTATACCGGAATGTACACAACGGTGGTACTTTTTTTTTTTTGTTTCGTTGGTAATAAAAGTAAAATAAAATAAAATATAATATAATGAAATAAATAGAATGAAAATACCACAAAATGAAATAAAAACTTTTATAAAATAAGCCAACCGCCATATTCATATAAATTTTGAATAATAACAGCTTAATAAACCTTTTATATATAGAATATATTTTTTGTGAATAAGGCGGTAACAATTTCTAGTGTTTTTTATAAAAAATAAAATTTTGTTTGTTAAATTGTCGTTAGAAGCAGTGAGTACCAAATTTTCCACAATCGAAAGTGGGATAAACACAATCCGGAGGGAACAGAATGGAATTCGAACGTCTAGCTGGTGCTTTCTTACATACTGAAAACGAATTTTTTATCGAATAGATGGGCCCAGAAACTGAACTACAGCCCCGGATACTTTTCTCTATATCCCACTGTTGACTAGTCGCAAACCACCCTCCTTAGAGACTATCCATACGATTTTTTCTGCAGGGATATACATATTCACACGAACCACCTATTTTTATATTAGGCCGCCGCCATTATGTATCCACATATTTTGTGGGGCTACTGGCCCTAGTTTAGCAGACGCAAATACAAGATTGCCTTTTCAATTAGTAGCTAGATTTAAACTAATGCTTATTTGCATTTTGTTTCAAAACTTTCACGACCCAAAAAATGTTAAATAGGTATGTATGGATGTATGTGCCCACGCTGGTCTTCCAACAATTATACATACAAACATATGTATCTAGTACTTACCAGGAACACCAAGTAGCTCTGCAATCTGCTTCCAAGTTTGTGCCTTCCTTACAAAATGCTTGTAGTTGTAATGAGAACGATCATAAATGACGGGGTTTTGTTTTACAGCCTCGATCAGATTCAAATCGAATTGTGTTTCCAAATTTGCATCCAACTTTTCCATTCTTAATTTTTCTTGGTTATTTTTGGCAAAGAAATTTTTTTCAGATATTTAATTTACCGCTAAACTAATGTTAGCCACATTCACTATTGACTGTGCTGCTTCTGCCTACAGTGACGTCAAACACAAAACTTCGTCGCTAACGTTTTAAGAAGTACTTGCAATTTAGCAGAGAAAATCAAGAATTAATTTTTTGTAGGTAGCAGTCGCTGCTTGCAGTGATTTATTTTTCTTTAAAAAAAAAAAATCGGCAGGCAGAGAAATTTCCTTTCTAGAGATGTTTTTCTATCCAGACGAAATCACAAACTGCGAAGCGACGCACGAAGCTGACGAAGCAAACGCCATTAAAAATCTACACCACCACTAGCAGACAGAGATAGCTAGCTGATGTTGATGACGACGACGATAGGCGAAAAGTCAGCAAAAACCTCGACTTCGGCAGTTCAATGCGCAGCGCTGTTAGCAGAGATGCCACTGAATTGTGGGGACAGCGAACAAAGCAGTTTACCAGATGTTTGTCTGATAAGAAATTTGCAGTAGCAGAAAATTTAAAATTTCAGAAAGATCGATTGAAATCGTACTTTGGTTCGATTAATCGTAAATCTGGTTTAAATAGCCGTTGGTCGAATATAAAAGCTCAAGTCCAAGAATAAGGAATAGAAAAATATAATTATTAATTTATGGCCAAGTAAACTTTAAAATTTTCCCTGCCAACCAGAGCTAGCCATGTTGAAAATAAAATCAGAAATAAGTGCTGCGCTTCAACATGGATAAAAAAGGCTCCTCGCTGAACAAAATTATCCACCTTTCTATCCAGCTCTTTGGGAATCGCGACCTGGTAATTTCCCAGGAAATTATCCGAAGATGGTTAGCAGGGTATCTGGCCGATAAAAAATGTTCATACAAAAGCTCTGTACCCCGTTTCTGTAACTCAATTCGATCGATCATCTCGACTAGAGTAGTCGATGTGACGTCATAATGACCTCACACTAACTTTTTTTGTTTCTGTAAAAAAAAAAATAATTTTGTCGATTGGTTTTCTCACTTGCTTTTTATGTGGTGACAAAATTTATATTTTTTTTTTCAATTTTGAATCGAGTCGAGTGTGACGACATTAAAATATATAATTTTGTCGATTTCATACAGAAACAGAGTACAGACCCCTTACTTTTCTGACTAAAACTACTAGAACCGTCAAAATTAGAAAATCCGCTCTCAGTGCGATGGCAACAACAAAGAGTACGGGATCGCTAAAGTGGTAGAACTGTCAAACTTGGGCCCCTTGACAGTTCTACAACAAGTAGCCAGAATTTACCAGCAAAAGATCTGCTGACTAAATTTTGTAACTCTCTGACTGGAGAGAACTCAACCAGTCAGAAAGGTGGCGTACGGGATCACTTTTCTGTAGCTCGTGACTATTTCTGACTGTCAAATTGGTGTAAGGGATCAGAGCTAAAGGAGTGTAATGGAGTGTGGTTGCTAAGTGACCTTGCTCAATCCCGACTCTTGCGTCCTCGTTCGTGCACTCTGGGCAACGGGAGCTACCTAGGCTCGCGGCAGAAAGAGAGGGAGCCCCGGTGGGGCCACTCTGACATACTTGGTTTAAGGGCTCACCGAGGTTTTTGCGCAGCGTCTGTTCACCATGAGGTGCGGCTGCAAGCGGGCGTCTGTCTTGAAGCAAGCGGCTCGCTATATAAATGTGTAAATATTTTCCAAAAACCCCGAAACGGGTTGTGCGCTGGGTTTGGGACCCGCCACGTAAAAAATTTAGTCCAATGAAAAATGTATTAAAGCCTCGGATGAGAACCCCCTTTAATGTTGACGACCCGGCAAAACGAATAAGGCATAATGATTTGGATATTAGGGCATGTACCGGGAATGTCCGGACCCTTTCAAGGGACGGTACCGCTGCCCGACTGGTTGATGTCCTCGTTAACGCAAAGGCTGACATCACCGCCCTGCAGGAAATGCGATGGACGGGACAAGGAAAGACGACCATCCGACCTTGTGACGTATACTACAGTGGCCAGACACGCGGCAAAGCGCGTGGTGTAGGATTCGTGGTGGGAAAGAGACTTCGCCGCCAAGTACTAGCGTTCACCCCCGTGGACGAGCGTCTCGCTGCGATCCGCATCAAAGCCAAATTTTTCAACATAACATTTATCTGCGCCTATGCGCCGACTGAGGAGACGGACGACGCAGAGAAGGACTCCCTCTACGATAAACTTGAACAGACTTATGATCGCTGCCCCCAACATGATATCAAAATCGTGCTCGGCGACTTTAATGCGAAGGTGGGCAAGGAAGGAGTCTTTGGTCCAACAGTTGGAAAATTTAGTCTCCATGATATAACATCCCCCAACGGCACTAGGTTGATTGATTTCGCCGCTGCTCGCAATATGGTCATCAGTAGTACCAGGTTCCAGCATAAACGAATACACCAAGCCACATGGCTGTCTCCTGATCAAAGAACAAGAAACCAGATTGATCATGTCATGATCGACGGCAGACATAGCTCCACCGTTCTGGACGTGCGTACCCTTCGTGGTCCCAATATCGACTCGGACCATTATCTTGTTGCAGCCAAGATACGCACACGCCTCTGTGTAGCAAAGAAAGTGCGCACAGTAACGGAAGGAAAGTTTGACGTCGAGAAGCTGCGCACGACACAGACAGCTGACAATTTCTCCACTCGACTCTCACACCTGCTATCGGAGAGCAATCCTCGACCTAACGATGCAACCGAGCAATGGAAGCATATCTCTCACTCATTACGTACCGCCGCTGAGGCCACTATAGGGTTCCAGCGAGCCCGCAAAAACAACTGGTACGATGAGGAATGCAGCACTGCCTCGGACAAAAAGGACGCTGCCTACAGGGAGACGTTGCGAACGGGCGCAACCCGCAGTGTATGGCAACGCTATCGTGAGGCAAAGAAGGAAGAGAGACGCCTTTTCAGAAAAAAGAAACGTGAGGCCGAAAGGCGTGAGTGTGAGGAGCTTGAGATGCTGGCTGACAGGAATGATGCCCGAAAATTCTATGAAAAGATCCGGCGGATGACGGAAGGTTTTAAGACCGGGGCAAGTTCCTGTAAGGACAATAATGGCGACCTGGTAACCGACGTACAGAGTGTACTTAAATTATGGAGGGAGCACTTCTCCTCACTGCTAAATTGCGAGGGAGACGTCGAACCCGATACCCCAATCCCTGACGATGGAAAAGTCGTCCCACCACCTGACTATGATGAAGTGAGGATAGCTATATCCCGGCTCAAAAACAACAAAGCGCCTGGAAAAGACGGACTACCCGCCGAGCTGTTCAAACACGGAGGCGAAGAGCTGGTAAAAAGCATGCATCAGCTCTTATGCAGAATATGGTCAGACGAGTGCATGCCTCCAGATTGGAATTTAAGTGTGCTCTGCCCAATCCACAAGAAAGGCAATCCCGCTAACCGCACCAACTACCGCGGAATCAGCCTTCTTAATATCGCATATAAGGTTCTTTCTAGCGTATTGTGTGAAAGACTGAAGCCCATCGTAGACAAGCTGATTGGACCTTATCAGTGTGGCTTTAGACCTGGTAAGTCTACCATCGACCAGATTTTCACGATACGCCAAATCCTGGAGAAGACCCATGATAAAAGAATCGACACACACCATCTCTTTGTCGATTTCAAAGCCGCTTTTGACAGCGCAAAAAGGAGTTGCCTGTATGCCGCCATGTCTGAATTTGACTTCCCTGCAAAGCTTATACGGCTTTGCCAAATGACGTTGAGCAATACTAACAGCTCCGTCAGAGTCGGGAAGGACCTCTCTGAGCCATTTGAAACCAAACGAGGCTTCAGACAGGGCGACTCCCTTTCGTGCGATTTCTTCAACCTGATGCTGGAGAAGATAATTCGAGCAGCAGAGCTAAACCGCAATGGTACAATCTTTTACAAGAGCGTGCAATTGCTGGCGTATGCCGATGATATTGATATCATTGGCCTTAACAACCGCGCCGTAAGCGCTGCCTTCTCTGGACTGGATAAAGAAGCGAAAAAAGTGGGTCTTGCGGTCAACGAGGACAAGACGAAGTATTTGCTGTCATCAAAGAAAGAATCGGCGCACCTGCGCCTTGGCAGCCACGTCACTGTTGATAGTTACAAATTTGAAACTGTGGGGGACTTCGTCTATTTGGGAACCAGCATTAACACCGAAAATAATATCAGTCTAGAAATCCAACGGAGAATCACTCTTGCGAACAAGTGCTACTTTGGACTGAGTAGGCAATTGAGAAGTAAAGTCCTCTCTCGAAGAACAAAGATCGCGCTCTATAAGTCTCTCATCATACCTGTCCTGATGTATGGCTCAGATTCATGGACAATGTCAAGAGAAGATGAGATGGCCCTTGGAGTATTTGAGAGAAAAGTTCTCCGGAAGATTTATGGTCCTTCCCGTGATGCCGACGGCGAGTATCGAAGGAGATTTAACGATGAGCTGTACGAGCTTTACGCAGATCTGACCATAGTCCAGCGAATTAAAGCCCAAAGGCTCCGCTGGCTGGGTCACGTCATGCGAATGGACAAAGAAGCTCCAGCCCAGAAGGTTTTCCAATCGTCACCCGAATTCGGCAGCAGAGGAAGGGGGAGGCCTCGACTGAGATGGAAACAACAGGTGGAGGATGACTTGAACTCCCTTGGGGTTTCCAATTGGCGTCAGTTATCGCTAAAAAGGAATGACTGGCGTGCTTTGATAGGCGACGGCCAAAATCGCTTAGGCGGTTAAGCGCCAATAAATGATGATGATGATGATCAGAGCTAAAATGCCAAACAATTTGTATGAAATTTTTCTATCATGCAGTTAAATTTACTTAAAGATAAGTTTACTTGAGAAAATGGCACTTAATTTAGGTAAAACAAGTAAGGAAAGTTGTCTTCGGCTGTGCCGAAGGCTATATACCTTTCATGAATAAGCGTCACGATTTTCACTGTTCGATCCCCAGTACAGCCTGTTTCAATTTAACTATATTTACTATACACATTACACATCTTTGTTATAATTTAAAAAAAACTTACAAAATAATAGGATCCGAGTTATCGGAACAATCGATTGTATGGAGGCTATATATTATACGTGTTCAATTGTACTGACTTACACTATACACATTACATATGTAGAAAGTACTAAAGGTGAAATATTTTACGTTCCTAACTTTTTAAATGCGGAAGTATTGGCCAAAAAACCTTATATCGGAACAACCGGTTGTATGGGGCTAAATATATGTTATATTTACCCGATCTTCTTGATTTTCCTCTACACACTACATAAATTGAAAGTACTCAAGTTGCAAAATTTTATGTTCCTAACTTTTTAATTGCAGAAGTTTTGGCCAAAAAACCTTATATCTGAACAATCGGTTGTATGGGGGCTATATGTTACATTTGTCCGATCTTGTTGATTTTCCCTATATACACTACATAAATAGAAAGTACTCGAGTTGCAAAATTTTACGTTCCTAACTTTTTAATTGCAGTTTTGGCCAAAAAACCTTATATCTGAACAATCGGTTGTATGGGGGCTATATGTTACATTTGCCCGATCTTGTTGATTTTCACTATATACACTACATAAATAGAAAGTACTCGAGTTGCAAAATTTTACGTTCCTAACTTTTAAATTGCAGAAGTTTTGGCCAAAAAACCTTATATCTGAACAATCGGTTGTATGGGGGCTATATGTTACATTTTCCCGATCTGGTTGATTTTCACTATATACACTAAAAATAGAAAGTACTCGAGCTGCAAAATTTTACGTTCCTAACTTTTTAATTGCAGAAGTTTTGGCCAAAAAACCTTATATCTGAACAATCGGTTGTATGGGGGCTATATGTTACATTTGCCCGATCTGGTTGATTTTCACTATATACACTACATAAATAGAAAGTACTCGAGTTGCAAAATTTTACGTTCCTAACTTTTTAATTGCAGAAGTTTTGGCCAAAAAACCTTATATCTGAACAATCGGTTGTATGGGGGCTATATGTTACATTTGCCCGATCTTGTTGATTTTCACTATATACACTACATAAATAGAAAGTACTCGAGTTGCAAAATTTTACGTTCCTAACTTTTTAATTGCAGAAGTTTTGGCCAAAAAACCTTATGTCTGAACAATCGGTTGTATGGGGGCTATATGTTACATTTGCCCGATCTGGTTGATTTTCACTATATACACTACATAAATAGAAATTACTCGAGTTGCAAAATTTTACGTTCCTAACTTTTTAATTGCAGAAGTTTTGGCCAAAAAACCTTATATCTGAACAATCGGTTGTATGGGGGCTATATGTTACATTTGCCCGATCTTGTTGATTTCCACTATATACACTACATAAATAGAAAGTACTCGAGTTGCAAAATTTTACGTTCCTAACTTTTTAATTGCAGAAGTTTTGGCCAAAAAACCTTATATCTGAACAATCGGTTGTATGGGGGCTATATGTTACATTTGCCCGATCTTGTTGATTTTCACTATATACACTACATAAATAGAAAGTACTCGAGTTGCAAAATTTTACGTTTCTAACTTTTTAATTGCGGAAGTTTTGGCCAAAAAACCTTATATCTGAACAATCGGTTGTATGGGGGCTATATGTTACATTTGCCCGATCTGGTTGATTTTCACTATATACACTACATAAATAGAAAGTACTCGAGTTGCAAAATTTTACGTTTCTAACTTTTTAATTGCGGAAGTTTTGGCCAAAAAACCTTATATCTGAACAATCGGTTGTATGGGGGCTATATGTTACATTTGCCCGATCTTGTTGATTTTCACTATATACACTACATAAATAGAAAGTACTCGAGTTGCAAAATTTTACGTTCCTAACTTTTAAATTGCAGAAGTTTTGGCCAAAAAACTTTATATCTGAACAATCGGTTGTATGGGGGCTACATGTTACATTTGCCCGATCTTGTTGATTTTCACTATATACACTACATAAATAGAAAGTACTCGAGCTGCAAAATTTTACGTTCCTAACTTTTTAATTGCAGAAGTTTTGGCCAAAAAACCTTATATCTGAACAATCGGTTGTATGGGGGCTATATGTTACATTTGCCCGATCTGGTTGATTTTCACTATATACACTACATAAATAGAAAGTACTCGAGTTGCGAAATTTTACGTTTCTAACTTTTTAATTGCGGAAGTTTTGGCCAAAAAACCTTATATCTGAACAATCGGTTGTATGGGGGCTACATGTTATACTGGTCCGATCTTGTCAGTTCCGACAAATGATTCCTATATTACAAAATGGTGGCCACATACAAAATTTCAGCCAGATATCTCAAAAATTGAGGGACTAGTTTGCGTTCAAACAGACAGACGGACAGACGGACATGGCTAAATCAACTCATCTCGTCATCCTGATCATTTCGGTATACTTATTGATGGGTCTATCTCTTCTTCTTCTCATATTTACAAACATCGGACCAAAGTTATAATACCATTTCATGTTCATGAAAGGTATAAAAATTAAGATAAAAATACTCAATTAAATTAAATAAAAAAGGAAAAAATAGAATATAAAAAAGTAAAATAAAACAAAAAATAATTAAATTGAAATAAAAAAATAAATAAACAAAATTAAGTCAAATAAAGTAATAATAAATTTGAGTTATGTTAAATAAAAAAAAAGAGAGGAGATAAAATTGAAATTAATATAAAAAATAAAGAAAAAAAGGAACTGTCAAGTAAATGTTCCTACATGTATCTTCACAGTTCCTACCAGCAGCAATAAAACTAGTAGCGCTGCATGCCAAATCGCTGCACATGTATTTCAAGCATAAATGGGCGTTCTTCAGCCATATTCTGAAAGAGGGCCCTTTTGAAAAGAAAACTCTGAGATAGGGCAATGGTTAAAAATATTTTAAAATAGGTGATCTCCCCTCATTGATGTCCCATAAGCGGGCTACCCACCTGCCAAGAAATGCCTCAAGAAAAGAACGAGCATATATTTCTTGTGCCTGGTCAAGAAATTTTGATGTTTACGGCATTTTCCATTTTCTTGCAGATTACTATTATAAAAATGTATAAAACATGTGTAGCGAAGTATATACTCATCTTTGCCGTGAATCTGCACGTTTACCTCAAGAAATATATACGAGCGTATGTATTTCTTGAGGTAAGCCGGCGTTGCCAACTATCGAGAAGTGCTGTATATTTTCTTATGAACTGAGTATTGGCTCAAGAAAACTTGACGTGTGAAAACTTTTCTTGACCATTTCTTGAGCGTTTTTGATATGGAGTTTGACATTTCTTGGCAGGTGAGTAGCCCGTTTTAAAAATTAGTTATTACACATCAGAAAAAAACTACCACACAAATCGATTTATATTTAAGCTAAAATATAAATAAATTATTTCTTTTTTCAAATTTTCAACAAATTTGACAGCAATTTGTTTGAAACAACTTTCGAAATGTGGGATAAAGTTTTGAGAAGCAAATGTTTTTATTTTTATGGTTATGAGTACCATTTACCTTATCAATATAACTCAATAGTTGGCAGCGCGATATAGTTTTCGATAACATCGATAACCCAAGTTTGTTCTATCGAGTTGAGCTGTCTTTTTTGCCTTTGTTTTCATTACATTCTTCACCTGCTGCCCAAATAAAAGTTCGCGTAGAGTTATTTATATTTCAGATATCTGACTAAAATCAAACATGAATCAAATAGCCAATAGCACTTAAACAAACTAGAATCAATTTTATCAACGATTTCTTTATCAATTGCGAGCGGTACGTAAGGTAACAAATCATAAATTCTATATCCATATGCAATCCATATGGAGGAAGTGTGCATGTAATACATATTTACATATAAACAAAACAAATATGTGCATAGTAAAAGATAAAATGATGTATATAAACCATTGTATATTAATTAATAATTAAATGCCAACAAAGCATCAAATTCATATTTTCGCAAGGGTGAATCATTTTGTAATTTTTTTTTTAATATAAGTAAGTTATTTTTCTAATAATGCACGGTCAAGATAAAATAGGAAAATCGCATTATGTGCAAGAAATGATAATATTTATGTATGTACTACTTATATGAAATCACGTCGTTGCTGATTCAGCTTAAGCGTACAAAAGAAACCTAAGCCTGAGTTTAAAGTCGAACTTAGTTTAAAATTGCGACACCTAAGGTTGTTGTATTAGCAGTATTTCGCGCTGCTCATGAAATTGGACGTGCTGAATCGTAGAGGGTTACCTATGCTAATTTTGGAAGTCCTTGTACGAATATTTATATGTACGCTCAGGTACTATAATAACCCAACTGCCGTGGTTACGATTGAGGTTGACCCTGGAAACGGGGTAGATGAGAAGTTAAGCTGCCTCTTAGGGGAATATATCCATGTCTTGGGTATACATAGTCTAATCAGCCAAACTAGCAGTGATAGAAGTTAAAAATCTGGGAGCATCATGCAGGAACACACCCATGCGCATGTCAGTGGTCGGAATGAAGTTCGGTGCTTGCTGTTTATTTATTTCTTCAAAATAATTAATATCCACATCTAAAGATTTTTAAAGTTCCACATTCACAACATGCATAGTACATGGTTTTCTTGGTACGATAAGCACTGGATATATTTACTTACTTACATGGATACATATGTACATATTTACTGACATGTATAAATACAACTACAAAATTTATGATAACTATTGTTATAGCTTTTATTTTATATACATTTTTTTCACAGGCTGTATAGGCGTGTCCGCAGGTTGCAGTTGAATTGCTGATTCTCGTTTTTATGCCACAGCATCGCCATCGTAGAAACAGTAACATGTATGATATACCATTAGGAGTGCTGGCTGCACAAAAACTAAGTTCAATATGTTGTCCGCGTTTGCAGCTGCGCAGAGATGTAATGTAAGTATACCCATGTCTATATAAATAGCAATCACAGTATGCTAAACGTCCAACAACATTTCCTTACAGCTTCAAAGGATCTACAATTATACTTACTTATTTAGCGTATACTGCTTATCATATGTCTCGAAAACCAATATCTGTTGTCAAATCAGTATTACATCAAAATTGTTCAAATCCAGCTAATACCAGTGACAACGACTGTGGTTATCCACCTTTTGGTACGTACATAATAACAAAAAATCAGCAAAATAATACAAACTAAGCAACATTCCTCCTTTTCGCAGACGTGCCAGATGCATCAACACTTTTTGGTACACTCGATTCAGCATTTCTTGTCACCTATGCCATATCAATGTTTATCTCTGGCTTTGTTGCTGAACGTGTTTCATTGCGTTATTATCTGAGTTTGGGGATGTTATTCTCAGGACTTTTTACGCTGCTTTTTGGTGCGGCCAAATCATGGAATATACATAGCATGTGGTATTTTGTTTTGGTACAAGTATTAGGCGGTATTGTACAGACAACTGGTTGGCCAGGTGTTGTTACCTTAATGGCACGTTGGTTTGGTCGCGCTAAACGTGGTCTCATATTTGGTATATGGAATAGTCATACATCAGTTGGCAATATTTTGGGTACTTTAATTGCGGCACATTTTGTGGAAAGTAATTGGATGCTATCGTTTGCTGTGCCTGGTGCTATTATAGCGGCTTTGGGATTTGTAATGTTTTTGTTTATTGTTGATGATCCAGAAATTGTTGGTTTGCCATCAACGACAGGCCATCATGCGCATTTGCCAGTTAGTCATAGTAGTGCTGCTGATGACGAAGAAGATGAAGAGCGCGGTAACTCGTCCGCTGTTGCAAATTATGAAGCGGTAAGTATTAACGAAAAATATTAACAATAGAAATACAACAACTTTATATAGTAAAAATAATTTTTTAATAAGGCTGTCTTAATTGAATGATTTACTAATTAATGCTGATGCAGTATATTTCGTGCTAATTCTTCACGCTATTTGTTGTTATATTTGCTAATTAAATTTGAGTTTACACTGCTACCTTGAGTCGGCTCAAACCTTAATAAAAATAGCACAGTACAAGTCCAGTCGGGATAGGTTTTTTTGTGAAAGTTTTTTAGACCTTCGTGTTTTTCCGCCTATCTCGACTACACTAAAATATTAAAATTTTCATATTGTAAAATTATTCATTTCTTTCATGGGCAGAACATTGGCATACATGGTTATACAGACGATTATACAGTAAGTGCCTGCATGCTTGGCTTATTTGAAAGTTTTAGTTGTGGAAATTAATTGATTAGATATGACTAAAAGTCAAACTAAATTTTTGTTGTTTTAAATTTTTGTTGTTTTGGATTTCATTTTTTTAGTAGTTATGTTTTTGAACTTAACATCACATAATAACGCACTTATAATTTGCTATATTTTATTCCTCAGGAAATCAATCATCGCGCCTCAGAACGTACACCGATTCTGCCACGTAACCGATCGCAATCAAATACACATCAAGAACGCAATGCTGTTGGCTTACTTCAGGCTTTGGCTATACCCGGTGTTGTTGAATTTTCTTTATGCCTATTTTTTGCAAAACTTGTTAGTTATACATTCCTGTATTGGCTACCACTCTACATACAATCTTCGAGTAAGTATTTTTTTTTATTTTAAAAAGTTTTTTTGCTAGAGATATCCTCTGTTCGAAAGGTATTCGTATTTCGAACATTATTTCGAATGTTTTCTTCGTAATTCGAACATTAACTCAAATGTTTTCTTCGTATATTCGAATAGTATTATGCGAATGCTATTATTTGAACAATATTCGAAAAGTTTTATTCGAATAGCATTCGAAAATTATTATTCGAATAGTAAAATTATTAGAATATTTTTTGAAAAAAAAAAATAAAAAATTGTCTCCAAGCCGTTCACAAAGTTATCATTTAATTTTTTCTGCAGCTACATTAAGTCCCAGTATTGCCGCGGATCTCTCCACACTATTCGATATTGGCGGCATTTTCGGTGCAATTGCAGCAGGTGTAGTATCAGATCATACAGGAATGCCAGCAACAACTTGTCTAGTTTTGCTGGTTTGTGCAGCGCCATTGGTAAATATAAAAATAAGTCGTATTTCATACCTTCCAACTTCAAGATTTCTGTCTTTAGCTTCGAAGATCAAACCTAAATGATCGCTTCTTTAACAGTCTCTCTCTCTCTTCTAATTTTCAGTTATTCCTTTATGTGCATTTTGGCAGCATATCTTTGTCCATAAATATTATATTACTTTTATTGGCTGGTTTTATGGTAAATGGTCCATACGCACTTATTACAACATTTGTTAGCGCTGAATTGGGACAACATCAATCGCTGTCACACAATTCGAAAGCTTTAGCTACAGTAACAGCGATTATTGATGGAACTGGGTCAATAGGTAAGTAGATTTTAATTTCTAACACTCTTAACGTGGAATTTGTTTCAAAGATGCTAGATCTCAACAGTAGAACTTGATATTCGAATAATCGAAAATTATTATTTTTTAACATATTTTTTTTTTAATAAAATATTTGAAGTTTATCTAGTTTTTAGGCGCAAAAAAAAATCGACAATCGATGATTCGAGTATACGAGCTGTTCGAATAATTGCAAAAGCCCTTCTCAATAGTAATTCAATACACTCTCAGCACATTTTTGAAACAATTTCCGAGATGTGGCATTTTTAAAAAATGTTCCTGCACTCATTTATAAAAAAACTAATGTTCTTCTCTTGCAGGCGCCGCTGTTGGTCCTTTCTTTGCCGGTTTAGTATCACAAAGCGGCTGGGAGAACGTATTCAATATGCTTATATGCGCCGATATATTAGCTATGGTTATAGTATTGCGTCAAGTAATAAAGGAAGTAGTTCGGTTACGACGCGGTCGTCGCATACGCATAGAATGAATTTGAGCACAAAAACAAAAAAAAAAGGAATTAGAATATGTATGTATGTATATTTTTTTAATTTAACTGATACGTCCTTACGTTATATATGTATGCTATATGGGTCATTTCATTACGAAACGTCATTTAGTTGAATACATTTTGGTGAAAAGCTTTCTTTTTTTTCATAAGATTATTTTCTGCGTAAGGAAAAATTCAAAATTAGTTTTTAAAAGTTGTGCAAAATTTCTCCTTTCACCAAAACATATTTTGCAAAACTTAAAAAAAACTTGACTTTGGAGGAACTTTGTTTTATGGTAAAAGGAAACTTCCCACCGAAATTCATTGTAAACGAAACAGGCTGATTCCAACCATTTGACGATTTCACATGGAATGCCCCATATATAAATTTAATAAGACATTTAAAATAAGATAAATAATTTACATCGCAATCTATTTTACTGTTACCTATTTGCATTATAAATTTCACATCGAAATTTAATAAAAACATTGCATTTTTTATTAAAATAATAAATATAATTTATTTTCCTCTTTTCCACAACCACCTAATCATAATACTTGAGGATGGGGCGAAAAAGTCACTAGAAATTATTCAGATTTTTACTAAAACTGCATAATAAAAATATGTCCCATCATGTTTCCCTAATGTAAATTTAAATATGAAATTTCATTCTTATAGCCCTAATACATTCTTCGCCATCTGTCACAGAATTATTGTGCAAAACCATATCCCATTGCTTATAGTCATCTAAATCACATTCGGATACAACATCATCGACACCACTTTTGAATATCCAACCACGTTCAATGCGCACGCCTTCGTCAGCATCAATGCGTATTTTGAATACTTTGGAGCCATATGTTTCACAAAAATATTTAATATCTGTTTTGCGTCGTATATCGCTAACAATTATAACTTCAGCTTTAGCATTCAACATGGCAACACGACAAAAATAGCCATAATCTTTGGCCCGTACCGTATCGCTCCATTCTATCATATCTTTACGATATTTTTCCTTGTAGGGACCATCACCGAGTAATTCCTCCAAATTGAGTTGCAGTCGTTTGGCCCATTCAGATTTTATCGGCTCTGATATTCTCACTATTTGACCACGTTCATTAAGGATGTTTTTTAATGTATTCGATATATAATCTTTGCCAGATTTTCTCTTGCCGCTTACGAGTAAAATTTGTTTAATGTTGTCCATTAAAAAAAAAAGGAAACAAGTCAGCCCAGCGTGTGATAAGTGTTTGTTCAAATAAGTAGAAGTGTATGTGATGGCTTGTGCGTTTTGTTTAGAAGTAATTTATTTCAATTTTATGCAATTGGCTGGGAAATTAACCTTTCAGCAAGTTTACACTTCTATGTATCGATGATGTTATCTTTTTAGTTTCATAATCTCTGAAATACAAAAGAGCAAGAAAGCAAAACGATTATCTTAATTTATTTTTAGCCACATAAGTACTTAAGTTATTATACGAAATATGTGGGCAATATGCAGGCTATTTCCCTTATGTTCTGCACAGCTGAAGCCAACCAAATCGAAAAATGAAAACGATTTTTTTATAGTGGAAGTACTTTGGGCCCATTGATCCAAGTTATTGGCACTTAGCCAGGTTGAGCTTAGCCGGACTAGGGGTTTAGAATATGCCCGAGGTAGGCATACCGGTCGTAAGAGGCGACGAATATGCACATAGGTAATGACGTGCTAAGTCGATGGTTGATCTTCGGATATGATGCCTCTCAATTCTCATTACCCATCTACTCCATCCTTACGGATGAAGGGATGGCATGACCTAGAAGGTTCGAATTCCACTGGTCATAACAAATCCCGAGACAGTCGGGCAGTACCGCAAATCATTCATTTTTAGCGATAACTGACGTCAGATGGAAACACGAAGGTACATTAAGTCATCCTACAACTGTTTTCTCCATGTCAGTCGCCAGAGTTTTTTTTCCATTCGCATGACATATTTATTTTTGATTTCGCCTCTATAATCATCCCTTTTGCTTCGCCATCCTTATCTATTCCATAAAAATATTTTGCCACTTAACATGAAGGAAAAACCCCGAGCTTCATAGTGAGAGGAGAAGGCGTTATACATCAAATAATTCATCATACGCACGCACCTATTGGAAGATAATAACAGCACCAGTTATCCATTAAGAGTCAATTTTCAGCTAGGTATGAGAATTTTTTGAGGTTTTCATAAATAAAAGTGTAAAAAAACGAAAATAACAAAAATCAGCTGGTGAATGTTCAGTTCATTCTAAATAGATGCGTTGTCAACTATCGTCAGCAGGTTTGTTATCGAAATCGAATAGGGATGGCCTTTGGAGAAAAAATAACGGATGGTTGTTGTTGTTGTAGTTGTTAACAGCAAAACACTCCGCGAAGGTTTTGGGGAGTGATGCCGAAGTTGACAGTCCTTGGCCGGATATGACCCCGGTACGCTGCGGTACTCCCTTGCGGTACTGCCCGACTGTCGTGGTAGCGATTTGGTATGACCAGTGAAACCTTCTAGGTCATGTCATCCATATATTTAATACTCCTATATTGGCAGCAAAAGCTAGTACCGTTCGAAAACATCACAGTACAGATATATTAAGTTTGAGCGAGGCAGGCATATATTTTGGTTTACAAAAATAATTCGAAAAACCATGAGCGTTTAAAAAAAAAAAAATTTTTAAAAGTAAAAAGGGAACTATGAAAAAAGCCTGGGCCATAGAGCTCGCTGCGAACCTAGCTTATTATAACAGAATGTAGTCCGTTGTCTGTTTCAAGATGGGTTATGCCATTATGGAGATAGTAGCGAATATTCCAATATACAAAAATAGCTCCTTGTTGTTGTTGTTGTTGTAGCCATACCTTGCCCTGCCTAGTCGGAAGATTTACTTATAAAAAGTTACGTGACAGACCAGATAGGGGTTGTATGGGTGTTGACAGTCCTTTGCCGGGTGAATCCGGTACGTTTCGTTACTCCCTTGCGGTACTGCCCGACTGTCTTGGGAACGATTTGGTGGATTTTAGTCGCCTCTTAAGCGGGCTACTCACCTGCCAAGAAATGCCTCAAGAAAAAAACGAGCATATATTTCTTGTGCCTGGTCAAGAAATTTTGACGTTTAGCAAATTTTCCATTTTATTGCAATTTACGGTTTTCAAAATTTATAAAACTTGTGTCGCGAAATGTGTACTCACCTTTGCTGTGAATCTGCACGTTTACCTCAAGAAATATATACGACCATATTTATTTCTTGAGGTAAACCGGCGTTGCCAACTATCGAAAAGTGTGGTATTTTTTCTTATGAGCTGAGTATTGGCTCAAGAAAATTTGACGTATGAAAACGTTTCTTGACCATTTCTTGAACGTTTTTTTATATGGAGTTTGACATTTCTTGGCAGGTGAGTAGCCCGCTTTACGACCGAAGTCGTACCTTATCAATTCCGTCGGTACGGGAAAGTCGATAGAAATCACGACATTTATCAAAATTATCTACTAAATTCCGATAAGTTTTATGATTTCTATCGAGTTACGAGTTCCGACGGAATTCATAATAGCTTTTATTTTTTACGTAATGTTACTAAATTTTGGGGTTTAATTACTCATATATTTTTAATTTAAATTTTCATATTTGCACGTACTTAAGACTTTTTCCTTTCAAACAAGCGATTGGTGGACTTGGAAGATTTTTGCATCAGTTTAAACAAAGCACTTAAGCGGGCTACCCACCTGCCAAGAAATGCCTCAAGAAAAAAACGAGCATATATTTCTTTTGCCTGGTCAAGAAATTTTGACGTTTACCAAATTTTCCATTTGTTTGCAAATTACTCTTAAGTACAAAATATGTTTAGCGAGACATGTAATAACCTTTGCCGTGAATCTGCACGTTTACGTCAAGAAATATATACGAGCTTATTTATTTCTTGAGGTAAGCCGGCGTTGCCAACTATCGAAAAGTGCTGTATTTTTTCTTATGAACTGAGTATTGGCTCAAGAAAATTTGACGTGTGAAAACGTTTCTTGACCATTTCTTGAGCGTTTTTTTATATGGAGTTTGAAGAAAACAACGGGCATATATTTCTTGTGCCTGGTCAAGAAATTTTGACGTTTACGGCATTTTCCATTTTCTTGCAAATTACTATTATAAAAATGTACAATATATGTTTAGCGAAGTATATACTTATCTTTGCGGTGAATCTGCACGTTTACCTCAAGAAATATATACGAGCATATTTATTTCTTGAGGTAAACCGGCGTTGCCAACTATCGAAAAGTGCTGTATTTTTTCTTCTGAGCTGAGTATTGGCTCAAGAAAATGTGACGTGTGAAAACCGTTCTTGACCATTTCTTGTATAATGGAAATCTACTTTAACTTTAATACACTTGTGATTATATAAAAATAATAAGTAGGTATTTGAAGAAAATATTGTTATGTATTTTGTTGTCATAAAAAAAATATAGAATTAATTTTGAATTGACTGAAATAAAAAGATATTTAAAAAAATTAAAAAAAAATATAATTTAAGACTTAGAACTTTTTATAATAAAGTTCTTTTATGGCGACCGTTGACCTTCTGAAGTCCTGCAGTGGAGGTTAAAAAATCTTCATACAAAATTTTTGTTGAAAAAATATTAAAAAATAAAGTATCACAAACGTACTGACATAGTGGACAATAGTCACCACGCGTACTCATAGTGTCGTACCAACAACGCTAATAATCAACAAAATTATCATCAACAACAGCGCTGGCCCGTTGCATTAATAATATCAGCGCAGCAACACTTTTATATAACGCTATACCAAAGCGCACAGCAACGTGCAACGCGCTTAATATCAATTACGCGGACAACACTAACAAAGTTTGCAATATAAAAGCCTAATACGAACAATAATAAGTATAATTACAATCATACAGTGGAAGCGCAGCAACAACAGGCGCATGTAACAGTAACAACAAAACGCTACAACAACTTCAATCGCGCTACAACAACAAGCGGTTATAAAACGCAACACCTACGCTAATAACAGCACTCCCAGCAACAACATCAATATGGCAATAACGAAAGTATCAACGACAACAATTGCTAACAACAACAGCGCAAGTAACAGAAGTAGAGACAACAACCGTGAATTAACAGTAACAGCAGCAGAGTATAACAACAGTAATAGCAGCAGAGACAACAACCGCATAAGTGACAGCAGCAGAGACAACAACAGCGAAATAACAGCAAAATAAAAGTAACAGCAGTAGAGACAGTGCAATAACAGTGACAGGAGCATAAACAATAACACCATCAACGACTTCAGTAGCGCCTCGTAAACAGCCTACTCTGATTTCTTACAATTTTATAGATATGGTAAGGTACCATCACACTTATACATATGCACATATATATATACATACTACATAATTATATATTAATTATTATTAACATTTCTTCGAGAAATCAGAAATTTAAATATATTTTATAAATAATATAGTGACATTAGGTTGAAGTTGTGCAGAAACTTCAAATATTTTAGTTTATCAAAATAAAATTGGTTTAATTTAATAAAAACAAAAAAAAATGATATTTTTCAAATAATGCAGTGCGTCTGCAAAATGAATATGAAAAATTTGATTAAAAGCGGTGCGTTTGTAAAAAATAATTGTGAATTTGAAGATTTTCAGAAATATATTTGAAAACTTCATTAGCTTATCGGAAATTTAATTTTCGTACAATAAATTACACGGTAATTCTTTCATAATTACAGTTGCAGTTTCATGTTGCAATATTCAGTTTTGATATTACAGTTTGTCGTTGTGTTGTGGTTTATATGTCCGATTCTAATAGTCCACATACATTTTCAAATGCCATAATAGAATTTCGTGTTGCTAGAGATTCTTTGCTTGAAGACTTTTTAGGTTTTGATAATTCAAATCAGCCTACTTCGTTATCTAGTTTGATTTCGAATTTTAACGTAACTTCAAATTTTAATTCTTATTTATCTTCTAATACAATTTCAAATCATAGCGATTTAAATATGGCAAATCAAGAGCAAAAGAAATCATTCATTGGTACTTGTGCCTCAATTATGAGAGATAATTACAGCGGTAATCCCTTATCACTTGCCTCGTTCATTGATAAAATCGATTTAATAGAAGAATTATGTGATGCATCTTTAATACCAACATTTATAGCATTCTTAAAGTCGAAACTTGAAGGAAAAGCTCGTGAAGCCTTACCAACGCAAATAGATTCGATAAGCCAGATTAAAGAGGCATTGCGTAGTAAGATTAGACCAGACAACTCGAAAGTTGTTGCGGGTAAAATTGCGGCTTTAAGGGTAAATAACAATAATTTTTCTGATTTTTCCAAGCAAGTAGAAGATCTTTCTGATTCGCTAGAGCGCTCCTTAATTATTGAAGGTATGACACAGGTAAAAGCACATGAGATGGCGGTTGAGCAAACTGTAGCCGTTTGCAGGTTGAACAGCCGTTCAGACATGGTGAAGTCTATTCTCGCATCAACAACCTTCAAGGATTCGAAGGATGTTGTTGCTAAGATGATTATAGAGCGTGAACAGGAGGTAAAAGAGCGACAAGTGTTAACGTATCGGTCACGTCCGATAAAGTTTAATGATTTTCGAGGGAATTTTAGAGGCAACAATAATTTTCGATACAACAATAATAGCAATTTTAGATACAGTAAATCAAACAGGTCTAACAATAATTCAAATTTTAGAAATACTAGTTTTAACAGAGGCAACAATAGGTCTAATAGTTACAACAATCACAATAGCAATAACAATCGGTCTGCAAATAACAGCAATTTTAATAGTCAACGTTTCAACAATCGAAATTCAGTTAATGTTCGTTCTTTAAATGCCGAAGCCCCTCAGGAGCGAACACTGGGGGAGCAGGTACTATTCGATTAAATACTTTTAAATCAATTTATTGTCTAAATTTGAATTACTCTGACTTTATTGAAGTCAATTGTAGCGATTCTTTCAAAATATGTTCTTTTCTTGTAGATTCTCAGGCAGATATTTCGCTTATAAAAATTTCTAGTTTAGCAACTGATGTAATAGTAGATGACAGTAATGTTATCAATATAACAGGCGTAACAACTGATACAGTAACAACTTTAGGCACAATTAGCACGGACATAGTAGTTTCAAATAAATTTTTTCCTTTGACTTTTCATGTTGTTAATGACAACTTTAATATTCCTTCGGACGGTATAATAGGGAAAGACTTTTTAAAAGTAAATAAATGTATAATCAATTATGCGAATGACACAATAACGATAGGACATGGGACAGAAAGGGTTGATATCTCAATTTTGCATAGTACTTCAACAGATACTCTTGTAATTCCACCAAGATGTGAAGTTTTTCGTGTTTTTAGTCTGAATAAATCGAAAGGTACAGTTTTTGTCGATACTCATGAACTTTGTAGTGGTGTTTTTACGGCAAAATGTGTCATTGATACGAAAAATCCTATTTTGAAAATAATAAACACTACTGATGAAGTAAAGTACGTCAAAAATTTTAATATTCAAACTGAGGACATAGAAAATTTCGATGCCTATCGTATAAATGATACATCTGTTGATTTGAAACGTATAGAAGAGCTTAAGTCGGTTTTAGTGAAACAAATGCCTTCATATGCGAAAAATAGATTACTTGATTTGTGTTTGAAATATTCAGATATTTTTGCTCTAAAAACAGACTTAATGACGATTAATAACTTTTACGAACAAAAATTAAGACTAACAGACAAGACACCAGTGTACATAAAAAATTATAGATTACCATATTCACAGCGAGCTGAAATAAATAAACAGGTTGATAATTTGCTTAAAAATGATTTGATTGAAGGAAGTTCTTCAAATTATAATAGCCCATTGATTTTAGTACCAAAAAAAGACCCATCTGGACAAAAAGCTTATCGAATGTGTGTAGACTTTCGAGCAGTCAATAAAAAATTAATTGCGGATAAATTTCCTTTGGCAAGAGTAGATGATATTTTAGATAATCTTGGTCGAGCTAAATATTTTTCAACTTTGGATTTGTTTTCGGGTTTTCATCAAATTCCTTTACATAAAGATTCGAGAGATATAACATCATTTAGTACAGATCGTGGATCTTTTCGTTGGAAAGTTTTACCATTTGGACTAAATGTTGCTCCTAACTCTTTTTCGAGAATGATGTCAATAGCATTTTCTGGTATTGCACCTAACCAAGCCTTTATGTATATAGACGACATTATAGTTATTGGCTGTAGTGAAACTCATCACTTAAACAATTTAGAGAAAGTTTTTGAGACATGTAGGAAGTTTAATTTGCGGCTTAACCCTACTAAATGCAATTTTCTTAGATCTGAGGTAACATTTTTAGGGCATAAATGTTCAGCAAAGGGATTGTTACCTGATGATTCTAAAATAGAAGTAATTAAAAAGTATCCTAAACCACGTGATAAAGATGCTGTTAGAAGATTCGTTGCATTTGCTAATTATTACAGGAGATTTATACCAAATTTTGCTTCTTTGGCAGCACCTTTGAATCGTTTAAGTCGGAAAAACGTTGAATTTAACTGGGATACCTCGTGTGAGCTAGCATTTGAGAAATTAAGAAAAAGTTTAATGTCTCCAAAACTTTTGCAATATCCGGATTTTACTAAAGAGTTTTTAATAACAGTTGATGCTTCGAAGATTGGGTGCGGTGCTATATTAAGTCAAGATCATAATGGTAACGATTTACCAATTTGTTTCGCTTCAAAATCATTCAGTAAAGGTGAACAAAATAAAGCAATTATTGAGTTAGAACTTTTGGCAATATATTTTGCAATTAAGCAGTTTCGACCATACGTTTATGGTACACATTTTACAGTTAGATCAGATCATCGGCCGTTAGTTTATTTATTTAATATGAAAGACCCTACGTCAAAACTCTCTAGAATACGTTTAGAGTTATCAGAGTATAATTTTACTATAGAGTATATAAAGGGTAAAACAAATGTAGGTGCAGATGCTCTTTCCCGTATAACCATAGATGAGTTAAAAGCTTCAACGAAACATATTTTGGCAGTACAAACAAGATCTATGACAAAACAAAAAGAGGAAACACAAATACAAGATGATAACCGACAAATACAGACAGAAACATTACAAGTTTACGACAAATTCGCTTATAATTTTTCAAATAAAATCCCGAAAGTAAAATCAAATATAAATTATAATAAGAATGGTGATATTAGTAGTTTAAAAATATGTGCGCACATAAAACATAAAAGGTTCGACCTACTTAATTTTGAGATTGTTAACGAAATAGCGAATTTAGATGAGCTACTTTTGAGGCTGGAATATGAGGCTGGCAATCACAACATTAAGGAAGTTGAATGGCAAAAGGATGATACAATTTTTCAATATTTTACTATTGCAAGTTTAAAAGAAATCGGGAACAAAATTTTAAAACATTTAATAATTATATTGACAGACCCTGTAGAAACGGTAACTGACGAAGACAAGAAATTAAAACTAATGACAATTTATCATAATGATCCAATATCTGGTGGTCATTGCGGAAATAAAAAGTTATACGCGAAAATACGTACAAAATATTTTTGGAAAAATATGACACGCGATATTGCTAAATTTGTTAAAAGTTGTGAAAAATGCCTGTTGAACAAAGTTAAGCCCAAAACAAAAGAAAATATGGTGCTTACACCAACACCTTGCAAACCTTTTGATATTGTAGTTATAGACACGATAGGACCTTTGCCTCAATCCAATGATGGGAACAAGTTCGCTGTTACCATTATGTGTGATTTAAGCAAATATTTAGTTACAATAGCGATTCCAGATAAGAGTGCAAAAACAGTTGCATCTGCAATTTTTGAAAGTTTTATTCTAATTTATGGAATAATGAAATCTATTAAATCAGATTTAGGCACAGAATTTAAAAATGAAATTTTTGCGGAATTGACTAAACTTTTGAAAATTGAGCACAATTTCTCAACACCTTATCATCATGAAACTGTTGGTACTATTGAAAGGAATCATCGTGTATTTAACGAATATTTAAGAGCTTATCTTGACGATTCTTTTCCCGAGTGGGATGTTTATTTAAAATATTTTACATTTTTGCATAATACAACAACAAATACTGTGTTTGATAATCAATATTCACCTTTCGAATTAGTATTTGGTAGAAAAGTTACTTTGCCAAATGAATTAAAAAAGGAAAATATAGATCCAATTTATAATGTTGAAAATTATGCAAAAGAGGTAAAATATCGTATGCAAAAGTCACACGCACTCGCAAAAGAACTAATCAATAAACATAAAATTAGAAATAAAAATTCTTATGATAAAACAGCAAAACCTTTAACTATTAATATAAATGATAGAGTTGTGATACAAAAAGAACCAAGAGATAAACACTCAAACATTTATCAGGGACCTTACACTATAACACAAATCGATGGTGTAAATGTAACGGTTTTTGATAATAAAACGAAAAAGGAAAAATTAGTTCACAAAAATAGAATACATAAAATAAATAAATAATACTTTATAGATTAACTTTTGTTTCGATTTAGTTGATGAATTAATATAAAATAAAAACTATAAATAAAAAAAAAATTTAATAAATTTAATTTAATATTTGAATAATTATTTTATCAATTAATTTTTAGAATATAAGTTAGTAATTATTTGTAAATAACTTAATATAGTATAGTATTAGTTTAGTATGTAATAATAATAATTAGTAAATAAGTTAGTCGGATTTGTTTTATATTACTCTAATAAGCAAGAAGGGCGTGACAAAACTGATCACTTTGTCACATCCTTCTTTTTCAAAGGAGGGTGATATAATGGAAATCTACTTTAACTTTAATACACTTGTGATTATATAAAAATAATAAGTAGGTATTTGAAGAAAATATTGTTATGTATTTTGTTGTCATAAAAAAATATAGAATTAATTTTGAATTGACTGAAATAAAAAGATATTTAAAAAAATTAAAAAAAAATATAATTTAAGACTTAGAACTTTTTATAATAAAGTTCTTTTACTTGAGCGTTTTTTTATATGGAGTTTGACATTTCTTGGCAGGTGAGTAGCCCGCTTTAAGAAATGCCTCAAGAAAAAAACGAGCATATTTTTCTTGTGCCTGGTCAAGAAATTTTGACGTTTACCAAATTTTCCATTTTTTTGCAAATTACTCATATAAAAATGTACAAAATTTGTTTAGCGAGACATGTACTCACCTTTGGCGTGAATCTGCACGTTTACCTCAAGAAATATATACGAGCTTATTTATTTCTTGAGGTAAACCGGCGTTGCCAACCATCGAAAAGTACTGTATTTTTTCTTATGAACTGAGTATTGGCTCAAGAAAATTTGACGTGTGAAAACGTTTCTTGACCATTTCTTGAGCGTTTTTTTATATGGAGTTTGACATTTCTTGGCAGGTGAGTAGCCCGCTTTACACACAAAATCGTTGTGAAATTCATTGTGTAGGTGGTGTGTATTAATCCCTTCTAACGTTCTTCGGATAAAATTTTGGGAAGTTACCGGGTCGCGTTTCTCAAAGAGCAGTATAAAAAATCGGGTAATTTTCTCAGCCAGAAGCCTTTTTTATCCATGTTGAAGTGTTAATTAGTGTTGGAAGTTTTCGAACTATCGACTTATATCGAATTACGCGTTGGTATAATTGGATATAAAGGTGATGGCCCATTGCACGCTTGCTTTTTTGGCAACTTTTGTAGCTTCAATTAGGCCATAGAAGCTATCAAAGGAAAGCAAGATAAGCCTAGGGTAAGGTAGAAAATACTTTACAGTTTGCAGGATCAGTTTATCTACAACAAGCAACATGATCGAAATTTTTCTTTTCAATATCAAATAAAATAATTTTCATGTAATTTTTAAATTTCTAACAATTAATACTAATTTTTCATTAAATGATAAAATCAAACCAAATATTTAAAATTTATTAAAACGGAACTTCTAAACACGTCCATACCTTTCAAGTCAGAAGTTGGACGAATCTGCGTATACAATTTTGAAATCGCGATTGTCAAAACTTTGCGTCTTTCTCTTTTATACATTGATGTTGATGAGTTTGCTTTAATTAAAGAATAAAAAGTTGGAGGAAATAATAATTAATTAATTTTTTCTCTATTATATTAATAAATTAACCAAAACACTCTGAATGCAAATAAATAAATACCGAAAACAAATGTATAAAAGAGAAGCGTCAAGGCGTTCCTTGTAGCATACCTCTGAAGTTGGAAGCAAACTTTTGAAGTAGCAAATGTCAGGCGAGGTTAACAAAGCTTTTTGTATTCGACCCTTTATGTATTTGACCCTTAAGGCTGCCACTGTGCGAACTTTCATACATTTCAGTAGAGTTCAAAAGAATTTTGACATTTCTCGAGGCAAAGCCAGCAAAGCAAGCGCGCATTGGGCCATTACCTATAGGGATGAACGAGTAATATCTCTGAGCGGTAGTAAACACATACGCTTGAAAGCAAAAACGAAACGTTACGTGTGGTGTGACAAGCGAACTTAAAAAAATTTTAAAAATGCCGGTGGTAAGGGGTCGTGCATATATGACGTCACGCTCTTTGAGGGGGGGGGGAGGGGTCTGCGATTTGTGACGAAATGTGACATGCGGGGAGGGGGGGAGTAGCACTTACGTGATGTCACGTTATTTTTTGCATGTTGCATGTGCAACGTCCGTGAACGTTTTCAAATTTGCCACGTTTTCATTCTTTCGATTGGCAAATATTATTTAATAATTAATATAAACATTCTAAATATGTATCAGATTTTATGTCAAATAAATATTGAATTTATTTTTATTAAGGGTGTGATGTGACATTCGAGGGGGAGGGGGGGCGGGGTCTGGAGTTTGTGACTGGGTGTGACATGGGGGAGGGGGGGGGGGGTCAAAAACTACCAAAAATCGCGTGACGTCATATATGCACGACCCCTAAAGATCAGCAGCTTAAAGTTAGCTGAAATAAAGGAGCTGCTTATACGGTGTTTCCACCAAAAGCAAACACCGTGTTTTCTATCCCTAGCGTGTTTAAATTCAAACACTACTCGAAACCCTTGTCAAATCTCATACAAATTTCATAACCCAAACCCATTTCAAACCCCTTTTAAAAGCGTGTTTGCTTTGGGTTTGAATACGATTTATCATTAAAAGATGACAATAATGTTCATTTACGTCATTATTTCTTTTTAGTTTTTAAATTCTTATCGTAATCATGTTACCATTGCTTTCAGTTTGTCAAAATTGTTGACAATTAAAATTAAATTAATTTATATTTAAAATTTTTAAATATTTTTTAATATTTTTCAAAATGCAACGCAAAATCATAGGGCCAAACACTTGTGTGATAGGTCCCACCGAAAAGTTGGACTATGTTATAAAGGTTATAGCTTTTATAAGACCCAAATGGCTACCAGTGGGCTTACGACCTTGGATCTGCCTTTTGGGTTAAATAGCATTTTCCACAAAATTTTCGAAAAATAAAATTACACGAATGACAGATTGAACACAATTTATATCAAACACGCAGTGGAAACAGTTGACAATTATTTCAAACCCAAAACTTACAAACATGGTGTTTGTTTTTGGTGGAAACACCGTATTAGTGAGAGAGGTTTAGAAACGGAAGGAAATAAAAATGAATTAATTTTGCGATTATGCGAATCGGTTGGTGCAGAAGTGATTGAATTTACTCAATCGAATTTGCAAGAGCAAATGAACGAGTTACGTGAAATGTTTGGTACGATGATGCAAATGATTCGCTTGCAACTTAATGTTAACCCGAGTGCATCGAATTCATCTAGCGAACAAGTGGTTTCTGGAGTGTCGGGAATAAACGCGAATAAAAATGGAACTTCTAAACACGTTCATACCTTTCACTAGGTAAGCAAGGCATGCAAAGCAAGCGTACATTGGGGCATCACCATAATTGGAGTGTTCCATAAGCAGCTTCAACATGGATAGAAAAGGAACCCCTCTGAATAAAATTATCCACTTTTTGGCACTCTTTTTTGGGAAGGGCGATCCAATAATTTTCCAAGAAGTTATCCCAAGAAGGTTAGCAGGGTAAAAAAAAAATTGTTAAGTCCACTCTAATGTACACATAAAATATGTGGCATCTCTGCTACTGCGACGCCAAACGAATTGCCTCACCGAAGTCATGCGCCGAAGTGATTGCTGACTTTTCGTGCGGTAGCCATTATCGGCTTCGCTTTCGCTGTCATCCATCTCTGTCCGCAGTCGTCATTTGAGTCGCTAGCTTTTAACATAGGCGTCGCAGTCGTTTCCGTCGTCCAGAAAACTACAAAAATAGCAAATATCTACCTACTTTCTAGAATTGAAAAAAATTGCGCTGCCTCAGTTGAGAAAAAAAATCCACTGCAAGCAGCGACTTTGACTGCAATAGAAATTAGATATTTTTATGCGTAAAACCAAGAGTTAAATTGTTGACGGAGTTCTGTGAACGTCTCGGTGGGCTGAAGCAGCATAATAAACGTGCAAGTGCAATTAAACCGCCAATAATAAATCTATCTAATAGATATTAAAAAAACAAAAATGGATAAATTGGATACCAATTTGGAGCAGCAATTCGATTTGAATTTAATTGAAGCTGTAAAAATGAATCCGGTCATATACGATCGTTCACATTATAATTACAAGCATTTCGTAAGGAAGGCGCAAACCTGGAAGCAAATTGCGGAATCACTTGGAGTGCCTGGTAAGTACATACCTACATACATGTGTACTTGTCTTCTTTATTAATGTCATCATATGGGGACATGTACATATGTATGGTTGTATGGGAAGAAAAACCAACGGCAGCCGGATTAAGCACTAAAATAGTCGCCCCATCATATATTTTTGTAGAGACATGAAAAATATGCCATCAGCGACCAGTCCAACGTCAAAATTAAATCGAACAAGAAAAGCGAACGTTGTTCTACTCGAAAGACGGGTGGGGCGAATGTCTGGTTATGCTGCTTTGTGGATGTGTGTATATCACTGCATTCACAATCACAAGTACGATGGAGCTAGCACAGCGCTAGCAGGTACACCCATGTATGGATTTCATTGTACAAGGCAGCGACAGAAATTTAAATTGCTACAGCACGACAAACAGCAGAAAATGTTTTGTGAGGCATGTATGGTGGCGATGAGCTAAATTTGAACGAGAGCCCCATAACACAGGCTATGGTAACTGGGTGGCTGCCAATCGTACATTCGTGTTACCTATTGCCACTATGGCTTACGATAGACGAGAGGCACAGTGAAGCGAAATACAAAAATGTAAGATAAAAGCTCTTCTGATAGAATATTTAGGCAGATGAAATTATGGAAGAACTAATACCTCGTGGACTAAGCGTGAGGCAATATAATAAGATGGCTTCGACTACATTCATTGTGGCCCGATTGATCTCGATGAAAATTTTAAGACATTACTTTGTATGGAAAGGTAGTAATTGTGAAGATGATAACATATTCCTAAATTTGTACATTTCAAAGACAAAGATAGCAATTGTAAGGATGATGATGACATATTCCTAGTCTGGTACATTTCGAATGTAAGGGTAGCAATTGTGAAGATGATGACATATTCCTATACCATTTCGAAGATGATGATGTCGTATTCCTGGACTGGAACATTTCGAAGACAAATGCAGCAATTGTGAAGATGATGATATATACCAAGATTGGTACATTTCGAAAGCAAGGGTAGCAATTGTGAAGATGATGATGACATACTCCTACATTATTAAATTTTGCATGCAAGGGTAGCAACTATGAGGATGATACCGTTTTCTTAAACTGGTACATTTCGAAGGCAAGGGTAGCAACTGTGAAGATGATGACATATTTCTAGACTGGTGAATTTCGAAGGCTGAGGTAGCAATTGTGAAGATGATGATGACATACTCCTAGATTATTAAATTTTGCATGCAAGGGTAGCAACTATGAAAATGATGCCATATTCTTAGACTGGTACATTTCGAAGGCAAGGGTAGTAACTGTGAAGATGATGACATATTTCTAGACTGGTGAATTTTGAAGGCAGAGGTAGCAATTGTGAAGATGATGATGACATACTCCTAGATTGCCAAATTTTGCATGCAAGGCCAGCCACTATGAAGATCATGACGTTTTCATAGACTGGTACATTTCGATGGCAAGGGTAGCAACTGTGAAGATGATGATATATTCTTGGACTGGTAAATTTCGAGGGCAAGGGTAGCAGTTGTAAAGATAAAGATACCATTCAGCTGTTTAAACTGATGGAAGTGTCATTTATGTCTAACAGGATATATTGAGTTATTCCCCAGTGCCAATTTTACCGTGTGCCAAAATAGTAATTTGATTAAAAAATGTATAGTCTACACCACAGTACGTTGCAGTAGTGCTACGCACACAAGGTATCTATATTTGTTTTATTTTATACTGCCATCGTCCACCAGCGGGCGGTGACAGAGGTGGTTGGTACGTCGCTGTTGTCGTCATGCATTCAGCTCTTGTAGCTACGGCGCATACCTTCTCCCCACCACTGCCAGCGCCGTCTTCGTCGACGGCTTTACACATTTTTCATATTGAGTGTTGGTCGCAGTTGCTGACTGCTTGCATTTGCTGTACTTCGTTGTTCAGTCGCATGGAAGTCACCACTAAAAATTGCTAAAAACTTGCGCTGCAAGAAGAGCGACTGCTCTGCCATATGAAAAACCTGTGCTTGAGAATGAAACAGCAGTGTATGTACATATATATTGTGTTATGTATGCAAGAGCAGTGCGACAGATGTGGTGTAGCGACGTAGGCTCCAGGAGACAGCGGTGCAGAAAGGGGAAGTCAAACTACAAAGCAGCACAGCATTGATAGTGGCAGCGACAGTTGTGTGTATTCTGTGTGCGTTGGCAACGTTTTGCAGTTTACCTAGTCTGTTTTTCACTCGGTCGAGTGGTTTTTTTTTGTTGCTACGTAGGCGATTCGGTCTCCGTCTTTGTTTGATACGCTTGCCGTTTCGCTCAGTCGCTGTTTTCTTAATTCGCAGCTGCGCGTTTCGTTTTCTTTTGTATCACATTCAACACGTTTGTTTATGTAGTACTTTTTTCAATGAATAAAACGGTTTCGGTTGTAAACAAATATTTACGAAGTGTATCCCAGTAGGATCAAAAGTAGGTAGGGACAAGTGCAACATGCACTTAGTTAAAACTCTTGTTTGCCACCAATTGGAACTCGAATAGACACATGTTATGTAGAATACTTTTGTATTTTCTTAAAGGGACAAATGTTTTTTTTTTTCTAATTTCAGAACAAAAATGTACGAAACGTTGGAAAAGTTTGCGGGACAAATTTGCACGCGAAATGAAACTATGTCAGGAATCACGTTGGCGTTACTTCAAACAAATGCAATTTTTAGTGGATTCCATAAGGTAAGTGAATGAAAAGAATCAATCTAGAAATATGTTTTTTTTTTGCATTTAATACAACTTTGTCATTTTCATTTTCTTTAGACAATATCGCGAATCACTTTTGGGTAAATGTACTACGGTACAACAAAATACCAACCAAGTTACACAGGTTGACCCAAATCAACAACAGCAACAACAACAACAGCAGCCACAACAGCAAGCTGTTGTTGATATATTTACACAACCCTTTAACGGCAATGCTTCAACGTCAGCTCAAGCCCTTGTTGCACATCCGCATGGTAAGTTGAGGCTAGGAAATAATATATAACATATGCTTTTAATTAAGCTGTGAGCCAATTGGAGGAGTGTTTTTGCTGTTAAAAACCTCAGCCACGATCCTTTTTGAAATTTTTGATTCGTTCAGGTTAAGCAGTACTAGGGTTAAGCAGTATCGAGTATATCAGAATCGATATTTTGAGGTATCGGGTACTTTTTATCAAGATTTTCGGCAGCTCTAAAAATTATTACAGAAACTGGTAACTTTTGCGAACAGCTGATGATATTTTGTCATTTTCAAATAAACAAAAATCATCAAATATTACAACAAAAGTGGAGATTTAGCACGCTGCAGTATTTAAAAAGAGAATATTAAGCAAAATGGAAATACTTATAACCTAAGAAAGCGTCTACAATGTGCACATTAAAAACATGGTACTATTACCCTAGCGGTTTACGAGCTTAGAATATGCCCGAAATAGGTATGCCGTTCGTTAAATTCGGTTTCGACCCCGACAACGGCGTCAACGAAATCGTTCCAAAGGCAGTCGGGCTAGTACCACAACGTACTATTCACCGAACGTACCGTCCCGTAACTTCTTATTTACACCAACAACAACATGGTTCTATGATGAGATCTTTCCTTAAAAATTTCTTATCCCCGGTACTTTGCTGCCAACTACCGTAGATTCAGCTTTTATAATATCGCATGTAAATCAAGGTTCCTTCTAGCGCATTGTGTGAAAGACTAAAGCCCATCGTAGGCAAAGTGATTGGACCTGTTGTTGTTCTTGTAACGAGGTGTAGCCCTGCCCAAATGTCAGGCAGGGTCACCCCGCGTGTATTGCGCTTGGCCGGATCCATAATAAAAACGACCCGGGTCGTTTCGGTACGATGGGTACAGCTCAAGTACTGGTACCGTTCTCGTAGAACCGGCAATACGTAGAAACTAGCCGGTTGGAGTGATGATATATCCTAGAAGGTTCGTAAGGCAGAGTACCTGAGCGTACCGGGTTCATATCCTGCCAAGGACTGTCAATTTCGACATCACTCCCCAAAACCTCCGGGGAGTGGTTTTGTTGTTAAAAACAACAGCAACAACAACAAGTTCAAGTCAACTTTTCTGCTTTTATTTTAACATTTGCTGCGTTTGTTTTAACATTTGCTAACAGTTTATATTTTGTTAAGTTATTATTTAGCATTACGTTATATACTCAAACTAACATTTAGAAATTACAGTTACAGGCGACACACAACTGGCCGCCACGCCCAAGGAACAAAAACCATACTTTTATGAGCCGCCTCTTAAGCGTGAACGCACGGACGAGGATAATCATAACGATAATATGTTAAATACAATTAAAATATTCCAAAATTCAATGACACAAGCTGTAAGCGCTGAGGATCAATCATTTGGTATGGTTGTAACGGATATGCTAAATACATTGGGCGTGCGACAAAAGGCCGAAGCAAAAGTGCACATTATTAAATATTTAACGGATATGCAACTGCTGGCACAGCATAATAAATATTAAATGTGCTATAAAACGCATAGCGACAAACACGTTTAAACATTTTTGCAATAGTCATCATTATAACATGTACCAAGTAATAACCAGCAAATTGCAACAAAACCATCATTGACATAGAAAGTTACATTGAAGTCTATAAAATAATGAACCATCCCGTATACATATGAGCGCAATAATTTTATGTTTATGATACATAATAAGTATTGATACATTGAAAAAAATATCTGAACAAATGCTAAGTTGAGTATTTTAGAAAACAAAAGTATAACAGTGCAATTCTAAATAATTTTTCACTGCGAACTGTTTATACTGCTTACAAATTATATGCGAGTGAGGAAATCCGCAACACGAAGAAATTATTTAAAATTACCCTGTAAATTTTTGTTCAAACCGTTTCGCAGAACAAATAACACAACACGCCTGCTTACATCACTTGAGAGCTATACTTCGAAACAGGTAAAGCATAAAGCCTACATATCATCGATAGCCTTGCAAAACCACCTATTTGACAAAACCAAATCGGATTGAAAGTATGTACAAATCGACGTATGCGTGGAAAATCAATACATTTAAAAATATTTTCCAAAAATCCCATATCTCACGATTTGTTTGAAGAACTAACTATCTCATTTTTTTTTTTTTTTTAATAACGCCCTATTTTAAAATTTGATTCAAGAACGCCTTATCTCAGAATGAAAATGAAATACATAGGTCGTTTTTGAAAAAAATTCTTGGATAGAGCGTTGTGAAATGTAGCGTTCTTAGGAAACATTCTTATATAAGACGTTTTTGATGAGTATTTCTAAATAGGGTGATCGCCCACTCAGCAGTCGAAATTACGTAAATATTTGACTAACATTGTGGTATAGTCATAGGCGAAAGAAGTAGGTACTAAAGATAACGTCAGCTTTTTAGACAGATAGCCCATTGGAAATTGTGTCAAAAAACTAGTACTAGTATTTCGTCATAGTCGAATGCCCCATAATTTCTACTTCGATAGAGAGTTTTGCAAAAGCGTCAACGATGTTAATCATAAATCAAAACATGTACAACTAAAATATGGTTCAATTTGTTTTGTTCTAATTTCAGTTGCAATTAACTGGATTCGGATTTAATCAACACGAACCGGTCCAGTTTTATTATTATTAAAAAAAAAAATCCATTGAAAAATAGAATAATTGCCGAAGGCACTTGCTTGCATATTTCTACTAGTTTTTAAATTTACTAACTTAAGTAATCTTAGAATTATTAGCATATAAGAACTCATTGTAAAATATACACAATTATACATAATTAAAATAGTTGCATGTATGTATGTATGCATACAAATTTGTAAAAAACGGATGATTTTTTATTATTTTGTGTAGCTTAATTGCTCTAAGCTCATCAAGCTCATCATTTAAACAAAACACGGACCATAAATTCGAATTTTTTAATATCACCACCACAGCGCCATCTAGTAGGTTTCCTTTTTGTAACAGTATCTGATTACATATGAATCATACATACGTACCACAAACCGAACATGTATTTATGTAGCGACTCCAGCGCCATCTAGCAGAAAGTTATAGCCTCAATCGAGAGAACTTATCCAAAGAATATAGATATTGAGCCTCTTGCAAAAAAGGCGAGCTCTTGCTCAGAGTCAATTTTTTGAGTAAAAGCCTGAGTATTTCCAAAATCCGTTCAGAAGTTTTTAAGCCATTTCGTCACAAAGAAACATGTAAAAAAATGTTTATATATTTTCAAAAAAAAACAAACAAAAAAACAACTTTAAAACCAATTTGCTAAATTAAATATATGCACGCAGCTTAAACTCGACATTTGTCAATCGAAATCCTGTTTTGTTAGATCACTCAACAACGTACGCACCGATTCAGGTGCACGATTTAATTTGTATAAAATATTTAGGTACAAATCTAAACAGCTTAACCGAAATGATGAGACCCTAAACAGAAATACATTACTTGAAATTGTGCAACTTTAAAAATATGTAACATTAAAAACCTACCATAAGCTATATTCGAATATACAACGTCTATATAGCCAAAATACGTAATTACGTATTGAATTGTGTTTAGCATAAATGCAATGCTGTGCATAACGTGCCATTGTACGAGGTCTATCCACAACATCGCCATGCTGACGTCCAATGGCGCGCACTGTATTTAAATTTCTTTTGAAGGAAAGTAAAAAGTAAGCCCATTAGACCAAATTCAAATTTACTCACCTTATCACAAATAACATATTGCGTGGCATTTCTTTCAGTGTATTCATAATAAGTTCAAAATTTTTCCTAGCCACTTGCTGTATATATGCGATATCACTTTCACTTAGTTTCGTCTTAATTCGACCACCATGTATACGTATGGGTTGTTGGAAGAGTACTTCAGCAAATTTCATATGATCTTTAATGCCAATTTGTTGTGCGGCTATTTTCATTTTTTGCTCATCTTTCAAAACTGTTGCTTCCCAAAATTCGCAGAGAGGCAAACGTACCGATTCTGGCAAGAATTCATAAAGTCCATGATCAAGTAGCACCAATTCAGCTTTACCCGTCTTCGCGCTTTTGCGTACATAAACTATAACGTTAGAAAAGAAATCCATGCTAGTTTTTTTTATATATTGCAGTGTTCTCATAGTACTTTACCGTTTCCTGGATGTGGATCGGCGTGTACAAAACCAGTATTAAAAATTTGCTCAGCGAACATTTTGAAAAGCTTTAGATCAACATCTCTTAAATTAAGTTTTTCACCTTGTATGCGTTCGACGTCACTTATTTTATAGCCATTAATCCATTCCATTGTGAGTACGCGCTGTTAAGAATTTAAAAGGAGTAAAAATTTAAACATTTTTAGTTTTAAATTAAAAACAATTTTTTAAATTTAAAATTCGAAATTAAAAAAAATCTTTTTCCAATTTTATTAAATTTTTTTTTCTTTAATTTTTGAAAAGTATCATTTTATATAATACACAAAATTGTGTTTAAATTCATATTTTTTTATTTTTAATTAAAAAATAAGTAACTTTTTAATTTTTAATTTTTTTTTTAATTTATAAAAATATTTTTTTTAATTAAGGGCTCTTATAAATATTTTTATACCTTTCATGAACATGAAATGGTATTACAACTTTGGTCCGATGTTTGTAAGTATGAGAAGAAGAAGAGATGGACCCATCAATAAGTATACCGAAATGATCAGGATGACGAGATGAGTTGATTTAGCCATGTCCGTCTGTCTGTCTGTCTGTTTGAACGCAAACTAGTTCCCAGTTTTTGAGATATTTGGCTAAAATTTTGTATGCGGCCACCATTTTCTAATATAGGAATCATTTGTCGGAACCAGCAAGATCAGGCCGATATTACATATAGCTCCCATACAATCGATTGTTCCTATAAACGGATTTTGGGCTATAACTCCTGCAATTAAAAAGGTAGGAACGTGAAATTTTGTATGAGTTGCTATTCTTCTATGTAAAATATGGATGTTGAAAATCATCGAGGTGGGATAAATATTTCACATAGCCCCCATACAATCGATTGTTCCGATAAACGGATTTTGGGCTATAACTCCTGTAATTAAAGAGAAAGGAACGTGAAAATTTGTAAGTATTGCTATTTTTATATATGAAATATCGATGTTGAAAATCATTGAGATGGGATAAATATTTCACAATGCCCCCATACAATCGATTGTTCCGATAAACGGATTTTGGGCTATAACTCCTGCAATTAAGGAGGTAGGAACGTGAAATTTTGTAAGAGTTGCTATTCTTATATGCAAAATATGTATGTTGAAAATCATTGAGATGGGATAAACATATCACATAGCCCCCATACAATCGATTGTTCCGATAAACGGATTTTGGTACTCCTGTAATTATATAGGTAGGAACATGAAATTTCTTAGCTCTTGCTCTTTTAGAATGTGAAATGTCGATGTTAAAAATCAATGAGATTGGAACAATATTATACATCGCCCCATAAACCGATAAAATCCAACTAAAGTTAAATTCACACAGGCTGTACTGGGGATCGAACATTGAAAATCGAGACGCCTCTTCATGAAAGGTATATAGCCTTCGGCAAAGCCGATGACAGCTTTTCTTACTTGTTTTTTGATATTTTTAAAAATATTTTTTTTTTTTTTTATTTATTACTTTTTTTATTTAAAATTTAAATTTCACTTTAAATACCACACACTTACCGGCTTTGTGTAACCCCAGTATATATGTGGTACATGCACATATTTAATTTTTGCTAGTTCTTTGGCACAACGTTCAGCATTTTTACCCTCATTTTCAAAATCCATCTCTTGTACTAAGTTTTTTCGTAGATCACGCAATATCCAGCCAAAATTATAGTTTTTAAAAAATATTTCTATTATATCCTGTAAAAACATTATTGTGCCCAAGTCGCTGGTAAAACGTTTCTGCAGGTCACCATATTGGACCTAAAAATTTTTTTTTTTTTATTATATAGATAAAAATGTTTTTAAACTATGACTTTGTATATATGTAATTAAGTTTGAAAAATTTCTTCAATATTCCTTGTTTTCTCAATATTCCTTCCCACTTTGACCGTTAATACATTTCATTCAATCAAGTTAAAAAAACGCACTATCTTTTTGAAAATTCAATAGATTTTCATTTGAGATAGGTCATTTGTGAATTACTTCCTATTTATTAATTTGGTTCTAGAACGTCCTCCTCTAGAATAAAGTTTTAAAAACTCATTGTCAAAATTAACATACTCGTTTTGGTTAGGAATTATATTTAGAAAATCAGAATATTTTTTTTTGGCCCACCCTAGTAATTAGACGGTGTCAAACTAATTTTGTTTTACTGTAAGTCGGCCATCAGACATTTTGAATTTTTTTTTGCCCACCCCATTAGTTACACTCAAGGATGAATAATAATAACTTTTTATAAAGTGTTTTTTATATTATTTGTCCGATATTTGAGCTTGGACGGCCTAATACCTATATAAACAAAGTAAGCGCCTACTCACTTTCACTGCAACATCTTCACCACTTTTTAGTTTTGCTTTGAAAACTTGTGCTAAACTAGCCGCCGCTATGGGCGTATAATCAAATTCAGCATAAACGCATTCGGGAGTATCACCAAAATCTTTACGAAACACTCGTTGCACATCAGTTTTTGTTGTGGGCAAGCATTTGTCTTGCAATTGTTCTAGTGTACTCGTATACTCTTTAGGCAATATGTGATTAATAGCAGCTACACCTTGACCCATCTTAATATATAAACCACCATTCAACAGACATGCATCCAACAAGCGTTGTGCACTTTTCAAATGTACCCGCTTCAATTGCATATCGTAGTCGGGATCGTTTTCATGCCGCTCAAGTAATAAATAATCCGCCGCAATTAGTGAAGCCGCTTTCAATGATCTTAGAAAACGTATGGCAGCACCACAGTAAATAAACTCATTAACTACTCCATCATACAAAATGCATCCAGCAAATGCGCCAATAACACCAATTCCTACATAATGAGAACGGCTACGTGCAGGCATCCCAGAAGTGTGAATTGAGTGAGTAAGTTTGCCATTTCTATAAACATTGGACGTATTGCGTAGAAATTTGCGATAGCTAGCCGACTGTAGATAAATTAAATGAGAAGTTGTATTTAATTATACCAAAGTTCTTACTTACAATTAATTTATGCATTTCATCTGAATTAAGGGAGAGTGTGTTATAAACTTTTCTGATATCTCCTTTTCCCAATCCTATGCCTGATAAACATATGATTTTGATAACCGTAATCAAAACAAAAGCAAAATCAGATGTTGCAGTATTAGAGATGAACGAATTTGAATAAATACTAGATCGAAAAGGCTATCGATAGTATCGATATAAGGTCTGTAAAGGCCGACCCACAATGAAATACGCTGCGAGCTGCTATCTCTTTAGTTCATGTCACCGACTGTAGTCTCAGGGAGTTGTCATTGACCAAACAGCTGTCTGGTAGGGAAAGGTACCAAAAAGACGCGTATCGGTGCCAGGAATGTGAATCTGAAAGCGTAAATTAAATTTTTTGTTGCTGTGAAAAGGTATGATAAAAGCAAATGAAAAAGTTACCCGGGTTCAGAAAACCTTTTTGGGTAATAGTACATTTACACCGCAGCAAATTTGGCGAATTCAAATGAGCTATTTCGACACCGTTTACACTGGCAAATTTGCATTTGGCTTCACCTTCCCTGCAAGAATCTTCTACCACAAAGAGCTACCGAAAGAAAATTCATTACCGTGATGATTTAAACACCTGTAGAGTAATAATAAAAGAAGAGTCAAGAAGGATTCTGTCTTTTTCTGGTAGACCTCGCCCATTTTCTTAAAAAAAGTAGTTGAAATTGTTATTTACAGCTGTTAGGTTAGGTTAGGTTCAAGTGGCTGCCGCAGAGGCACACTTAGGCCAGTTTTGAAAGGCCCGTTGTGATACCACCAACACAAGGAAAGTCAGTCCCGGGACCCAGCCATATGGAAAATCCCTGAGTAGTTGGGATTTTCCACATAGCAGAATCCCGGGACTGACACTCCTAAACCGACACCGTTACTCCTCCTCGAACCACTTAGATGACTTTATGAAGCCCATCAAGTCCTTTATGTCCAGTTCCGCGATCTGGCTTAGGCTATCCAGGAACGGAACTCCCAAAAAGCGCGTTCTCGCGCCGCTTAAAGCCGGACAGTTGCAGATGAGGTGATCCACTGTTTCCTCCTCCTCATCATCTTTGCAACTCCTGCAGCATCGTCGGTAGGGCACACCTAGCCTTTCTGCATGCCTACCAATGAGGCAGTGACCGGTTAATACCCCTATCAATATGCAGATTAGGGCATAAATGCGTCTAGACCTTTTAAGATCCCATTTTGGCCAGGTTTGTTTCGATATGCGACACCCTGGGGATTGCAGCCATCTTTCGTTGGCTTGACGGAGTGTGTGCTCCTTCAGCATTAGTTTGCATGTGGCAAACGGCATACCTAAGCGCTCTTTATCCTGAAGAACCTGCTTGGTCGTGCCCTGCCTGGCAAGCTCGTCTGCCTTACAGTTTCCCTCAATGTCCCTATGTCCCGGGACCCATATGAGGTTTACGCGGTTCTGTTGGGCCATCTCCTGAAGAGATCGACGACAGCTGAGCGTCAGTTCAGAGTTGAACGTGTATGAGCCAAGGGATTTGATGGCCGCTTGGCTATCGCTGAAAATAGCGATATCTTCTCCGATAACACGTTTGCTTAACCAGGCCGCGGCGTCCAGGATTGCCGAGACTTCCGCCTGGAAGACGCTACAATGATCAGGTAGTCTGAAGGAGAGCTCAAGGTCCAAATCCCTTGAATAAACGCCTCCTCCAACTCTGCCGTCCAACTTCGAGCCGTCGGTGTATATGGAAGTGCCACCATTTGTTTCGGGACACCAATCCGTCCTCTCCCAGTCTTATCTGCTGGGAATGTTTATTTTGAAACAGCTATCCCCGACTGTAGTAGTCGCACAACGATCTGTGCTTAGAGGGAGAAAGCTGTAAGATTCCAGAATACTGGAGTGTCCAATAGTACCCGCAGCCCAACTGGAGGTTTCTCTTAGGCGCAGAGCTGATGCCGCCGCTGACCGAAACCCTTCCAGATCAAGTGGCAAAATGCCCAGAATGACCTGGAGGGCTTCGTTGGGCGTTGTCCTTAGCGCACCGCTTATACAGATCATATTGGATCTATGGACTTTCCGCAACAGATTCAGGTATGTTGCCTTGCTCAGCGCAGGCCACCATACGACGACTCCATAAAGCATGATTGGGCGAATGATGGCCGTGTAGATCCAACTGCATACTCTAGGGCTGAGCCCCCATTTTTTGCCAATGGCTCTTTTGCAGGTGTAAAGAGCGATGCAAGCTTTCTTCTGGCGCTGAAGAACATTCTCCTTCCAATTCAATTTCCTGTCCAGAACTATGCCTAGAAACTTGGCCTTATCCGACAAGCCCAGGCGCGTGCCATCTAGTTCTGAGGGTGAATTCTGGTTCTATGATATGATAACGTGAAAAAAATTTGTATGAGTTTGAAGTTTCTTTTCACAAATTTTGTATGAAAATTCTTTTCATTTTATCATTTCATAGAACCAGAATTCACCCCCTGGTAGGCTTAGTGGCGGTATTTTGTACCGGTTGGTGAAAAGGACAAGTTCCACCTTCCCTGGGTTGATACTAAGTCCGCAGCGAGAGGACCACGTCGAAACTTCTCGCAGTGCTACTTGCATCAGGTCACACAGAGTTTGTGGGAACTTGCCTCTGAATGCAATAGCTAAATCGTCTGCGTATGCCACTATCTTCCCGCCCCCCCAGCTTGTGTCACGTAGCAACGAGTTGACTGTGAGGTTCCATAAAAGCGGGGAAAGAACACCACCCTGGGGTGTTCCCCTTGTGACATAGCGTGATAACTCAACCGTACCAAGTGAAGAAGCTATTTTCCTTCCCATTAAAAGTTGGTCAATTAAACCAGTTAGAGGTCTATCTACTCCCAGATTAGTTAGAGCGGAGTTGATAGCCTCCGGGCTTATATTGTTGAAAGCCCCCTCAATGTCTAGGAGGGCCACGAGACAGTAGTCCTTTTCACACAGCGATTTCTCAATGACAGACACTAGGCTGTGCAGAGCGGTTTCTGTTGATTTACCCTTGGTGTATGCATGCTGATAGCTAGAGATAAGGTTGCTATCAATAGTCGTTAAGAGGTAGTCGCTTAATATCCTCTCAAAGGTTTTTAGTACAAAGGACGAGAGACTGATCGGTCTGTAGTCTTTTGGCTCGTAGTGGGATGCCTTCCCAGCCTTAGGGATAAACACTACCGTGGCGCTTCTCCAGGAGCCCGGAATGTGGTTGAGAGCCAGGCAGGCTGTGAAGAGAAATACCAGCCATTTAGCTGATGTCTCCAACGTGTTTATAAGCTGCGCGGGGATAATCCCGTCCGGCCCGGCAGCCTTATACGGTTCAAAGCTCTTAACTGCCCACCTTACTCTTTCCTCAGTGATGGGTATATTTACTGCCAGGTTTGTTGCAGGTGCTAGTGGTGCATCATGCAGATTCCCCGGAAAATGTGTATTCAAGAGCAGCTCAAGGGTTTCCTCTTCCGTGCTGGTCCAGGATCCGTCAGGCTTTCGCAAATAGCTGATGGTTGTTTGACTTTTCGAGAGGACTCGTCTAAGTCTCGCTGTGTCGTCGACCTTTTCGACGCCAGTGCAGAAATTTCTCCACGAGGTTCTCTTCGCCTGTCTCAGAGCTTTTTTGTAGGCCCTTAGTTTAGCTTTATATTCGTGTCAATGAGGCTCAGAGCCGAAGCTCTTGGCCTTGTTAAATTGTTTCCGGCATGATATTCGGAGCGAGTCCAAATCGTAGGACCACCAATGTGGCCTGTGTTTACCGCGTGGTTTTGGCACTGGACAAGCCTGTCCTAGAGCATTTGAGAGCGCCGATGTAAATGTAGTAACAAGATCCTCCAGCTCCTCTACTGATGAGGGGGCTTGTGAGGGCAGTACTGGGAGGTCTCTGTCTAATATTTCATTGTGTAACTGCCAATCAGTGTTACGTGGATTGCGTTTCATGATTGGTTGTTCTACAATAAAGTCTAAAACCATTTCTATGTAACGGTGGTCGGAGAAAGAATGTTCTTCCAGAACCCGCCATTTTCTGACCCACTTATAAGCGCCTTCACTACAGAGAGTGAGGTCTATGACCTCCCTGCGGGTCTTAGTGATAAAAGTAGGCTCATTACCCACGTTGCAAATCACCAGGTTGGTTGTTAAGAGGTAATCAAACAGAGACTCGCCCCTGGCATTGATGTCGGAGCTCCCCCATTGGACATGGTGAGCATTAGCGTCCGCTCCAATAATAAGATTACCCGTGCAGAAATTTGACACCAGGTCTTTCACCTCCATTTGTGGTGGGGGTTCTTCGGCGTCGTAGGGCATATAGACCGACGCCACCGTCAGGCGGGTGCTGTCGACCGTTAGACTGATAGCGGTAATATCACCATTGGTGTAGTTAGGTAGGAGAAAGGAGTTCAACTCAGACTTGACCAAAATACACGTTCTGACTTTGCTCTCCTCGCTGGCTCGAATGAGCTTGAAGCCCTTAGTCCCCAATCCGCAGATTCTCGAGCTATTGACCCAGGGTTCTTGGATGAGGACCACATCCACGTCGCCTTTAGAAAGACGACTACTTAAAGCAGCCGAAGCTACTTTAGATTTGTGCAGATTAATCTGAAGCACCACCAACATGGGAGCGCACAGACTTCCCTGCCGTCCCCATATCGTCGAGGTTTGCCCCATCCCGGAGGTTGCCTATCAACGACGAGTTGTTCCGATTAACTGCCCGATATGGCGTTGCAGGAGTCTTGCTGTCTGCAGCGTTAGATGTTAATCGCTCAGCGTTGGCTGCTACCACCGTGACGTCGAGGGCTTCCTCGTCCTGTAGGCTGTCCTCCATCTCCGAGTTGTTCACAGCACTATCGCCAAGGGACGTGGCGGATAACATGCTTTCCGCATCGGAATCCTCCGCTTCCTCTTCTGGTAATTCGTTTTCCGGTTCCCCCGGAGCAGCCGAGAAGGCAGCGCGCTGAGCATCACCACGATATACGTGGATAACGATCTGGCCTACGCTGTAGTGTACTAGGCCATTGCACCTTTTGAGGGGCTCGATTGACTCTTTATTCATGGTGAACACCACCTGTCTGTCGGGCCCTACCGCATCCCCGACCAGATTGACACTCCAGTCATGCGTTGGCAGGGACGGATTCATTAGCCGTAGCATCCCGAGAATTCTCTCGGGTTCGTCAGGGATGGCCGGAATCCACGCCCTTGCCCTTGGACGAGCTGGAATGTCCTTCCAGTCGACGACCTCTATCTTTGCGCCCTTGTAGACTTCACCCAGCGTAGCAGCTGCTGCCTTGTACAGTGCTACGGTTTTTGCATCCTCGCATGCGAGTAATTTAATCTGACCCTGGTGCCAACCCGCATCCGTTACTCGCGCCGAACTACCCGGAAACTCTGGAGCAACATTGAGAAGAATGTTGCCGAGTTCATTTCGCACGTAACGCCACCGGTCCTTAGGGATGGCCAGGCGGTCATTGCCTCGGTCCAGGACGCCTATAAGGATCCTGTCCTTGGTTACCTCAGCAAAGCTTAGTTTGCCCGCTCCAGGGGTATTCTGATGCCGCTTGGGAGGGGGATTCAACTCCAGGTCCGACCTCTGGCGCTTGAAAGGGTTAACTTTTAACCTCTTTGGCATGTAAGAATTTTGGAAATCCGGTATCACAGCTTTCGCTAGCTCTACCGATTTACTGGAATTCGGCGACAGCGATTCCTGCGGTACCCCTTCATACCTCTTCAGGATCTTTGCAGCCAATCTTTTCTCGTGGTATGTGAAGCGGCGGGGAGATGTCTCCTGGGAGTGCGGACCCGTAGTTGCCATCGCGGTCGCTCTCCTTGCCGAAATCTCAGTTGCAGCTTCCTTCTCCTTCGAAACTCCGAGGCCAGGTCGTGAGACCGCTGCCACAGACGTAAAGATACTGGTTTTCATATCAGCGGTTGATGGGAGTTTAGCATCTGCCGTTGTCCGCTTAGTTGCGTTGGCAACCGCACTGGTGCTAGCTCCCATCAAGTCAATCTTAGTCGATAGAGGGTTGGTTGACCGACTCGTAGTTGCCATCGCTGTCGATCCCCCCCTTGATTGTGGAACGGAGGTTGTCCTCCGGCGTTGTTGTTGCTTTCTCGCCTGTTCCTCCATAGCTCTCCTTTGCTGAGGAGTAAAATTTGGCGTTGTTTGTTTTTTAGGTTTATCGTTTTTATTTGGATAATTTGAGTTCATCTTGTTCGTACGACCCATCGCCGGACACGGCCAGCTTAGGGTCAAGGGAAGAGTAGGGGAAAATGTGTCGTCCGCCGCGGCAGAGCCCCGTACCGCGGTAAGGCCATGCTTACTCTCTGAGGCGACCCGGTATCAGAGAGGCTCCGTTCAAATACAGCCACGATTTGCCTCCCGGCTGCAAACGTCCAATGGGCACGGTTTCGCATAACACCCTGGATTGGGAGGGGGAAGATCTTTGTCGTCGCGCCAGAGAGGCTAGGCTGCTCTCGTGATGAAGTGCCGTACGGAGCTATGATCACAAGGGCAGCGTAGCCCTGTGGCTATCGACTTAAGCCCTCGTACCGCGGCAAGGTATCCACCCTTCACGAGGGATTTACAGCTGTGCATAGTGCAAAAGTTATCACACGTCAATTGCCCATTAAAGATCTTGCTGGGCGATTCTAAATGTGGAACAGCCGCAGGGTTGTGATTTTGAGGCACTGCGGATTGTATTGTTCGGCGAATGAGGTCAAATACAATGGAATTCCAAATTTGGAAAATGAGATTTGTATGGAAAAAAGCGCCAAATTTGCGTGTCCTTCGAACACGCTGTAAAAAATATAACCCTCAGCCGGTACAACGCCGGCCTCGTGACCCCCAGTTTTCAGTTTTTTTGCGCAGAAAACTTTTTCACATTTTTAGGGACGTCCTAATGTGATTACAACAGGCACGTGGAAGTTTGCAATTCTTTTGGAGTTGACGTGTAAAGTAAATAATTACCCAGGCCCATGCATTCCCGGTCCCTCCATTTTACCCTTTCAATTCGTGACGTCACGTTTCAACTGCAACACTGCATTTCGGCCATCGGCCATCTTGAATTCGTCCATGGTTTCCCCACAAAACGTTTTTTTGAAATCACATCAGCGGTAAAAATATAGTATGGTGGCAATTCTGTGTCAACTCATGACATAACAATAAGCTGATCTGTCAAAACTGGCTAATTCATTTTAACGGTATCGCCTTTGGCACGATATCCTCTCTTTGGTTCATGACAATTACCGGATTCATGAATGTTAAAATGACATATCCTGCTAACCAGCAGTGGATAAAATCTTGGGAAATTGCTGGGTCGCGCTTATCAAAATAAGAGGATAAAAAAATTGGGGCGAGGTTCCGATTCTATCCATGGTGCTAATTCGTGTCGAAAATTATTCATTAATCAGATTATGTCGAATATTGCGTTAGTTTTTGATGACCACTTTTACCCACAGTAATTTGTGGTATTTCACAGTACTAAATTTTAATTTTTTTTTCACAATGGCTAGCGCTGGTTGGCAGGGCTGCTCGTGTCAATGGTAGTCATGTCTTACAGGGTGCAAAATCGTTACTTGGCAACTCTGAAATGTTTTGTTAACACCTGTCAAAATCATATGTGGAGTAAATTAGGAGAAAACGGAAAAATTAGTAAAAATCTGTTATTTCACCAAAAACCAACATAATTATTTATCTAAGTAAAATGTTAAGGAATTGGTATAAGTGAAAGGTCAGAGAAAAGCAAAACTATGCTCTTTTGCTTGAAACGCTCAAGCAACACCCATTTTCCAGGTGGCACCAAATCACTTGAAGATCGACATTAGACAGGTGTGTATATAAATAGCTATATGTATAGAAAACTGGACCTGCTTGGCGCCCACACAATAAAAATAACTACGCTTGTATGCATTTCTAGTTACGCGCACGCATATTGAAGAATCCAGTTGTGGCGACAAAGAGTTTGCAAATAATCCAATGTTTACAAGCCACACAAACGCGAGGATAGCAGCGATAGCCGCTAAGTCGGGAGCGACCACAAACGAAACAACAAAACACAATAATAAGATTAACAATACTAAAAATATTGCCAGTATTTATAACGCAACGGCAAAACGTATTAGTGTCAACAAGAAGGGACGAAGTAATAATAGCCATTCATTCATTATAAACGCAGTCGGCAGTGTTTTTGGTAGCGAAAAATATACACGTAAATCGAGCGGAAAGGTAGGTGTATTTCTTGTTGCATATATACAAGCGTGCAGGTACCTAGTATATACATTAGGGCGGATCGATTTGTATGGAGGCAAACAAAATCGCACATTTCGCTGATTTTTCATGTAAAGTGTATGTTTGTATGGGGAACGCTCCAGGGGACTTTCGGGCTGTGTGTTGCTCACTTTTGAACTCAATTGGGTCACTCCAGGTCTTATGCTCCAATAGGAGTTACAACAACAGCATGGGTCACTGTAAGTGGGTCAACGTGGTATCTTTCAAATTTTTACTCTCAAAATCAAAATTCAAAAGGCGGGACGACATCAGAATTGTTGTTGTCACCCCGAGTGTATTGCTCCTGGCCGGGTCGATATAAGAAAACGGCCCGGGTCTTTTCGGCACGATGGGTACAGCACAAGTACTGGTACCGTTCTCGTAGAACCGGCAATACAAGAAACTAGCCGTGTAGGCCATGTAGGTCATTTAGCGTTACCACCAACGGGGAGGCGACCTACTCTTACACCCCGGACATTAGAATTCGTTTTAAGGGTATGCTTCTTTCGGCAAAGCATCTTGTTTTGATCCCTAAAATACGATTTTCCTTGTCACCTCGGCGATTTTAAAATCGAACCGCCCTATTATTGTACGATAAGGTATCTGCATACATATATTACTATAAAAATAATACTACTCACTTACCTATCTACCTGTGTTAGCGATGTTATTTTGGCTGAAGTCGTGACGAAGGTCGTCGCTTTACGGGTTAATAATGCATATAGACTTGATAATAATATCAATAGCTTGTGCAAATATGTTACACTTTTAATATTTTTATTTCCATTTCTTTCTAGCGTGAACCTCTATTCTTTCTCATCATCATGCGTCTTAATATGAAAAGCTTCCTATATGCTTTAATAGCATTCGTTGTGTTAACCGGAGTGTGGCTATATTTCTTCTTCCCAGATTTCTTATTTCCACACAATCTGGTGCGAAGTTGGGATCGTCATGGGAAAAGACTGGGTGATTATGGTTTAAATACGAATGCCGGACGTCCGCCCTTGTTTTCTGTGCCACTGCAAAATATCGAATGTTGGATAAATCAAGAATATTCAATACCATGTAAACATAGTACAGAAAATAATGAAGTTTATGTGCCATTTTCATTTTTACGAAGCTATTTTGATATAAATGGTGTTATGCTAGCAGCTACAAGCAGTAGCGTTAATGATAACAGTAATAATATAGACGATAATAATATCTTGCCCAGATTTGCATGGACACACAGTAATGCAAAAGTGAATATACCAAAGGGTAAATATGATACGCGTGGACGGTTTGCGTATTTCGAAAACTATAACGTCGAGGTAAGTTATTTTTTTTAACATTAGAACTAATTTATAATCTCTTTTATTTCAATCTGCAGGTGCGTGAACGCGTCAAATGCATAAGCGCTGCCGAAGGTGTGCCAATTAGTACACAATGGGAGAAAAGTGGCTATTTTTATCCTACACAAATTGCTCAATTTGCCTTGGCACATTATAGCAAGCACTTTGCAGAGCCACCTCCCAAAATAAAGGTACAAAAAAAAAAAACACTGTACACCACCCGGCTGGGTATTGGCACAAGCCAACATTTTTGAAGAGATTGAGACATAAGTAAACAAGTGATTTTCCCGTTTTTCGAAATAAGCATACAAAACTTAGTTATTGGCTTTCGAAGTTGGACCTTCCGTAATTTTTGTTTTCGAATTGTTTAATTTTTAAATTTAAAATATGGGGGCGTAGAATGCTTACTTCTCTAGCTATAAGGGTGTCCCTTTTTATTTAAATAGTGAGATCTTCGAAAAAAGCTGCATATTTTTAATTATATGTATAATATTTCTTCGAACATACACTTTCAAAAAAAGTACACCAATCAAGTAAGAGAGGCAAGAAGGCCAAGCCCACATACTACCCTTTTCAATCATTTAAATGCATTATTTAGAAAACCAAATATTGGAAGAGTCCAAGCCAGGTTTTTGAGGCTAACTACGAAAAACGAAGAAATGTTTTTTTTTACTTAAATATGTCTTAATATCTTCAAAAAAGTTGTTTGTGTAGTATAGTGTCAAGAAATTAATATGATCTTCAAATAAAAATTGCAAATTCTTTCTTTCTCAGATACTTGAAAATGCCGACACCAATAAATCTGATTGGCAAACCCCAAAGAATAGCAATATTTCACGCATTTGGCATCCAAAATTCAATACATCTGTTATACAATATGAAACGGCTATTGGCTATGATACCGCAGTGCGCATAGATGTAAACCAAACTCTGGAGCTTGTACTAAGTGTTGATCTATTATTGGTTACTAATAGCAGCAGTTTAATGGTTACATTGCAAACGCGCGAGTCGCCAAATCAGCAAACATATATATTACATTATATACCTGCCGATTTGCGTTTAAGCACACAAGAGCATAACATTTATTATGGCATGGGTACAAATGCAATAAATAGATGGCGTCATTTAACACGCGATCTCTTTATTGATGTACAAAAAGGTATGATGAGTGTTGGCGATAAGAAATCACAACAACAACCACCAAAATTGCGACGTAATGAATTACGTGTGATATCGGTGGCTTTTTTGGGTGTTGGTTTCTTTGATAATATAACACTTTCAACATACGATCATTTGGCGCATTTTTATGATGCTGCCAATTGGTTTATACACAATCAAGATACAAAAACGGGTGGTTGGCCAAATCCGGTGAAGCGTAGTTTGAATGGTTTTACCGAACTCAAGGCGGGATGGCTCTCGGCTATGGGTCAGGGTCATGCTATATCTGTACTAGCAAGAGCCTATTATCATTCTGGAGGTGATAAACGTTATTTGAAAGCAGCAGCGTTGGGATTAAAACCTTTTCGTGTATATTCAAAAGATGGTGGCGTATTGGCGCAATTTATGGATAAATATGATTGGTAAGTGAATGTTGCGAAATCTTAATAAAAGTTTTTCTCGAAAGGAAACACATAAAAAAATGTAAGTGCAAAAACTTATATTTTGGAAAAAAAACTTAATAATATTAATTTAAAATTGATAATTACAAAAAAAATAAATTTACAAAAAAAAATAAAATTTAAATAAAAAAAAAATGAAATTAAAAAAAAAAAAAATTTAAATGTGTTTTTGTACTGCCAAGTTTTTATTTAAAGAAATATTTAGATATGTAAGAGGTAATATAAAAAAATTTAGGACCAAAATTTATTGGCGAACATACATAAGTTTTTACGTTTTAAAAAATTTATAAAATAAAACAATTTTGATTTTTTTTTGTATTTCGTGAATTTTATTTAAATATACAGTAGTTTCCGAAAAACATTTTTTAAATATGTTTCCTTTGGCAGAACTTTCTTTTATAAAGAAATTTATTTTATAAAGAAAGGAAACTCCTAAAAAAATCCTTCAAAATGCAAGGCGTCGAAGCCAACCATTACAAGATTTCACATAATATAACCCATATGCATATATCAGCCCTTTTTTATTAATACTGTGATTGCTTGTCCTTTACAGGTACGAAGAATATCCAACTACGCCACCTTCCTTAGTTTTAAACGGTTTTATTTATTCTCTATTGGGATTATATGATCTAAATGCGACTGCACCAACAAATATTGCCAAAAAAGCTGGTGAACTTTTTACGCAAGGCATGTATTCGTTGAAGAAAATGTTGCTGCTTTATGATACGGGGTCTGGCACAAGTTATGATTTACGTCATTTAAGTTTAGGTAAGTTATCAATTGAATACTACTAGGGTGGAGCGAAATACTTTCTTTGTATAATTAAATGCAAAATAAATATTCCTGAAACATATTAAAATCATTTCGCACCTCCCTCCTAAGCATGTTCATATCTGTATATTCATTGCATCTTCTGTCTTTTATACCCATACAGGTACCGCACCAAATTTGGCGCGTGATGATTACCATGCAACGCATGTCAGTCAATTACTATTATTATCAACAATCGACAGTGATCCATTGTTAATGGAAACAGCTGAACGTTGGAAGGGCTATATGTTTGGTAAACGTGCTAAGCACAATTGAAAGCGCGAACGGCGCATGCGCCACAAAAAATTTAGCGCCTTCTACAGTCCAGTGGCAGTTACAAAATCTTAGAGTGATATTTAGCTATATAATTTTTATTTTGCAAACTTACAAAATTAAGTATTCCTTTTTTACTTACTGTTATCTATTATATGGTATATTTTTTATAACAAATAATTATGCAATAAGTCATTTTGTTTCGAGTTATGTATCATAATTTACATATAAGTCCAGTTAGACGAATGCCACTACGGGTAGTGGAAATCGGTTTTGTTTGGCAAAAGTATTATAATAACTATCTATTGCCTATTTTTGAAGGCAAGAAACTTTTTTTATTGTTTATACAATAGGCCTCATTAATTTAAAGTGAGCACTTGCTCAGACTCGATTTTTTAAATAAAGGTAGTTTGTTTTTTTGTAATAAAAACAAACGAAAAAAATTACCATTTACTTACAAACTCGAGTCTGAGCAAAGGCTAGCCTTTTATGCTTGAGACCCGGTGTATTTAACAGTAGGGCAGCAATAGTAATTAATTTTTTGTTTATGTATATTTTAAGCTTTTTGCTGCATATGATTTTTTATTTAAAGAAAATATTTTTTTTTTTACTTTTTTTAACCTCATAGTATTGACTATTTTATTAGAATAAATATGACAAAATTTAAGTTGAAATTAGTTAGAAAAAAAAAATAATAAATACTTAACGAAACAAAGCATACTTAAATGAATGTCGGAACACTTAATGTAGACCTTATTTTTTAAAGGTTTTTTTTTGTTTAATTTTTAGAAAATTTCAAAGGCATACGATTTTATAATTTATGTTTGAAACTAAGTTATTGTTAAGCCATGCTAAAGTTTGCGATTCTGTTTAGCGAGTTTGCAATTTGTCCATAAATTTTGTCGCGTGGAAACATTCAAAATATTTATTTTTTTAATTTATGCCTTGCATATAACTATCTGTAAATTATTAAAAAAATATTAACGAAAATGCACTGTTATAAACTGTTAAATGTAAAAACAAAGAAATTAGAATTCAAGTTAGTAGTAGAATTAGAGAGCTTATTATACCTTGCAAATATTTATAAATTTTTAAATCACAAACAATACATCTACTAAGAAAACTTTTTTTTAATTGCAAGCTGTTGAAATTGTAATAATCTTATCCAAATGGAACGATACAATAATAAATTTAGGCACTTGTAGTGTTAACAAAGTAAATGAATAAATAATTATAAAAAAAGTAATTAATAGATAATACAAAAATAAAATCCATTGAATCTATTTAAATAATGTAGTAGAATAACAGCAAAACTGCCAAATTGTGAACACACACACATACTCGTTGTTGTTCAGAAATAATGCAAAACAAATTAAGTGAACATAAATTGAAACAGATAAATAAAATAACGCAATAAGTATTTTTGGAGTTTTCTGGGATCAAAACAGCGCAGCTGCTACAATTTATAACCTACCTGTACAAGAGTTCAGCCAAAAAGGTCAAGCCGTTTCCAGATAGTAGCGGTTCTACATACCAAATGCCATCCCAATCGGCGGAGCCCTAAAGGCGCTTGAAGTTATAAGATTATAATTTGTTTTTGATTTTTTTTTTTTACATTTATTTACATTATGCTTAACAAATTTAACAAAATATGTCTGCCAATTAGCGAAATTAATTGTAATCTTCCAAGAAACAAAATAATCTTATAAATTTCTGCTACACATGCCTTTGGTCACAAAGACACTCTTTTGTTTACATCTCTTACAATTGCATTATTGAATTATAATGGAAAATTTATATAGACATTAAAGTGACCATTAGAGCGTATCGCCAAAAAAAAGTCGGCCGTAGCTCCCCTCATATGAAGTATTTTTGAAAAAAACAGTTAAAAAAAATTTGTTTTTTTTTTCTGGAAACCCTAGATGTCGCCCAATTACATTTTTCTTCATATCTTTAGCATTTTTTGTCGGATTTTAAAGTGTGACACTTCAATTTTTTTGCCTCAAAGAGGAGGTTCATTGAGCCTATGCGTTTCCTTATTCCTTATGGTACTTGCCCTAATGTAACGACATGTCAGTTAATTGAAGACCGTAAAAGAATAACGATTTTTATGATCTTTAATTTGCTGTTATTAGATCAGTGCATTAGGGTGGTAGCAACTGAGATATGGTGGGTAGGTACCACAACGGAGGGCCTGAGATCAATAAGCTTTTTTTTAGGAAAAATCCACTCCTTGAGACAAAAAATTGGTGTTTCACACTTTAAAATCCGACAATAAATACCGAAGATGTGAAGAAAAATGCAATTAGGCGACATCTAGGGTTGCCAACAAAAAAATTTTTTTTTTTGCCTATAAGGCGAGACGCTCTAGTGACCATTCATCTTTCTCTCAGGCAACTTCGTTAAGCATTTGAAACGGACGTATTTTTGTCATATAAATTAGGTCACTCTAATATTTATATTTAATATAGAGAGTTACAGTGCACTAATTTTTATTACCACTAAAACTTAACATTTCGGGTGTAAGTGAAATTATTTTTAGTGGTACTAGAAATAAACATTTTTCCGTATCTCGAATGCTCTACTCTTATCTATGATCTAAATTTCATTTTATTTCAAATCTTTTTTGATAGCGATAGTGGAAACTTGATTAGTGATATCTGTCCCTTCTATAATGATTACTTCTTACTTAAAATAGCCTTTAACCGCCTAGGCGATTTTGGCCGTCCATAATGATTATGCATGCAAAAATATACGTCTATGTACAAATATATGCTGCGTATTTTACGTTCGTTTATGGCTTTACTTAATCTGTTTTTGGCAATTTGCTACATTTCAGTTCTCTTAGTGACTAAAAAAAAAATTAGAATACTAAATAAAAAACGAATCACACAAATGGAACAAAGAACACGCTGTTACTTATGCTTAAACTACATACGTACATACATATACCATTGTAGATATCATATCAACTTATTTTGGTCAAGATCTACGCCATGACAATATATGCGATTTAATCGAAGGTTGTCCATGTCGCCGTTCAGCTTCTGCTACAAAAGCATGTTCCATTTGATCGCATATCAAATCGAAAAATATATTCGCTATATTACTGTGTATAAGCGATTTAAATTCAAATTTCACTTTAAAATCAACAACACACGATTGTGGTATGTCTTTAAGACCTGGACTGAAGCGCCATTCATTCAACAAATAAGTGAATAAACGTCCATCATTGCATACGGATTTAACAAGCGTGGGCGCTTCAAGCGTTACCGTGGATGTATAACGTTCGTTAAGCGGTGGGAAGCCAACAATAAGATCTGCTTTGAAACCATTCGCTAGCTTACTATGTACAAGTGACTTTTTCACGTAAGGAACAAATTTATAATAGTTTGTTACATCAGCGACTACTTCGTACATTTCTTGTTGTGAGTAACTGGAAGAAAAAATGAAAAAAATATTAAATATGAAATGAAACAAGTAAAGGAAAATACTTACCCAATTAATTCCTTTTTAGCGTATTCCCGATTCTTATTTGTTAAATCGCTGAATGTGAAAAATGCTCGCTGGGTACAATTTGAGCTACTTCTTGCAGTTGTTCTATAAAAGATTGAAACAGTGACTACTTGTATGGAAAATGGAATACAATAAAATAAATTTCAACACTATAAAAAAAAAATTAAATTATATAAAAAAAAAAAAAGTAAACAAAAAAAAATTTAAATAAAAAATAGAGATGACAATAAAAAATATTAAAACAAAATATATAAAATCAAACAAAGCAAAATTATATATAACGCAATAAAAAATAAATAAAATAAAATGCGATGCGAAAAAAAAAAACCAAAAAAAAGATAAAAAAAAAAAAATGTATCAAAAATACAAAACAGGGAAACAAAATAAAATAAAGTAACAGAAAAAAAATAAAAATAAATGAAATAAAATGCAATAAAGTAAGATAAAAAAATCAATACAAAGTTAAACAAAACCAAATTCCAAAAAATTATAACAAGAATGATAATTTAAAATAAAATGAAATAAAATTAAAAAAAAAAAAACAAAAAAAAATATAAAAAAGATGAAAAATAAAAAAAAGTAACAAAAACAAGTAACAAAAACAAGAAATAAAAAAATAAAATCAAACGCAATAAAAAAACAGCAAAAAAATAAAAATTAATAAAACCAAATATGTAAAATACCGAAAAGTGAAACAAAATCAAGTAAAATAGTGTAAAATAAAATAAGGTAAAATAAAACCAATTAAATTAAAAAAAAAAATAAAAGACAAAATAAAATAAGATAAATGAGTATAAAACAAAAAAAAAAATAAATAAAACGGAATAAAATACAATAAAATAAATTCAAACAAAATAAAATGAAGTCAGTTAAAGTAAAGTAAAATAAAAATAGAAACTATTTCTAAATAGTAGAGGTATGCCTTTTATTGAAAGGAAATAAAGTCCATGGCCCAAGGGTTCGTTGTGGTCAAGCCGCGGCTGTCGGCTAGTAATGAAGCAATTCAAATGCACTGTCCGCATGGCAACACTCCCAAAACCTTCGGAGAGTGTTTCACCACTACAGGAACGACAAATAAGGTACAGCCTTCACTGCTATGCCAGAACGAATAGTATTTACGACCACCAATCACGTCTATGACAGGCGCGCTACCCCCTGCGGGTAAGGGATTTAGAATATGGCCGAGAGTAATGACGTGCAACTCGTTGGTTGATCTTATTCTTCCTTACAGAAGGAGGGGTGACATGACCTAGAAGATTACGCTGGTCATAAATCGCTACCACGGCAGTACCTACCAGAGCGTACCGGGTCAAGGACTGTTAATTCGACCACACTACAAAAAACTTCGGGGAGTGTTTTTGTCGTTACCGTAGAATTGTGTCACATCTCCACCACTTTCCGCAAAAGCATTCACTGTGCGTCACATTCAACCATATTGGCATTCGTCTGCACAATTCCAACGAAATGGTTTATGGATTGAAGATAATATTTAATAGCCTGCTCTTGAATTTCAATATTATTTAACCCACCATTTATGCAGTGCTAAGTACTGCTAATACCACAACAAAAACGATTAGCGAAATCAAAATATTGATATCATCTTTCCAATCTTTATCGTCTGATATCTTCAGGCATGGCATCACTCTGGAGTTGTTTCTGAGTATGGCGAGTGTGCCTGCATCAGCATGCTGCTCTACTTTCAGTTTCCAGAAATTCCGCGCTGGTCGCATCTCTGTTGAAATTGCGGCGATAGGGCGAAACGCCCACAACTGAATCAATAGCCAAAACTGTAAGGTCAATGTTTAGTTCATGGTGTGTCTTGTGCACTTGAACTTATTGCCAAGAAAATGCATTTTAAAGGTTATATAATTTCAATTAATATCAAATTATATTTTTATGTATGAAAAGCGTTCACTTACGACAATTGTTTGCAGCTACAATCCAAGATTTGTTTGTGTGACAGCAACAGATGTGTTCTCTTAATCATTGTGCCGCAAATAATCACACAACTTTGCAAGAATGAAATTATACCCACTCGAACTACACAATTAAAAAAACCAACAAAAAGAAAAATAAACAAATTCGCATGCTCAAAAACAGCTGTTTATTCTGACAAAAGTCCGTGGAACTAAATGATCGAAAATAGTCGATTACAAGAGGGATTCTATTGTTACACGAGTCTGGTAACATTTTTTTGGCAGTGCTGTCAATCAAAAATCAAATGGCCCTATTCGAATTTCCTTATATTATAACGCAAAACAAAAACGAAGTGAAAAATTGTTTTGCTTTACAAATTTAGGTCTCAAAAAGCTGACGCTAACTTTAGTACCTACTTTAGCTCGAATATGACTATGCCCCATACATTTCATAATTTAGTTTAATTTTAATATTTAATTTTTCTTCTAAATCGGTGAATTATTTTCACATGGGATTTCTGACGACAAAGGCAACACTGTTGTTTTATTTTCATTTATCCCCAGCTACCTACCGCAAAAATCAATAGAATACGGCTGATATGGAGGAGTGTCTACACAAAAATGTTTAGCTTAAGGTTGTACAATTTAAAAATTTCAGAAAGTAGTTGAAATTTGTAATACAAAAAATGTGTAACGTAATGTTACGTTATACTGTATATTTTTTGGTACTTTTTTATTTTGTTGCAAGCTGTCACGCCTCTATTGGTGACCGCACACAGTTTTTCCACAATTGTCGTCAAAATTGTGAACGACAAAACTGCAGTGCTGGTATGTAATTTGTAAATTGTAATCAGTAAAAATAAATTAAGCTAAACAGGATTTTTATTTAATATTTTCAGATGGTATCGAAATTCAGGAGCAGGCTATTAAATATTATCGTCAATCCATATTTGATAAAGCATTTGGTTGGAATTGTGCAGACGAATGCCAATATGGTTGTATGTGGCGCACAGTGGATGCTTTTGCGGAACGTGGTTGGGATGTGCCACAATTCTATGGCAAGGTGAAATCACATAGACAGGCGGGGATACTAACCACTATACTATCGAGGTTTTAAAATTAAGTATTAATGTGCAACTTGGGAACGCTGTTTTTTTCTCACTATCAATTGAAACCTTGGTTTCCTTCATGTTCAGTGTCACTTTTATCTCCAAACATCAAGGTTCCGGGGTCAAAGAAATTATTCCACGGTGATCGGGGTAGTACCACAAAGTGTTGGTACCACATTTATATCACACAAAGGACCACCAATATCAGTAAAATTCTGTTTGGTTCGTCACGTCAAGGCCCATTTTATGAACGGACGACTAAGCAATGAAAAGGACTAATGCTACAATCCTTCCAGATAAAAGTAGAAGAGGAGTAACAAATATGCTATATATTGTGCTAATCTTGGCAACCAAATAACTATCTTATTAGAGTAGGGCGTGCGACCGTGGTAAGCCGGCGTAGGATATGGATATTTAGGGTGATACGGCTCAGCGCAAAATGTATTTGCCAAAAAAAGTGCTACGTTCTCCAAGAAACCTCTTTGACTGCTAAGGGGGACCCTTTTATCTTAAAGTAACTATTGAGCTAAAGAAATCTTCTAAATCTTTGTAGATATTCCGCTTGTTTGTCAGAATTTTCTCTTGATCGTACATTTATGTAGATATGTATATCAGGTCGTCATTGCTCTTTTGGCAACCTTAACCATGTAAAAATATTCAAATTTTATACTTTTTCACAGTGGCCGTTTGTACGTTTCCTTGGCATGCAAGAACCAGCTTCAGTTATATTTTCAATAAGCAATTTGGTTGTGCATCTACGCATGTTACGTCAGTTTCGCAAAGAAGTTCGTCCGGATAGTCCGTGCTATAAGTTGTGGCATATATTTTCCTTTGTAAGTAGTGATTGTGAGTGAAGTTTTGTGAGTATAATAATATGTATTAAAATCGAGGTATGTTTTAGGTATGCATTAATGGTTGGATATGGTCAACAGTTTTTCATACACGCGATTTCCCTATAACAGAGTTATTGGATTATGTTTCTGCTTATAGTATAGTATTTGTGTCACTTTACTCTATGGTTATGCGGTGGGTATTAAGATTATTTGATTTTGTTTGGAAGAGCCTGGAACGGTCTAATTAACAACTGTTTTTTATATATTATCATTTCAGTATGATTTACCGCCAATCGCTGATACTACGTGGTTTGATATCGTTAATTTTTCTATCGTTTTTTGTTAACTATTTTGCGTACCTGACCATCGGAAAGTTCAGTTATTCTCTTAATATGGCCACAAATTTAATTACTGGTGAGTATATCGCATGCTCTGTTGTATAATTTCTATATAGGCCTGGTTGTACAGTGCAAGTTGAAACCACACTGCAAGTTTAAGCTTAGTCTAATTGTATGGGATAAACTCCAGTCAACTTTCTCGGTCGTTTTAAGTTCCATCGGTCCTAAGCCAAATTATTCCCTGTAAAATTTAGGCTTTTTAACACTAAACAAAAATAAAAAGCAAACTTTTTTAATATGTATTTGGTCCTTTTTCCCTTAAGACCCTGTTTTTCCGTGCAGGTTTAAGCCATAGAAAAAGTTAACTAAATTTTATCCCATACAAATGGGCCGCTAAGTTTGAACCGGGCATAAGTAAAATTTTCAGCTTTTAGTGCTAAAAAAAATGTATCTTCGATGGGATAAATTACTAAAAAAACTCAATTGCTATTTCTCAAATTTTCATAAAGTCGACATTAAAATGTATTAAGAAACTTTCAAAATTTGAGAAAAGCCTTCGAAAAAGCAATTGCTTTTTTTTTTATTAATTTATCCAATATTTGACATTTGAATTTATTTTAGTTTTGCAAACTATTAATACTAGAAAGCTTTGTCTTTTTTTAATTTTCGTTTAATATTTCGGAAATTACTATAATTAATACAGTGAAAAAATTTACTTTCTTATTTCAGAAAATTAAAAATTTAAAAAAATCGTGAAACTTTTGTGGAATATTTTTTTTTTTTTTACTTTGTAGTACTAAAAATATTTAAATTGTATTTTTATTTTTCATATTTGGATTTCTTAGATATAAAAAAAATATCTACATATTTTTTCAAGCTTCGTTAAGTCAAATTTCCCACTTCATTTAAAATTTGAATTTATCTGTGTCAAAAAAAAAAAAAAAAAAACAATACTAAAAATCGGTTCCTTTTTTTAGTATGTATTCCAGCGACCAAACTTATGAAAATTAAAAATTATTTTTAACTAAAAAACTACTACATAAAATCTTCGAAACTGCAGCTTATCCATATTTAAAATATGTATTAATAACCGTTCATAATTTTTCAGGTACTATATCCGCTCTTGGATGGTTTATTTGGTGTTATATCGAACGCCATCGACGCCCATATTATCGAAAAATTTTACGCTTTTATATTCTCTTCGCTATGTCGATGAGTTTGGAACTCTTGGATTTTCCACCGATGTTTTGGTTAATAGATGCGCACGCCTTATGGCATCTAGCTACAGCTTTAGTCATTCCGTTGTATTATAGGTAGATATAATTTAAATTCTATACTGAACCTTATACTAGATCATAACATATTTTCTCTGCATTTTCCTTATAGTTTTATAATTGATGATTGTCGTGTGCTTCGCAAGGAGAAGCAATTCGAATACGAAAAGCATGGCAAACATATTTAATGGGTTTTACTACTTGGAGTTTAACTCTTGCGCAACTAACGCAAACTGCAATTTTGTGATTATTAAGATGCTGATATTACACATAATAATTGATGATGAGTTTCTATTTTAGTCAAATTTTATTCTATAAACTTAAGCGAGAACAAAAATTATGTATATTAAACTTTTAATAGATAATAAAAAAAAAATGATAAAAATTAGAAAAACTACTAAACTTTTACTACATTTGTCCACATTGTGATATCGTTACTGGTAGTTTGGGTTTATTATTGGGTCCCGTTGGTACATTTTCAATTTTTCGCATAATTAACAAGCCGTCCAGTACGCGTCCGAAGACAACATGTTTGCCATCAAGAAAATTACATTTAGCACAAGTAATGAAGAACTGGCAACCATTTGTATCTTTGCCGCTATTCGCCATTGACAAAAGACCAGGCGAATCATGTTTAAGTGTGAAGTTCTCATCGGCGAAAGTATTGCCATAAATGCTCATTACACCGGTGCCATCACCCTAAATAATAAAAATTGTTTAAAAATGCTGTGTATTATGAATTATTCTTCAAGCATAGACAAAATTCTACAATATCGGAAACAGCTAAAGGGGTAGCAATGGAATTTAGCATGAAGTCAGCTAGTGCAATTTCACAACGCCTAATACGCGCCAGAGTGCAATTATGGAGTTCTGGCTTTACTTCATTCTTGTTTGTTTCGGACTACAATTATTTACATATTGTTATATATTCGTATGCACTTACATGTACAAAATCGCCACCTTGTATCATAAAATCTTTAATCACACGATGAAAGCTGGCACCTTTATAACCCATAGGCACATCATCCGGACGATATTCGCCGGTACATAGCTGGCGAAAGTTTTCTGCAGTTTTTGGTACTGTGTCGGCGAATAGCTCAAAGATCATGCGCCCAATTTCCTATAGAAGCAAACGTTTACGATATGATTACCCAAATGTATTCCAATATACACTTACCGTCGTGCCCACAGAGACATCAAAGAAAACCACTGGATTATTGGGGTTGCGCAGCTGTGATTGAATTTGATTCCAAGTTGGCATTTTGGGCAATGTATTTATGTATGTTTTGAGGATTTACTTTTCGTATTAGTAGTATTTTTTATTAAAGAAAACAATTATTTCACTAATCACAACAATTTTTGGATTGTTTACGATGCAAATATTTTCAAATGACAGCTGCCGGCGTTTCTGCCATACCGTAGAGCTCGAATATATTCGATAATACTATCGATTGTATAGATTTTTTCGCCAGGTCCGCATTAAGGCTCATTTACATGGGCCGATTTTCTGGGGGCCAAATCGTGTTCTATGAAATGATAAAATGAAAAGAATTTTTATACAAAATTTGTGAAAAGAAACTTCAAATTCATACAATTTTTTTCACGTTATCATTTCATAGAACCAGAATTCACCCCTGGTCCATTTTTTGGCGTTCCACCGTGTAAATTGCAATTCGATCGATCTACACCTTGTATTTGTAAGCAGAAAGCAGTGGAACGACAAAAATCGACTAGAAAATCGACCCGTGTTAATCAGCTAGGTAGGGAGCGAACAAGCAGGTTCTTCAGGAAAAAGAGCGCTTAGGTATGCCGTTTGCCACATGCAAACTAACGCTGAAGGAGCACACACTCCGTCAACCAACGAAAGATGGCTGCAATCCCCAGGGTGCCGGATATCGAAACAAACCTGATCAAAATGGGATCTTAAAAGGTCTAGACCCATTTATGCCCTAATTAGGAGGGAAATCTCCATATTGATAGGGGTATTAACTGGTCACTGCCTCATTGGTAGGCATGCAGAAAGGCAAGATGTGTTCGGTAGGAGTTGCAAAGATGATGAGGAGAAGGAAACGGTGGAGCACCTCATCTGGAACTGCCCGCTATAAGCGGTGCGAGAATGCACTTTTTAGGAGTTTCCTTCCTGGATAGCCTACGCCAGGTCCCGGAGCTGGATATAAAGGACCTTATGACCTTCATCAAATCATCTAAATGGTTCGAGGAGGAGTAAAGGTGTCGGTTTGGGAAAGTCGGTCCAGGGATTTTGCCATGTGGCCTAGGTGTGCCTCTACGGCAGCCACTTGAACCTAACCAACCTAACCTAATCAGCCTTTACGAAGATAAACATTTTACCCCCTGCGGGTTGGGGGGTTAAAATATGCCCGAGGTAGGTATACCGGTCGTAAGAGGCGACTAATATGCACATAGGTAATGACGTGGTAACTCGATGGTTGATCTACGGATATGATGCCTCTCATCTCTCATTACCCATCTTCTCCTTCCCAATGGATGGAGGGATGACATGACCTATAAGGCTCCACTGGTCATACCAAATCGTACCACGGCAGTCGGCCAGTACCGCCAGGGAGTACCGCCGCGTAATGGGTTTATGTCCGGCGAAGGACTGTCAATTTCGGCATCACTCCCCACAACCTCCGGGGAGTGTTTTGCTGTTAACAACAACAACAGCAAAAAAACAACAACAACAACAACAACAACACCAACAAGATAAACATTCGGGAATTCGGGATTTCGGAATTTAAAAGTGACAATCCCGGGCTGTGAGAATTTTTCGGGATTATCTGAGATACTCTCCAAAAAAGAACGGGAGAGATATCAAATGCATAATCCGAAAACGAAGATATTTCACCAAAAAAAGGTGTTTTGCACATAAAGAGATTGAGTCACGTCCTAATTTTATGAGCGGACCTGATAAAATTATTAGTTTTTTGCCAATAACTTTTCACCGCCATAAAAATTTTAATTTCTGCTGAAATCGAAGATAAACGTGTTTTAGGAGTTTCGCGGGGCTATATTTACTCGCATCCCAGGATCCCGAAAGCCTTTGATTTGAAAAAAAAACAGTCCCAAAAGTTCGAGACGTATAGCACGGAAGGCTAAGATTCGGGATCGCGACTCCTCCGGCTGGATGTCTTAGTCGATAGTCATTTGTAGAAACGCGCTTATATCGCTAGTTGTCCAGTTTTAGTTATCATTTTAACCAGCTGTTGTGTGGTCAATTTGCGCGTGTTGTTTTGTTTATAAAATACGTGAGACAAGTTTTATAATTAAAAGTGTTTTAAAAACTATTTAAATTAGCTACAACAGCTTAAAGAATTGTAAGTATAGAAATTTGCAAAAGTTTCTACTAAAAATCACCTGTGCATTATTTATTTAAATATTTGTTCAAAAAGCTTTCTGTTTGCGAAAAGTTCTGGGTAACGCTGGGCTGCGATGCGTTAGTGCCCTGACACTATAATGCGCTCGGGAGATACATAACAGCAAATATGTTGAAACATGTAAGGAAGTTTACGTTCGGGTAAAGTGAACATTAAATAACCAGCGGTAGTTCTCATATAATTTTCGAAATATTCCAATTTCATCGTTCTATCGTTATCAGTTTACAAGTATGACCCATCAAATTTTCAAATATGCCTCCCTGAAAAAAGGGCGGTGCCACGCCTACTTTAAAAAATTTATCAAAAAATCATTATATACACACCGACTCTAAACAATTTCTCACTTTGCGGATTTTCTCACTCTCATATAATTTGTGAGCAAAAATGTATGAAAAGGTGAAACGGTTTGCACCGATTCACTAGTGAAAAATTGTTTAGAATTGGCATGATAATGACCAGGGGGATTCACCTTTAAAATTATATCATCTCAGCCATTTCCGTTGCCGAATTATGTCAATTTAGGTCATTTTCGAAATTTTTGATATCGAAAGTGAGCGTGGATGGAGGGCTATTTTATCCGATTTCATCAGGTATACTCCCAACGATATAGAAAGTGGGCATGGTTGGAGGGCGATTTTATCCAATTTCATCAGGTATACTCCCACCGGTACAAGTATGCTTTGTGCAAAATTCCATCGGCCTTCGTAATCAGTTTAAAAGTTACGACCAGTCGAATTTTCATTCGCGCCCACTTTAAAAAATTTATGAAAAAATCATATGAGAATGGCCAGACGGATTCACCTATAAAACTATATCATTTTAGAAATTTCAGTTACCGAGATATGTCAATTTATGTGATTTTCGAAATTTTCGATATAGAAAAAGGGGGCGTGGTTATCAGTCGATTTCTCTCATTTTCAATAGCAACCTACCTTGGCCAACCTGTAACCTGTATACACAATTTCTTGCAAATATCTAAATTTTTACTGAAGTTATCGTGTACACGGACAGACGGACGGACATGCCTTAATGAACTTTTTTTCCAACTTAAGAACTTTCATACATATGTATATGGAACTCTATATCTACCTCGATTATTTTGTCCTGTTACGTAGTACCGTTATGTGGCCAAAATTATAATACCCTTGTACTAGTACGCTGGGTATAACAACAAACAGCTAAGTAGACTACGAGTGTTTGTTTGTGTAACAACCGATTCTAAATTTTGAATAGCGATTCTAAATTTTGAATAGCGTTTCACGTATTGCCGGTTCTGCGAGAACGGTATTTGTACCTGTACAATACCCTTCGTACCGAAACGACCCGGTTTTTTTTTTTTTATAATGACTCGGCCAAGAGCAATACATTTCGAAGTGACCCTGCCTAACGCGTCACGATTCCCTCACCTATTCTAAATTTTGACGCATGTCACGCTGACGGACTGTATCTGCCGAATGTAATCCGTTTCCGTATAAAAATTGTGCTCTAACTAACATGGCGATGTCCTAGGCGTGGACCACCTACTCCTACATTCGCTTGGTTTCTGGTTACTCCTTGGAGTATCTACGGGTGAATACTTTCCGTACTACTCTCAAAACTATCCACAATAAAACCAAAAGTTTATAAACATTTATTTTCTATATTCAATAATCTTTTTGGCACACAGCACTGCAACCAATTATATTTCTTTTCCTTTTTTTAATTGAATAAACAAGTAAAGAAAATTCTGAAAAATATTTCGAAGTAGGAGAACTTACACTCAGCAGTCGATTTGTGATTTTAAGCTCAGCACGACCAGTTCTGCAACCAAATATCCCGTTTTTTTATATAATAGAACCAAAAAATTCCCCTTTTTCCCTATTACAAAATTTTGTAGTGAAATATAACACAAAAAGGGTAATTTTCCACGATCTGGCACGACTGATTTCAATATTCCGAGAGCGGAAATTGAAGTTTTTGTCAAAAAACAATGGCTCGTAGTCATAGTCGAAAAGAAGAAGGTAGTTACTAAAGCTAACGTCAGCTTTTTTGACAGATAGTCCGATGGAAAAAAGTGAGCGAAAAAGGTGGGTCATGCGGTCAACGAGGAAAAGACGAAGTATTTGCTGTCATCAAAAGAAGAATCGGCGCACCGGCAGCCACGTCACTGCTGATAGTTACAAATTTGAAACGGTGAGAGACTTCGTCTATTTGGGAACCAGAAATAACACCTACAATAATATCAGTCTAGAAATCCAACGGAGCATCGCTCTTGCCAACAAGTGCTACTTTGGACTGAGTAGGCAATTGAGAAGTAAAGTCCTCTCTCGAAGAACAAAGATCACGCTCTATAAGTCTCTCATCATACCTGTTGTTGTTGTTGTTGTATGGCTCCTGTCCTGATGTATGGCTCAGATTCATGGACAATGTCAAGATAAGATGAAATGGCCCTTGGAGTATTTGAGAGAAAAGTTCTCCGGATGATTTATGGTCCTTCCCGTGATGCCAACGGCGAGTATCGAAGGAAATTTAACGATGAGCTGTAAGAGGGGTGTAAAAGTAGGTCGCCTCCCAGTTGGTGCACCCTGGGTAACGTTAAGTGACCTACATAGCCTACACGGCTAGTTTCTTGTATTGCCGGTTCTACGAGAAAGGTACCAGTACTTGTGCTACACCCATCGTGCCGAAACGACCCGGGCCGTTTTCTTATATCGACCCGGCCAAGAGCAATACACTCGAGGTGACCCTGTCTGACATTTAGGCAGGGCTACACCTCGCTACAACAACAACAACAAGGCTCTACGCAGATCTTACCATAGTCCATCGAATTAAAGCCCAAAGACTGCGCTGGCTGGGCCCATGTTATGCGAATGGACAAAGAGCTCCAGCTCAGATGGTTTTCCTATCGTCGCCTGAATTCGGCAGCAGAGGAAGGGGGGAGGCCTCGACTGAGATGGAAACAACAGGTGGAGGATGACTTGAACTCCCTTGGGGTTTCCAATTGGAGTCAGTTATCGCTAAAAAGGAATGACTGGCGTGCTTTGATATGCAACGGCCAAAATCGCTTAGGCGGTTAAGCGCCAATAAATGATGATGACTTACATAACGTGTAATATAAATATTTATTTGTATATTTTGTAGTCTATTGAATTGATGCATTTTCACTTAAAATCTATCTAAAAGAGTTAATACTCTAGGTATACAGTGTGGCATGCATTTGGAGGTTACTAAAACGAGCTGGAGCTGAGTGTTTTACATGACTGCCTGTATGTGTGTGTGTGTGTGCGTGATTTGTATAATGGATAGGCGCTCAGCGCCTAGGCCTCTCAATGCTTTAATTTAAAATTTGCATTCTTATTATCTATCATGTTCAATTATAATTATATGTATATAAATAAAATAATTATTATACCCCCCCGCCCCTAGCCAACGCTACTAGCTAATTGCTAGCCTCATCCGCATCCTCATCTTGAATACCCTTTAGTTTATTTTGTTCTGCTGTTGCTTTCATAAAACTCTGTAACATATCATTCGTATCCACAACCAATATGGGTGTGCAACCATCTTTGAGATGTTCATTTTGACTTTCGTACATTTCACGTGAAATACTGCGCGTGAAAGAGAAACGTAAAGATTTGGTGCGCGTAAGCTTCTTTTTGATTGGTGGTTTGCCAGTGACTGAGGGGGGTTCCGAAAGGATTTTCTCTTTTTCCGGTGTGGGTGAGAGTGCAATAACATCACGTAAAATATCATCGGCAAAGGCTTTGATTACACCCCATGCTTCGGCTGTAAAGGAGGAAGAGAGAATAGTGTTATTTAAATGTTCAATTTATTTAGAACTAATTTTAAAGTGAGCGTAAAACAAGTAAGGAAGTCTAAGTTCGGGTAAAGCGAACATTAAATACCCAGCGGTAGTTTTCATGTGATTTTTTGAAATATTCCTTTTCGGAAGTGGGCGCGGTTGGAAAGCGATTTCGTCCGATTTTCGTCTACCTTGTACCAATTTCATCGTTCTACCGTAATCAGTTTAAAAGTTACTCATCCTACATTGTAGCCATTTCCCTTACCGAATTACATATGTCAATTTAGGCGATTTTCCAAGTTTTCCATATCGAAAGTGGGCGTGGTTGGAGGGCGATTTTATCCCATTTCATCAGGTATACTCCCAACGAAACAAGTATGCTTTGTGCCAAATTTCATCGTTCTACCGTGATCAGTTTAAAAGTTACGACCAGTCGAATTTTCAAAAATGCCTCCCTTAAAAGAAGGCGGTGCCACGCCCACTTTAAAAAATGTATCAACAAATCATTATATAATGACCAGGGGGATTCACCTATAAAATTATGTCGTTTTAGCCATTTTAGCTACCGAGATATGTCAATTTATGTGATTTTCGAAATTTTCGATATCGAAAAAGGGGCGTGGTTACCATCCGATTTCACCCATTATACAAAATTTGATGCAAATATCTCAATTTTTACTTAAGTTATCGTGTACACGGACAGACGGACGGACATGACTTAATCAACTTCTCTTTCCAACCTAAGAACTTGCATATATGCCACTCTATATCTATCTCGATTATTTGTGCCGTTACGTAGTACCGTTATGTGGACAAAATTATAATACTCTTGTACTAGTACTAGTACGCTGGGTATAAAAATTACGACAGGAATCATTAGTCTAAAATTATATGTAATCAACTTACTTATATCCTTTTCCGTCGCATGCTCGTACGTCACACAAAAACGTATCACATATTTGCCATTCACCATCGACGGTATCATATGCATTTTGCCAGAATGATTAATTTGTGCCAACAATTCTTGATTGTATGTATCGGCTACACGCATTCGAAAGCATACCAAACCCAAATAAACATCATTTCTAACCTCAAAACGATCATCACGTCGCACAAGCATTTCAAACTTTTTCGCTAAAGCCATATGATTTCTGATATACGACTGCAGACCCGTTATACCATACGAACGAAAAACGAACCACAATTTCAAAGCACGAAAGCGACGACTTAACGGTATACCATAATGACGATAATCAATCGCTTTATCATGTTCATGTTGTAAATATAATGGATTGACATTGAGTGCTGTTTTTAAACTCATCACATCCTTAACCCACATCGCAGACGTATCAAAATTGGTGAGTAGCAATTTATTAGGATTCGTATTGAATGAATCTGCTAGCTCTAGACCTTCGGAAAATTTACGCATTTCTGGTAATATAAAAGAATTACCCGCATATGCACCATCCACATGAAACCAAACATTTGGTAGATCTTTGCATATTTTACCAATTTCTGTGAGATTATCAAAAGCGCATGCGCCTGTCGTACCAACTGTGGCTACCACAAAAAATGGCGTAAGGCCAGCATTTGCATCATTTTGCATTGCTTGTCGCAACAAATCGACACGCATGCGTCCACGTTCATCAGCCTCAATTATGCGCAATTTAACGAGCGCCATTTTAGCTGCCTTCTCCACGGAAGAGTGTGCCTCCTTGCTAGCGTAGGCTATGAGTTGTGGTAGGAAAACGCTTTCATGTATTTCTGAGCACATACCTTTCAGTTTTTGTATGGCACGCGAACGTGCCGTTATCATACAGACGAGTGTACATTCGGAGGCGGAGCCTTGGAGAGCGCCACCACCACGACTGCCGGGTAGATCGCTGATGAAAGCTTTGGGTAGGGCGAGCGCTTTGGCATACCAATCGAGCACGATTGTCTCGAGTTCTGTGGCGGCGGGACAGGAAGCCTGAAATTTAAGAAGAAAGACGAAAAGGCCTGATTATTTGTTCTAAGTACACGCAGAATAATTTCAAATGCCTTTTTTTAACATGAATACAGTTAAATTACCAAGAAAAATGTTAAGTTAATGTTAGAGAGTGTTAATTTAACGACACAGAAGTGTTGTTATACCAGGAACACATGTTAATTTAACAGGAAGCCAGGGTAATTTAACAGGAAGTCGTGTTAATTTTACATGAAGTCGTGTTAATTTAACATGAAGTCGTGTTAATTTAACATGAAGTCGTGTGTCGGGTAATTAAATAGGAAGCCATGTTAGTTTAACAGGAAGTCGTATTAATTTAACAGGAAGGCCTTTTATTTTTGTTTTAACAGGAAGCCACGGTAATTTAACAGGAAGCCATATTAGTTTATTAGGAAGTCGTGTTAATTTAACAGCAAGGCCTTTTATTTTTGTTTTAACAGGAAACCAGGGTAATTAAACAGGAAGCCATTTTAGTTTAACAGGAAGTCCTTTTAATTTTGTTTAAACAGGAAGGCATGTTAATTCAACAGGAAGCCATGTTAAATTAACAGGAAGTTATGTTAATTTTACAAAAAGTGATGTTTATTTAACAGTAAGTCATGATAATTTAACAGGAAGTCATGTTAATCTAACAGGAAGGCATTTTAATATAACACGAAGTAATATAAATCATTTCAAAATAAAAAAAAAACGTCAATTTAGCATACATACATACATATGAAATTTTTTTAAGTGTAGAGCTAAAAGTTTCACCAGCACTTACCCATGAGAAACCGATTGAACCGATCGCTGCACTCAACATATCACCCAATATGGAAGGGAATGAATTGCCGGATGGAAAGTATGCGAAAAATTTGGGATGATTCCAATGTACAACGCCAGGCATAACTTTCTCTTCGAAATCAGCTAAGACATCTTGGAAATTTTCTGGTTTCAGTGGAGCTTTGGCTGTATGGGAGGGAAATGAAAAAAAAAAAAAAAATTAACAAAATAAAAATCAAAACACATGGCGTTAAGTAAATAAACAATTTATTTAATTTAGTAGCTACACGGCATTGAAAAAAGCTAAATAATGCAATAATTAAAATGTTTAGCATGTACGTAAACATCTACTTATATATTAAAACATTAGGGTGTGTTGTTTTTCTTAGGCCAATAAGTGAAAGTAATTTACACTAGTTTTAAAAGTATCAAAATCAATAAAAAACAAAGAAATTGCGATAATTACATTAATATTATAAAAATCCATCACGGTTGTGCAAGGTTTAGCCACGTTCTCGAAATATTTTTATCTTCTTCAGCAACGGAAAATGATTGCTATATCTCGAGATAGACCGTCGACAATACATCGGCGAAGAAATCTTTCAATTCCATTTATCAGTTATTTATTTATGCGCGTACAAACATTGATACATAACGACAGGAAGAAATTAAGAAAACTGTCGTTTTTCGCCTCTGTTGCGCTAGGTTAGACTTTATTAATTTTTACGTAATACCTCTAGCGTATAGATATCGGACCATTATAATATATAAAAATATTTCCAAGGCAACTTGTATCGCCACCACTGTATACAGCGGGAAAAAGATATTTCTCTGCCGTAAAATTTATACCAAAACTTAACTTAGTCAACAAGCTATACATCAGTGCAAACCGTATTCATTTATATACAGCGGTTCTTGAGTGATGCGCGAACAAAAATATAGACAAAAATTCTAAAAAACCGTTGTTTTGGCTTTTATGGCTCTAGTATGCATTTCGCCGACTGTAACAATTGTAATATTTGTAAAGAAAAGTCAGAAAGTAATTTTTAATTGCTATCGGAGCAAAAAAAAATGTATTTCAAAATCTTGCACCACCCTAATATTGCCTAGTGTAGCGCATGTTTGCTTTAACCAAATGTTTACACCCACAAATCAAGTGTACGTTCGGCATAATTCTACTAAATATCTTTAATATTTCAATTAACACTTTTGCTGCACTGTTGTTGTACTCTATAAATACGAGTCGATGAGCTAATTGGACGCTAGTTTATGTAGCAAAAATTGACAGGTACATGTGTAGACTTTTTTTTGTATTTGGCCAAGTACACGGTAAAAAATGTGTATTAAAAATTCTTTACTGCCTAGTTCATATTTATTTGTTTGATCACATTTTTAAATTTACTTGAGAAAACTTGAGTGTCGCACGTTAGGTTTTCCGATTTTTATAATTAATAACTATCTACAACTTTAAAACTTTTTTTTCAAAATATTTTTTGTTTTTCAAATTTTTTTTCTTATTTCCTTTAAGTACCCCCTTTGAAAGTGCGGAGTTTAAACATTTTTTTTGACTCTAATGCCTTTTGTTTTTTCTTTGTATTTTTTTGGATTTTTTTGCATTCTTCATAGAAAAATCAAAAAACCGAAACAATTAAAAATTAAAAGTGTCATACGGGCATAAGAACCTTTTTAAAGTCCCATTGTTTTTTTTATACAGTAGTTATACAATAGTATGTGTTCAAAACAAAGTTTTTGAAAATTATTTTCTTATGTCTTTCAAGTACCCCCTTTAAAAGTGCGGAGTTTAAACAATTTTTTTTTTGCATTAATGCCTGCATTACACTTTGTTTTTTCTTTGTATTTTTCCTGTATTTTTTTTATATTTTTCTTGGAAAAATCAAAGCAGCGAAACATTTAAAAATACGAAGTGTCACACAGGCTTAAGAACCATTTTTTAAAGTCCCATTGTTTTTTTATACAGTATTTTCTGAAACACTGAAAAAAATGCAAAAACGAGAAAAAGAAAAAAAGTAAAATAATTTTTTTTTTCAAATCGGAACTGTTTGGAGTCAACATTTGGCGGTTGATCACGGAAACACAGTTTTTTAATTATTTTCTTATGTCCTTCAAGTAACCCCTTTAAAAGTGCGGAGTTTAAATATTTTTTTTTGCAATAATGCCTGTATTACCCTTTGTTTTTTCTTTGTATTTTTCCTGTATTTTTTTGCATTTTTCTTAGAAAAATCAAATTCGGTGATTTGAATGGAACCCTTTCTCTATATTTTTTTGGTCGCACATTTTTCATCTGACTGTTGAATGGTCTTATTAGTTAACAACGGCAAAAAAGACGAAAAAATTTGTATTCAAAACACTTCAATTGACAACGTGACAGGCTGTGATGTTTGTTTGTTTTTATTTTTACCGGGCATTTTTGTGGTCTTTGTCTTTCTGCGAATTGCCCACTCATCTCCATACCGCCAACACATTCCAAAAACATAATTCACTTTCTAAAATTTTTGTGCTTTAAAATTAGTATAATAAAAATATTGTTTTTTTTTTCAAAATATATTTACTTGCAATATCGCTGACAAATCTCTTCAGCATTATGGCGCAATTCCCTACGATGACGACGTAGATACATAAGTGTCACTTCTCGTATTTGTGTTTCTAGAAATGGCTATTTTGCGTTTGGATTTACTCTGCCATTTTTTACTCTGTGTTAATTGAGATGTGTTAGTTGCATCATTGTTTTTTTCTTGCACTGCTCACAAATGACAGGTTTAATTGCGAAATAATTGCCTTGTTTGCAAAACAAGCTGGAAATGAGCCAAGTACTTATTAAAAGGGAAGCGTGACAAAGTTTTGGGATTTCATAATTTATTTCACGGATTTTTTCATGATTTCATAATTTTTTTTTTAGAGTTAAGAAATTGGTATTTAGTGGATCTTGTATATTTTCAATTTAAGCTGTTTTTCTGTACAAATATTGAGCTAGGTTGTTAATGCAAACTTTGGCTGTTGGGTTTTTGGCAAATGAAATCTCAAAATTTTGAGCAAAAGCTGCCAATAATTTGATTCAACTCGACTTTCGCTGCTTATGTGTTGAATTCAATGTTACTCATACGCCCCGTATTACAAAAGGAACTTTCAATTTTCTCTAGATAGTGATGGAATTTTCAAGAAAGTTGGAAAAAAGGAAATATTTTTCTTTACAAATTAATTTGACTTTTATATTATTTAATCAGAAAAGATTTAAAGTAAAAGAAAAAACATTTTTTGAGTCAAAAATAAAATCTTAAAAATACATATGTATATTGAACAAAATAAATATTCCCATAATTGTTTAGGGCTAAAATAAAGACAGAAGTATTAAGGGGCGTGGCACCTCCTATAAAACCTCTTTTTCAAGGCTGAATATCTGTGTTAGGGATTAGTATGTAGATATATGATGCCAATACCATACACAGGAAAAAAAAGAAGCTATGGGAAAAGGGGGCGTGACAACTCCCAGACATAGTAAATTTTTAAGGCTGAATATTTCTAAAAAATGTACATGACAATGACTTGATATTACTCAGAAAAAAAGTGGAAGATCTTGGAAAAGGGGACGTGGCACCTCCTTTAACTAAATTTTTGAGGATTAATATCTCTCTATGGGGTTAAGGTAGGCACCTGAAAACTGGCATGGGGATATACATACAATATCAATACCATGCTCAAAGAAAAAAAAAGGGAAGTAATTGAAAAGGAGGCGTGGCACCTCCCACACAAACTTCAGGCTGAATAGCACTATGAGGGGTCAGGATAGGACTATCAAAATTGTTATAAAATGAACTCAATGAGAAATCTCTTATGGGCAGAGCCAAGTTTGTCGTGTCAGATATTTAGTATAAAAAAGTTCGTTTTTATTTTTTTAGCCAGATTTAAAAACAAAAATTTGAATTTGTTGACTTCAGTCAACCAAAAAACTGCAAGACACAAGAAAAAAAAATAAAATGAAAACTTTAAATAAATATTGAAATTTATCTTCTAATAAGTTAAATTCAAAATGGAAGCTAAAAAATTGGTATTATGTTTAAGGTAAAGCCAGTAAGGAAGTCTAAGTTCGGGTAAACCGAACATTAAATACCCAGCGGTAGTTTTCATATGATTTTCGAAATTTTCCATTTCGAAAGTGGGCGTGGTCGGGAAGCGATTTCGTCTCTATAATGCTAGTATACCTTGTACCAAATTTTATCGTTCTACCGTAATCAGTTTAAAAGTTATGACCAGTTCAAATTTTCAAATATGCCTCCTTGAAAAGTGAGTGGTGACACGTCTACTTTTAAAAATTTATCAAAAATTCATAATAGAATGACTAGGGGGTTCATCCTACCAAACTATATCATTTTAGCCATTTCCGGTACCGAATTATGTCAATTTAGGTGATTTTCGAAGTTTTCGATATCGAAAGTGGGCGTGGTTGCAGGGCGAAATCAATTCCGATTTCATCAGGTATACTCCCAACGATACAAGTATGCTTTGTTCCAAATTTCATCGTTCTACCGTAATCGGTTTAAAAGTTACGACCAGTCGAATTTTCAGAAATGCCTCCCTTAAAAGTAGGCGGTGCCACGCCCACATAAAAAATTATCAAAATATTATAATATGTTGGGCGATACACCTATAAAATTATATCATTTGAATAGCTAATCCAGCTACAGAGAAATTTCGAATTTTTCGATAACGAAAAAGGGGGCGTGGTTATCATCCGAATACGACCATTTTCAATAGCAAACTACCTTGACCAGAAAATAACCTGTATGCGAAATTTCATGAAAATATCACGGACAGACGGACGGACGGACGGACGGCCTTAATCAATTTCTCTTTTCGACCTAAGAACTTTCATATATGGAATTCTATATCTTTTTAGATTCTTTTGTGCCGTTACGTTGTGCCGTTATGTGGACAAAATTATAATACCCTTTTACTAGTACTAGTACGCTGGGTATAAAAAATATATGGACTTTTTCAGCCAAATAAAAAGGTAAAAATTAGATTTACAATTACAAACTTTTATATGGCTTTTAAAAAAAAGAGTAAAAAACAGTTTAATATTTTTTTATCGAAATAAAAAATTCTAAAAATAAAAGTAAAATAAAAAATAAAAATTTTACCTCATTTTTTTTAGTGACTTATATTTAAGGAAAAATTCTGACTTATTTTTCTAAAAAAAAACTGCAGCAATTTTTTAGGCAACAAAAAAAAAAATTCAAAAAAATTTCTTGGAAAAAAGTTAAATATTTTATAACAAATTAAAAAAGTTAACAATATAAAAGTTAAGAAGAAAATAAATTAAAATTTAACATAAGTTTTTAGAGTCTGTTAAAAAATTTCCATGACTTTAATTTAAAAAAAAAAAAATTCAACAAAAAAAAAAAAACTTTGAAAATTTTGTGGACTTTTGACCAGTTGATTAAGCTTTATCGAAATATTCTTTTTGAGTTTTGGCGAAAGCAAGCTGAAAAATGCTACAAACAATACCAAGAACGATGATTTCAATTCGATCTTGTTGAAGGATCTTGTCAATATAACAAAAACTAAATTATAAAAAAAAAATTAAAACAAATCCATTTCATTTTTTACTCAAAAAAGTTGAAATAGGACTACTTTTTAAATAAAAGCAAATGCTTATCTTCGCTATTTCCGGGTCTGGATTTTAATCTTAATTTTTCACATTTTTAGCAATTCTCAAGCAGTTTATTTAATTTCCTCCTTTGAAATTTAATTTTTATTACCTGGCAACAATGTTTTGAGATATCCTGGATCCAACGTTGGCGCCACATCGCGCTGTTCAATATTTGTGGCATATTCACATATATAATCCACCAACTCCTTGCCGTGTTTTCTAAACTCTTCAACATTCATTTTATTTGTGAGTTAATTTATGCTTAGTAAACTATTAATACTTTTTGTCACAGCCTTGTGATTTTTTTGGTTGTTTTCTATTCTTATATTTTTTTTTTTTGGTGCTACCAATTTCACTTTAATCCAATTGATTACTTGATTTGCACCTTCAAAGTCACATCAATTTGCAAAGCTTTAATTTGATTTGACACTCTTCTTATTTTATCCGTCACATTGAACTGTTTTAGTTTTCCTTTAACACACCAAATGCGATCACTTATTAAGTATATCCGCTTTGCCTTTTTATTTGTATGTATGCGTACAATATTATTTTTTCTTGTGATCCAAACTATATGTTACCACTTCCTTTGCGCGAATGACTTGAGCTTTGACCGTCTGATTGTCTTTATATATTGGCAAGCAGCAGCAGCATTCGAATTGAGAGTACATACGTTCGTTGGTAGAAATGATTTCGTCTTTAAATGTGGGCTCGTTCGCTATACTCTGTGCTACATTTATGGCCGAGTTAATATTTTTGCATGTCTGTATGTGTGTGTGTGTGTTTTTTGTCTGCTACAGGTAGTAGGCACTCTAGGCATTCCTCGATATCGTTGATTGTGTATAAAAAAATTGAGCGTGATCGTCACTTCATCGCATTGACGACGAGAGTAGCAGCAACATGCGCGTGATCATTATTGATCAGTGAGATCGATATGACCGTTACCACTTTGATAAATTTTAAACCAAAAAATGTGATTTTTTTTGGCCGTTGCACGGTTTAGTTTCAATTTCAATCTAGACCAGTCGGATAAATTAATCGGGTTTCATTTTTAAACCAGAAATGTTTTAACAATTTTTTAAAGAAAAAATAAATTTTTTGTTCGTTGGCTGGGACTCTTCAATAAGTTTAGAAAATTTATGAAAACAAAACCAAAATTTTAGACCGAAAGAATTTTAATTTTAAACCGAAAAGTTTTCATTTTTAAACCAAAAAGTTTTGATCTTAAACCAAAAAGTTTTAATTTTAAACGGAAAAGTTTAAATTTTCAAACCGAAATGTTTTAATTTTAAACCGAAAAGTTTTAAGACGGGTTTAAAATTTATGCTCATTTTTTAACCGTTCGGGGGCATTGAAAGCTTTTTGTAGCCACGCCCACTTTTTATATACCGAATATTTTGAAAACACACAAAAAAGTTAAAACTCAAGATATCGACTGCTATATTTATAAATATTTTTCAAAATCGCTCCAACTCAGAATTTGTTTGAAAAACGCTCTATTTCACTTTTTTCCAATAAAGTCGTATGTATTTCAAAGTTCGGTTCAAAAACACCCTATCAAAACGCTGTATTTCAAAATTTCATTCAAAACGCCCTATCTCAGCTGAAAATGTATTGAATTTTCTTTGAGACAGGGCGTTTTGAATGAAATTTTGAAATGCGATTTTGATACCCATTCTGAGATATGGCGTTTTCAAACCAAATTTCGTTTGCGTTATTGAAAAATTTCTGAGATAGGAATTTTTGAATGAAATTTTTAAATACGTCGTTTTTGAAACTCGCTTTGAGATAGGGCGTTTTCGAAACAAATTTCGACTCAGAGCGTTATTGAAAAATTCTGAGACAGCGGGTCGAATCGTTACATACGATCACGAATCGAAAACCAGACGAGAGAAAATTCCGTTGTACGTCAGTCGTATAAGCGAAATGGGATTGTTAGATACGATAGCAAACGAAACGTAATTTATGTTCAATTCACAAAGCGAATCCTGCCAAGTGCCACATTTTTTAAATTTTATTTTACTCTTAAAACTTTTCGGTTTAAAACTAAAACCTTTTCGGTCTACAATTCTCCCTTGGTTTTCATTTATTTTTTAAAGCTTTTTCAAGATTTAATTTTGCCGACAACATTTATGTGTGCGATGTAGCTCAGTGGTAGAGCACACGGCCATGATGCGGGAGAGTCTTGATTCGAGTCCCAGCCAACGGACAAAATATAATTTAACCAATTTTCTTGAAAAATGGTCCAGGTTAAATTTCAAACCAAATTTGGTAAATTGCTTTATGCTCTAATTTTTAACCGTGTACGCATTTTGTAATATTGGTCCTTTCCTTAATAAATTTTGGTACAGAAAAAAAATTGTCTGGCAACCATGTCCGAGACTAACAAACACACAAGCAACTACATCACAAATACATAAAAAAAAACATTATAAAAAAATGCTTCTTTCACTGTATTCACAATTTTTACCGGCAACACATTAAACGTCATTAGTATCGTTGTCAAAGTTAATTGTTCAACTATATCAATTACATGGTACTTGCTGGAAAGCTGCTGTCTGTTGCCGCATACGTTTGTGGCGATAAATCATTTAATTGGTATTTGGAATCCCCTCATGAGACAAGTAAATATGTATATATGTAGTATGCATATACATAAATACGTCAATTTCATTTCAATCATGTCACTTGTCATCGCATGAACATACTCCCACTTGAGATGTGTGTGCCTCTCATAAACATTTGAAATTTGCGTACGAATTTTATAGAATTCACCACATTGAATGGGAAACCCATGAATGAACATTTGTATGTCGTAAGAAATGTGCAACCACAAAAAATATTTAAATGTATATGCATTGAATGCAATGAAAAATTATTAAAATTGTTCCTGACGTTGATGCATTCATTTTGTTTATGTGAATCGTGCGAGAAATTGGTTGTACCCCGTGTTCATGCAAACAATTGGATCGTTACTTAATTAATCGTAGCAAGTTCTAACACGCTACATATATCCCCTTTTGTATGAATACCCAGTGAACATTTTTTATCATTCTCAATGCGTGAAGTGTCTAAGAACTTTAACCTCATTTCTCAGAGCTATATTCTCAAAATCATCTCAAATAACCATTGATAGCGTTCATAAACTAAGGCACACAAACGAATTTTCCACTTAAAATACTAACAAATGTCCACTTGAAATATGTCCTGCTCAAACTTTACTCAATATAAATATATGTATACATTACATAAAAGATTGAGACAAGCATTAGTCCAAACTTAGAATCAATTTTTTTTTTCGAACCTATAAGAATTACATTTATTTTGTTTATTGGGTAGCCATTTGTGAGCAAAATTTTTACTATTTTGTTTACTAGAATTATTTTTCATACAAGTGTTATTTTTTCATACAAGTATTAATTGTACATGCAAGTATTATTTTTCCTACAAGTATTATAATTTCATACAAGTATTAATTTATCATACAAGTATTATTTTTCATACAATTTTTTTGTTTCATATAAGTAAGTATTATTTTTTCATACAAGTATTATTTTCATACAAGTATTATATTTTAAAACAAGTATTCTTTTTTCATACAAGCATTATTTCTTCATACAAGTATTAATTTTTCATACAAGTATTATTTTTTCATATAAGTATTATTTTTTCCTACAAGTATTAATTTTTCATACAAGTATTATTTTTCATACAAGTTTTTTGTTTCATATGTATTATTTTTTCATACAAGTATTATTTTCCTGCAAGTATGATATTTTAAAACAAGTATTCTTTTTTCATACAAGCACTATTTCTTCATACAAGTATTTTTTTCCTACAAGTATTATATTTTCATACAAGTATTAATTTTTCATACAAGTATTATTTTTTATACTAGTTTTTTGTTTCATATAAGTAAGTATTATTTTTTCATACAAGTATTATTTTTTCATACAAGTATTAATTTTTCATACAAGTATTATTTTTTTCATACAAGTATTGTTTTTTATACAAGTATTATTTGTCATACAGGTGTTATTTTTTCATAGAAGTGATAATTTTTCATACAAATATTATTTTTCATACAAGCTTCATTTTCATACAAGTATTATTTCTTCAAACTAGTATTACTTTTCATGCAAGTACTATCTTTCATACAAGTATTACTTTTGCATATGTACAAGCGAGTGACTCGGACTCTTCTCTCCTCTCCTCTTGGCTTGACATATTACATATATTCGAATTAGGCCTGCCTGCCAAATAAGCTATGCTAAGAAGTATTTCCACTCACATAATCTATTTTGTATAAAGATCTTCCATTTAATTATAATCTGCTTCGTCACTCTCTATTTAAACATGTATATTATTAAGTGCTTAATTTCTAAAATATATGTGAGATTATTCTAAAGTTAGCACTTTTATTGCGCATAAATTGTAGTGCTGGTATGCGTGCGAAAAGGGAGACTGCCGAAGGTTGAATAAAAAATTAATAGCACTATTTTATCGATATTCCTTTATTTTTGCTCATCTGTTTTTTGGCAAATACACAACAAATACTTTGTGTCTGTTTTCTTTAATCGTCAAATTATGTCAGATTTTGGTCTGGTTTGATTGTCTTCCAGACTAAGGTGAGCAGTAAAAGTATCCGCAAACCACACTTAACCATTCGTCCTAAAAAGTCAATAAATTTCAACGAACATTCGTCAAACCCCCATTCATAAATGTCGAGTAAAATTGATAGAATCGTAAATTGATTTTGGCATGTAGCACGCGATCACCCGACGTACGTTCATCTGCCATAGGAATGTATTTGTCAACTGATTAGCATTAAATATACTATCGACTAATTGTTAATAAATGACTTAATAGCTTAATTGGAATGGAATGATACAGAGTCCAAATAAATTAGTGTGTTAATATGAAATAATTATTTAGGTGGGAACAACTTTATTTATTTTGCATATTTCGTTTTTTACTGAAATACATACAAATACATGTGAAATACATATTTTTTACTTTTATTTACAACAACTTTTTCTTTCGTGATAATAAATAAATTCGATTAATTTATCGAGAAACTCGATATGTTATCTGAAAAAATTTTTTTTTTTTCAAATTTCAGTCCAAGAAAACGATTATTTTCGAAAACAATCGAAAGAAGTCACGAGAAGTTGATGAAATATTAAAAAAAAAAAAATTCGATTACGTTATCGAAAAACATTTTCATTTATACAAAAAACCTTGATATGCGAAAAATTAACATCAAACGAAAAATCGATAAACTTTTAGCACAAAATTTAAATTCGATTATTTTTATCTAAAAACTCTATGTCTTATAACTTTAAACGAGCTAAACTTGTATATTTGTACATTTGTATATTCGGACTATCTCGGGAACCACTTGACCGATTTGGATGAAATTTTGAATATAGATAGTATGATTGATTCTAAGACTATCCACTTGGGGGTTGCCACATATCTAATTTTTTTTTTTATTTTTGTAGCAAGATATGCCAATATGGGTATCAAATGAACTAAAATATTTTCAAGTAGGGTTGCCACCTAGGGTTGCCACATTACCGCAGTATATTTGTATATCCGGTACTATCTCGAAAACCGCTTGACCGATTTCGATGAAATTTGGCATATAGATAGTATGATTGGTTCTAAGACTATCCACTTGGGGTTGCCACTTGGGGGTGTAGAGGGTTGCCACCTTTCTAAATTTTTTAAAATTATGGACCGAGATATGCCAATATGGGTATCAAATGAATGAAGGTATTTTCGCCAACATATCAACTAAGATATTTTCAGGTAGGGTTGTTGCCCTGGGTTACCATTTTATCGTATTGTATTTGTATTGTTTATTTTTGGGATCATATTTGGATTATTTTAGGATTATTTTGGGATCATTTAGGGGCCACTTTGGAATAATTTTGAAGCTATTTTTGAGATCATTTTGGGTTCAATTTTGGATTAATTTGGGACAATTTCGGGGTCACTTTCGGATCATTTTGGATTCATTTTGGAATCATATTTCGGTCATTGTGGGAACATTTGAGGGACTTTTTGGCGCCGTTTTGTGCTTATTTTGGGATTATTTTGGGATTATTTTAGGGTCATTTTTGGATCACTTTGGTGTCATTTTCGGATCTTTTTGGGTATTTAAGGGTGTTTTGGGAATCATTTTCGGATCATTTTGGGAACATTTAAGGGTCTTTTTGGGGTCGTTTTGGGATTATTTTGGGATTATTTTAGGGTAATTTTGGGATCATTTTGCTGAATGTGGTAACGCGATCAAAATGTTTGTGGACCGATCTCAGTCAGCTTTTCATATTTTACTATAAAAAAAATTAAAAAAAACGCCAAAATCCATGCAGAAAAAATTAAAAGAAATTTATGCTAGAATGTTTATATCTACATACATATGTAGGTTTGAAACTTTTGCAGTTTTTGTTTTTGACAATCTAAAAAATATTAATAATAACACTTTTTTTATAGCCTAGTCTAATGTATATTTGCTAGGTTTAACAAGTGCAAAAAGGTGTTAATTGCTTATTTCATATTTCAACATACTGGGCCATACAACAAGAACGTCATACTTTCTACAACAGCATCGTTCCTGGAATCACAAAAAGTTACTCGAAAGAATTTACATATAAAAACGTGTGTGTACCGATACGAATTGAAGACATGCATGGATGAAGGGGGTATGTCGCATTCTCACTCAATTTCTGTTTTTGGCATTGGTGAATAGTGTTTATGCAGATCTATATTTCTGTATTATCAGAATCTGCCTATCGTGAAAAATGTAGAAGATAATTCATGGATAAAGGGGGTATGTACACAACTTTTCAATTTGAATTGTGGAAGAAGGGGGTATGTTCCGATTTTTTCATATAAAACACTAAATATAAACTTATGCTTTTTATTGCATATTATGCAACGTCTTTTATGGCTTTGGATAATTTTTTTGTCAGCTTTCCATAAAGATTCGAAAAAACCTCAAATGTTTAAGCAAAACTTTAAAGCCGATTTTCTCATTTCACTCAAAATGCGACATACCCCCTTCATCCATGCATGTCTTCAATTCATAGCGAAACTCCACCAGCAAGCACTGAGTCTGAATTGGAAATGAGTTGAGTGTTGTTGTTGTTGTAATGGAGGGTAGTCCTGCCTAGCCTAAATTGTCATCAATGTATTAATACAAAGTAGGGCCATAGTGGGTCAAAGAGCCACTAGGTGGCGATGCCTGGCTTAAACTTTGTTTGGCGAGAAATTTCCCCATGACGTAATTCTTCTATACATTTTTCTTTTCACTTGCACATTTCTTGGGCCAACTGTCATTGAAGACGGCGCGTCGTTTGCCATCGCTGTAAGAGTTAAAGCTGCTCAGGCGTCACTGAGTTTGAGCGTATATACATATGCTATGTACATAAATATTTGCGTACATAATTATAAATAAAAGGGGAATCACGGCGAACAACTACATACTTAGGCGGTGCCCGAGATAACGACAGTTGTAATACATATACCAAAATTAGCATAAATGATTTACGTTGTGTGGCCAGTATTTATACTTCAAACTTGCCATTAGTCTGGGCGGTAACATGAGATATGTTGTAGGGGTCGTAGGTGAGATTATTCATAAATTTTAATTCAAATTGGATTGATTTCACTTGAAAGATTTCGGTTTAGTTTAGCAAACCAGGTTAGGCTAGGTTCAAGAGGCACACTTAGGCCCCTAGGAAAGTCAGTACGGGGACTCGAAAAATACCTTTGTTGTTGGGATTCCCCACATACCAGAATCCCGGGACTGACACTCCTAAACCGACACCGTTACTCCTCCTCGAACCACTTAGATGACTTTATAACGGCCATCAAGACCTTTATGTCCAGCTCCGCGATCTGGCATAGGCTATCCAGGAAGGGAACTCCCAAAAAGCGCGTTCTCGTACCGCTTAAAGCCGGAAAGATGTAGATGAGGTGCTTCACCGTTTCCTCCTCCTCATCATCTTTGCGGCTCCTACAGCATCGTCGGTAGGGCACACCTAGCCTTTCTGCATGCCTACCAATAAGGCAGTGCCCAGTTAGAATACCTATTAATATGGAGATTTATCTCCTTCTTAGGGCGTAAATGTCTCTAGATCTTTTGTGATCCCATTTTGGCCATATTTTTTTTTTTGGATGTCCGGCCACCCGGCCATCTTTTGTTGGCTTAACGGAGTGTGTACTCATTCAGCATTAGCTTGCATGTGGCAAACGGCATACCTAAGAGCTCTTTATCCCACTACCGTGGCGTTTCTCCAGGAGCACGGAATGTAGCTGATGTCTCCAGCGTGTTTATGAGTTGCGCGGGGACGCCTTAAACGATTCAAAGCTTTTACCCTTTCCTCGGTGATGGGTATATTTTCTGCCTGGTTTGTAAGCAAACTAACAAATATATATTAAAACCAAAAAATTTGCATAATTTTTGTACAGACACATTATATATCGTCGGCTGAATGGAAGATCGCCCTATTTCAAAAAAGTTTTGAAAAACGCCCTATTTCAGAATTTTTTTCAACAACGCCCTATTTCAGAATTTGTTTGAAGAACGCCCTATTTCAAATTTTTTTTCAAAAACGCCCTATTTCAGAATTTGTTTGAAGAACGCCCTATTTCAGAATTTGGTTCAAAAACGCCCTATCTCAGAATTCGTTTGAAGAACGCCCTATCTCAGAATTTTTTTCAAAAACGCCCTATTTCAGAAGCCCATTTAGAAAAGCTATAACTCAAAAGTATTTACTATTTTAAATGTCTTTGGATGAGTTTATTAATTTATTAAATCATTGAATTATAAAATTCATGATAAGCTTCAGGAATTACTAGTTTTGTACACATTTCCTGCAAATCCTTCTTTTTATCGGCATCCAACTCCAGCCGACTATATAGTTGAGTGAGAGGATATTGTTTTAATACTGATTTTTTTGTGGGAATTAATATAGGTATTGCTTCTTCACCATACTCGTATTTAATAAAGGCTTTATTTTCTGCGGGAAGCACTGCGATTTCCCTCAAATTCATGATTTTTATTGATTTCCAGTTTTCGTCGTTTGCCAAAGGGCGAAAATCAAAAATTTCATTTTGTTGAACTTCGTGGACAATATACTTTGGTTCATTTTATTTTTTTATCATACCACAAGACATCTGACAATCTGATATAAATGATATTAAAATTAAAGTTTTCTAGACACAAAACCCAACTTATTAAGGCTGTTCAGGAAAAATTAGTGTCAAAGTACTTATATTTTTGAAGTTTATTGTCTAAATTTGCTACGAATGCTACGTTGCTATACCATTTGTAAAAAGATCCTGAACAGCCTCATTGTCTCCATCCGAGAACGTTGCTAAAAAATTAAAAAGTTCACATATCTTCACTTTGTAGCAGATTTAGGTCGATAAATCTAAAAACCGAAGTACATTATACTTCTATGCAAGTAAAAAGTAATTTCTAAAATGCATATTTACAATCCTTCATAGCCTTTTAAATTATAAAAACTTTATTCGAGTTAAAGGTTTTCTAAAAGCACATTTGAAATAGGGCGTTCTTTGAACGAATTCTGAGATAGGGCGTTTTTGAAACAAATTCTGAAATAGGGCGTTCTTCAAACAAATTCTGAAATAGGGCGTTTTTGAAAAAAAAATTGAAATAGGGCGTTTTTGAATCAAATTCTGAGATGGGGCGCTGTTGAAAAAAAATCTGAAATAGGGCGTTTTTGAAACAAATTCTGAAATAGGGCGTTCTTCAAAACTTTTTTGAAATAGGGCGATCTTCCATTCAGCCGACGATATGTAGATATAGTTTCTCGATATAAAAATACAATTTTTAAATATAGATTTATTTAGTTAATCCAATAGAATGCGTCATGAATTCGGTTCTAAGAAAAAATTTTTGGCGCACGTAGCACATTTTTACGTCACATTCACACCTTCTGCATGGTTGGCTCAGCAACAAGTTATTTTTGAGCAGTTGGCAACAACACATCTATTCAATATTATTCGTAAGAAATCGTGGGAACATACATAAATGTGTAAAAAATGGCATTAATCAATAGCGGATTAAAAAATTGACTTAGCACGCGTCAAAACGCACGTTGCGATGCCAAGTTTTATGTTTTTTTATTGCTCTCAAGTTTGAACTATTTATTAATTTGCATAAAAACGTTTAGTTGGCAATGATATGATGATATAAGTATGCTCTCATGTTTCGGATATTCACGGAAAAAGACATCTGACCATTTAATTGAGTTCCCGATACTGCTATTCGTGGGAATAGAAATTGGTTTTAAAAATTATTCCCATATTCCTAGTATATGTGGGTCATTAAATGTGAAATTGTGTAATGGTTGGAATTAACTTTTCTTTTTTCTTTATTTTTCATACAAGTACTATTTTTCGTACAAGAATTAATTTTGAAATCACTCACACAAGTATTTTCATACAAGTATTACAAATATAATTGTCTTACAATTATTATTTTTTCATACAGGTATTATTTTGCATACAAGTATTATTTTCTCCATAGAAGAATTATTTTTCATACAGATATTATTTTATGCAAGTATTATTTTTCATATAAGTATTAACTTTCATACACGTATTATTTTTCATACAATTATTATTTTTCATACAGGTGCTATTCTTCACAAAAGTATTATTTTTCAAGCTGGTATTATTTTTCATACAAGTATTATTTTTCATGCAAGTACTATTCTCCATACAAGTATTTCATACAAGTATTTTTTTTTGTATACAACTATTATTTTCATGCAAGTATTATTTTTCTACAAGTATCATTTTCATACAGGTATTATTTTTCATACAAGCATTAACTTTCATACAAGTATTATTTTCCATACATGTAATACCACAAAAGAATAACTTTTCATACAAGTATTATTTTTTAAGCCAGCATTATTTTCATACAAGTATTAATTTTCAAAATTTTTTTAATACTTTAGTTGCCGAACTACTGAACAATAAATTTTAGTTTTTTTTTCTTTGGCGGAGCATTGCTTTATGATATGAAGAAGTTATTTCCAATAAACCAATAAACTCTGGCCTTTTCTGAACCCTAGCAAACAAACCAACTTACTAAGTCACTAAATATGGTGAAATTAAGTTTATGTCGTCTCCTTTTTCTTGATAACATTTCCAATTAAATTGCCCATGGTAATTTTAGCCAGCAATTAACTTCAATTTTACTTTGCACTGCCTTCTGCAACTATTTATTACCTTTATAACGTTTTTTTTTTTTTCAGCTAAACGCATTGATGTCTAAAACTTTTCTTATTGGTTAATGATCGCGAGATGTTTACGCACGATTGGGCTCTTTATTGGTTAACTCTTGCAGAGAAGATCTTTTTAGCTTTAATTTTAATTTATGTTTTATTTTTGGCGCGCCGGTTGAGTTTATTTTATTTTATTTTTAGTCGCTTCACATCATGACATAGTAACGAGTTGAAAATTTTTTTTCCTTGTCGCATTCATTGTCAATGACTCAACTGACTACAGATTAAAAACGTCACAGTTCAAAAATCAACAGAAGAAACATTAACATTGGAACTGGATTGTTTGTATGTGTGATTGGGCGAACTTATGTGGTACTGTATACAAATACCGGCTTTGTGAAGTTTATGCTACCTTCCTCACGTTTAACGAAGTTGTTTCGAGCGGGTAAACCACAGCGCACAGTGGGTAGTTTTGTAAATATATTTCTCAAACTCCTATTTATTGGTAAACCCTAAAGCTTGGGAAAGGTGTTCTTATTTTTCATACAAGTATTATTTTCGTACAAGTTTCAAGTTTTTTTCCATACCAGTATTATCTTCATCATGAAAGTAGTCGAGCATTGTGAAAATCTCGAAGACAAGGCTTAAAATCGGCATATGCAACAAAAAAATAATTATATGTAAAAAGCTTTAATATTGTATTTTACCAATATCTTCGAAATGTCCCACAGTGCACACTGCTTATTTGAGCTTCGGTATCTGCTGAAGTCTTCAGCTGTTCTTATTCCACATGCTTTTGGAATTTGTCCTGTTTTTATTGGCAAACAAGTGTGCTGTGCTTTTTCGTTTAAAATTGCTACGTACATAAATAAATATAAATAAATATTTACTTACATGAATATGCATGCATGTGGGTCTGCTTTCTCATAGTGACAGTGCACAAATTTGTATTGATCGCGAAGCAGGGCTTTTAATTTTAAACAAAGCTCGATGTAATCTGTTGTACATATTACGTGTGTTGGTTAATAGTGTTGCAAATACTTTTTAGAGATGAGTATAAGATGTCAATGAACGGGATATACCGTTTTTTCTGGTATTCAATCTCCTGGTTTCGATTTTGACATTTTTTTTCAATATTTTTAGTTACCACTAAAAAAAATTTCAAAATAGATTTCCGAAAAAATATCAAATAGGTGGCAACTTCATAAACCGCATCAAGTAGCAAATCCAAGTAGGAAATCTTAGAACGAAGTATTCATTCAAATCGGTCAAGCGATTCCCGAGCTAGTACCGGATACACAAATATATAAGAATAGCTCGTTTAAAATTATAAGATAAAGTTTCGATTTTATAGATTTAAAAATGAATACAGCGATTCCCGTTTTCCTCCGCCCACCTCTAGCAAATAAATGCTTTTAACTTGTTCGCGCTATGCCCTTCCGTATTCATTCACCTGAACTCGTGACTATTCGTGCGAAAGAAATGATGACGTCGGTTTTTTAAATTTAACTCAACACAAAATAGTTTAGGCGGTCATATGTATATATGTGTATATACATTAGACTGTCCCAAAAAATCGAAGTTTTTAAGCTATTGCATAGATTTTATCGCAGGCCTTGGCGGTGGGGGTGAAATGAAAAAAATGTTAATGTTATAAAAGTTCGTAACGGACTTTTTTCAATGTTAAAAGGTTCGGCGTTAGCAACATAACTTGACAAAAATAAATATAAGCGTTGCCTACATTTAGGCGTATGACGTTGTACTGATGTTAGCAGCAGGCCGATTTCATAAAATTGGAGCTGTACACTACATAAAATAGGTTGTTGACTATTTTTAGGCCATACTGTTAACAGGTTAAGGCTGTACTGCTATAAAGTCATAAATACGCTCATTGAGTTTTCATAAATGGCACTCAAAATAGGCTCGCATAGTTGCCATTATCTCGCAAACCAAATTTCATACAAAAATTGACTGCTCAGTTGCGACTTTGTCATTTCGCGACGTTCACAACAAATGCAATAAGTTTGCAACATTAAATGATTAAACAAAATTATCACATGCTCCCCCTTCTTAGTGTTCCATTTTCACACCCGAAACATGTTTCCATCTCAAAAAATAAATTTCAAAAACCAAATCTCATTCACTCAAATTTTTCACTCATCGAGACAATTTCAATGTGAATATTTATTTATTTATGTATTTTTGATTTGTTTATAATAATTGGAAGGCTTGAATAATGAGATGCTGCGAATATTCTACGTGAAATGGTAAATAAATTGTTGAGCCTGTGATGGACCTCAATAAATAATTATGGGTCTTCAAATCTTGAAAATTATTTTAGGTTTATATGCGGTTTTCTAATTATTCAACAAATTTACGCAACCGAAACACAAAATCAAGAGCCAACTGATAAGGATACGCAAGAGTCCATAGATTGGACGGGATTACTGGCAGATTTACGCGGCAACTGGCAGTCACCGTTGTCTTATCTAGAAAAAAGGGGCTATCTACCGGCTGGCAACGAAAATTTATTAGAGGAAAAACTGAATGAATTGCGCGGAATGAAAAACGAAGATACGGGAGAAAATGTGGAGGAAGAAGGAGGAGAGGAGGCTAGACTTTCTGCTGCTTCGTCGAATAACATGCCGGAGACCGACAAATTGAGTGGGCGACCGCAAATCGCAAGTGAAATAACAGACACAAGTGTATCAAACTTAGCTGGGTCCGACGCACGCAATCCGATAGCGTCGCTTCGAGCCAATAATAACCAACGAAGTGTTGCGAATTTGATGTTTGCGAAAAACGAGCCGCATGCACAATATCAAACGAATACGAAGGATGAAGAACCGCTTGTCACTTACGCTAGTCGACAACAACTAACGAATGATTTGAATGATTTGCAAGACGATTTGTACATGGGATTAAGCGAAGATCTCAATGCCGATGTAGATAGGGAGACAGAACAGGAAACAGACGAAGCAGATGCTGATAGCTATGAAAATCAAATAGCTGAGATCAAATCCGCCATCTCAGCACAAACCCAAGGAAGATCAAACAAAAAGAAATGTAAAGCAAAGTCCAAGTCTAAGAGCAAAACGAGCAAGGCTAAAGCTGGGTTCTTTCAGAATCTAAAACAAAAGTTTTCGGCAATGTTTCGAAAATCCGATAAAGTAGCTGAGACCAAAAAAACAGTACAAAACAAAAAACAATTTGCCTTATCGCCCAACTTTGCTAGCTATTATGTGAAGTATTTGGCTCATAAAGATGCGAGTCACGATTTGAGCATAAACGATGCGACTGGTGAGTATACTAGTGTGAGATATTACGGTGATTTAGAGATGGGTGATGGCGGTAAAGGGCTCTATAGAAGAGATTATAGCGGTAAAGATTTGACTTTGAGAGATTATAAAAACGAAGACACAGCGGCGAGTGGAGCAAATGAGAAAAACGAAGAGAGTAATGGTCTGGAAGGTGAAAAAACACTCGAAACGGGAAGCAAAGACTTAGCGCTACGTGAATTTCCCTTCAAAGACTTCAATTTAGGCGATATCGATATGAAAAAAATGCAAACAAATGAGCTGAAAATCGATAGCAATGAGCATGTCAAGGTGGCGGATATGAAAAATTTCGACTCTAAAGACGAGGAGGTGAATGCGATTGTGCATAGCTTAGCCGAACAAGAAACAAAGGGGAAGGCGCTAACTCCTACCAAAGCTACCGACGATGCAGCAAATGAGATCGTCAATTTGGGCGCGAAGGATTTCAGTTTGAAAAAATACACGCCTACTTTCGAAGGCACACAAATAGCGCCTGTCGGAAAAAATGTCGAAAGAGCAGCCATTACTAAAGATTTAAACACCAAAGCTGATTATTTGGGTGATTTTGAAACACCGATCATCAATGCAAAAGATTACCAAAGTGCGAGTAATTCATATGGCGATTTAGTTAAGCGCATAAATTTGAAAGATTTTGATTTTACTTTGCCCGATTTAGGTCTAAAAGGTTTAGCCACTAAATCCAATCAATATATAGCGAGTACAAAAAAGTTTGGCAATTTAGGCATGCCGAGTTCAAAAATTAAAGCACTCGAAGATGATGCGGCCGCCACAACATCGCTACAAAATGCAAAAGATGCGAATGAGTCTTCGCTAGATGCTAGCACTAGCGGCGCCGAAGATAAAGAAAACGACGATGATAGTGACTCTGCTGAGGACGAAGACGATGATGCTGAGGAGAGGAGTCATGTGGCAGTCAAACAGAGGAGCTCAGTTGACTTCGACTTGCATAGCCTATCAACAACTGCCGATGATAATAATTTGGAATGGGATCGCCAATTCACTAAGGAAGTACTAGAAAAAGTTATGCGTGATGCAACTCAAAATAATGCAGCCGTTAAAGCGTAGGTAGTCGAATAGAGCGTTTTTTTTTTAATATTTTGGATTTTTTTTTAAATATTTTATTTATAGTATGTACTTGTACTTAAAACAGTTGAATATTTCAAAATAGTGTTTGCTATTCATGATTTATTTAAATAAACAGTTTTATGATATTTACAAATTTTCCATGCGTTTTTATTTGTTCTGAGTTTTGTTTTTGTTTGCTTAAGGTAAGCAAGTTATCGTTAGCAACGAGTTTTTAAAGAAGAAGTTTTTCTATCTGTATAATTTACCGTGATTCCGTGTTTCCTGAAAAATCTCAGACATTAGTTGCGAAAAAATTGTATGGCTCTGTAAATAAGACTGAAATTAGCGAAACCATCAGCGAAGAATTGTCGGATCAAGTTGAAAATTTGAGAGAATTAGTAGCTAATTAGTTGCAGAAAAAAAATATAATAAATTGAGGTGGCAACCCTAACGTTTAACTATGCATGTATACCCATATCATACCCAAGTAGAAATTTTTAAAACGTAATTTCTTCCAAATCGGTCAATAGGTTTTCAAGAAAGTTGTAGATATACAAAAGAATAAATGAAATGCAGTTAGGTGGCAACCCTACTTGAAAATATCTTAGTTGGTATGCGGCCGAAAACTAATAAAAACTAATGGCGGCGATATACCAACCGGTTATCATAACCTCTAACGAGATTATTGCCGAACTTCTCTTTCCAACTTCACAGAGCCAACAATGCCTAATAAAATAGAACAAAAGTCATAAGATATCTCTATAGATTTTCTTCAAGAAGATGTGCTTCTTATTATTGTAGAGACAGTCTTTTTAATTTTATTAAGAAGATTTTCTTTTTAATATTTTAAATGAAAAATAAAATGATATCGCCCTCACCGAGAATCGAACTTACAATTTTCGGAATGATAAACCCAGCTGTTAACCATCAGGCCATCGCTCACTTTTGATTGCCAGCTTCTAATTACCGATATGTGTAGAGCTGTTAATGTTTCAAAGGAAAATCTTATAAATATATTTAAGAAGATTTCTTTTTAACATTTCTAATTAGGAAAAAAAGAGAGAGAGAATCGAACTTACAATTTTTCGATTGCTAAACCCAGCTGCTAACCATCCGGCCATCGTATACTAATAATTGCCAGCGTCTAACTACACCTTTGTACTAAATGTATAGTTTTTTAATAAGAATTTCTTCTTAGAACCAAAAAGATTTCCGTACAGTTTTTTCTTCGTTTGCACCGTTGCGACTACCCCTTTGCCCAAAAGCTGATCATGAAGACAATCTTATTAATTTTATTAGGCATTTTTGGCTAAGTGTTGTGGTGTGTTGCTTATGAGTTTTCCTACAAGTTGGCGGGACCTACAGTTTTGCTCAATATTTAAAAGTTGAGATAGTCGCCCAAAGTGACAAGACCCAATTAGAAAGTCTTGGAATGAAGTAAACTACCTATTTACCAAATGTTATCCAAATCGCCCCCAGACCGAACAAACACAGTCTCTAACGATAGAGAAATGTTCGTCCTTAAGCTAGATAACTAAGGTAATTCTCTAACTGTTCTCTATTCGAAGGCAACAGTGGATAAGTACACTAGAACTCGATTCGAGTTAGGTTAGAGAGCTAGAAAAAACGGCGAGCATTTTGCACCATTCGCGGGATAAAAAAGTGGGTAATTTTGTTCAGCGAGGTTCGTTTTCTACAGATGTTGAAGGTGATAATTCGTGTCGAAAATTATCGATTCATCGAATTGTGTCGAATTATGCGTTGGTATTTCGATGGCTACTTTAATCTATGGTCATTTTTGGTATTGCACAGCACTAATTTTTGATTTTGTTCAGCGAGGTTCCTTTTCCATGGCTAGCGCTGCTTTGCAGGGTTATTATAATGATTTCGATTTCTTCTTTGAATCGCAGTGTAATCTTCACCCGTTGGAATTTCCCTATATGTATTAACAACTTCCTATCCTGAGTGCTCCTTCTTTCCATATACCTATGTATATCTTACAACTGCACACGTTGTAGATGCTTACTTAAGTTTTTAGTATTTACATTATGTTTGAAATTTCTTTTACAAATACTATGATGTGCTAAATCTCCACTTTTGTTGAAATATTCACAAATTGATAATATTGGTTCCTCTATTTGAAAATGTCAAAGTTGTATCAGCTGTTCGCAGGCAATATAGAATTACCAGATGTTTTGATACTATATAGAGCTGCTAGAAAAACTTGCAAAGAATGTGGCCGAGATTTAAAAGTGCTGTATACTTAAAAGTACTCACACCTGCCCACTACTACTGTATAGACATCTACTAAAGTAACCGATCGCTTATTGTTTCAAGAAAAAATTGCGTGTTGGTGTGTAAACCGTAAACAATTCATTACTAATTACGCATATAGAGCGCATGAGTAAGTTCATTAAAATATTCCTGTGGACTCATCTTCTTGCGCTTCAAAACATGCGGTATATCAAACCATCATAAAACATTTTCCGAACATTTTTATAGACTTTGTTCTTAATTGTTGTTGTGTTATTTGTCTGCTATTTATACATATGAACCCGCGCATACATGTTTTGTAATATTAATTAGTAATTTTCGGTATTAAACGTTTTAGCCTTTTCTAAACAAACAAAAACTGATTTAAGATGGCAGACAATGTTTTTGCTAAATTCGAAAATTTATGTTTTCTCGGAATTCTATTTATGTTATACGCAAAAATATATATCAAGTAAATTGTGTTGGTTCAAAGCAAGTCAATGATGAGTAGTCCACCTGTTTAAACGATTTCATCGTGCTTAAGTACGAACATACATACATAGTCAGATATATGATTTTCGAAGATAAATGGGCCTGTAGTCGGACATAAATATAACGAATTTATGGTAAGGGCTCCGGAAAACACCACGGAAACGAGTGCGTTGACTTTACAATAATTATTATTTTAATTTTAGGGTAATTTGGTGAATAAACGGATTCGTGGGTTCTTTCGGTGACGTATTATATCGAATATAGTTAAGCAGATATTATATATACATATGTATGTATTGATATAATTTTTCAGAATGGGTAAAAAATTGACTGTGAAAAATTCAGACTTTAATATTAACTTTTCGAGAACTATCATTTTACACCGCCTAACTTTTTTTGTTGTGAATATTTTTTATATCTAAAAATGCATGCAGTTCAGTTATCAAAATATTTATGAGTACATTTTGGACTTAAAACTATTTACATGGACTTGAACATTTTGTCACAAATAAATTGTTTTTTTTTTTTTTTGTTTCCGATGTCGATGAAATTTGGCATATAGATAGTATGATTCATTCTATGAATAAATGCATGGGTACTACCACTTGGGACGGTTTACAGGGCTGCCACCTATCTAAATTTTGTTTGAATATTGAGCAAGATATGAGAATATAGGTATCAAATGAAAGGTATTTTCGGCTGAGTTTCAAATATGACAAGTTCAAGAAGGGTTGTCACATAGGGTTGCCACCTAACCCCATTTTATTTATTTCTTGCTTATATCTCGGGAACTGCTTGACCGAATTGGATAACATTTGGTGTATAGATAGCATGAATCATTCTAAGATTATGTGCATGGGTTTTACCAACTTGGGTCGTTCACAGGGCTGCCACCTATCTTAGTTTTTTTTATATTGAGCAAGATATGTCAATATGAGTATCAAATGAATTGCATTTTTGGCAGTATTCCAAATATGTAAATTTTAAGCAGGCCTCCATCCCGGGTTGCTACCTAACCGCTATTTGCTTATTCTTTCGTATATCAACCACTATTTCGGTTTCCTATTGACCGATTTGGATGCAATTTTGGTACAGGGATAGTATGCTTCATTTCCACCTTGGCTTTGCCACTTGGGGTGTCTTACCGGGTTGTCACCTACTTGGTGTTTTTTAAATCTATTTCGGTAAGCTTTTACTGTCGGTAAGATTTGGTGATATATTCCAGGAATAACGGTCAAACTCGGTCACCCAGGTACTAAATAATTAAGTTGCCCGCGACTTTGTCTGCGAAAGTTTCAATAACGAAATTTCGACTCCACCGCCACCTATCGGTTAATTTTTTTTCAACAGGGTTATTGATTAGGTATATATCAAACATACGTGCCAAATATGGAAAAAATCGGGTGAATAAATATGGTTTTTGTATATATAGCGACTTCAGCGTCATCTAGTGGAAAAATATATCCTATGTTGAGTGGTCTTATCCAAAGAATAAACTCTCACAATTTTGTGAAAATCGGTACAGTAGTTTTTGAGTACCTAATAAATAATAATGACACCCATTCGGGAAAAAAATTATTCAAACAAATAAAAACTTATTTTCAACTGGACTTAGGACGTGCGTTTCTTTTTTTTTTGCGTTTGGTGGACTTGGAACATTTGCATAACAATATGTAAAACCGGATTTTTGGTCACTTTTTTGATGTTAAACGATGTATTTAAAATGATGTTATTTGAAATCTCGTTTTTCAAAAAAATGAACTTAGGAAATTTGCTCACGAAGCCAACGATTTGTTAGATAGGCCACAAAGCGTTCTGAATTTTGTTCCCGAGTAATCGGCCTTTATCGTCTGATTTTACGTTTTTACCTACATTAAAAAAAAAAATAAACATAATTTATTCGAATCTTCCACAAAAAATTCTCAAAACTAATCCTCATCCTATATCAGAATTCAATAACGTGCCGCAGCTCGGTCTTAACCTCAAAATAAGAAGAAAAAACAAAAAACGGACAGTGGTGGTTCTTTTGGGGAGTTAAGACAGAAACTCGACGAGTTATTAAATTCTGATATCGGGTTCAGATTAAGGATATGTAATTATCTTTTTTTAAATCTTTTTTTAAATGCGTTCGTGTTGAAAATCATTAAATAAAAACTCGACTTCCTATCTTCATTTATTTTTAAGAGAAATCAATTTTTATTAAACTTTGTTACATAGTATTTCAGAGCTTAAATAAACAGGAATTATTTTTAAAATTTTTAAGATATTTTTTTCTTCAATATTTTCGAGTTATCAACATATTCTTTTTTTATAGATAGAATTTTTCTAACAAGAGATTAGTACATACATACATTTAATTACACTGTGCAACAGAGTGACAATGGTATTTTTCTGAAAGTATAACTGATCTGTATATCGTCCCCTTTCTAAAAGGTACCATGGCTACTCTGTTGTTCAGCTGTACTGTGTTTTAATATTATGGAGAGGAAAGACATAGCGAGAGAATTAACTGTTTAAGAATGATTATTAGTGGGCTTTGGTGAGAGACCACCTTTGCGTGGCGATGGAGCAGTCATTTTGAGTGGTGATTTCTTAAGATTGATGAATCCCAGCTCATTATCAGGTGAAGGCGAAGAGGTTGCACCCGAATTGCGTCTCGATGAAGTTGGTCGTACATTGGTATCCAAATGACGAAAACTGCAAAGAAAATAATAAGAAAGAGTTGAGATATAAAAATCGATATCGGTACCAAAAATCGATTAATCGATGCATCGAACGATGACACAAAAAATTGCTTATTTGATATATCGATAATTCTGCATGTTTGCTTTCGTTATAAAAAAAAAAAAAACAAAATAACAAACTGCTTTTTTCATTGACCGAACAGAATTAAAGTGATGTAAAAAATCGATTACTTGATGTATCGATATTTCACAATATTTACAAATTGCGGGTTTCATTGACCGAAAAAAATTAAAATGTTAAATTCGATATAAAAAATCGTTATCGGTACTAAAAATCGATTACTCGATGTATCGGTTCTTCTTTAGGTTCGCCTTCCTTGCCAAATACTGTCACAATATTTAACAGACTGAGTTTTTCATTGACCGAAATGAAAATTCAAATGCTAAATTCGTTATATGTAAAAAATCGAAATCTGTACAAAAAATCGATTACTTGATGTATCGATAAGAAAATCGATTTTTTGCAGGTTTGCTTTCGTTAGCAAAAAAACTGCCACAACATAAAAAACACCTTTTTTATTGACCGAAAAGCAATTGAAAAGAAATCGATATCGGTACATAAAATCGATTAAGCGATGTATCGATATTTTTGAAGGTTACCGAAAACCAATAAAAACTATATTCGATACAACACAATAGATATCGGTACATAAAATCGGTTTCTCTATATCGATATTTCTAAAGATTCCTTTCGTTAATCCCAAAACTTTTATAATATTATGAACTGTTTTTTTTTTCATTGAGGGAAAATAAAATGAAATAGCCATTTTTGACATAAAAAAGCGATATCGGTAAAAAAATCGATTACTCGATTTGGTTAACCAAAAAAACCTGTCAGAAAATTCGAAATCGATAAAAAAATCGGTACGGCTACTCGATATATGGATATCTTTACAGGTTTGATTCGTTTAACCAAAAAAAAACCTGTCAAAAAATTCGATATCGATAAAAAAATCGATTAATCCTGGCTCATGGGTTTCTAACTCATATTTATGTACTAAAATTTACTCACCGCAATGAAACATTACTCTTTTGTCCACCTTCATCATTATTACTATTGAAAAGAAAAGCTAATGGCCATGAAATCCACGTATTACGATCGGTTGATGTTTGTGTGCGTATAATTGGATTCGACGCGTGTCCCACCACCACTGGCGATGTAGCATCCAATGACATATTCGGTGTGCCAGCTTTATTAATAGCTGGATTATAGATTTTCGGATCACTAACCATACGCACAAAGAATGAACGTTTCTTAGCCAAAGTATCCTCTCGTTTGCGATTAACTATTTCCGAAATTTCATCATGTTGCTCCTTTTCAAGTAGCTCTGTGGCAAAGTCGACTATGGTCTCCCAGGCATAATCGATATCATGATCGGTGGCATTTTGTGCTACAGCACAGAAACGTATAATATATTTATTGTTAACACTCGCCGGTACCATATGCAATTTGCCCGATTCATTAATGGTGCTGAGTAGTTTCTCGTTGAGTTTGTCGCTGCCCTTCAAACGGAAACAAACTAAGCCAAGCTGTGGGGGAGGCAGGGAAAATATATATATGGTTAAATAAAGCTATGTATACCAATTTATGAAGATGATATTAATGAGGAAATATGCTAATAAATCTAAGATAATTAAATGTGCGTTTTGATAGACTTTTGTAGTTCGATGAGCCATGATTCATTGCTTAACGGGTTTCCGAAACAAAAGAAGCTATCAACTCAAAAATGCGCAAGGCTAAAAATGTTTGTTTTAATTTGAATGGTTTGGCTATTTTTGGAATTAATGAATCATAATCAAAGTATTTTTGTCATATTAATTTTAACCGCACGGTAAAAAAATGAGCCTAACTTTTTAAACTTTTTTTTTGAAATATCTTAAACCTTCCAAAAGTTTAAAAAGAATTTCAATTTCTTTTGGTTCCGATTTAAGATTTAAATAAAAAAGCAGTCTAATTTTTTTTTTGTTTTGTTTGAATGTAATTTAATTTTGCCCACAAAAACTTTAATGCGGCATAGCTCAGCGGTATTACAGTCGGCTGTGACTCCTGAGCGCTCTCGTTCGAATCCTGCGAAGTGCCACATTTTTTTAATTTTATTTTATTCTTAAAACTTTTCGGTTTAAAATTAAAATTTTTTGGTTTGAAAATTAAAATTTTTTGGTTTAAAATTAAAACTTTTTGGTTTGAAAATTAACACTTTTCGATTTAAAATTAAAACTTTTTCGGTCTACAATTAACGGCCAAAATATTATTTTTTCTTTAAAAAATTGTTAAAATATTTCTAGTTTGAAATTGAAACCCGCTTCATTTAACCAATTTTATTGAAAACTGGTCTAGTTTTAAAATTGAAACCAAATTTGGTTTGGTCATATATGTATGTAGTCCAAAAAAGTAAAACAAAACAAAAAAACTAAAAAAAATTTAAATAAAAAAAAACAAAAAAATTTAAATAAAAAAAAAATAGCTGAAATAAAAAAAAAACAAACATTTTTTAAAAAATTAAAAAAAAAAAATTAATTAATTTTTACTATACTTTTTGGGTAGTTTTCACTATATTTTTTGTGTAATTTTTTTACAAAATTTTTTTTTGTAATTTTTGCTATAATTTTAATGTAAATTTTACTATATTTTTTGTATTATTTTTAATATATTTTTTACTGTATTTTTCGCGTATTTTTTTTTAGTTCTTGAACCGAATTGTACTTCCAGGAATAAATACATATGGGAAAATTACTGTGAAAAATATGACTCTTAGGATCCCGAAGTGGGGGTCTGAAACTGCAAAAGCCTCCCCGCGGATGGGGGGGGGGGAGGGGATCGAAACTGAAAACACACTCTAGTGGATCCGCCCCTGTCGGCAGTTTGTTCACACCTTTCGTCCCTTCCTGCCAACCTTGGGAAAAAATTGGAGTGCTCCTACGTCATGACATATGTTAAGAAATATTCCAAAAATGGTTGAAATCGGTGAACCCAAATTTTAATTTCAACTAAAAAAAAACATTGTTGTAAATTTCAGCTCTAAAATGCAATATATCTTCATGAGTTACCCTTATGAAAGCTATTGACTGTACCAAAACTAGTTGAAATCGTCCATTCCCTAGGGGTACCTCCCTTGGACCTATACAAAAATTTGGTTTTAACATATGTATGTATCTTCGTGAAACTCCTCTTAAAGCATTCCAATACGTAGTATTGCAGCATCAATTATTTGTTTTCTATGTCTACATATTCGTTCACAAAAAAAAAATGTTACGTATACGCCATGCCACTTTTATTCAAATTTGAAGTGAATTTTCGTCATTAAGGCAAATGTGGGCAACATTTTTTTACTGGAATCGATAGGAAATATACCAAACTTTTATTTTATTACTGTAAGTAGGTGAAGCACGCTGTAGCACACAATGTTTTTGTCTATCCAAAGTAACAAAGGTAGTATTTATGAAGTTTAATTTTTGCTTGCTTATATTTGTTTTAATATTTGTCGATTGCACTGATAAAATTCAGCATATATTTAAAAAAAAAAGCATATTTTTTTAGCATTCTGTTAGTCTAATAACTGTGGGCTTCCTTCCAAATTGACGTGATCATCCAGGTGCTATCTTAATTAGGGTTAAAATCCAACTATTAAACTATTTCCTAAAAAAATTTTAAATTTGCAATACAGCTGTTTACAAAAAATTTTTATTTGAATAAAATTTTTCTGAAATGAATTGCTCCCGCAGCTGAACCTCTGTACGTGGTTCAGCCCTAACCAAAAAAAAGAACCCTCAGTGTTTTGTTTTCGCTCCTTGAGATTAGGGCGAAACTGCGTTCGGTTCAGCGAAAGTCTCCGGTCCAGAGTAAAATCCCATTGACCATCTCAAATATAATTTCAAGTCCGGGAGCCAGTTACCATATTTTGCTCTTCAGTTTTAATTTGCTGTAGATAGGTGTCACTGGCCTTAGCGGCTAAGATACCACCCACACAGTTCATACTGCATACTCATTCATTGAATGTTTTACATATTTTTATCTTTAGCACATTGAAAACGAAATAACAAAAAATAAATAAATTTCACTTTTATAAAATTTTGTTGTAAGCCAATTCAGTCAAAACCGGCAATTTATAAGGAATCAATTGAAAACAAGTTGAAGTGTTGATTTCGCTTAATTATTATTTGGGGCCAAATAATAAGCATGATGTAGCATGTAGCTGACCAAATAATCAGTCAATAGGTTATACAATCAACCTGTCAATCAAACAGTCAGTCACTCAGTTAGTAAGTCAGTGTGTTTTTGCTATACCAATAATTCGTCAATCAATCAAAAACTATTTATTTGCGCAAATAAAAACCTCAAACACAGCATCAGGAGGATGTAGGGAACATGCAGGGGAGATACTACATGTTTAAGGCGTAGGTAGATTTTTAAATATCTATTTTAAAAATAGAAAATAATTAAAGTTATTTAGAAATACTTCAAACTGCAAAATGACAGCACACAAAAACGCGCGGAAATCCTTATAGGCCCTATACACGATGTGTCTGAGTCAAGAGTCAGTTTAAGTGTATTAGTGAAAATGTCTATGTAGTTGTTTTATATTTTGCAGAATGACGGCGAGTCAACACGTACACAGATGACTCGCGAGTCAGACGCACTGTGTATAGACCCCATTATACGTCAAGCAGGCTCTAAACTTTTTGAGCAAATTTACAGGGACTATAAGAGTAAATTTTTGTTGAATCTCTTGCTGTACATTCTGCAAAAAGTCGCAAAAAAACATAATTGTAGGCATAAATTAATGCAACATTTTATTTTACTTCCGAAAATGTTAAAACAAAAAGGCGTGAGTACCAAGTACTCGTGATGTTTGGCTTGCTTAAAGAATGCAAAGTGACTCCAATGATCTCAATATGATTCTATATTGAGCCTAATCATTAGGCCCTAAAATGATTCCAAATTGACGCCAATATGATCCTAAAATGACCCCAAAAGGATTCCAATACTACCTCAAATTGACCCCAATATGACCCCAAAAGACTATTCCAAAATTACCACAAAATGATCCCAAACATACCCAAAATTGACCCAAAAATGATTCTAATAAGACTCCAAAATGGCCCCAAAGTAGTCCCATTATGCTCCCAAATTGACCCTAATATGACTCCAAAATTATCCCTAATTGACGCCAAAATGACCCTAAAATGAACCCAATTTGAACCCAAAATGATTCCAAAATTACCTAAAATGTTCCCTAATATGACCTCAAAATTACCAAAAGATTATTTAAAAATGCCCAAAAATGATTCTAATATGCCCAAAATTGACCCCAAAATGATTCTAATAAGAGTCCAAAAGTTCCAATATGATCCCAAACTGACCCTAATATGACTCCAAATTGACGCTACTATGACTCCAAAATGATCCCAAAATCACCCTAATATGACTCCAAAACGATCCCAATATGACCCAAAAATTACCCCAAAATGATCAAAAAAAAGACATTAATAGTACATTTACACCGCACCAAATTTGGCTAAAAATTGCAAATTTGGCCCTTTTTTGCATACAAACTCATTTTCCAAATTTGGAATTCTATCACATTTGACCTCATTTGCCGAACAATACAATCCACAGTTCCTCAAAATAGCCACCCTGCGGGTGTTCCACATTAGAGATTGCCCAGCTAGAACCTTAATGGGTTATTGACCCGTGATAACTTTGCTGTAAATAACAATTTTACCAGGAAAAAACAGAAGCCTTCTTGACTCTTCTTGTATTATTACACTACAGGTGTTTAAATCATTACGGTAATGCATTTTCTTTCGGTGGCTTCTTGTCCTGGTAGACGATTCTTTCTTGCAGGGAAGGTGAAGCCAAAAGCAAATTTGCCAGTGTAAACGGTGTCGGACTGTCTCATTTGAATTCGCGAGATTTGGTGCGGTGTTAATGTACTATAACAGTCGTAAAATTGCAATAAAAAGTTTACAGTGTAGTCATTAAGTTCAAGCCCACTTTTGACACTGGGGTCCATCAGCTATCCCGGCGGAGCTCACGATTGAGTTCCCTCATGATCGATTACATTTTCCTCTCTCGGGAGCTCCGCCACTGTCATTAATCATATATGTATATATGTATTTATTTTCGCACAGGGCATGCATAATCCAACGTAATTATGTGTTCGTGGGCGCGCTTGGGAATTTCCCTTTCTTCCAATTTTAATTGAGTTTTCGATGTGCAGAATTCGTTCGCTTCTCTCTCTTCCTCTCACTTACCTTAACTTGATTACAAATCTCGAAACGTTTATCTTTAAGCACATGCTGTTCGAAACGTTTAGCCAATTCTATGTGACGCCGTATGTATTTTTGGAGACCGGAAATTCCATATGAACGTAAGACAAACCTTTGGACAAGTCAAAAATAAATTAAGTAAATGGAATGTATAGAAGTTAGAAATATAATCTAATTAAAGTATTTTAAGAAATTGAGATCAAAACTACGGCGAGTGTTTTCTCTCCGTTACAAGCATCAACAATTAAATGGCCGAACTAATGAACTAGTTCAATTAAAAGAACTAGTTCAATTAAAATATCTAGTAAATTAGTTATTTAGTTGAAACAATACCTGAACAATAACAATAACAACAACCACGACAACCTTCGAAGCCAAGCCAATGCTATCTAACTACATAACCTAAAAATCTCACGAGTTTTCCCGATTCCATAAAAGATTTGCATACATACCACAATTTTAATGAACGAAAACGTCGACTGAGTGGAACACCCCAATGACGATAATCAATAGCTGCATCATCATAGCAATGTTTAAGATATAACGGATCCACGACAAGTGCTGATGTCAAACGGATACGATCACGTACCCACAATGTTGAGCAATCGAAATTCGTTAACAACCATTTGTTGGGATTTGTATTGAATGAATCAGCATATTCGATACCCTGCTTGAACAAAGAACAACGGGTTATGTTTTTGGGTTAAAAATTATATGTTTTAGAACTTCCAAGAAAAAAAAAAAAATAAAAAACTGCAACGCCCACCTTTAACAACGGCTTCAATTCGGGACAAATAAAAGAGTTGCCAGCATAGGCCGCATCCACATGCAACCAAACATCTGGATAATTCTGCAATTCATGTCCAATCTCCGGCAAATTATCAAAGGCACAGGAGCCTGTAGTGCCCAGTGTTGTGGAAACAAAAAATGGCACTAAACCTTGACGCTCATCTTCTAGCATGGCCTCAGTCAAAGTGCTGCCACGCAAGCTGGCATTCTCATCGGGTTCCAAAATACGCAATTTCACAAAACTTATCATAGCCGCCTTTTCGACGCAACTGTGCGCCTCTTTCGAACAATAGGCAATCAATTTTGAGAGTAGTAGGCTCTCTTCGGTTAACGGATTTTTAGCCATTAGACGTTTGAGCGCTTGAGCGCGTGCCGCAAGCATGCAAACCAAAACACATTCCGAGGCGGAGGTCTGTTAATCAAACAAATTGCGTTAAAAAATATAAAAAGATAAATAAAAAATTTCCAAAAAAACTATTTTTTTTTGCAAAATTAATAAAAATTACTGTTATTTTGTTTAAAACCTACGCTTAAAATTATTTTGTTTTATGTTTTGTTTACCTGTATCACACCGCCACCTGTGCTGCCATCTTTCAATGCCATAAAGTGGTCTGGCAGTCCGATAGCTTTGCCTTAACAAAAAAAAAAAATTAAGATTTTTATTGCATTATTATAAGTACATTAGACCGTTCTAAAAAATTTTTTTTCTTCTTCTGTAAACCCAATGTTAGTTTACCCCTTCATCATAAGCTAATTTCCTCTAATTTATCACCATATTTTGATGTTTTCATTGATAAGCTAGATGCCCGCGGTAGTGCGTGGCTTCGACAGGTACCCAAATAAAAACTATATATGTAGAAGCAACGAAAAAATGTGTTCTATATTACAAGATAGACCTCCAGCAATACATCGGTGAAGAAACCGTTCAATTTCATCAAGTAGTTATTGAGTGATGTGCGAACAAAAAAAGGTACAGATAGACAGATATCAAATAAAATAATTTTTTCAAGTTCTTCGGTAGCTCTAGTTATAGCCGTATTTTTCCAATTTCACTATGTATATAAAAATATTTTGAGCCAACTTTTTTAGCCATCACTGTACAAAACGGGAATAAAATATGTTCCTGCGCTAAAACGCATCCTAAACTTTAAATTGGACCTCTAAAAATAAATCAATGAAAAATGCATACAATTCTATAAAACGGGGTTGGAGTGATGGTCGAACAAACTCGAACTAGGAACAATTGTTTTGGGTACTATTACTACATTAAATACCTGCGTAGGCGTTTTTTTTTATTTCTAGAATATGAGCTAAAAAAAGTGAACGAACTTTTATTGCCACCACTGTATAAATTGTGAATAATATATAACCTTGCGATAAAATGCATCCTAAACTTAAAGTTAGACATCTACAAATACATCGCTGAAAATTGTATACAATTTTATTTAATTAGTTCTTAATGATGCGCGAACAAACAAAAATCCAGACATACAAAAATGTTGAAGTTTGTTGTTTTGGCTTCTATCGCCCTAATAAATAACCGCGTAGGCATTTTTATTTTATATCAATAATGCAAAGGCATCGGTCTTTTAAAGATTCCTAATATGAATACACTAATTTGAACCAACTTTTATTGCCATCACTGCATAAAGCGCGAATAGAATGTCTTCATTCGGCAAAATGTATCCTAAACTTTAATTTGGATATCTAGAAATCTAAGGTGAAAGTTACATGCAATTCTATACAACGGGTTTTGAGTGAAGGGCGAACAAACAAATAGACAGACAAACAAGGAATTCTGAAACCCGTTCATTTGGACTCTATAACTCTAATATTAGCAATTTTTTAGGTCTAATGCGCACGGTCTAATATACACTCACACATCTTAAGAACTAAGCATAATCACATACCCAACCAATCCAATACAATCGTTTCCAATTCTGTACATGCCGGACTCGCTGCCCATGAGAAACCAATACAACCAATGCCATCACCCAACATATCACCCAATATTGACTCGTACGCATTGCCTGCCGGAAAATAGGCATGAAAGCGTGGATGCTGCCAATGTGTAACACCTGGCATTATTTTATCTTCAACATCTTGCATTATCTTGTTCCATTCCTCGGGTTCAAATGGCGCCTCAGCTGAATGATAGTATTTTGTGTGCGAAAAGAATTTACAGTTCATAATTAAAAAAACAAGAGTATACACTTGAAAAAATTGTGTGCAGACAACATTAAATAAGCCACTAAGGGCCTCATTATGTATGACGAACGATAGCTCAGACGAACGATTCGTCCGCTCACAAAGTCGCCTAGCCATGTCCTGATGTACGGCTCGGAATCATGGACAGTGTCAAGAGAAGATGAGATGGCCCCTGGAGTATTTGAGAGAAAAGTTTTCCGGAAGATTTATGGTCCTTCCCGTGATGCCAACGGCGAGTATCGAAGGAAATTTAACGATGAGCTGTACGAGCTCTACGCAGATCTGACCACATTCCAGCGAATTAAAGCTCCGCTTGCTGGGCCATGTTATGCGAATGGACAAAGAAGCTCCAGCACAGAAGGTTTTCCTATCGTCGCCTGAATTCGGCAGCAGAGGAAGGGGGAGGCCTCAACTGAGATAGAAACAAAAGGTGGAGGATGACTTGAGCTCCCTTGGGGTTTCCAATTGGCGTCAGTTATCCCAAAAATGGAATGACTGGCGTGCTTTGATATGCAACGGCCAAAATCGCTTAGGCGGTTAAGCGCCAATAAATGATGAAAGATGATGATAGACAAAAAAACGGCACGACGCGAAAATAATTGGTAATTAGAGATGTGACTTTGAGTGGAAGGAATAGGCTGGTTGATAATCGCTTTTTTTTAGAGGTAAATCGAGTTGTGAAACCCGATATTTTAAAGAAAATAATAGTTTTTGGTTTTCACTTCGATGTGTAAGTATTAGTAAGAATATCAATAATTAAAGCATCATCGGGAATAACATTCTAAATGACGTTTTTTCCATTTTTTTTTTTTTTGCATATAGATCCAGCAATAAATTTTCCGAAATTAGCAGTTCCAACAAACGGGAAACTTGATAGGGCCTGTGAATTTCATAAAAAAAAAAAAAATAATCATTCAGCGGAAAAACGTTCACCATAATAAGAAATTGTTTACCTTTCTGAACAATAGAGCACATCACGGTGTAAGGAGGAAAAAAAAGTTGAAAATATTCCCCCCCAGTTTGAACACTCACCTTATGAGGTTTCAAAAAAAATTTTAATTTTTTTGTCACCCTGTAAAAACAGCCAAATTAGTTTTTTTCTATAATTTCTATATTTTACGTTCGATTTACAAAAGTGATACATTTTTAGAAAGGTATTCGCCAAGGCAATATTTCATCCATATAAACTTTTAGCCCATCATGCCAAGTTCAGATTTTATTCTATCTTTACAAACATCAACACCCTGTATTTGAAAAAAAAAATTGTTTCCTGAAAACTAATAAAAAAAGAATATTTACCCTGCATATAAAGAGGAAATAACTGTAATGCATTTATGCTAAATCTTTCCTTGACTCTAATTTGCTGAGAATGGCATAGATTATTTTTTTCAATACAGGGAGTTGGTTTTAAATAAATTTGAATAAATGCTAAAGTTGGTGTCGCAGGTTAATGGCTTATATGGACGATATATGACACGGGTTAAAACCTTTACAACAATATATTGCTCGATAAAATCAAAGACCAAAAAGAAAAGTTATAAGCAAAAAACGAATTTCACTGTTTTTACAGGGTGCTGAACATTTTTTTTCCATTTTTGAAATAACCAACATGTAAACATTCGAACCAGGGGGAAACATTTTAAACTTTTTTTGGCGATACGCTCTACTGAACAATTTGGATTTTGTCACTTAGAACGTTATTCCCGATGATGCTTCAATTAATTGAAGCGAAAACCATTAAGTATAATTCAAAAATAGTCAAATGCGCGATTTTCAGTTTTTATTAATTTTGATTCGAATTATTCATACAGAAATTTTCAATGCCATCGAGAAAAGCTCGATGAGTGTAAAAATCGATTAAAGGATGATTTACACGGGTCGATTTTCTGGTCGATTTTTGTCGAACCACTTGTGTTCAACCCTTGAATAAAAGGTGAATATCGATCGAATTGCTGTTTACACGGATCGATCAAAAATCGATAATTTTTTGACTTGTTTATTTTCGATTACAGTTATTCACATAGACAAAAAAATCTAAAAAAACTCGATTAATCGATTTTTTTTTTACGTTCTAAAATGGTCACTCATTACTGTACTACATTCAGTTTACGCAAATAACACGAATTCAAAAATAAATTATTATTTTAAATATTATTTAAATAACAAATTATTTATATCTCAATCAAAATATAAATAAATACATCAATGACTACTAAATAAGTGTAAATAAATCAAAATAAATAAAACAATTCAAGAAATACAGCAAATTACTGACGTAGTTAAAACTGTTGTAAACAAAAACAGACAATTGCGAGCACGAGCAACCCTTACGCAAAACAATGAACGAAAATATTTTTTGGTTAGACTATTTTGGAAAATTTTCTAAAATGAAATATCTAGATTTCATAACTTAACAATTTGAAAAATTAAAACAAAAATAGACGCACAGAAATGATATTAAAATATAGTTATGGAACTTACATGGTATTAAATGTCTTAGATAGCCAGGCTCCACACTGGGCGTAACTCTGCGCTCTTTTAGAGTGTCCATATATTTGCAAATATATTCAACCATCTCAGTGCCATGTTTACGAAATGCTTGACTATCCATTCTGATTTAGTTTGGTGTTTTAAGTAGTTTAACTGGACTTTTAAAGATTGCCTAAATGAAGTTTCACTGCGCGTTTTTTTTTTGATTCGTCTACAATTTTGAGTGAATTATTTTTTTATATCTTTAACGGCCGTTTTCTCAAGTCAACAATGAACACAATTTTTTATATCTACAAAAAATATTTTTATCGGGGAATAAATTTTAAGGTTCACTTGAGGAAACGTTGTTTGAAAAAACTTGTTTATATATATATTTTGTGATTTGGATTTCACTGCACTACTGTACACGGTGTAAGGAGGAAAAAAAAGTTGAAAATGTCCCCCCCCCCCCCAGTTTAAACATTTACCTTATGTGGTTTTCAAAAAAAAAAAAAATTTTATTTTTTTGTCACCCTGTAAAAACAGCGAAATTGGTTTTTTTTCTATAATTTCTATATATTACGTTCGATTTTCAAAAGTGGTACATTTTTAGAAAGGTATTCACCAAGGCAATATTTCATCCATAGAAACTTTTAGCTCATCATGCCAAGTTCAGCTTTTATTCTATTTTTACTAAACTCAACCCTGTATTTGCAAAAAAAAAAATGTTTTCCGAAAACTAAGAAAAAAAAGAATATTTACCTGCCTATAATGAAGAAATAAATGTAATGCACGTATGCTAAATCTTTCCTTGACTCTAATTTGTTGCAACGTTCTCGGCTACTTAGTTTAGCGAATATATAACCTAGGCGTTCCTCGGCGGCAACTTCTGTACAAGAATCACTTACTACGCGAACAAATCGCTCAGGATTTTGAGAATGGCATAGAAAATCAAGGGCTATATTTATTTTATTCAAAATTTTTTTTTTTTAATACAGGGTGTTGGTCTTAAATAAATGCGAACAAAGCTAAAGTTGGTGTTGCAGGTTAATGGCTTATATGGACGATATATGACACGAGTTAAAACCTTTACAACAATATATTGCTCGTTAAAATCAAACACCAAATAGAAATGTTGTAAGCAAAAATCGAATTTCGCTGTTTTTACAGGGTGCTGAAAATTTTTTTTCCATTTTTGAAATCACCAACAACTAAACATTCGAACCAGGGGGGGGGACATTTTAAACTTTTTTTTGGCGATACGCTCTACTGTACATATATTTGGGGGAGTAATATAACAGGTCTACAAAGTTTCGGACATCAGCATTGAAAAGATGTTGCTAGGGTAAAATATAATTTTTTTTTTTTTTTTTTTTTTTTTTTTTTTTTGATTATGTTAGTCCGTTGTTTTATATAGTTTTTGAAGAACTTTTTTAATATTTTGTTTATAAAACTTTAAGATGTTTTCCAGTCCAAATATTTTTTTTCTTTTCATTTTTTTTTCTTTTCTTTAAATATTTTTTTGTATTTTTTATTTGAAACTAATTTCTAGAATTTTTTTTTCAAACTAGGTAATTTTTCAACAATTAATTTAGTAGTTTGAAATGTAAATTTTTTGTTATAAATCCCGATACTATTGGAAAATAATTTCTTAAACCATGTTTTTTGTGGGAAAAGTTTTTGAAGAAATATTTTTTTGGAAATAATAATACATTTTCCTTATTATGCCACATACTTTTGTTGAAAAATATGAAGTTCTCTTTCGGTGGGCGAATCTAAGCTCTCTACACCAAAATTTAGCTCTGTGGAAGTTATTGCTTTTTAAATGTTTAAGTGGGTTTTAAATAACAAAATTGTTTAACAAGTAATTTATTTCAAAAATTTTTTTTTTGTTAAATTGTTAGTTTTTTATGATAAACCCCGAAAATATTGCAAAATATTTTCCAAACTTTTTTTATGGAAAGAATATTTTTCCAGAAATATTTTTTGTGAAAACAATAATAATTTTTGGTTTATTACTTTATTATTATAAATTCTTTTTTTAAAGATATTTTATTTTTCTCACTCATAACCTTCTTATACTATTTTTCAATATATATATATATATATATTTTTTTTTTTTCTTTTTCGAATTAATGTCACACCAGGGATTTGCATTATTTTATTTTTAAGTGACTAGTGACGAAAAAATAAAAAATTAAATTTTATTCATTATTCAAAAAAATTTGGGTGATGAGTGATCGGTTATTGGTTATTCAAAAAAATCAAATTTCCGAACTGTTTTGGGAGAATTTCGAGACTGTTTTCGGAAAATTTCGGAACTGTTTTGGGATCAGTTCTGGACAATTTTCGGGATAATTTCAGAGCTGTTTTTTGGATTATTTTGGTGACATGTTGTTTTTGAATAAAAAATAACCGGTCACTCATCACTAATAATTTTTAAAATGATGAAATTTGTTTATGTTTTATTTGAATAATTTTTGATTCGACGTGACCCAACCCTGTTTTATACAAATAAATGTTTATACTACTTCAGTTTTTAAAACCTCTAAAATTTTTTTTTTTTTTTAATTTTTTGAAGAATAATTTTTTTTTTGTAAACCGCAAAACTACAGGAAAGTAACTTCTTTTTTTTGAATATATGTAAATATTTTTTGTGGAAACAATAATATCGTTTTGTTTCTTTTATAACTCGTAAGTAATTATCGTTTTTTTTATTATTATTTTTTTTTTTATTTATTTTTTTTATTTATTTATTTTTATTTTGTTTTTATCACTTAAACTTTTTTATACTATTTTAAATTTTTTTTATTTCAAATTAATTTCAAACAAATGTTTTGACTAGTAATTATTTTAAAAACTTTTAAAATCTAAATTTTTTTGGAAATTTTTTTAAAAATGTTTTCTTTTTTAACGGAAACCCATAGGAAAATAATTATTTTATTTTTTTTGTATATATGTGTAAAATATTTTGTTTAAATTAAAAAAAAAACTTTTTTATGTTTTTTTTTTTAAATCAGCTCTTTTGCTTTTATTTTATTTTTATGACATATAACTTTCGCACACTGTTTTTCAACAGTTTTTATTTCCAATTACTTTTAAGAAACTTTTTTTCATTTTCTCAAATTTTTTTTCTTTTTTAATTTAAAATATTTTTTTTTTTTGAAGTTCAAATTGTAAATTTTTCGTTATAAACTATTTAAAAAATTTGTTAAAGCCATAATCTTGTGGAAATAACTACAAATTTGTTTTGAAACATTTTTTGCAAATACAAAAAACGGAATATTTTTGTTTGATTAAAAAAAAATTATTTTTTTTTTAGCACTTATAACTTTCTCAAACCAAATTTAAATATTTTCTTTTCGAAATATGTATTTTCGAAAAAATTGTCAAACCTAATTTCAAGCAAAAAAGGTAAAAAAAATTTTGTATAAAATATTTGAAAACTTTTTCTTAATATGGTTTTTGTTTCTTTTGAAATAACAAGTATTGATTAAAAAAAAATTTACTTAATACATAATATTTTTTTTGGAAATTTTTTATTATTTAATTTTTTTGTATATAAAGTTATTTTATTTTTATCACTTGAAACTTTTTTATACTATTTTTAAACCTTTTTTTTTTCAGATTAATTTCAAACAAATTTTTTGACTAGTAATTATTTTAAAAACCTTTTAAAATGTAAATTTTTGTTTTTGGAATTATTTTTTTTTTTTTTAACGGAAACCCATAGGGAAATAATTCTTTTTTTTTAAATATTAATAATAATATATTTTGTTTAAATTAAAAAAAAAAAAAACTTTTTTTTAATTTTTTTTTTTAAATAAGCTCTTTTGCTTTTATTTTATTATTTATTTTTATTTAAATATAACTTTCAAACACTATTTTTCAGCAGTTTTTATTTTCAATAACTTTCAAGAGTTTTTTTTTTAAAAAAAAAAAATTATTTTATCAAACTTTTTTCTTTTTTATTATAATATTTTTTTTTTGAAGTTAAAATTGTAAATATTTTTTTCAAAAAAACCATAATCTTGTGAAAATAACATAAAAAAGTTTTTTAAGAATTTTTTTTTTAAATAATACAAAAGAACGCAATATTGTTTGCTTATAAAAAATACATTTTTTTGTTTATTTTTAGCACTTATAATTTTCTCAAGCGAAATTTAAATATTTTCTTTTCGAAATATTTTTGAAAAAATTGTCTGCCAAAAGATTTTGTTCAAGGAATTCTTTTTACGTTTAACATTTTTTTTTTATAAAATATTTGAAAATATTTTCTTAAAAATGTTTTTGTTTGTTTAATACTTTTTTTTATTAATCCAACTATTTTTACACTTAATATTTTTAAAGCTATCCAAATCTTTTTTTTTTTTTAACACTCACTTCTTTTTGTTCAGTAGTTACACTTCACTTGGGTATTACGATTTTTCTTTGAACCGCTCGAAACGCTGTCTTAGTCGTAACTGATCTTTCCTTTGCATTTCATCATTGATATAACCTCGGTATGCTTCCATCCTGCCACATGTAAATATGTAGTTGCCACATACATAAATATTATTTGTAAAGATGACAGCTTCCAATCCACCCACATAAACTTCACCCAATTCCAACAATTAGAAGAAAAATGTGTAAATAAAAGAAAATTGGTGAAAGTAAGCAAAGAAATATGTTGCACCGTAGGAAAAGTGTGCAAGAAAGGCGCACAGCGATGATATACACATATACATACATGCACACATTTGCACGTAACGGAATTATTTCTACTACCACAATCAGCATTCGTTGAAGTTTGTTGGTTGTTTGTGGTTTGTACGTCATTTTACTAGTGCTGCTATTACATTCTTCCGTATTCCTTGTTGTATTCTGTGATATACATACACACAAACACACATTTTTATTACATTCCCCTCACTAATACCAATAGATGAATATTAGTTGTGTTTTTTTGTTGTGTGTGGTTGTTGGTTTTTGTGTCTATAAACACTATCGCTATTAACGGGTCAAATATTTAAATATGAAAACGTGAGAATATGCATTGGAAGCGAGACTGAATAGTTAATACTTCATATTTTGCTGGTCAAACGTGTCCTGCATCGTGCGAGCAGTTAAAAGCAAGTTTAGGCGTGTGCGTAAAGTGCGTAGTGAGTTTAACTTCAATGTTTTGTGTGCCATATTTAAATGTTTGAAAGTTATTTAAATAGAATGGAGGAACTGCGAAAAGCTAAAATTTCTAACTTGTTAGTCTACACACAGAAAAATTTTAATATAAAATCAACACTTTTTCAGGTTATTATTTTTCAATACTATCGATCATGTTATTTTAACATGAAGCTCATGTTCAATAACTTCACTTCGTGTTAAATTAACCTGACTTCCTGTTAAATTAACATGAAGCTCGTGTTGAATAACTTCACTTCGTGTTAAATTAACCTGACTTCCTGTTAAATTAACATGTCTTCCTATTAAATTAACATGTCTTCCTGTTAAATTAGCGTTAATTTCTGTTAAAACAACACTATCTGCCTAATTATCTCATGCAAATTTAACAGGATATTTCTTGTTAGTTTAACATGGTTCATGTTGACAAAAATTATTCTGTATGTAAAATTTTGTACATAAAATCGAAACTACATGTAACAGAACTCAATATGATCATCTCGTTATCAACCTAGGTCATACACAAATTTCGTGTAATCCTTGTTTGTTTTATTAAAAAACTTACAGTCATACAAAGTGTTCCATTTAGTACAATATTAGTACATAAAAAAATTAGTAAGATTATTGTTTAACGATAGACTTTTATTATAATTATGTTGCGTATACGCCAAGGTGGCCTATACAAGGTAGTATAATGTAGTGTTCATGCTGAGTTTTATAAGTAGCATTTTTCTTTTACGGTCGTACATTTCGAAGATGCGTTCATGCTGCCGCATTTTGTAAATGCGCATTCAGCTAATTTTCGAATGCTTAAGGTGCGTACCTACCTCGGCAATGGAAGTATGCTTGCCTTTTCAGATAAACTCCACTTATTTTATAAAAGTGAGTTCGTGGGAAAAAGAAAGCGACTTTCTAAACAAACTTGGAAACTCTTCACCTCGAAAATTGCAACTTTTAACCTGAAAAACTATTGCATAAGTACGTTGACTTGCTTAGGGAGAAGATATCCTAATATAAACAGCGGTTCGCCCAAAAGTATGCAACATTTTTTTTTTTGACTTTTTCTTCATACAAGGAAATTTTTGTTCGAACTGTATCTTCGAAGATGCTAAAGCTTATGCAGAAATAAAATTGCATTTTGGGCTAAATGCTAACATGCAAAATGCAGGCTCAGCATGAACAGATGGAATTGGAAATTTGTATGGTTTGTTGTTGTGGGTTCAGAATAAACAGGGATATTCTAAAAAAAAAACAGTCCTTAGTTGACTGAAAGCGGGCATATCACAACAATATGCAGCAAAATTAACTTTTTTTCTGGGTATGGGATTTAACCCGATTTTTGAAGAGATTTTGACATATGTACATAAAAAAAGTACGTACCCAGTTTTTCGAAGTTAGCCGCCAAAATATAGTTATGGGCTTTCGAAGTTCGAAATAAGACCCTTTTAATCTTGTTTTTCGAATTGCTGTAATTAAAACATTAAAATAGGAAAAATATAGGTGTGGTCTGCTTGACTTCCTTGTTCGACTGATAGACTTTTTTTACGAGGGCATGAAGTTTTTCGCAATCAGTTGAAACATTTTTTAAACATAAGGCTTTTGATTTTTTCGAAGATCTAACTTTTGACGCACTTGACAACTTTTGAAACAAAAATTGGATACCATTCGAAGAAAGAAATCAAGTAGACCACGCCCACATTTTTCCTTTTTTAATTTTTAAACAAAACCATTAGAAAACTACTTTCGAACTTCGAAAGCCTGTAACTAAATTTTGGAGGCTAACTTCGAAAAGCAGGGTACGCAGTTTTTCTAAGTATGTCTCAATCTCTTCAAACAAGTTGGCTGGATCCCAGCCGGCTGTTGAACAGTGTAATTATTGGATGCATTTTTGATCTCATTTCGCAGCTATTTTCATTATTTAAAACTTTAAAAAATACTTTTTGTAAAAGAAATCTTTGCCTAACAGGTAACTGATGATCGATCCATAATCGTTTGCTGAGTGGAAGATCCCCCTATTTCAAAACATTTTTTCGAAAACACGAAAAAACGAGATATGGCGTTTTTGAAAAATATTTTGAAATTTGGTGGCTCTTTCACAGGTATGCCCAAGGCTTGAGAGTTCCCATACATATTGGGAGCATTTTGATGTCATTTTGAGGTCATATTAGAGTCAGTTTAGGATAACTTTGCGGCCATATTGGGTTAATTTTAATGTCAATTTTTGGATTTTATGGGATTATTTTGGGGTAATTTTGGGATCGTTTTGGGGTTATATAAGGGTCAGTTTGGCATCGTTTTGGGATAATTTTTGGATCAACTAGAGGACATTTTCACATTTTTTCCACCATTTACATAGAATTCATACATTTGTTACGTATACGCCATGTCGTCTCAAATCCAATAAGGCTAACTTTTCACGTAAAATGACTTCAGCGGGTTGCTGCAATTTGTACTGGCTTTCAGGAGTGTTTTTTTTTTTGCTTTTGCATCGATAACAGGATACTAAATGTGAGTCTTGAACATGTAGATTATAAAAAAACCTATCAAATTGCATCACAACATCTTCTTCAATTCAAAGCTGCAATTAAAGCCAAAATACTTGTTGCATAATAAACCCATTGCACATAATTGAAAAGAAGGCAAAGACAAATTACTCAACACACTTCACAATTCAATCAATAGTGCTTCCAATAATAAACTTTGGCACACGAATCGACATCATTTAACATCTTTTATTTGCAAGCGCCTATATGTATGCAAGGGTATTATTGCTCATAAACACACACATACAACCAATAGTACATGCGTGTGTGTATAATCTGCATTAGACCGGCGCAGTGGAAAAATGTCTACAAATAATCTCTCATATTTTTGTATGGGGCTTCCGAAAGGTACTTATCGATTTTAAGGCTGATTTACATGGCTCGATTTTCTGGTCGATTTTTGTTGTTCCATTGCTTTGAACCGTCAAATAAAAGGTGTAGATCGGTCGAATTGCTATTTACACGGTTAAAAGACGAAAAATCCACCAAAAAATCGACTTGTGTAAATGAACCTTTACATAGTAAGTAGATATGGAAAAACGCATTTTTTTTGGCACGGTCTAATATAAATATTTGTATGTGTGACACAGCCTATAAAAACCACACGTTTACACTGGCATTCAATTCAAAAATTGATGTGCCCGATATGCGTTACGAAATAAAGACATGCCAAATGCACACATACAAACATACACACAGAATAATTTTTTTCAGCATGAACCATGTTAAACTCACAATAAAGATCCTGTTAAATTTGCATAGATAATGAGGCAGATAGTGTTGTTTTAACAGAAAGACATGATGTTTTAAATGAAATTCATATCAATTTAGTAGGAAGTCATGATAATTTAACAGAGAGTCATGTTAATTTAACAGAGAGTCATGTTAATTTAACAGAGAGTCATGTTAATTTAACAGAGAGTCATGTTAATTTAACAGAGAGTCATGTTAATTTAACACAAATTCAAGTTTTTCAGCATGAGCTTTATGTTAATTTTACAGGAAGTCATGTTAATTTAACACGACGTCAAGTTTTTCAACATGAGCTTCTTGTTAAAATAACATGAGCAATTGTGTTGAAAAATAATAACCTGAAAAAGTGGTAAAAAAGCGTTGATTTTACATGAAAATTTTTCTGTGTGTACCAATAATGCTTAAATTTAGTTATACAGGGGCTGCAAACCCCTTGCTAAACAACGTGTATCGGTTCAGTGGTTCGAAACACTCAGAGAAAACTAGTGCCGATTTTTTAGTTTCTCTGCAATGATCACTTTTTACGATTCTGAAGACATAATCACCACAGCTGATCCAGCTAGACGGATCGCCAAAAAAAACTTCCTGAAACTTGCTTAAATACTCTAGAAAAAGGTCATGGTAGAGTTCAGCTCAAAACCCGATTTGCTGCCCTGATTAAAAGCGCGCATCAACACTATTGCACACGACTATAAAAGCTGATAGGAATGCTTAAGTAGAATGCGTAAAAATTCCTTTGCATCAATAATAACGCATACCCGACACTTCAACCAACCAAACACACAATCAACATACCCTCTCTCCTTTACCCGGTACTAATTTGCCCTTTGCCCACAACTATTGTAACGCTAAATGCTGATATTTCTATATGTGTGTGTGTCGTAGTCATATCATTTCGCACATTAACAATGCCAGCAGCTCAACAACAAACCTCAAAACAGTCAAAGCCATCGATGCCACGCACAATAATTCAATTTACAGCAAATTTATTAATAAAAACGTTGGGTAGCAAAGTTAAACGTTAGTAGTTAAAAAGAAATTTAATGAGTACACTTGATGCTTGATAGAAGATGGCAGATGAATGAATGCGTGCTACTGGTTGTCTGGCTGGTTGGCGTTGACAAAAGTGAGGTTATGGTTGGTATTTGAAATTGTTCTCATGCACATAACGCCCATCGTTGCTAGTTTCTTTCAATGGTATGCAGTCATCGTAGGTTGATAATTTAATTTTATATTTAGCTTATCCTTAAGAACATGCGAAATATGTATGTGTATTAGACTGGGACCAAAAAAAAAATATATTCTTTTTTTCGAAATTATATTAAATTTTTTTTAGGATGACGAAATAGAAATGTAAAAGTTTTGGACCAAAAAAAATTGTTTTAACTTTTTTGTGGGAAATTTGATTTCCAAAAAACCGGTATGCAGCAAAATTTTTTATGTCTACATTAGGGTGGTCCCTGCAATCAAATGTAGAATTTTTTCCAGTCTCACTCCCTGATCGGTTGCACCACGGTCAACTATATCGCACAAAAAATTGTATTCCGCTTGCAGATGGCTAAGGCGTGTGGCAGGGGGGATTGCTCTATGGAGACTCAAAAAATAAAAAAGGTTTTTCTTTTTATATAACACTCGAAATCGTTAGCCCTATGGTCGGAGATATCGCATGCAAAATTTGGTTCCGATTGGAAATAAGGCTTGTCGCAGGGGGTTAAAGTTCAGACATGCCTTAAGTGTTTCCAATCGGAACCAAATTTCGTATGTGATATCTCTGACTGATTTTGAGTATTAGATAAAAATAATACTTTTTATTTTTTGAGTCTCCATAGAGCAATCTGAACTTTGACCCCCCTGCGACACGCCTCAGGCATCTCCAATGGGGATAAATATTTATGAGTGATATCTTCGGCTATATTACTATCGATTTAGGGGTTGAGTCATTAAAAATCTGATGATGAAATTTTCTCCATACAAATAAGGACCACCCCAGTGTACATATATGTTGAAGGAATTTTTTCGAAAGGATTTCAAATATTTTGTCTTGTAGCTTTTACGGTGTTTTTTGCCATTTCGAAAAAATATCAATATAATTTCCAAAAAAAATTGAATTTTATTTGGCCCAGTCTAATGTATAAGGTAAGTTAGGAATTTTTGTGAAAAATGCAAGCATTTCAACCAGTTATCATTGGTTTCCGTTATACAGTAAACATAACTCAAATATTTGTCTTTCCATCAAACATTCATCTTTCACCTGTGAGTGAGAGTGAAAATTTTAAGATATGGACAAATTTTTTTGATAACAAGATACCCGCGCTAGAGAAAGGCTTCACCACATATACAAATCACAACAAAAATGGATCCTATATTTCAAGCAAGACTCACGGCAATACATCGGCTGTACAATATCAAGTAGTAATTTGATAATAAAACATATTTTGGACCAACTTTTAAATCCACCACTGTATACAGCGGGAATAAAATGTTTTTGTGCTGTAAAATAGATTCTAAAGTTTGAGTTAAATGTGTGGCTATAGATCGGTAAAAATTTAATTTAATTATATTTAGCGGTTTTTGAGTGATGCACGAACAAACAAAAATACAGAGAGACAAAAGTACTAAAAATTATTGTTTTGCTACTCCAACAAAGACCACCGTATGCATTTCTCCTTAATACCTAAAGTGTGAAGGTAGCTGAAAAGTAATACGCAAAGAATTAGCAGAAATGTGAAGACACCCATGAAATACGAGTCTACGCCAAGGAGTACCGAGGGTTTTTGCCGATCAAGGGCTAGGGTAGTACGGTGTAACCCTATTTAATCCGTAGCGGTCTAGCGAGAGCAAAATACTGTTCCAAAAACAAACAAAAAAATAGGATGATGTAGAATGAAGAGCGAGAAGGAGAGAAAGGGAATGTGAGACAGAAAAGTGAGGAAAAAGAGGGAGATGGATATGAAACGGGTGATGGAGTGGGAGATGAGTAGTTCACATTTGTTTTAAAGCCCAATCATCCGCCACACGTTTTTTTTTTTTTCAACTAACCGGGATGCCTTCCCCTTCCTCTGCTGTAGAATTCGTGTGTCGACAGGAAAACCTGCTGGGTCAGGGCTGACCTAGCTAAACTATGGTCTTATTTGCGTAAAGCTCTTTTTCTTAGAATACGTCAAAGGCCATCCCATCTTTTCATAACACTGTCCATGATATCGAGATATACATCAGAACAGAACTAATGAGAGACTTCATCATCATCATCATCAGGGAGACTTGTAGAGCACGATTTTTGTTCGTCGAGAGAGGACTTTCCGTCTCAATTGCCGACCAAGTCCTAAGTAGTCCTTCCATATCGACAACAAATGCCCTCACAGTTTCAAATGCGGAAACTTCGATTACTTCGCTCTTTCCGTCTGCATGTATACGCAAAAAGGTCAACCTTTTTCAGAATCATAAATCTATTTTTCCGCATCTTTAAGCCAACAAGCTTTAATTTTTATCCATCAACCTGTTAACCCAATTTGTTGTTGGAAATTGTTTTGCGAATTCCTCAAGCACAAACGCAAATGAAAAACACGTCGAACGCATAACTCACAGAAGAAGGGTACTCAGTTGCATCCAAACACTTCAAATGGGACAACATCATTTAATTGAATTATGTGTTTTTATCACTTCTGGTAGTAATCTTCTAATATAAAATTGTAGGAATTTATGCGGAAATCGTAAGCGTTGTTGGGCAGTTAAACAGAGGGGTAAACCAATATAACGTGAGATAGAGTTAGTTTAAGGAGGCGGATCTTGCTTTTTAATGTGTTAATTTACCAGGAGGTCATGTTAATTTAATAAGAATGCATGTAATTTTAACAGGAAGTCATATGAATAGACCACGACGTGTTAATTTAATATGGAAGTATGTTAATTTAACAGGAGGACATGTTAACTTAACAGGAAGTCCTGATAATTCAACATGAAGATGTGTCAATTTAATAGAGAGAGTAATGGCGGTGACATACCAACAGGTTATTATAACCTTTAACGTTAATTTAACAGGAAGTCATTTCAATTTAACCAAAATATATCTAAATTTATCAGCAAGATGTGCTCTTTTAACGGGAAGTCATGTTTGTTCAAAAAGAATTTATGATAATTTAACAAAAAGCCATGTTAGCTTAACAAGAAGTCATGTTAATTTAACAAGAAGATATGTTAATTTAAAAGAAAGAGTTTTTACTTTAACAAGAAGTCGTTTTAGTTTTAACTAAAATATATCTAAATTTATCAGGAAGTTGTGCGCATTTCAAAGGAAGTTATGTAGTTTTGACAAGAAGTCATGTTATTTTAACAAAAATTTATGTTGGAATAATAACGAGCGATAGCTTTGAACAAGGTTTAAAAACGGTTAAAAAGTTTTTAATTACATGAAAATTATTTAGGGTGGTCTTCTAGATTCCATCGGAGAATAGGGAGACCCCAGGTGAAATGGGACACAAATACAGCTTGAAATTTATCTCTTACCGATGTTTTACTATCCATCTTTAATAAATTATAGGATGCATTTTTCCCCCGCGGCTTCACCGTTTTGATTTACGTGCGTGGCGAAGCCTTGTACAACCGCGCACATCTGGCATCTAATAAGCATTATAGACGAAAACCTAACAAAACATCTTATACTTTTACTTTTCATTACAGTTGACTAAAAATTTACTTCAACTCATAAACTAAGCAAAATGATGCACTATCGAAAAGGTGAAAATATCGAACAAGAGCTAACTAAAGATGAGCTACCATTTGAAGATTGTTTATCAAAATTACCACAAAAGGACTTTCTCTGGATGCATGTAAGTACCTTTTACGTGCAGATTTTTTTTTTTTTGTAGTTGAAAGTTTTACAAATATTTATTTGCCTCATTGCAAATTGTGCATTTGTTTGTGCGATGAGTGTACATTAGGGTGATTCAAAAAAATGTCGACAAACATTTTATATGGGAAAAAATTTGATTTTTTTAAGTGAATTCGGATCAGACCCGAATCCTTTTTCGGTTTTTTGATCATAACTTTTTACTGACACAAAAAATTAAAAAGTTTTGGAAGCTTCAAAGCCTGCACTAAAAGAATATGTAAATTTTTTTTATGGGAAAGTTTCAAAACCTATTAGGAAATTCACTTTGAAAAAAAAAATCCAATTTTTTCCCATACAAAATGTATGGAAAAGGGCGAAGAAATAGTGACCTCCAAGGGTTCTTATCTCATCAATTCGTCACTTTTTAGCAAGGACTGAAACCGAAACCGTAACCGTAACCGATTAAAACCGATTCATTTTTCAAAACCGAAACCGTAACCGTTATTTTTATCTGAAAACCCGTTTCAATGGCCGGAACCGGTTCCAAACGGTTTAATGTCTTACTTCTTCCCTGAAACCTCAAACTAGTCAGAAAAATACTAGTATACAACTAGAATTTTCTGGCTGAAATCATACCAGATAAAAAATACAAAACTCATTCGTTTCGTTTGTTTCTATTTTCTCTTATAATTCACAGATGCTTTTTCGTGAAATGGTAAATACAAATAGTCGCTTCTTTCTTAAGAATAAACATAAAAATGAAGGCAAATGATAAAATAAAAGGTAAGTCATGAAAATTCTGTTTGAAATCATACTAGTCCAGGTTCAAATCTTTTTGGACTAGTATGGGACTAGTATATTTCAAACTAGTCCTTTTTGGACTAGTACGGGGACTAGTTCATTTTATGGAAATCATACTAGTCCAGGTTGAACTAGTATGGAACTGGTATTTTACAACTAGCGTAATTTTAGTATATCATGACTAGTAGATGACTAGTATGTTCTGGTCGAAATCTGACAATTGACATTTCGTAGGACATCAACAAGTTAAAAATACCAGTTGCTTATATGGAAAAACGACAAAACACTGACTATTTGGCCCTGATGCACCAACTAGTTGTAAAGTAGTTTTCAACTAGTTGCTTTCGCTGCAGGGGTTTAGTAGGGTACATAGGTATTTTTTTTATAAAAAGATACCCTGAAAAATTTCTATGGAAGATTGTCGATCAAGGTTAAAAAATACACGTTTTGACTTCAGTATCAAAATTCTGAAAGAGAAAATTTGACTATGGTTGAATGAAGCCATCGAAAAAAATGCACGAGATCCGAAAAACAAGCTATGAAAATTCAGACCTATTTCGAAACTGGATACTTGAGTTTTTTGTAGTAAATTTTGTGTGTTCGTGTTTTTATTTCCAAATCGAAACCGGAACGAAACCGTAACCGAAACCGATATAAATATTGAGGAACGAAATCGGAACCGAAACCGAAACACGTTACAAAACCGGAACATTTTCTTAATCGGTTTCATTCCTTGCTGTTTAGTTGTTTTTTTTTTTTTACAGTGCGTTGTCAGTGATTATTAATAAAAATTTCGATGCCGTTATTTTGACATTTTTGGGTCGTCGGACCCACTTCTCTCAATATCTTTTAATGGGTGAAGTTTACGAAAATATTATTTTTTTTGTAGATCGTGCAATTTCCTACAAGAACTTGGAGACATATTTTTCATGAGCTTTTGATAAAGGCATATTAATATTCTTCTCTAGCACCTAGGAAAAAACCGTTAAGTCCAAGACGGAGATCCCTTTTTTTCAATAAAAATTATTTTTCGTAGTGCAAGTTGAAAAGAAAAAACACATTCGATATCGATTTTTTTACTACTTGAACTCCCCAAAACTTTAAAACTTCGACTTTTCTTTTATCCATACATTTTTGGATCACCTTAATGTACTACACAAATGTTTGTTCACATTTATTAATTTTCACTTTATCCAGGTGAAGGGTGGCACCAAAGTACACAATGTCATCAACTATGCAAAGAATGCGTTGGACAAGGGCGAATATCGTACCGTTGTTTGGAGTGGTTTGGGTGGTGGTGTGGTGAAGACGGTTTCGTGTGCCGAAATATTGAAACGCAGCTATCCGTTGCATCAGTTGACGCGTATGGATCAAATAACGTGAGTACATTATTTTTATAGAAACGACTTGTGATACTGCTAGTTCACCAGGAACGCTCCCACCGTGAAGGCCAGGCGAGTAGCTAAAGTCATTGGCATTTGATTTTACCTGTTCGATCAGTAACTCTGGATTAGCCTCAAATTCAGGCTGTTCGATTAAGGGCAGTCAACGACTTTGAAAGCTCTGAACTCAAAAATTCAGTCCGGGGGGTTCACCACACTAGCGATTAAATCAAATGCTTTCAGAACAGAAATCCTCTAGGCTGAACAACATCCTGGGATAGGCAAGCGCTGCAGACTCTAGTTAGATTTCACTTCCTTACTCAGGCTTCTTGAGTTTCGGCCAACGGGCTCGGTCTTATTCTGATGAGCTTCAAAAGCTTACCCTTCAAATCTTCACTGCTACATCCATACTAAACTAGATCTTATACATGATATTTAACTTTTATTCTATTTATAAAAATATTTCAGCATCGAAGAGCATTGGGAACCACAGCTGGACGGCTTGGAACCCCTGGTAGCCAAAAGGAAACTGCCCAGTTTACACATACTAATGACGCTAGATCCCATCGACGAAAGCATTGCTGAGTAAGTACTTCATGAGGAATTATTTGATAAAAGACTGTACCTAGAGCCAGTATCGTGTTCACCCATAGAATAAGTTAGCTTTGATAAACCTAAGAAGTTCCCCTGGGCGCTTAATGTCAATAATTGCATAGAAGCTTCGCATCAAGTAGCTGTGTCAACTTAGTGCTAACTTTTCGCATCCGAGATCACTCGTCTTCGAGAGCAGATTGCAAGTAATCAGTCTTCATAACACCAGAGTAATACTTACCAGCGATGGGGTGACACACAAATGGGTACTGGAGAGGGACGTCGGACCTCGGATTCCAAAGCGCCCTTCCAGTTGTTGAAACGCCTTTTCGAAATCTTTGACACTATCAATTTTTTAAGTTTTTTTACACGATCTCCCGAAGAATGCATGTATGAAGTTCCGGTCTCCTAAGAGTACTTTACCTTTGTAAAGAAAATTATTCCACTTCTGAAGTTCATTAATTCCATTCCAAATCTTTTTTTTTTTTACACCAACAGCGTACAAAGGCCCAACACAACCACTGAGTACTGGCGGGGACTGCGTGAAGATAGTGAACAACAAAAGCCACAACAACAACGGCGGCCTGGAACACATCCCGAAGGCCAATCCCAACGACAACGTTATCAAAAGCCCAAACAATTACGTCAGGGTCCCAGGCAGGAGGAGGGCGCGGATACGTCTACAGGTGAAACACGTGAGCGACCACAAAAATTCAAAAACCACCAAAATCGAAATCGAGGCCCAAAACGGCAAGAACAAAATGAAAATGTTTCAGGCCAACCACAAAACGAAGGACAATTACAAGCATCGTCTGAACAATCTCAGCAACAACCAGAGAGTAGTGGTCGACAGGAACGTCAGCAGCAGTCGCAGAGTCAACGACGTCCCAAGCCTAAGCAAAAGCAACAACAGCCACGGCCTTCACAGGCTGCTAATGTGGAGGAAGCGTCGTGTTCAACGACAAAAAGCGAAGCAAATGCCATGGAACCAATGGAATCCTAATTTCTGTTCTTTATAATAATTTTTACGATGTAAAAAAAAAGTTTTCAGGTAATAAATGTCCTTTTCGTAGTTCTTAAAAAATATACATATTTCAAAATCAAATGGTCGGCTGAATGATTCAAAATCGGTATATTGCAAAGAGTACAATAAACCTTCAACAGAGGTAGGATATTTTTTAGCCAAATTTTCAAAAAGGTCGCTCCTCAGCCAAGTTTTTAGTTAAAGCGTTGTGCAACCAGTTGCTGAAGAGCCTTGTCTGATATTACTCAAAAACTATTTCGAGCCATTTCGTGGCTGTTTTCAAGTTTACTACGGCAGTATTTCAAATCGTTCTGGTAAAAAATAACCGATAGCGAGAAGGTGATCGGTACTGCAACTAGAACCTTTCCCCAAATAAAGCAATGGTTTAAAAAAAGGCACTAGTTCCAAAGTCACCGTTAAAAAAAGCGGTTCCAAAAAAAGTCAACAAGTTCAAAAATTTATGATTCACAGAAAATCACTGTCTCTACATCAGTTTAAAAAAGAATCACCTGTTCCAAAAAATCTGATTCTAACAAAGTCCGAGTTGCAAAAAATCACCAGTTACAGAAAAATCGTTTGTTTTAAAAATATACCAATTTAAAAAAATCACGGTCCACAAAGTCACCGTCTATAAAAAATCACTGGCTCCAACAAATTTATTGGTTCCAAATAAACACTGGTTCCAACAAAGCTAACGGTAAGAAACCACTGGTTCCAACAAAGTCAACGGTTACAAAAATCACTGTTTCCAATGAAACCGGTGATTAAAAAAAATCACTGGCTCCATAAAAGTCACTGGTTGCAAAAAAATTACTGGTTCCAACCAAGTAACCGATTCCAAAAAAAAACCCACCAATTTAAAAAATCAGTCGCGGCTAAAAGAAATAAAAATATCACTGGTTCCCACAAAGACAACGGATAAAAAAATCAACGTTTCGGAAAAAGTCAACGGTAAAAAATCACTGTTTCCAGCGAAATCACGGCTCCATTAAAGTCACCGGCTGCAAAAGAATTACTGGTTTCAACAAAGTACCCGATACCAAAACAAGTAAGGAAAGCTGTCTTGGGCTGTGCCGAAGGCTAAATACCTTTCATGAATAAGCGTCACGATTTTCACTGTTTGATCCCGGTGTAGCCTGTGTGAATTTAACTTTAGCTCATACCGAAATTATCGGAACTATCGATTATATGGGGGCGATGTGTTATATTGGTCCAATCTCATTGATTTTTAACATCGACATTCCACATTCTAAAATAGCAACAGTTACGAAATTTCACATTCCTACCTGCATAATTACAGGAGTTATCTACCAAAATCCGTTTATCGGAACAATCGATTGTATGGGGGCTATGTGAAATATTTATCTCATCTCAATGATTTTCAACGTCGATATTTTACATATAAAAATAGCGATGCTTCCAAAATTTCACGTTCCTACGTGTTTAATTACAGGAGCTATAGCCCAAAATCCGTTTATCGGAATAATCGGTTGTATGGGAGCTATATGTAATATCGGTCCGATGTTGCTGGTTCCGACAAATGACTCCTATATTAGAAAATGGTGGCCGCATACCAAATTTCAGCCAAATATCTCAAAAACTGAGGGACTAGTTTGCGTTCAAACAGACAGACGGACATGGCTAAATCAACTCATCTCGTCATCCTGATGTTGTTGTTGTTGTTGTAGCGAGGTGTAGCCCTGCCTAAATGTCAGACAGGGTCACCTCGAGTGTATTGCTCTTGGCCGGGTCGATATAAGAAAACGGCCCGGGGCGTTTCGGCACGATGGGTACATCACAAGTACTGGTACCGTTCTCGTAGAACCGGCAATACAAGAAACTAACCGTGTAGGCTATGTAGATCATTTAGCGTTACCCAGGGTGCACAAACTGGGAGGCGACCTACTTTTACACCCCAATCATTCACACCCCAATCCTGATCATTTCGGTATACTTGTTGATGGGTCTATCTCTTCTTCTTCTCATATTTACAAACATCGGACCAAAGTTATAATACCATTTCATGTTCATGAAAGGTATAAAAATAATCCACCAATTTCAAAAAATCACAATCACGGGTTAAAAAAATTAAATAATCACTGGTTCCAACAGTCACCGGTTCAAAATGTACAAAAATAATCGAGTTAATTTGGTTTTGTGTTTTTCCGACAGGGTGGATACTATATGTACATATATTGGAACGATTTTTCGTCATCCCTTGTAAATTTTGGTTCTCGAAATCAAACACTGAAGATGGCGGATCGCCGAAAAATCGTCCCAATATACAAAAATAATCACTGGTTCCAACAATGTCACCGCTTCCAAAAAAAAATCACTGTTTGAAAAAAGTCATCGATTAAAAGACGCTGTTGAAGAAATCCACCAACTTAAAAAAATCACGGTCCAAAAAATCACCTGCTATAAAAAATTACTGAGTCCAATAAAGCTGTCAGTTCACAAAAAAAGGCATTGGGCAAAACATTGATCCTAAATAAAAACACAGCATATAAAAAAATCACGTTTCCGAAGTAAGTAGCTTTATGATCTCCAACTTCCGTCAATTGAGACAATCTTCAACCACTTCATGTAAACGCAATTTTTCTTCATAATTTTATTTTCTGTTTATTTCATTGTTTATATTCATTACAGTTTTTAGTTTTGTTTTTATTGTTTATTAATTTTGTTTTATATATTTTGGGTCATGGTTGTCATTTTGCTTATTTACTATTTTTTTTATATTTTTTTGTTCATTATTAAATCTTCAAAACTTGGATACTATAAATACGTTATTTTCGCTTTGTTTTCTTACGAATTTGTTGCTTATTAAATCGGTTTGTTTTTAATTAGGTTATTGTTGCTGGTGTATGCTCTTCTGATGTTTTATTGGATTATTACAATTTTTGCTTAGTTTATTTTTTTCATATTTTTATGAGTTCTTTTTTTTTTTTTGTTTAAAGTAATATAGTTACTCAACTAATTTTAAAAATATATATAGAACAACTACAAATTAAAACAAAAATATATGTATGAGTCTGTCAATCTCAAATAAGCGAATTGTTGTAAACGATCTCGTTCGACTTGCTTGCCTTTTGGTCAACTCTTTTTATTTTACAAGACAGTCTTGTGATGCATTCCAACTCGATAAGAGTTAAAACGTTCCCGAACCGAATTCTAAGACAGTACGTATTTGGAATATTTTCCAAGTTTTTGAAGTAAATTCGGAATTAGTGAGTTTCCGGTTGGGTGAGAGGACAGCCTTTATAAAATGGGGCGTCCTTTAAACAAATGTTTTAACAAAATTTTTAAAATATTTTTTCTAAATTTATTTTCCGAAAAAATAATTTAAAAATATAACTAAAAAACCTGGATAATATTGCTGCAATGTTGAAGTTTACATAATTTTTGTCAAATAAATAAATACGTTCTTTAGTCACAGTATACAAAAAAAAGAGTCAACCAAAATTCACTTAATTTCGAAAGAGTTCGATTTCAAATGTTGGATCAAACTGAGAGGGATGGCCCACATGTTCCATGTATAAATAAATCAGAATATATTAAGATGGGAATAATGATGGGCTTGTTTAGCTACATGATGTACGTATTGTTTGACTACGACTTGTCTGGTAATGCAGCAGTGTGCACTGGGTTGAGGCTCGCTTACATTGAGAAACGATATTTTGAGAAGTTTTTAAGAAAAAATTTTATTAAGCTGGTTTAAACAAAAAAAAATAAAAAAATGTTAGTATTTTGTATTTTTGCTTTTAAATATTCGACATTTGATTTAATTTCGTTAGTTGAAAATTAACTGAGGAGAACTGGCACTATTCTTTAACTGGATCGAAAGCTGTACTCAAATCAAATTTTTTTTTAATTTTATATGGCTCATTCTATGTCAAATCGAAAAATGGTTTAAAACGAAACTTTTAGTTTTGAATTTTTGTTGGGGTTTTTTTATCATAAAACAATTTGGCAAAAAACAATTTTTTGTTTTTAAATTTTTCTTCGGTATTTTGGAAACTACTATGCAAGGCGAATTCATACAGGTGAGTTCGAGCGAATTCAGATCTACACACACGCACACACTCCTTATAACTGAAAATGTCAGACAAAGCAACAACATAAGCAATTTGACAGCTGCAATTGGATTTTCAAGGAAGAAGAAGAAACCATATGATGGGAGGATTACAGCTGTAATGAATTCGCCTTGCTACTATGTATATTTCGAAAAAAATCTGGCATTTTCAAATAGGGTCGTTAGAAGTATAAAAAATATTTTGATATTTCTTTTTAGTTTTCAAAATTAAATATTTTGAATATCGTCGGTTCCAAAGTATGCAGAAGTATTTCAAAATTTAAATTGTTTTTGAAACGGCATTCAAAATTTAATTTTTACAATGGAGTTCTATGAAAAAATAAAAGTTTGAAATGCTATTTTCCCAAAAATTTTAAAAAGTAAATACATCTGTATACTTTGGAACCGGCGATATGTAAAATTGAAATTTAGCCTCAAATGTTTTTTTATATTTCTAAATCTTCAAATAATCAAAAATTTATATTTTTGAAAAATTCAAAAAATTAAAATTTACGGATACCTTTAGATACGTAAAAAAAACATTTTTTTTAAATTTTGAAACTTTTTTTAAAAAATTTTGAATTTTTTTAACTAGTGTTAAAGTTTTTTTGAATACATTAGTTTTTAATGTATCGAAAAATTATATTTTAGAAGCAAGAAAAAAGTTAAATTTAAAATTTCCATAGTGTTAAAAATTTTTTTGTCCCTGATGGAGCTTTGATTTTTGATAAAAAGAAACTTCCCACCAAAATTCATTCAAATAAGGGCCTGATTCCAACAATTTTACGATTTGCCATGGAACGACCCATATTCAACTTATATTACATGCTTAAAAAGTTTCGAATCGGCCTCATGCAGCTAAAAAAAAATCTAAACTTAAGAAATGTAATTTTCAATGGTGCTACAACAGTACAGGCGCTCAAAACTAAATGAATGCTACGGATGTATGAGTTTAAAAGCTAAATAAGCAAATCCACTGTGGTCACAATGTTAATTATGTAACTGGCACAACAATCTCAATTTAATTGATACAAGCAAAATTTATTTGTATGCGGGGTTTCTGAGTAGGTATGTATGCAGTTAGCTGATGGTTAACGCATTTAATTGCTGAACCAAAATAACTTTTTTTGTTTTCAAATAAGCTGCCTTTTATTAAGAGCTTTTTAATGCATACGTTTTTGGTTGCATTTTGCTTCGAATTCATAAACACATTTCATTTCAGTTTTCTATGATTTTAATTATAAAGTATGTATGTATGTATGTATTTGAGGCAATCATGCTAAGTAATTTGAAAATTTGTTGCGCGCTCATTTGTCAAACTATTTATGCAGCATATATACATGCTTGTTTATATGTATAAATGTACTAACGCATTGCAATTAATGTTTTGTTTTCCTTTATTATGCGTACAAACCATTTTTATAGTTCTTTACTAGAATGATTTTGCAAAAAAAAAAGTATTACTTTCATACTTATTCGGCTTTTCTTTTGCTCTTGTTTTTAATACATTATTTACTCAATCAATAATTCATATCAGATTTTTTTCAAGTGATTATAATGTATAATGATTTGCTTGCTATTAATGATTTTTTTTTTTCTAATTAAGTATTATTGTTTTTTGTTGCTGTCGTATGTGTATTTCTTTATAAAGTGCCATCTTAGTTTGCCCCTGTTCATTCTTGTGTTTGGATGTATGTATAGATAGATGCTTCTTTTGTATTGTTTTCTATGTGTATGTTACATTCACTTTCACACAATTTGCCACACTTTGTATCGAATGTATGTACGTTGATCGCTTCTTTCTTAAGCTTCACTTTCGCCAGGCGTTGCATTCTCCTCTTCATTGATTGGTACAATAAGATTCTCCTTGGACATAAGATTATATTTTGTTACAAAATGCGTAAAACGATGACATAAATAAGTTTCAGCCTCGAAATCGTCAAATATCCGCCGGTGATGAAAATACGCATGAGAGAATATTCGGTAAACACGACGACACACTGAGCCCAATTTGGTTACCGATGACTCTTTGATTGAAACCCTGCCGGAAGAAAGAAAAAGGTGAAACGTATTAGAGATGATTTCAAAGTTGTAGTTCAATATGGTTCTTAGCAGCTCCCAAACAAAATAGGATTCGAAGGGATTTGCAACCCATGACCAAATTTGGAGCATAAACTGTAAACCTTACAGGGATGGCCATAGAGTAAAATTAACTTTTATTTAATAAGTGATAGCGGAAAGGTAGTGGGGTGAAGCATTCAAGCTACATGGCTGAAATGTGGGGGGATAATATACCAAGCTAACTTCGAAAAACTACAGAAAAATGGAAGATAGTGAAAAATGAGGCGTGACACCTCCCATGAAAATCTCTGGAAGTAATCACGTTACATGACAGAAATTTGGCATCCGAATTTAACCTCGAACAGTCCACAAAAATTGAGGATTGGTAAAAGAGGGCGTAGCCTTCCCCAAAAAGATAGTAGATAGAAGTATTCACCCTACAAGGCTGAAAATTTTGTGGAAAGATAAAAAAAGATTACCTCGAAAAACTCCGATAAAATTTAGGATAGCGAAAACGAAGCGTGGCCCATAGAAATGGGATATATGCTACACTAACCTAACTCCAGAAAGATTGTGGAGAAGTGAAAATAATATCAATATCTTCCAAAGGAAGTTTCAGGTTTCAACCAGAGTAAATTTGATGTTAGAGAAGGCTGCTCCGTAGAAATGGAAAATATTAGTACTAAGCTGGGGTCATTTTGAACTATCTGATCGTTATTATTGGATTGAAATATTTTGAGCTGTTAAAAAGTTCTTTGAAAATGCCTTATATGTAAGTATACCAATGTGGTTAAGAATTTCTGTGATTATTGATTGAACATACTTCTATCATTAATTTGCCTAGCTTTATAACTTACCTGCTTGGAAAGTATTTATTGCTATTCAAGAGGCATGCGGCACCATCCAGTGTGTGACGCGTATAATCAATGGCGGGACATTCTTTTGGGGTTTTGTGTGCGGCACACAGAAATATCCACTGATCGGTGGCTGTCATTTGTGTACATGTTGTAGGTGAGCATTGCTTTTGTAAACGAACAGCCAGGCCGTTTAACTCCATGCAAAATTGTCTATATTGGAAAAAGCGCAAATCAACCACAATAACTAAAATGGAATGTAATAATCAAATACTACCTCAAATGTTCATATTTCCAAACACCTTCATCTTGAGCTTCAGGCATTGTCAGAATTAACTCAACATTTGATGGATCGCGCTTAATTAATTGTTGTATGTATTGTTGCACTGCCAAGGTGCTATCCATTTCTTCAAGCGGCTCATCAGCCCAACGGCAGAAATCCTTTAAAACAAAAAAAGTTTATTCACGCATAAAGTACCATATGCTGCGCCCATAAATATGAACATCGAGTCTACTAATTACATACACACATGTAGATATACATAAATATGTATACATAACGTAGGACCGTGTAGTTTTTTAAATATTAGTATTGAAATACTCCAAAGCCACTTAATCCCACGATTTACTCATTACCATTGCCATGGAAGCACCATTCCACTTTAAATATTACTCACCTTCGCTTTTGTTCCTGGTCTGTTTCTTCGCAGAATCGTCGTGCTGTCCGCCATCTTCATGTTTCTTTTGACTCTTCCCTTTGTGAAAAAAAAGAAAGATCAAACGACGTTTACACTACTACTCCCTGTATTGGGCGTTTTGTCCAATTTTTTGTCACCGCTTTTATAATTTATGTATTATAAATAAATGAAGTTAACTAAATTATTCGCCCATATAATTTTGTAATGGAATTTAGTAATAGAAAATTGGTCTACAATACGAAAAATCTGCAATTTCTCTCACTTTTCTTTCCACTGGTTTTTCGTTTTGTGAAAATTTTTGACAACTCCTTCAGAGTTGCTGTAGCGCATTATTGCATGGTTGTATTTAGCTGCACTAAAATTATAAGAACCGAATACATTCAGAACGGGTAGCGACATATTCGAGTTTGAGTAAACTTTTCCAAAGGATTTCTGGCGTTAGGCTGATGAGCAATTGGAAGAAATGGACAGCGTCTTGACATATATCAATTAATTAAACGCGATTCATCAAATGTTGAGTTAATTCTTAAGGCTCATTTGCACGGGTCGATTTTCAGATCGATTTTTATCGAACCACTTTTGTTCAACCCTTAAGGCTCATTTACACGGGTCGATATTCTGGACGATTTTTGTTGTTTCACTGCTTTCTACCTTCAAATACAAGGTGTAGATCGATCGAATTGCTATTAACTCGATGGAAGATTAAAAAATCGACCAGTGTAAATGAGCCTTTAAGGATGATTTACACGGGTCGATTTTTCTAACGTTTTTTTGACTGTACAACACTTCAAAAAAACTGATTGATGTGCGTTTGCTTTGCGCCTTTAAATACCCTAGCGATGACACAGGTTCCCTATGTACAGTCACTTCTCAGAGCAGAAAACCCAGGACATCGCCATGGATCTCTGCGCAGTGGAACCACCCGGGGTTTTACCTCGGCCAAGGACTGTCACTTTCAATGTAACCCTGTTTAGTATGTTTTGTCCCATTCCGAAACTATCATCCTCCCCCCTTGCTGCAGGGCTGCAAGATATTCTATTGTTACGGGCGGGCGTTGAGCCGAACCCCGGACCAAAAGAATGGATATGCAGTGTCTGTTCCAAAAAGATATATATTAAACGGTCGCATTCTGTGCAATGCTTCTCGTGTAAGAGATGGCTCCATAAATCTGGATGTTCAGGGCTTAACCTTAACATCCACAGACCCCGTACTTTCTTTAGTATTTTCGTGGCCCCATGTTGTTTGCGCCCTCGGGCGTCCCGCGGTAAGCGCCGTTCAAGCGCACCCCTACCGCCGCTTTCTAGTAGCAATACTAATAATAATAATAATAATGTCTTAACGACTAGCAGCACTTCCGCTATACCCGTCACACAATCTCCAGACTGTTGCTCGTGCCTTATGGCGTCAACATCACGCGCAGCAGCTCAACACTCTCGCTCCCACCGGAGCAGTTTAGACATGAGCAACTCCGATCACCAGTCTCTCTCTGTTTCTACATCACACCCCCCTCAGGATCAACATCTTCTCGCACCTGTCTCTACGTGTACAGTTTGTCGGCAAAGATTATACACGCTAGCGTCATCGGTCAAAAGCTATAACTGCTTAGGCCAATGCCACGTACATCTATGCTCTGGGCTCGCTAACAGGAACCTTTGGACGGATGCGTTTATCGCACCATACTGTAACATGCCTCAACCTACGACGCCAGCCAACCCGGTTACACCAGGTCCACAGCTAACTAGGCTGAGGCACAGCCTTGGTCTTAGCCTACCAACACCTGGGCGAACACATCCGTCTCTCACGCCTATGGTTAACTCGACATCGACCCCACCGGCGCACTTCCAAATCTTACAGCACAACTGTAACGGATTAACTGGTAAGATCGCAGAGATAACTAATTTGATGACGCAATATGACATAAAACTTGCCGCAATCCAAGAAACCAAGCTCAGTCCTAGGTCGGACCCCATTACCTATGGCGGATATAACATCCACCGGAAAGACCGTCATAGAGTAACAGGAGGCCTGGGAGGTGGTCTAGCGTTCATAACGCACAACTCTGTACAGTATCATCTTTTTGATACCGACATCGAAGTAACGGATGATATCTTAGAAAGCCAAGGTATAACCATCCGTACAGGAGATGTCGATCTGCAAATAATTAACATCTACATACCCCCCTGTCTCAAGTTGCCCCACCGGTTATCACCCCGACATTAGCTTGCTACTACGAGGAGATAACCGCGTGATCCTGGGCGACTTCAATGCGCACCACGACATGTGGCACTCAAACCTGCCAGCAGACAATAGGGGGCATGTACTTGCAGAACAAATAGATGATACGGCTTTCTGTAAACTGAACGGAGACGCCCCAACGAGAGTATCGGGTAATTGATATGTTTCGCCAGATATTTCTATCGTAAGCGCAGGACTATTGAACAACACAAATTGGCGACGCATACTCACGTTGGCGTCTGACCATCTCCCAATATTCATTACCATCGAACGACCGACGGACTTTATTACACCTGAGCATGGTACATACATTAACTTTACCAAGGCGGACTGGGACAGTTTTCAGACATATACGGACGAATCCTTGGCTGCTCTTTCCATTCCTACGGACGTACGCAAAGGCGAACGAGACTTCCGCAACATCATTGACTTGGCCTCTAAACGCTTCATTCCTGCAGGTCGAATATCCCAAATAAGACCAAATTTCCCCGCGGAGGCAGCGGCCATGGCTAGAGAAAGAGATGAAGTGCGAAGTCTCAATCCCGCAGACCCCCGCATAAGGGATCTCAACGCGGAAATTCGTAGGTTGGTCGACAAACATAAACTGGCCAAATGGAAACAATACCTAGAGCAATGCAACCTCTCTGATGGTGTTGGCAAATTATGGACTACGGTCAAAGCTCTATCTAATCCAACGCAACACAAGGATAATGTAGATATTACTTTCGGTGACAGGGTGAAGAAGGACCCTAGGGGATGTGCGAACTCCTTCTGCAGACAATTTGTACTACATTCCCCGCCCGATAGAGCTAAACGTAGAACCATGCGACAGGCGCGTAAATACAAAAACCAAAACACGCCCATTGTCATCACTGCCTCAGAGGTCAAGGAAGCCATCAGACAGGCTAAGCCCTCAAAATCCATCGGCCCCGACGGCATTGCCATGAAGATGCTGAAACATCTAGGCCAGGAGGGACACAAATACTTAGAGGCTCTATTCAGTCTTTCACTGAACACTTTCGTCATTCCTGAAATATGGAAAAAGGCGAGAGTGGTTCCACTACTAAAACCTAGAAAGCCGGCAAACATAGGCGATTCATATCGCACTATATCTGTTCACAGTTGTGAACGGATCCCAACATATGTGGATGCGCGTATGTATGTGTTTATGTATGTGGACACAATTAGTACATACATAACGATCTCGCCATGCATATTTACTCAATATACATTAGGCGAGACCGCTATCTCACTGTTGTGTTGGTCGTCTAGGACGATAATGATGGGACTCAAGTATGGTTATCAGTTAGATAAGACACACCTGAGTCCACAACATATTTTCGCATAGTGACAGATTTCACATACATGTGCCATCCACGTTGTTGGGTTTACTTAGGATTAAGATATATGTATGTATACACATGTACACATGTACATGCGTACTACGTACAATAGTTAGATGTAAGTTGAATGTTAGATTAAGAAAAGATATAAATAAAGGCACTCCAGGAAACTGGAGTTGAGTTTCATATGTACCATCAACCGGCGACGTTGCAATTAATTTTAACAATATCACTTTTGTCGCCGGTAGTGAACACGCTAGAGTCCATTTTGCTCCCGTACTATACTGCAAATCTGCACCTGGCTAGTCATCAACATGGCTTCCGTAAGCTGCACAGCACCACCACCGCACTCAATGCCATTACAACGCAAATAAATAGCGGCCTAAATCAAAACCAACCAAATCACAGGACTGTGTTAGTGGCACTTGACCTGTCGAAAGCTTTTGACACAGTGAACCATGCCACTCTCATACAAGATCTCTTCGAAACACAGATACCTGATGGGTTAAAGAGATGGACCGCTAATTATTTGAATGGACGGCAGGCGTCGGTTAACTTTAGAAACGTAACATCAAAACCTAGACGTATTAGACAGGGGATGCCACAGGGTGGTGTCCTATCCCCGACACTGTTTAACTTCTATCTATCGAAGATGCCCCCACCACCAGAGGGCGTCACCGTCGTTTCATATGCCGACGACTGTACAATAATGGCGACGGGGAAGGGCCCCTATAGTGATGAACTCTGTGCGAAAATCAACGGTTACCTCTGCGACCTTTCCAGGGGTTTCACTGAGCGAGATCTGACGATATCTCCGACTAAATCAACGGCGACGCTTTTTACGACGTGGACGCACCAGGTGAGAAATGAATTAGACATTTTCGTTGACGGCACTAAGCTACCAACTGTCAGCCACCCAAAGTTATTAGGGATGACATTGGATAATACTTTCTCATTTGCTGGTCATGTGTCTGCAATGGTCTCAAAGGTACGTGGTCGCAACAAGATCCTCAAGTCACTTGCCGGCAGTACTTGGGGAAAAGACAAAGAAACGTTGCTGACTACATATAAGGCCATTGGCCGACCAGTCTTCGACTATGCTGCACCCATATGGTCGCCTAATGTACATAACACCAACTGGACGAAGTTACAAGTCTGCCAAAATACTGCCATCAGAACTGCTACGGGATGTCTCCTCATGTCTTCTGCGTCTCACCTCCATCAGGAGGCAAAACTGCTCGAAGTAAAAGAGCACGCGGAAATGCTGAGCAGGCAATTCCTTCTGAACTGCCACAAGCCAGCACATCCAAACCGCCATCTTTTGGACACAGATCCGCCCCCGAGAGACATAAGGAAACATCTCCGTAGGCATTATGATGAGATCCGGCATCATATTACCTTGCCGTTTGATCTGCAGAATCATAAGCGGGCTCTAACCAACATCCACACCGAGTCGGTAGACACTTTTGTCGGATCTCTACCTGTGAATCCCATTCTGAACAGTCCTCCACCGGATATTGCTGAAGAAGAACGCACCTTACCAAGGGAGACAAGAGCCACCTTGACACAGCTTATCTATCGTCATCTCCTCTTTGTATAACATTCGCAATATGCGAGCCGCTTCTCCCTCTTTCGCTCTCACGTCATGTACCTAAACAGCTGTAGTATCGTAGTGACGCTAGTGGTGGAAATACGCTAGTGGTGGTAGGTAAGCGATTCTTGAGAACATTCGCCACACGTGTAAATCATCCTTAAGCGGGCTACTCACCTGCCAAGAAATGTCAAACTCCATATAAAAAAACGCTCAAGAAATGGTCAAGAAACGTTTTCACACGTCAAATTTTCTTGAGCCAATACTCAGCTCATAAGAAAAAATCGTACAATTTTCTATGCTTGGCAATGCCGCTTTACCTCAAGAAATAAATATGCTCGTATATATTTCTTGAGGTAAACGTGCAGATTCACGGCAAAGGTGGGTAAATATTTCACTAAACATTGTTTATACATTTTTATAAGAGTAATTTGCAAAAAAATGGAAATTTTGGTAAACGTCAAAATTTCTTGACCAGGCACAAGAAATATATGCTCGTTTTTTTCTTGAGGCATTTCTTGGCAGGTGAGTAGCCCGCTTTAACTAGCACGAACAACCCAAAAAGGATGTAAGAGTAGGTCGCCTTCCCGTTAGTGCACCCTGGGTAATGCTAAACGACCTACATGGTCTACAGGGCTAGTTTCTTGTAGTCCCGGTTCTACGAGAACGGTACCAGTACTTTTGCTGTACCCATCGTGCCGAAACAACCCGGGCCGTTTTCTTATATCGACCCGGCCGAGAGAAATACGCTGGGCGTGACCGTGTCTGACATTTAGACAGGGCTACACCTCGTTACAACAACAACAAGCAAAACAGAATATGCCAAAAAACAAATTTTTTTTCGTGATTTGCATATATTTTGCAGTTTTGAATGAAAAAATTTATAAAAAACTAACTGACCGGGCAGACGTTGTCCTGCCACAAATTTATTTCCCTGAATGTTTCTCTAACCCGACCCCTATATCTATTTTAATCCATATCCCTATCTTTTCGTATAGGAGGAACCACGCCCACTTTTCGTTATCCCCAGTTTTTTTGGAGGTGGTAGGGGTCGAACTCATATAACCCCTTACCAAATTTCAGTGGTGTAACATGAATACTTCCAGAGATATCGACTATGAAGTATTTCATTTGTATGGGAGGTGCCACGCCTCCTGTTTCATTATCCCCAGTTTTTTCACTACAAGTTTATTTGACAACATTTGTTATCGAAATGTCAGCTTTTATTGTTAACGCGAAAAAATTGTCGACCTCTAATTTGGTGTTGTTTGTTAAAACAACCAATAGGTACTTTTCTTATATATTTTAGCTGAGACACTTCTATGTTTTGCTATGTGTTGTCTGAGATAATCACCTTTTATTTCTATGCTTAGCTGAGAATCTGCTACGTTTTGCTATGTTTACCTGAGACAATCACCTATTGATAGTTGTTAAGGAATATTGGTTCTATGCTTAGCTAAGAATCAGCTACTTTTTGCTATAATTCACCTGAGACAATCACCTATTGTGCTATAATTCACCTGAGACAATCGCCTATTGTTAATTGTTAAGGAAGAGCTACTGAATCACCGAATCGATAGTGCAAACAACGAATTTGTTAAGCTAACAACCCGTTTCATGGTATTGTTTATAGTTACTGAATTCCACTACAGAATACTTCCAGAGATACGGACAATGAAAAATTCCATTTGTATGGGAGGTGCCACGCCCCCTATACATATCAAAATATTTGGTATTAGTTTCCTTTAGGGGTCAACTGCTAATAAATTAGCTAAAATTTTGTGAGATAGCTCAAAAGACGGGGTTCGGCCTCAGGATCACGAATCCGGAAGCGCTTTTTTAATATTAACGCAGAAAGCTTTTTCACACATAAATACCATGGATTCCGCCCCAATTTTGGTATCGGACCCGGGTAATTTTTCGGTTTTTTGACCACAACTTTTCACTAAAACAAAAAATTAAAAAAGCGCTTCCGGATTCGTGATCCTGAGGCCAAAACCCGTCTTTTGAGCTATCTCCCATAATTTTAGCTAATTTATTAGCAGTTGACCCCTAAAGGAAACTAATACCAAATATCTTTTAGCCTGTGACCATCCCTGGAAGACATCCAGTGCAGTCGGCTTATTCGTTTATGAGCCAAGTGTGTCCATACATAGGTACATAATTTGAATTTTATATATATAGAAGAGATAGAAGAAGATGCAATTTTGATTTTAAGTGAGTTTTGAAAATGTTGTTCAAGTGTCACTGGATGGAACTGCCAGGTAAATTTTGCTGCACGTGTGTTTACAAATCGTTCAAGCAGCAGTAAAACGTAAAACTAGCAGTGCTGCTGGCCAAATCGCTGCACATGTATTCCAGGCATTAAATGCCGATATCATACAAATCCTCAATCACTGTTCATGTGTGTAATATAAAAAATTAATCAAATAACATGCTACAACCCATGAATGAACTAAAACAACCTTCTATTGAATCATGCTCAACACAGGGTTAAGAGTGGCAAGATTTCGCACTCGTCTGGCAACGCTGTGTGTTACAATAGAACAAGTGACAAAGGAAGGAAAATTAAAGAAGAAAACCACTTCGACATTACAAATTGCGTTTCAATTGTGCGAAAATTAAGTAAAATAATTATTTTTTGTGATATTTACAAATAATTAAAAGCAGCCAATAAAAGACCAAAATGTCCTACGCATATTTATTTAAATATATTATAATTGGCGATACAGGTGAGTTTGCAAAAATGATGTTTTCAATGGAAAAAACTGCACAGGGAATACACAAAGAAATAGTTGAAGAAAAATATGACTACATAGTACATTTTTTATTCGCAAAACATACGCAAGAAGTTACAAATTATGAAACTTTGAATTTGTGCAATGTTTATATTAGCCTCAGACCTCAATGTTACGCTTGAAATGCTATAAAATATTTAATTTAACGATTGCAATGCCATTTCGTGGGTTTTGAAAAGGCTGATGAATCCATTTCTTCATTGCTTTTGAAAAATTTGCAGCTGCTTACAATGGCAATGTGATGACGAAAGCATAGGACACTCACTGCCTGGTGGAAAATCGATATTTGGTCTTCTTCGTTGCGGGCGTGTTGTAGGGTAGCAGATTGTATGTACATATATGTATGAGCAATATGATATGATACCATAAGGGTTATTGTAAAGTTACAAGTTTGTTAAAATGGCAGGTTGTGGGCGAAAAATATGTTGGCTTCTTTGGACTTTTTATAGGGTTTGCTGAAGCCAACTTGCGAATACAATATAATCAAATTTAGGGTAAAAACTAGCATAAATCAGTTTACCATGAAAGAAACTGGGAACTTCAACAACTGTTCCGCAGGGTGTTGTATGCCATGTTGAGTTGTGCAGGTTATTTGTATACCTTAGTGGGTAAGTAAAGTTAATGCGCACACTCGTCAGTAATCATGTAAATAGATATCTACTATATAGATTTATGATATGCTATATTACTCATTAATTGAAGCTTGAGAATTGATATGAGGCATTAAGATCTAATTTGTCTATGATCGTCTACACAATACCCTTGCTAGGCCTAGATAACTAAACAAGGGCAGCACACAGTGTCTGCTGATCTGCCATACACATAGACATCCCAACACAAATCTGTAAAACGCTAATTCGTAAAACTATGACAAGATTCTATACTCCATTACCGAGCTATTCCATCTGGGAACTATTTGCAGGCCGTAAACAACATATACATGTAGCTACTTTTGTCTTGTAAACCCCCTTACTAACATCCAACTACCTAAAGTAAATTATGAAGAGAGATTCCTCCCAATAAAGGCTCGGTAACTGCGGCTCAACTTCAATCTGGAAACTGCTATAGTTGAAAATCTTACCTATCCATACTAATACCTTTTCTAAAATCAGGTTCGCTTTTCACTAACTCTGTTGAAACTTCTAGTTTTCATGGACTTCCGTTATGATCGTGCCAATTAGCATCGTCCCATCATAAAACCAACCACCTATTCACTTGCTCTGCGGAGCCCAATCTTCCAACACCCATCTCCATTTGGTCCAACCCTATAAAAACAGCTAGTTTCCTAGGACTCCCTTTAGAACACATTGATGGGCTTTAGGCTAAGGATAAATACACGTTGGGCAGGGCTACATTCCGTTACAACAACAACAACAAGCATTGTTGATAACTTTTCAGTAAGCTAAGTGCTACCTTTTACTATCTGGTGTATTGCCGTGTCAATAGTGACAGTCCTACGCCGATTATAAACCCTTCCGATAACTGCCCGACTGTCCCAGGAAGAAGAAAGTTGGTAATGTGTGGTAAGGCATCATATTCGTAGATCATCTATCTAAGTTGCTCGTCATTACCTTTGTGGATTTCTGTCGCCTCTTATGACAGGCATACCTACCTCGGTCAAATACTAAACTCCTAACACTCGTTAATACCACAACAACAACAGGGCTTTGGAGTAGTTTTCACATTTTATTTCACATTTGTAATTTTTTAGGCGTTGGCAAGTCATGCCTTCTACTACAATTTACCGATAAACGTTTCCAACCTGTGCACGATTTAACTATTGGCGTTGAATTTGGTGCGCGTATGATCACAATTGATGGCAAACAAATAAAACTACAAATTTGGGATACAGCTGGCCAAGAAGCGTTTAGGTAAATGTTTAAGATTTATAATACAATTTTAATACTTATCTTATTACTCGTTTTACTTTATTATTTCAGATCAATTACGCGTTCATATTATCGCGGTGCAGCTGGTGCACTATTAGTATATGACATTACACGTCGTGAGACATTCAATCACTTGACAACATGGCTGGAAGATGCACGTCAACATTCGAATTCAAATATGGTTATAATGTTGATTGGCAATAAAAGGTTTGTTGAAAAAAAAAGAATACAATAAGTAAACCTGTTGGTCCTAGATTTCCAGTCTCTGACTGTTTCAACAAACTTGCTGAAGGATATTATCAAACCCCTTTGTAATTTTTAGACCTTTACAAAAACTAGTCAGCACTCTTTTATCGCCTTGTCTGGGGATCGATACAGCGATGATAGGATAGTCTTTGGTTGAAGAGTTACAAGTAATTAAAAACAAAACATATACAATTAACTGCAATATTATTGCTGGTTACAAAGGTTAAACACAATCACATTTACTGTATAAGTACAACCCATTCATAACAAACCTGCATTTCATTACAATGATGATTCATGGTCTGTGCAATAAACTATAATTTTTGCTTTAAAAAAACGCTTACATATACATATCTACACATGTGTCAGAGGCGAAAAAATATTGTAAAAGTTTCAGTAATTATTGATTTCAGAGGTCTTGGATAGTTTGAATTTTTGAGGGGCGATCTTGTAAGATAAAAATAAAATCTATTTGTTTTTGGCCTACCCTAATTAATTAGCTTAAATGCATATCTATGAACCGCACAGTAAAATTAAACATGAACATTTTTTCTTGCTTAGCGACTTGGACTCTCGACGTGAAGTGAAAAAAGAGGAGGGCGAAGCTTTTGCACGTGAACATGGTCTCGTCTTCATGGAGACATCAGCACGCACAGCAGCCAATGTAGAGGAAGCGTTCATAAATACGGCAAAAGAAATTTACGAGAAAATACAGGAAGGTGTTTTCGATATAAACAATGAGGTAAGTTTTGGGTTTTTGGCCATAAAAAGGCATACAAAATATTAAACAAATTTCCTTTCTAATTGCAGGCAAATGGCATTAAGATAGGACAACAGCATTCCCCTACAAATCCTTCACTGCCGGGTGCTGGTAATCAAGCTGGATCGGCTAGTAGTGGCTGCTGTTAAGTAGCACTTCACAGCTGCGGCTGGCGTTAGTGATTTTTTGTAATACAACATACATATAAAACTAAACAAAACAAAAACAAAAACCTATATGTATCTAAAGCTAATTTGCTCGTCATTTCTAAGATCTATAATACATTTTTGTTAGATTTTCTTTTTCAATTATTTGTTTTTGGTTTTTTTTTTTAAATAAACACAAAAAAGTACGATGTTTGTAAGTGCGAACTAGACATTACACCACATGCTTAAAATATGTATAAGAAATTAAACGAATCTAAAAATAAACAATATATTATACTTATAGTATACATACATACTTATATACATAGATTAAATGCACGCAAATAGAACATCAAAAACCAAATAAAGTCTTTTAAAAAACTAATGAACTGATTCAGTAATTACAATTGAGAAAATCAAAATTAACAAACAAAAAAGGTTTAACAGACCAAAAATAAAAGTAATTAAAATAATTAAACAACTACATGCTAAAAACCGCAGTTATTTGTAGTGCGTTACAAAATTCAACACTTACTTGTTCCCAACATTTCTTTCTACAATTAACGCGCAAACAATTAATTAGACTTTAAGCGCGTTGGTTAATCACTTTATCCGCTGTATATTTAACGCCGCTTTTAGGGTGTTACAACATAAACAAAAAATAATACATAATAATAAAAGTAATACCAAAAATGTTAAACGGGCTTTCAAGAAATACCAAAAAAGCAAAACTATCATGCAAACAATTTTAAAATATACATTAATTAATGATTATAATCGGCAACTGCAATATAAAAGGCATCTATTAACATAATATAAAGCGTCAATACATGCCAACTAGCAAATTCATAAAATCTTAAGTTGATTTTGTAATGCTTTATAAACGAGAATTATTCACATTAACTCGCAATTTATGAGGTATTTAGCATGTATTTAATTTTTGTATGAGTTTGACTTGCTAGTGTGTAGAAGGGAAGCTAAGATTTTGTGCAGGATACTTCTTACCCCTAAAAAGTTGATACTTGATAAGAAAATAAAACTCGCGAAAAATAAGCAATATAGCTTAGCCCTTAGATAACTTTTTGAATGAAAAAAAAATTAATAATTTTCCAAATAAATATTCTCATAATTTTTTAATTTATTTTTTCAAAAAAGCTTTACTTATTCTTAAAGCTGAAGCTTTGAAATTTCCAAAACTTTTTACTATTAAACTAATTACAATCATTCAAGAATGACTTGATTTTGTATGTGGTACTTGCAATATTACTAAATTAGTTGAATAGATATGATAATGGCACTATGTAAAATGTTTTGGAAAGTTCAAAGCTTCAATTTTAAGAATTTGTAAAGGGTTTTTGAGAAAAATTTAAAAAGTATTTTTCCCACAAAAAAAGGTTAGAAAAATCGACCCGTGTGAATCATCCTTAAGGCCTAAGTTACAGCGTTTGTTTTTTACGAGACTCACATTCTTAACAATTACTAACTTTTGAGGGGGTAAGACCTAGAATACATTTTTGGATCACTTATGTAAAATGAAATCCATACGGCTAACAAAAACTTCAGTTTTGCGAATTCAAATGCTGCTTAAAATCAAGTTTAATATCAAGTTTTAAAGATGTGGCATTGTAAGCTGTTTGGTGTCCGCTATGTTATACATACCATTGAAATAAATAAAAAAAAACCCAATAGAGAAGTATAATAATTTAATCACAACACTCTCCATCACATTTTTGATCAACTGTCACTTTGACAGCGTCAACTGCATACATACATAGTCCATCCTGTTATCGTTCCGGCCCTTTAATGCAATACATGTTGGATTATGTTAAATTTTGTTGACAATGCTTTTTACTTGTTTAAATGATTTGCTGTGGTATTTTTTTGTTTCAAACTAGCTAACTATTTAAAATAAATTTCAACCAGCCGAGTTTAAGTACTATTTTGATAAAAATGCTATGAAGAGCTTGCTTTGTTTACATTATTCATAAAAAAAAAAAAAAAAATAAAAAAATTACATATTAGTATGTATGTACTGGCTATAATAAATATTTTTGAATTGAGTATTTTACGTAAAATAATATTAAAAAAAAAACTTAAAAAATATGTTTATTGTAAAAAATCCACAAAATAAACATCGCAAAGAGAGTAAAGTTTGATATGTGAACAAAATAAATATAAATAAATAATTACACTTACATACATACAAAACTTAATAAGTGCTTTATTCGATAATTATGTAGTTTGAAAATTCTATACGCTTTGAGCCTCTCTTTAAATTTCGAATTAGAAAATTAAAGTGAAAATTCGACAATACTTTGGTGTGATAAAAGAACGGAACAGTTATCTAATCTGCGTATAATTTCTGTGTTTGGGAAATTGTTTTATTTAAGAGATGATTAGTATTTATCAGGGGGTTTGATAAGCGACTAATCGTTAACAAAAACTGTTTTAGATTAGTTATCCGATAATTTCATTCAATTTATATAAATTTTAAGTTTTTTTGTTTCTTTTAACTTTATTCTCTCAATTTCTTTGTTTTAATTTCATTATTATTTTAAATCAAATTTTTTAATTTTTTGTTCTTACCGGTAGCATTTTTTGCCTCAACAAAGTCGAACAAAATATCAAAAGAAATTTACAAAATGAAATGAGGTTTATTAATCCATAGTACAATCAGGCAGAGCTTGTCCGATAGCGGACTACTACAACTAACATCAAAAGTCTTCACACGGGTCTCGAAAGCGGCACAAAAAGGCAAATAATACAACTGATTCTTGTAAATCGTTCTGTAGTATATGTAGATTTTGGTTTACAAATGACGCTGGTCAGTTTATTGTGTTTCAAACTCTTCGTGATATCAAAGAACGGACTCGACATTTGCAGAGGTTTCAGAATTTCGCCTCAGTAAAACGTTTGTTTCAAAAAAGTTATAACCAATGACGAGCCTGCGGGTTATGGGCTTAGAATATGCCCGAGGTAGGTATGTCGGTCGTAAGAGGCTACTAAAATCCACGAAATTGTTCCCAAGACAGTCGGGCAGTACCGCAAGGGAGTACCGAAACGTATCGGATTCATCCGGCAAAGGATTGTCAAGGATCTTCCGACTAGGCAGGACACAGTATGGCTACAACAACAACAACAACAGCAGCATAAAGTTCGGAAGTATGAAACTCACCACACTGTACGAAGGTTGAACTCGTTTATATCTTATGGAGTCGAATTTTTCAGGGACATGGCGGGCGCCGTAGTGTAGCGGTTAAGTGTTCGGCCTTCTACACCAAGTCGTGGCGGTTCGATGCCCGGCAAAAGTAACATCAAAAATTATTTAGAAAAGTAATTTTTCTAAAACGGGGTCGCCCCTCGGCAGTAGTTTGGCAAACTCTCCGGGTGTATTTCTGCCATGAGAAGCTTCTCAGCAAAAAATTCATTTGCTTTGCAAGTGCCGTTCGGAGTCGGCAAAAAACTGTAGGTCCCGCCAACTTGTAGGAAAAACTCTAAAGCAACACACCACAAGTTGGAAAGAGAAGCTCGGCTGAAAAATCTCGTTAGAGGTTGTTGGTATATCGCCGCCATTAGTTTTTTTTTTTTTTTTTTATGTAGTAGATATATGTACATACATATATGTGTAGATTTTGGTTTCAAACTCGTCTTTTGATTGATATCGAGGGCTGTTTCGATATTTTTAGAATTTCACCTTCGTCTAAATTTTGATTTTTTCAAGGGCATGCTGAGTTCGGTAACTTTACAACTGGCCGTATAAGTGTGTTATGCGTGGGACATATGTCTGACTTCGGAAACGTTTAGCGAAGCTGTTTAATTAAGCTAACTACTCGGTTAGAGGCAAGACTATGGACAGTTTCAGTCTATTTAAGGTTTTCATAGACTGCCAGCTCCACAGAACAGTAAAAAAAAATCTGTTTACTTACCATAAAAATAAATACCCGAGACAGAAATTGAGTTCAACGTTTTTATTTTTTTCTTTTAAAATTGTGTTTATTAAATAGTTTATTTTCGAATTTTATTCTGTTTTACATTATAATATATATTTTTGTTTTATTAAACTTTCTTAGCATGAACGTGTGTGTGTGGTTTGCATAAATGTATGTATATTTCTTTTAGAATTTCAAGTCTATGATCCGAAACGCGCTTTTACCACTTACACTAAGTTTAAGTTGGAAAATATACACACCTGGAACTGCCTTAAAATGATATTTACAGAAGAGCTTTTTTTGAAATAGTTTCGTGTCGATATTTTCCCATCGATAGAATTACAAAAAAACATTTTCTCAGATAGGTATTTCTCGAATATGTGAACTTTAGTATCGTATCGAGTTGGAGGAGAAAATCAAATTTAGGTGCGCTGTAGCGAACATTTGTTTTATATAACAAAAAGTTCGATAGATAAATGGTCAGTATTCTAAATATGGAAGGAGTACAAATAAACGTAACACCTACTGGCATTTATTTAAAAATTTTTTGAGAAAGTTGCTGTTTTTTTTAATTGAATAGCTTTAAATTTTTTAAGTGATTTTGTTAAAAATCTATTTTATGGTTTCGTAATATTTTGAAACTTTCATTGAGCTTTTAGTAAAAATTCCTCAGAGCTTGCAAGTTTTCATTAAGCTTTCACAGAGCTTTCATGTTTTAAGCTAGCCATCTTATGACTTGTTTCGTATTTTTTAGGTTGTCAGATAAATTTCACAAAATTTCCATGCCTTTTGAAAGATTTAATTTAACGCTTCATATCTACTACCTTTAGTGAAAGCTTAATCGAATTTATATGTATATGTAAAAAAAAAAAAATTTTATATTTTATTTTTTATTTTATATTAAGACTGTTGTGACTTCATTGATATAATTTGCATATATTTTTTCCCAATATATTTATTAAGATAATTATTTAATTTTTTCTTTATAAAAAATGTTTGTTATTATTGTATCGATTAACAATTGATTGTACAAAAATGCAATTGTTTTATTTACAAATGAGGGATTTTAGTACGAATACAAATAATGGAAAAAGTGTGTAGGGTGTATGTGAAGGTGTCAGAAGAGGGTTTCTTATAAGTTTTTAAGTTTTCAAAAACGAGTCATTGTGTCTGAAAGTAAAGTAGAGTGTGTTTGGTATTGGACCTTTTTTGTCTGCTTGGAATTGCTTCTAAATATTGAAATATATGTAGATTTGTCTGTTTTTGAGTTAGAGTGCGAATTCAAAATAGTTTCATTTCAATGGTAAAAACTTATGGCGTTTTCTTTTCTGTAGATTTTTCTCAGCTCTCTTTAAGACCTTATAAGTAGGCAGAGGGACACCACATACATAGCCTACACGGCTAGTTTCTTGTATTGCCGGTTCTACGAGAACGGTACCAGTACTTGTGCTGTACCCATCGTGCCGAAACGACCCGGGCCGTTTTATTATATCGACCCGGCCAAGAGCAATACACTCGGGGTGACCCTGTCTGACATTTAGGCAGGGCTACACCTCGCTACAACAACACCACTATCTACAAATTAAGCCATTTTGATAGGCGTCAAATTGCCGAGGACAAAAGTTACAGTTTAAGAGGGCAACATTTTGCCGAGAAAAGAAAACGCCATTAAAATATCGAAAACTTAGTTCACGTCGCAATTTTTTAATTTACAATACAATCATTTCGAATAATCAAATCATCATCGAATAATCACAATCATTATTTCCCGATTAATAATATTATGATTAGTTATGTAAAATTTAATTAATTCCTTTATTCAAAAAACTAAATAATCAAAGTCTGATTAATCAAAAGATTTAAATTCGAGTTTGATTTACCACTCTGCGAATTTTATCACCCGCACTTTTTATATTCCCTCATGCATTTGTTAAGAAAAGTCCCTATTCGTAAGAAATGAACAAAGCTTGCAATCAATTATGGAAAGCTTGGAAATGATTGCCGATAGCTTTTATTAGAATCAATATTTTTATGTATATTGACTAATCAATCAATTTCGATTTGTAATCAAACTAAAATATTTAGCAAAATTAGATTTTTGATTGCAAACTGTATTGCATTATTTGTGATTAAAATTTCGTACAATTTTGCTCCATAGTTTAAATTTACTACAAAAAAAATATGTACTCTCCATAGTACACATAAAAATTTTCTAAATACATAATATGTCTTTTAACACAAAAGGTTATGAACTCAAAACGTTTTTCATTTATTATGTTATCAGTAATTATCATACCGAATACATACACATTTGTATGTATGAACATTTTGTTTTTGCGTACAAATTTAGTGTATTAAATTAGCTTTCTTATTATTTTCGGAGACGTCACTGTCGCTACCCTTTTCACGTTTCTCACAGAATTCTATTAAATAGGAGGCAATGCCAGATAAGGCAATAAATATGCCGGCGAAATAAAATGCGTTATCCCATCTGTAAAAAAAAAAAGAAAACGATTTTTAGTTAGGAAAAAAAGAAGTACATATTTGAAAACAAAAAATAAAAAAATAAAATAAAATAAAGAAAAAAAAAATAAAAAAAAAATAAAGAAAACAAAAAAAAAAAAAAATAAAAAAAAACAAATAAAAAAAAAAAATTAAAAAAAAAATTGAATAAAGAAAACAAAAAAAAAATAAAGAAATTTTAAATTGCTTTTTTGAAAGTAATTGAAAATTAAAAATTATAAAAAAAAAAAATACAGAAATTAACAAAAAAATTTAACAAAAAATATAAAAAAGTAAATTTTTTTTTAAATAATTGAAAAATAAAAAAAAAAATAAAAAAACAATAAAAAACTAAAAAAAAAATAAAACAATCAAAAAAGTAAAAAAAAAAAAACAAAAAAATTGATAACAAAATACAAGAAAATAGATAAAAAAATGTAAACAAACAAAAAAGTATAAAAAAAGTTAAAAAAAGAAAAATTAAAAAATAAATTTTAAGCATAATTGAGGCGCTCAGCGCCAAAACGGCCTAACCCTAATTGTAGAAAAGAACTAACTGACTGTACTAATCTAACCGTAACTTTTGAAATAAATACTAAAAAATCTCCCTATTGCATAGTATAACACTAGGTTATACTATCTGCTTAAATCTGTTTTTCCTAGCTTTTTTAGTATTTATTTCAAAAGGTTATGGTTAGATTAGTATAGTCAGTTAGGCCTTTTTTAAATTGGGGTTAGGCCGTTTTGGCGCTGAGCGCCTCAATTGTAAAATCAAAAAAATCAAAAAAAAAAAAAATTTCTTTGAAAATTGACCCACCTTAATGTCACTTCGTAAATTGTTCCAGCGATTGGTGGACCTGCAATCATGCCAAGACCTTGCACTAACAGCACCAAACCGTAGGCACATGTAAAATCATCCAAATCCACAATACTGACCAAAATGCTGGGGGTAAATGAAAATGAGCTAGCGAATGTGAAACCAAATATGATGCACATGAGTAAGAGTAAACTATAGGAGGCCACCAGAATTGGCATCAATAGCACCGATATGCCGCACACTGAAAATAAATTAAAAAAAAAAATGAGTTAAAGAGGCGACATTTAAAAAGTTAAAAGTTAAGATATAAAATATATAAAGTCTTTTGTATCGGGATACTCCTTCGAAACCCTTAGAGCAAAACCCGACTATCACAACAGTCAGGGACTATTCATTTTGCATTGTTCTAACCGCTAACTGACTAGTCGATGGTAGTTTGCGCTCTGTTATGATCTTGTCATATGATCTACAGCTTGAGTGTTTTTTTGTTTATACTTACCCACCATGCACGCCGAGTAGCAAACGTTTACATTCATCCATGGACGATCACCTACATAACCCAGACCAATCATACCAATCGTTTGAGCAATACCAACTGCCGAAATTAATTGAGCACTATCAGCTGTTTCATAACCATGCATTTTCATATATTCGGGTAGATAAAGATATGGAATTATGAACCTGTGGAGAAAACAAGAATATTTCCATACAAGAATTATTCATATTTATATTCATTATTTTTTATAATTATCGAAGTTAGTGTTTTACTTACCAAATGAACAAAAATAATGTTGATAAATTAAATAACGTAAATTTTAAATCTGCAAACAATGAAAAATCAAACACTGTTGTTATGGTGTCGATCGCAGTTTCGTACCACGTCTGAAAGTAAATAAATAATTTTTTATATAAAAGTTGGAAAAATGAGAAAGTAATATTTGAAGAAGCAACGTTGGACGGCCAAAATCGCCTAGGCGGTTAAAGGCTATTTTAAGTAAGTAAGTAATGTTTTAGCTTAAGCTCACTCTAAAATAAACCTTATAACGTGCTTATAATATACATAATTGAATGAAATTACTAATTTTCTTTTAAAGGCTCGAATTCTGTAGCTTCGTAACGATTTTGTAGCGATTTTACCAAATTTTATGTTAAATTTATTACGATATCTCAATCCGTTTCGTAGATATCAACAAAACATGAATAAAATTTATCTGAACTTTTCTTACTTGTATAACTAAATGTTACTCATACGCTGTGTAAGACCTATAAAAAGTGCACTGTAATTGCAAAGTTTCAAGATGTACTCAATTATTTTTGCTAGAAAACATATTGTTACGCAATCTTCTAAAACATTTTTGAAAATCCAATGCACGTTTCTAGTAAATACGGTTTCCCCTTCAATATTCATGTAGAGGATGCTGTTGTCCTTATAAAAATTCAAAGTTGGGGATTTGTAACACAGACCTTAATTTGTGGGAAAAATATTAAAATTATGTAATTTTCGAGGCCCTAATGTAGTTTTTTGCTAACTTTTGCATCGGGCATCGACGACATATTTTTAGAAACAGAATTTTGAACTTTTTGCAGGGCAATGCTAAACTGATAGCAGCTCATTAAATTATTGAATCAAGCTGATTATTGATATAGTGAATTAGCCATAGTAAACGGGTTTATAAATACCTAAATAAGATCTATGGTACCAATAAGTAGAGTACTTATAACCTTAGCTGGTTAAAAAAAAAACGAATGGCGGCGATATATCAACAGGTTATCATAACCTCTAACGAGATTTTTGGCGAGCTTCTAGTGGTGTGTTGCTTCTGAGTTTTTCCTACAAGTTTGCCAAAGGAAGCCTACCTCTAAAACCAATTCTGATGTCCCGTCTTTGTACTTTTGACTTTGAGCGCCAAAGTTTGAAAAATCCTAAGTTAACCCATTTAGAGTGCCCCAATCGTGTTTAAATGTATGATCGACCCCCCACTAACTTTGAAGGGCCGATCCACACATGCCAGTGGCACACCCCTAAAAGCCCACCTGGGGGCTTCCCCATACCAAAATTGAAAAAATTAGATTTTTAATGATTTTTTTTTCAACCAAAACTCTGAAAACCGGGTTTTTGTCCTTAAAACCATATTTTGGAGGTGTTACAAAAATCTTTTGAAGAGTATGTGTATAACTCGACTAGATGAACCATCTCTACTAGGTCGCTTTAAAAGTGCATTCAATTTTGTTATTTTTATAGCACTGTGTAATTGATATTTTTTCAGAAATAATTTTTTTTTAAAGCCGATAGCACTTAAGATCTATTGCGCGTTATTTAAGTACATCACATTAGCTAACTTTCTGTAAAAATTTTCCAAACCTTCAACAAGTTGTAATAGATAAGCGCACTTGCGCATGAATGGGTTAAATAATATTAAGTTATGACAAGCGCGTGCACTTAATTAACTTAGTATAATAGTTTTGTAAGTACTATATCTACATACATTTGAAATTATATGATCTTCAGTATGTACAAACTTGTGTGCTAAGTACATTAATAATAATAATAATGTACTCAGAGCTTAAATAAAACGCTGACATAAGGTGATAAGAACCTTTCACTACTACACTACCAGTTTAATCTAGTTTACGTAGCTTATTAGTATACGTGAACTCTGTTTCTGATATATAGTGCCTTTTATAACTATAGCACACTCAGAATTTCCATACTTTGAAACTCAATAGGGGTATTCATCAAACCTTATAAGTTTACGAAATGAGTAAATTTATACATTTATCAGTTCAGTTAGTTGGATAAATTTACGAAATCTTTTACACACCAAAATCGACGCGAAAGTTTATCAAATTTGTATAAACTTCGTTACATACAAATTTTGACAGTTCATTTACACACTTGATAAATTTATACGTTTTCACGCTCTATAAGATGTTTATAAGGTTTGATGAATTCCCCCTCGATTGTGTTGACTTAGAGAAATGGGCTACAGTTCGATGTTCGAATTCCATTTTGTTCCTTCAGATTTGAATTAACCCATTTTTCGGTTCTAGGAAATTTGGTATACTCTCTTTCGAAAACAAATGTCAAAATGGTCGAATGTTAGAAACAAAATGTTTAGGCAGAACTTCGACCCGCAATGAAATTCTGATAACGGGTTTGGATTGAGCTGTCGATTTCCTTTAAGAAGCCTTTATTAATATTTGCGAGCCTTTTTCTCTAGGGATAGGGATTTCGAAAAAAAATTATCTGCCCCAGTCTAATGTAGTTTTCTGATATGAGGTGGTTTTTGTAAAATCATTGGGTCTTTAAACACACTCAATTTTTGAAGCTCTTTTCGAGTGAGGGTAACTTAATAAATAGATTTATAGTTTAAACTTTTTACTCACATCTTCTTCCTCCTTCGCAATAGTCGTCATAGAGTTCCTGAAAATATTGGGACACGAGGAAGCGCGCAAACGATAACGATGTGTATTGAGCATAGCGCCACGATAATGTATCGAATTTCGATGTATGCGCATATTCTTTAAGAAATTCGAATTACGCATTGCAGCAGTTTGACGCAAACTTGAGCGGAACGTAGGCTTCCTTGACCGCGAGAGACGACGCATGCCACTTATGCTATCGGTGCGTGGTCGCTTTGCCGGCTTGCTCATTGCAGCATTTTCTGGTATCGTAATAATAGCCGGACCTTTGTTCAGCTTCCTAAAATTACCATCTATAAGTGCAGCAGTCTCATGCTTAATTGACGTATAATAATTCTCATCACTTAATATATCCACCGAATTGTGACGCATAGGTTGCGGTTTTAATTGCGACATAGATTTTGAAGCGTGTTTGCCACTAAAAAAGTTCTCATTGAGCGAATAGCGTGAATTGCTCACATTGTTACCCTCGTGACTCGTGTTGCGTTTGTATTCGCGTGGTGTTGGCGGTAATGTGTTCGTATGCATATCCTCGATAGCAGCGCGCACCGAAACCAACGAAGTGCGCGATGGTGTCTCGCCAGCCCATGAGTGTTTTTCCGACGGCGAGAGTGTCTCCATTGAAGCGAGGAAGCTTCTCTTTGCATCCTCAGCTGCTGATTCGGCTATGCCACCCATCATAGTATCGTCGGGTGAGCCAATCATTGTTGAAGTTGGATTCGGTCCCGTCGAAGACATTGATAGCAAGTTTTCGCGTGATGGCGCCTCCATGCCATCTTTCATGCGCAACGAACGTCGACTCATGCTCTTGATCTCATAAACGCACTCCAAGTCTTGTGAACCCAAAAAGGTTGGCAAAAACAACTCGCTGCGATAACGTTTCATTGTGCGTTCGTGTGGATCATCGATTTGTTGATTCGCTTCCGTATTATTTTTAGTTACCAAAGTATCGAGTACGGCTTCTTTGGTCACACCATTATCAAGTAGTTTTTTGATCTCATCCAAACACACGCTTGAATTCGAAAATGTGGTCACACTCTGCGAACGACTCTCCAAACGATTCTCCTCGATCAACCAATCGGGATCACGCATCAGCGCGCCACAAACGCATGTATTCAGCATTGTACCGGCGAGTATGAGCGTCGCGCCACGCCAACCATAATTATCGATCAGCCATTGCGTTAACGGTGCATATAAAAATGTGCCAATACCAGTGCCCGAGGCGCCAATACCAGTGGCAAATGTACGTTTCTTATCGAACCAAAAAGCGATGGATACCACCGCTGTAACATAGCCTATACCCAGACCAAGTCCAGAAACTATACCAAACGTCAACATCAGCATTTCCACCGAGTTGCACAGTGACGACAAACCAAAGCCGAACGCCGATAGCAAACCACCAAATATAGTCATCTTACGACAGCCATACTTATCAACTAAATTAGACCAAATTGGACCCATAAGTAGTGGTACCGAAAAGAACAATGAGCTAATCCATGCTGTCTTCGACGGTGATTCGCCAAAGTAATGCAACAGTTCGGAGTTGATCAGGCCAAATGAAAACGAGAGACCATCAGCAATGAGCGATACGACGAGTGAAGCGAGCACCACAACCCAACCATAACCACCATCTGGTATTTCGGGTTTCTTTTTATCTGTCGAAGTTGAATCGATTGAATCACCCGAATCGTTCGAGATATATCTTATACGCTTTTTTGCTTCATTCATATCCAGCATTGCCATTGTGGTGGGTATGTTATCAGCATTGTTGGCACTAATCACACAACCATTACCATCATCGAATGTTATTAGGCAATGTTTGACGACGCTTCCATTAGCTGGGTGTATATCTTCTGCGTCTTCATGTAAGTCACTTGCCGGGAGGTCGGAAAATTTAACCGCGGGAAAGAATGCCTGTTCGAGTTGTGGGGCTGTGGGCGTGAGCATCATTTGACCATCTGTGGGTGTGGTGAGCGGCTCATAAGCTGTGCCGTTAGGTTTATTTATATTGTTCGTTTGATTCGCAACCATTTTGAGAGATGTGTTGGGATATTTTTTATATTAATAAATGTAAAGATGTGACCGTGACTCTAATGAAGTTCGATACTTCCTTAAAAGTGATGATTTATTGTGTACTCGTTTGCGCTCGTTTGTTACTCGTACGTATTTAAGATTGTTGTTTATGCGTTTCGGTTTTTTGTTTTTGTTTTAATTTAAGCCTGATTACTTTTTTTTTGAACACAGTGGATTTTAGCAAAATTTCGTTTTCGCTTTAATTCTGCTGCCTATTATTATCTAGTTTTCTCCTCTAATTCGTCTTCGTCTTCTTGTTCTTCTTTTTCCTTATCTTTTACTAATTCGTTTAGTATATTTTCTTTTTTTTTTTAGTTTAGTCTACACTTTTTTTGTGTAGTTTCCTGTCGTCCACCTCTTCGTCAAATCAGACTCTCGAGTTTTGGAACACAAAAAGTTTTCCACCCCTTCGATGCCCTTCTCTCGTTTAGTGGGTGTTTTGTACCCTACTCTGCTTTCGATATCAAACTCTTTGAGGTTTTTCAAACGCTTTCTTGTTGTGTTCACACCGTTTTTGAAAAATTCCCAGATCCAAGTTGATAATTGATAGTCCACAGCTGTGACTGTCTCCGCTGTGGTTTTAATGGCTCTGGCGGCGTCCTCTAGCGACTGCGCGTCTTTACGTGCTATACTGATTTCGATTCACACGACTATGCAGATCGTCTTTATTGTTGCCTTTAAATGATCGAGTTCCAAAAAATGCAAGTTCCTGCAAATAAGTAGAAAACCTTTGTTAGATAAAAATATTTTATGGAGCGGAGTAGGTTTATGAGCTCAAGCTGTCCTCTTAGTAAATTTTGTCATGAATGCTTGGCATGGGATTCCGTCGGCGAAACTAAAGTTAAGTTCATTAAATGACGCTTGACCTTCTAACCATCTATAAGGCTCTTCAAGATTTTTATATCCCCAAACCACTCAGTCATAAAAAGGTGGAATAAGAGATTTCTGAAAGCGGATTGCCGAATGGTGGAAGAAATCAAATTACTTAATTGTGATAACCGAAATATACTCCCTCAAGAAACTGATGGATTCTATCATCGTCTGTGGAATGAACCGCACTATAAAGATTTTAGTTTTTGTTTCAGTCTTGCATCAGCATTCGGACCCATAAAAAACTAAGCCTTCTGAAGCTATTAAGCAATCTCCTCGCCGAACTTGGCAATTTTCTGTTATAGCCGGTGTTTTCAAAACTCTATACAATCCAAAGTGCCTTCTGCCATCGTGCAAAAAGGCGCCTTGGTACCCTAGCAGCTGTTGGAATTCGTCCACCTAGGAATCAGTCTCGGCACCAACGATAATGTCAGCTTAGAAATCCAGCGAAGAATTATCCTAGCTAATAAATTTTTCTTTGGACCGAGTATGTAATGGAGTCTCTACTCATGGAACAAAAATCATGCTCTACGAGTCTCTCATAAAACCCGTCCTGCAATATAGTGCAAAAGCTTCTATGATGACAGCCGCTGATGATTCGGCCCTGGGATTAAAAAATAGATAAATTAAGGCGGCGATATACCACCATGTTATCATTATAACCTCTCTCCTGGATCGATATTTATAAACAATTTGGTGTGTACTCAGGTTGGCTGAAGGATGTTTTAGATTCACAATCCAGACCAATGGATGAAGTGGGCGTGGCACTTCCCATACAAATGAAATTTTTCCTACTTCATATCTCTGGAGTATTTTTTGTAGAATATTAAAAATAGGTAATTGAGGTTAATCTGTAACACCTCCAGACAAGAGGTGTCACCTCTCATAAAAATGGGATTTTTCGTACCGAATTTTTTTTTTGGAAATATTCATGGTAAAATATTAAAAATGGGTGAAGGATTAAATAAGACTAATCACTAGAGCCTCATGAAAATAGGGGAGTAAGGGAGGAGAAGGCGTGGCAGCTAACATGATTACAAATGAGATTTTGCGTCTTACATATCTCTGGAAGTATTTTATGGTACTACAGGGAGGAGATAGGAATAGGGATAGAGAAGGTGATAGGGATAGGCACCGGAAAGGGATAGGGAGAAAAAGATGAATTGAAAGAGAAAAATGAGCGCTAATAGGAAGATGGAGCATAGAATAGAAACGGATTGATGAACAGGAAAACAGAGAAAGTTTTCAGATGCAGCAAAATAAATTTTTGACAGGGATTAAAAGCAACAGAAAGTGAAATAAAAATAGAAGCAAAAAAAAAAAAAAAATTTCCGAAATTTTACTGCACAAATTTCCAGCCATCCCTAGCTCGAACAAATGTTCCAAACCTTGCATAAAAACGCCAAAAATTTTATAATTAATTTCTTTTGTTTTTAATATTGAGAATGTTCTTAAAATTGTATATTATAATAAAACTTACATAAGAGGAGGGCGCATCACAGATATTTTTTGTTTAGTTTTTAATACTGTTATTTGGTTTTTCTATTCAGTTCCAACATTGGCGATAATTAATTTTTCCTAGACTTTATTTATGATTAAGGCATTATTTAGAAGACACACACAAGTTGTTATTAAAACTAGATTTTTATGTTCAAGACACTAAAAGGCATCATTAGTTGGTAATATTGTTTTCATAATTCCAGGAGCGACATCTTTTAATTTTAATGAGAAACTTTTAACTTTTTAATAATCCGCATATTTTCGTTGTATAAATATTTTGCATTGCAATTCAATTAAGTAGCCGATAAACAGAGTAAAAACAACATTTTTATTGTATTTCTCGCGCGAGACTGTTTTTGGCAATAGCAACAACAAATATTTTTTTTGTGCAAATATGTACCGAAATGTGTAAAAAGTGCAAACAAAAACAAACAACAAAAAATTAAAACAAAAATTAGAATAATTATATTTTAAGTTTCCTTCAACTTGACCTCACGAAAAAAACGCAATAAATGGCAACGATTATAATAAAAAGAAAAAAGAAAAAAAAAAAAACAAATGTCAAAACGTCTAACATCTAACGGCTAATGGCTAGCACAAAAAACTTTAGGTTATGCATATATAAGAGCCCAGAAAAAGGGTTGCCATACGGTATTTTTTCGGTACCAAAATGATGGTATAAAAAAGTACCAAAATTCGAAAAAGGGACATTTTTTCCATACAATTTTGAAAGCTAAACGCAACTAAATGCTATTTTGTTTCTGCATTAGCTTAAGCATCTTCGAAAATACAGTGCAAACAAATATTTCCTTGTATGAAGAAAAAGTGAAAAAAATGTTGCATACTTTTGGTCGAACCGCTGTTTATATTAGGATATCTTCCCACTAAGCTAGTCAACGTGCTTGTGCAATAATTTTTCCCGTTAAAAGTTGCAATTTTCGAGGTGAAGAGTTTCCACGTTTGTTTAGAAAGTCGGTTTTTTTAACCACGAACTCACTTTTATAAAAGAAATGAAGTTTATCTGAAAAGGCAAGCATACTTCCACTTGCCATGTAGGAACGCACCTTAAGCATTCGAAAATTAGCTAAATGCGCATTTTCAAAATGCGGCAGCATGAACGCATCTTCGAAATGTAGGACCGAATATGGAAAATGCTGCTTTTAAAACTCAGCATGAACACTACATAAGCTTGTCATAGTTTTTCATTTGATAGCATTTCGAGTGAAAGAGAAAGCAAGAAGGAAATCGTTCAGCGAATGTATGTAAATAAAAAGTACTATTTTTGGTCTAAATCAATCAAACTGGCTATCATGTCCAGGCGCGAACGCACTCAACGGCTGTTTCATAGTGTTGTGCGGTTTCGGGCCATTTAAACAGAAAATGCCCAATTACAAGGGGAACTGGGTTTTTGGAACAGTGTTTGATGTGTCAAGCTCATTACTTCGATGGCTGAGTGAAAGATCACCCTATTATAAACTATTTTTGAAAAACGTCATATTTCAGATTTTTTTTTTTGATAATTAAAAGGGTCTCTGATAGATAGGGTTTTTACGAAACTCATTTTCAGATGGACGTTCTTGAACTATGTTTTGAAATAGGGCTTTATTGAAAGAAATTTCTCGGGATTACCGTAATCAAGATTTGTTTCCATTATACACGCTTTCCGTTATGGCAAGACCCGGAATTGTCGACTCTTTAAATAATCCGGTTCTTTGCATCACTACTGTTCAATTTACTCTACATACTCCACAAATCGTTATACAAAAATATATATATGCCTACGAAGTTAGTGGTCAGCGATTCGCCGTGTGCTAAAGTTAAAATACCAAAATACTTGACAAATACTAAGTGTTTGAAGATAAACATCTTCATACTTAAAAAGGTATAAAGCGACAATAAATAAAAAGTAGAACAAAAAAGAAAATAAAATAAACAAATGAAAAAAAAAATAATAATAATAATACAAAATGTCACGAAAAATATTCAATGTAGAGTTCGGAAAAATAGCTGGGTGCAAGGCAAAATTTATGCTTACCGACGCCGTCACACAATTGGCAAAATAGCGTGAAAAAGACAAATGGCGTTTGAATATTTCTAAAAGTACCTATCATACTTATTTTTTCAGAGCTATTTTTGCAGACAAAAATAGAAAAAGTCTTTTGCCAAAATACACACTTGGTACTTATAAGGGACACACTTGCATACCTCAGACATTAAGGTGGGCACACTGAACACAATCTATCTACATATAAAATATATATATCGTCCCCTTTTCGCGAAGTTATCGTAAGCGGAAAATAAAAATTTTACAGGAGAGCATATTTTTTTTTCAGCTATAATATTTTATCAGATGATGTACTGACAGATTTAAAACAAATTTGTATCAAAAAGTAAATTTCGCAAAAATGGTCCCAAGATAGTTTCGCAAAAATCGGTCGATATTATATAAAACCGTAGGGGTTTTGACTTGTAACGAATCTGCTTAAAAAATGCGGAGCAGGTTTTCGCTAAATTTGTTAGTTAATTCTTTGGATGCGTCCTTTCAACATAGGATATACTTTTCCCCGCTAGATGGCAGTGGAGCCGCTATATTTACAAAATCCGTATTTATGGCCCGATTTTATTCATATTAGACGTCTCAATCATTCCATACTCGTGCTTGTTTGGGTGAATACTGCAGCTGTCTAGTTAATAAATGTCAAATATAATTGACGTGCCACGCCATTTGCAAAATAAAACATTTACCGATAGGGTGATTGATATTGTTGCCTTCTTAAATGAGGTCCACGAGCTGATAATATGTTTTCAAAGAATTTCAATAATTTTAAAAGACATTTGGGACAAGTCAAAAAAGTATAAACTGAACAACTTAGACCTCCTCAAGTTCAGCGGAAACCGAACGTCAAATGCCCATCCATAGGGTAGTTCTGGTTATGGGTGTGTGTTCACCGGTACCGAAGGAGCTACAAATTATGTGTCTCATGAATATTTTTTTGAAAGGTCGGTTTAAAAATTTTACTTCTGGGTAGGGTTAAACCCTAGGGTTGCCACCTAATCTCGATTTATTTAGCATACTGTTATTATCTCGAAAATGACTTGAGCTACTTCGATCAACATATGAATATACAATGCGTAAGTTAAATGGTTCGTTTCAAGCGCTTAATTGTTGTCTCTAGTATTTACAGTGTTGCCACCTATTTACAGTATTTTCAAAAATTGAGTGAGACATGTCAGATAGGGGTATCAAAAGAAAGGTATTTTGTGTCATATTCTAACAAAAATATTTTGTGTAATGCTAACCACATATTGTTGCCACCTAATTATATTTCTTAAATTTTGGAGAATTTCCACTACTATTTCGAAAAGACTTGAGGAACTTCGATGAACAAGATAAAATTTAAGTTTCAAGCTCTCATACTTAACCGTTGCCACTAGGGATTTACAGAGTTTCCACCTATTTGTAATTTTCAAAAATGTGACTGAGACATGCCAATATCCCTGTCAACCAGCACTAACAATGGTGAAACCAGCACTAATAATGGGTATAAGCAGGCATCGAAATACAAACGCATAATTCGATATAACTCGATAATTTGAAAACTTTCAACACCAATTAGCATCTTCAACATGGGTAGAAAAGGAACTTCGCTGAACAAAAGTGCCCACTTTTTTATCCTCTTTTTTTGGTAAGCGCGACCCAGTAATATCCCAAGTTTTTATTCGCTGCTGGTTAGCAGGGATGTTTATCGTATATAAAATATATTTCTGGTAGGATTGCAACCGATTCCTTTTTTTTTTGCGTTCCGCCTCTATTTTGAAAACGGCTTGAGCTGGATCAATTTATGAATATAGGTAAAATGGTGCGTGTAAAGCTCTCGGACTTAATCGTTGCCACTAGGGTTTTAAAAAGTTCGGAATAAATTGGTATTTATTGATGTGGTATGAACAATTTTTATATGGCGAGTTCAGAAACATTGCTGGACAAAGTGAGGCTTTTGTTGGGACTAATTGGTATTGTTCGGGTTATGTAGAAATATTTCGGGTTCATTTCATGATTTTTTACACCCAGCGCACTAGTACTAGTACAAGGGTATTATAATTTTGTCCACATAACAGTACTACGTAACGGGACAAAATAATCGAGATAGATATAGAAAGTTCTTAGGCTGGAAAAAAAGTTCATTAAGGCATGTCCATCCGTCTGTCCGTCCGTCCGTCTGTTCGTGTACACGATAACTTGACTAAAAATTGAGATAGTTGCAATTTTGTATACAGGTTACTTTCGGGCCAAGGTAGGTTGCTATTGAAAATGGGCGAAATCGGATGATAACCACGCTCCCTTTTTCGATATCGAAAATTTCGATAATCACGTAAGTTGACATATCTCGGTAACTGAAATGGCTAGAATGATATAAATTTATAGGTGAATCCCCCTGGTCATTCTCTTATGAGTTTTCCATAAATTTTTTGAAGTGGGCGGGGCACCGCCCATTTTTAGGTTAGACATTTTTGAAAATTTCACGGGTCATAACTTTTAAACTGATAACGATAGAACGGTGAAATTTGGCACAAAGCATACTAGTATCGTTGGCAGTACGCCTGATGAAATTGGATAAAATCGCGCTCCAACCATGCCCACTTTCGATATCGAAAGTTTCGAATATCACCTAAATTGACATAATTCGGTAACGGAAATGGCTAAAATGATATAGTTTGGTAGGATGAGTCCCCTAGTCATTCTATTATGATTTTTTGATAAATTTTTAAAAGTAAGCGTGGCACCGCATATTTTTAAAGGGGGAATATTTGAAAATTTCACGGGCCATAACTTTTAAACTGATTACGGTAGAACGATGAAATTTGGTGCAAGGTATACTAGCATAACAGGGAGTATACCTACGATGACCATCCGTTCTGTTTTTGGCAGAACAGTTCTGTTTTTAATGAGCTTGTTCTGCTTATTTTTTTTTCTAAGGAAAATAACATAAATGTTCTGTTTTTAAGCAAATGTTCTGTTTTTGTTCTGCTTTTTTGTGCCGGCAACCTTTTTTAACAAATGTAAAGAGTAGCTCTGTAAAGTTAGTTTGCTCAATAATTTCAAAACATTATGAAAAATTTAAAATCTTTCAAAATATCTTATAAATAATTTAGATTATGTTTAACGAGGTCAAGTGCTTTAGCGAAATCAAAAACTAAGTACGTTAAAATGGCAAAAACGTATCAAATTTGGAAGTTCGTACCGGAAAATGTTCGTACCAAAAATGGTACATTTCGGCCAAAACGGCAACCGTGGTTATGGTAGGTTTTTAATTAACAAGGAAATGTCTCTCACCATCAAGAATTGATGCACTTTGGTTGTAATTATTAGCGAAATTTTCACGTGAAGGCAATACCAAGCCTTGAGTAAAAAGATTTCTGTTTTTTCAAAAAAATTTTATGGTCACCGTAAGTATACCTGATGTAATTGGACCACTCCCACTTCCGAAATGGAATATTTCGAAAATCATATGAAAACTATCGCTGGGTGTTTAATGTTCGCTTTATCCGAACTTAGACTTCCATACTTGTTTAAGTTAGTTTCGGAATTATTTTCGGGTTTATTTTGAGACATGTTCGAGATATTTTTGAGATTGCTTTCGGAACAATTGAGGTACATTTTGAAGTAGTTTTGAAAAGTAGCTCTGTTCACTTACCTCAAAAACTTCACAAATGAAATTTGCTGCTTTTCTAACTTGTTAGTTGTCCTGTGTTCCAGCGACTCGTTCAATTCCAATTTCGGCGAATTTTCAGCACGAATATAACCACCAAATAACGATGATGAAACACTGACAATCAAATTGTTTTTAACACTTTCAGTTTCACTTTGACTTATTATATTATTACGCTTATTAATTTTATTATAATCACAATATTTATTATTATTAACACTAAGAACTTGTTTTTTTAAAGTTTTTGGTTCAGTTGTGATCAGGGTTAAACCTCCAATTAATTCACCATAAGCGCATAAATCTTCAGTTATTTTCAATTCACTTAAACTATCAAAATGATGTTTATTAAATACAATATCTTGAGAATTTTTTTTGAAAATCCTTAAACGCGGATCACGTGGTGTATAATGTAGAAATACTTTATTCGATTTGCTGCTATTATTATAAGTACGATGATTATTCGACGAAAAGGTTTGTGTATTGAATAAACGTAATGTAATGAGGGCTGCCACCGTGATGTTGTTGCTGCTGCTGTTGTTGTTGTTGTTGTAGCTGCTGCAAGTGATCGATGTTGGTAATATTGGTGTGATGAAGGAGACGATTATATTAGGAATTTGATGGATAACACTTTTAAATATTGTTGTTTGTTGTTGTTGTTGTTTTAGTGCACTACTATTACTGTTGTTATTGTTTTTATTACCGCTTTTATTGTTGTAATTATTATTAAAATTTTTATTTGTTTGTTTATTGCCTACTAAAACTGTTCTAATGACTTTTAATAAATTTTTTGTTGCTTCAGCAATTAATGCTATTGTTTTTGCAGTTATTTTTGTTGGCTTGAAAAGTGTTTTCATCCGAAAGTCATTCATTAAGACCACTAACTTCGTTATCACAGCGTCGGAGAGAAAATTTTGTTGGTTTTTGTTGTTGTTGTATTGGGTAAATTGAGCGTTTATAAAAAGGATAAGTACAAGCGCGTACAAGGACACCGCTACCGCAACGGTTAACGGTAACGCCGCGTAAACGTATGTGAATAACGGTAAAAGCGATGCGTTGAACAAAAAACAAAACGACAACGACGCGCTCAACAATACGATGGTCACTAAACTTTTGACTATTTTCGTTTGGCAAGAATATTGTTTTGAGTTGAATTCTGCTGCTGCTGTGGCTAATGCTATTTTTATGCTGCTGCTTGTTGTTGCTGTTTTTGCGGCTGTAGTTTGTTGTGTTGTGTTTCTAGTTGAAATTTCTGCTGCTTGTTTTTGACGTTTGACGTATTTCGCTTTAAATTTGGTTGCACTTTTGCAATGCGGCGTCGTCGTCCACTTCAACAACGTCTTTGGCAGAATCACAAATACCAATGGAATCAACATGCGGCAAGTAGATTTTTCTATAATTTTTATAGCAAAAAAAATTTGAGTTTTTGAGCGCCAAAAATGTTTTAGCGTATTTTTCGGTAATATGTTTTTTTTGTGTTTTTTGCTTATTAATTTTTTCACAAAATTTAAAAACAAAAAAAAAAAAAATAAATCAAAAAAATTATTTACGCAATTAAGTGCGCGTCTTTTTTTCACAGGCTTTTTTTTTGTTTTTTTGTAATTTAAATTCGTTATTTAGTAAAAAGCAACCGTTAAATTTCTTTAGTTTATTTGTTTTCACCACAGTTTAAAACGCGCATGCGCTGGCGCTTCAGTATAAAAATGTTGCTGTTGTGAAGGGACCTTCAGCACAACACAATTTCTCTATATGTCATATAAGCTGCCGTTTTCGGTGCGGTCCGTACATGTTGAAAATATAGAATTTATTTTGGTGCAAAAGAAATTTGGTAAATGATGACTTTTTGTTTGTTGTTGGCGGCGACGTTGATTAATGTGCGTCAATGGCGTGTTTTTTTCTTTGTTCCTAATATGCCGCTGTTTGACACTTTAATTCGCTGATTTTGGCGTTCTTTTTTTTAAAACTAATTTGTTAAGTAACTGTAAAGAAGGAAGACAAAAATGAAGTGAGGGATTAGAAAAATTATATGCAGATTTTAGCAGATATTTTTAAATTTTATCTAAATCTATGATTACTTTACAACATATCTACATTTGTAGTATTAGGACTAGTCGACTAATCGATTCAACGAGGTAGTCGAAATCGAAACTTTTGATAATATCGATTATTCGGTTAATTTATCGAATTTGTTTAGAGCTGTGGATTAATCAACTAGTCGAACACTCGAATTAAATTGATTATCAATTAATTAAAACGATTAATCATTTTTTGATCGAGAAATAGAAAACAATAGATTAATTGATGAAACCCCCATTCTCGATAACTCGGTTAAATGTTCATTTTGATGAATTTGTAGATTTTTTGTGATGTGAGAGTAATCGATTAGTAGATGATAAACTAATTAATCAGCGAATAATTCTTATTCATTCATCAAATTGATTTATTTGACGATCCGTCATATTTTGATAAAGAAATACAAAACATTTGCCGAATTGATTAACCGCCCACTATCGATTATTCGGTTAAACGTTAATTTTACTTAATTAATCGATTTTTTTGGGGTGTGAGAATAATCGATTAATCGAGCATTCGAAAAAAATTACACTCAATAAACTAACAAATCAGAGAATAATCAATATCCTTTCATCGAAACGTTTTATTTGACGATCAATGACATTTTAATAAAGAAATACAAAACATTTGGCGAACTATCGATTATGCGGTTAAATGTTCATTGTAATTAACTTACATTTTTTTTGGGGTGTAAGAATAATCGATTAATCGAGCATTCGAATTAAATGACCATCAATAAACTAATAAATCAGAGAATAATCAATATCCATTCATCGACACAATGAATTTGCCGATTAATCATATTTTGATTGATAAATAAAAAAAATTGTTGACTTATTTACTATCGATTAATCGGTTAACAGTTCATTTTGATAAGTTGATCGATTTTTATAGGGTCTGTGCATATAATCGACTAATCGAACATTTGAGGCAGCTTGGACGAAATAAAAAAAGTAATCAGAGAATAAGTAATATCGATTAATCAAAACGATTAATTCCGATTAACTCGATAGAAATTGCGAAATTTATCGGAGTTCAGTAGATAATTTCGATAAATTTCGTAATTTCTATGGGATTTCACCGTCCAAAGGAAACTGTTTAAAAAAAAATGTGTTTAATCGATTAATCGCACAACCCTCTGGATATCAGATTTTAGAGTCCATTCGGGTTTATCGGTTCTATGAGAAGTACTCACAGACAAAACCTAAACCAAAATAAATTAAAATTAAAACTTTGAGTAAAAGTAATAAAGTACGTATGTATGTATGTGTGGACATTAGGGTGTACCAAACACCAAAAACCTTATATTTTTTATCATAAAGGAAATGTCATTCTCATCTAGCAATCAATTGAAATTTTTCAATAAAATGTTTTGTATATACATAGACCAAATAATATACAGCATTCATTCAATCATTTATTTATTGCTGTTTTTTTTTCTTCATTGCTTATTTCACATTTGGCGAGTGTGCACGAAAAGTTCAACGTTCGATAACGACGCTAGTAAATGGCACAGAGAAAAGGGCAGACACACAGTTGTATATAATGTAGCAAATATTAGACCGTCCCAAGTTTTTGTGTGGCATTTTGTACCCAAGCGGCTTGGCGTGAGGTTCTGGTTAGAGCGCTTCTCAAACATTTCCAAAAAATCATGTTTTGTCAGTGTTTGGGTGATGTTCCTATTTCTGGCAGAAGGGGAAGGGGAGTCTGCATTCGTTGTTCTTATGCTAATGGTGTTTGGAGAATGGATGAAAAAAATGCTTTTTTGTAGACGGTTCAAAGTACCGTCATACAAATACACAGATTACAGTGTATTGATTATTTGTAGTTACATATAATAAAGTATTGTGAAATGAAGCATCTTTAGCTTTAGGTAGATCTGCACTATATGTAGTTCATATAATTTCAAATATACATGCAAATTCCAAGTATGTATATTACGGTGATCCTTATAATCAAATGTACATTTTTTTCCAGTCTCACCCCCTAGACATTTTTCACCACCCATGGAGACACGAAATTAATAGCATCAGAGATTTCACATACACAATTTGGTTCCGATTGAAAGTGCTATCGAAAGTAGTGCTATCGATTTTGAGTATTAGATAAAAAGAAACATCGTTTTAATTTTTTGAGTCGCCATAGGGCAATCTGAATTTTGACGACCCCTGTGCGACACGCCTTAATCGTTTCCAATCGCGAACAAAATTTGTGTGTGATATTTTCGGCTATATTACTATCGATCTAGGGTTTGAACCTTTAAATATCTGATGATAAAATTGTCTCCCTACAAATAAGAACCACCCTAATGTTTATATAAATATATTTAAAATCTGTTATCGGCAACCTTGAAAAATATTTACATTTTAATCAAATTTTTGGTAAGTACTCACAAAATTGTACGAGTACTTATGTATATATAAGATAAAGCTTATCTCATCAAATAAGAAAAAGAAAACAATATAACACAATATTTTTTATTTTTTGAATCGGCTTTGGGACGTTTCTGCCGTTGCAGTCTTTCACCTAGTTTGTCAGTTATTTCATTTATCGAGCTCCCCCCTTAAGGTCAGGGATACATAAGACTTTGCTAACGACTTCACCTTTGACAAAAAGCCGCGTCGAAGCAAAGAACGGCGTAGACGTGTCATATCCACAAATCGGAATTAAAAACTCATTATAAATTACTTTCGCTTAGGTTTTCGTTAAATTTTATTTATTATGTTTTTATTATCTTATCTTCTTCACTTCCAATGTCAAAGTCGTAAAAAGTTAAGTTTTGCTTGAATTTGCTTTTGACTTTGAAGTTTAAGTACTCATTGTGTGCGCTTGCACGAAATTCGTATGCCGTTACTTTGCAGTGAAAGGAAGAGTCTGACGAAAAAGTTTTGTGTAAGGCTTTTTCGTTTGTCTATGACAATAGTAAATTAATAATTATTTTACTGACATCTAAATTGAACTCTTTGTATACTCAGTAAATTGTTTTACTGCACTGCAACTAACTCGTCTTATCTGCTTAACCCAATTAATTTAACTTTGAAGAGCAGAGAGATCTATAGTAATAAACAACGAATAGCAGTAATGCAATAAAGACAGTCGTAACTTGATTAAATTTATAATGTTAAATAAATAATACATAGTTTTAACAGATCTACATAGAGCTGAAGTGTGATAAACTAAAAAAAAGAGAACTGAAAAATATTCTACAATAGTACACGGCCAAAAAAATTAGCCTAAAATTTAACCCCGTCTAAAGAAAGAATTTCGATTTAGGTAAGATCTAAATGAAAAAGCAGTTTAAAATTTCTTTTTTTTTTCAAGTCATTGAATTTTGGGCACAAAACTTTTGTGTGTGGCATAGCTCAGCGGTAGACCAGTAGGCTGTCATTCAGAGCGCCACCGCTCGAATTCTGCAAACTGACAAAAATTTTTTTAATATATTTTTTTTTTGTATTAAATTTTTTTCGGTTCAAAATTAAAACTTTTTGGTTTAAAATTAAACTTTGTCAGTTTACAATTTTTTGTGTCGTTTTTATTTGTTTTTAAAAGCTTTATGAAGTCATTGTCGCATATTCATAGTCAAAATTAAGTAGGTACTTAAAGTTAGCTGTGGCTTTTTGACAAAATTTCGAATGGCCTATCTGTCAAAAAAGCTGAGGCTAACTTTAAGTACCTACTTAATTTTGACTATGAGTATGCCCCATTAAATTTTGCCCACAACATTTATGTTTTCGATGCAGCTCAATGGTAGAGCAATCGGGTATGATGCGGAGCAGTGGCGGATCCAGGGGGGATTCAATTTTTTTTTTTTTTTTAGTTTGGAGGACATTTTTCATTCACAGTTTCTCAAAACTGGCCCTTTATGCTTGTTTTTTCGAAAAGATATATACCTACATTTGTTGGTATGCTCAATGCCAAATTCGCAACAGTTTTACTATAGGGCATGAAACAAACTTTGAAAAAAATTTTGCAATTTTAACAATACTGTGTCATTTTTACTATATTTTTTTGCGTAACCTTTACTATATATTTTGTATAAATTTTACTATCTTTTTTGTAAAATTTTTACTATATTTTTTGCGTGATTTTTACTATATTTTTGTGTAGTTTTTACTTAATTTTTTGTATAAATTTTACTATCTTTTTTGTAAAATTTTTACTATATTTTTTGCGTGAATTTTACTATATTTTTTGGTTACTTTTAACTATATATTTTGTGTAATTTTTACTATATTTTTGTGTGTAAATTTTACTCTCTTTTTTGTGTAGTTTTTACTCTCTTCCTAAATATTTTTTTAATAAAAACCACAAAGCCCTTTTTTTTACTATATTTTTTCGTAATTTTTACCATTTTTTGCTTTTTTTTGTGCAATTTTCACTACATTTTTTAGCATAAATTTGCATTTTGTGCATAAATTTTACTATCTTTTTTATAAAATTTTTACTATATTTTTTCGTGATTTTTACTATATTTTTGTGAATTTTTACTATACTTTTTGAGTCAATTTTACAATCTTTTTGTATAATTTTTACTATATTTTTTACTGTGAATTACTGTGAAAAATATGACTTTTTGTGTTGAACCTGAAAACCACCCGCCCCTGATGCGGAGAGTCTTGTGGTTCAAATCCCTGCCAAAGAACAAAAAAATATTTTTTTTTTAAATGTTAAGACATTTCTGGTTTAAAATTTAAACCCTTTTCATTTCACCAATTTTCTTGAAAACTGGTCTCGCTTAAATAAATAAAACTTTCAGCGGTGTAGTAGCTTTTTAACTTAAAAAATGTGTAAAATCGAATCACTGTTCAACGGTAGGATCTTTGTTGCATGATTAAATTTTTTTTTGTTTTTTGAATAATTTCTTCCTGGGAATTTTAATTTCCTGAGCTTTTTTTAAATTAAATTAAAATTTTAATGAGCAAAAATACATACATACACATTTGTGATTTGAAGTCAGAAGTTCTGATTCCATATAAAATAAGAAAGCGCATCAGAAAGTAGACGATTTATTATAACACGTGATCTGTGATCTTTAAATGCGATCTATCTTTTCTTGCAGCATTTATGAACTTTAGGCGGCACTTATTTAGCGCCTGGAGGCATGCCCAACACTGTCATACACTATACACCACGTGATCGTTTAAGAATTTTTTTTGTTTTTGAGATTTTGTGATTTAAAAATAACTTTAAAAATATCACAGGTGATTTAATTACTTTTTTTTTCAAATATATCTAAACATACATACATACAAATGTATGTCGTTTGTCGCTTAACGCCTAACACGACGCTTTAACGTCCCAGCGCAGCGTTTAACACTTTGACACTTTGTCCGTTCTAGCATATCCATTGCTTATTGCTTTTAGGTGGTGACGCGACGCGGCCCACTCCATTCTTAAGAAACGATTTAACAAGACTGAAAGAGCTTGCCAGTCTGTGAAATGGCTAAACGTCATACAAATCTTTGCCTGTGTTCTAAAAAAAGTTTTTATTATAAACTAATAAAGCGAGGCTCCTCCATATCTGCTGTTAGCACATATTTGTTTATATGCAACGACTTGATGTGCCTGTATTCGAGTGTGTCAAGATGATGATAATGCTCGGGCACGTTGGACTCGATGTCTTTTGGACAATAGAAACGGCGACGGCGCTAAACGGTGGGGTTATCTATCAGAGTTGCACAGTGGGGAATTTTGAAGAAATGAAGCTCAATATTTAATAGATCGAAAAGGAGAAAAGTTGGACTTGTAAATTAAAAACCTATTAAAAATTTTAGTATTTGCGAGTTTAAAAAGTACATGCGACAAAACAGGCGCAAAAAAGAAGTATTTAAAAAGTAAAATTTTGTCTTGATAGGAGCTTTTATTAAAAAAAAAAATGAGAGAAAAAATATCTTTTGTCCAAAAGTTTTGCTGACGAGCCACGTTAAAGTGAATGTATCACATTATTCCCAGAAAATAAAATCCCCAAAACCGAAATTCCCGTAATTCAAAATACCAAAACTCAAAATCCCCAAAATCAAAAACTCCAACGCAAAATCCCTATTTTGGTTGGTTTGAGTTGGCTTTTTTGCCATTGAAACTAATATGCCAAGTCGATAGAGTCTTCGTTTACACACAACTGTCGTGAGTTCAATGCCTGCCAGGGATGGGCAATATTTTATTTTTAAGTGACGAGTGACGAAAAAATTAAAAATAAACTTTTATTCATTATTCTAAAAAATTTGAGTGATGAGTGACTGGCTATTTTTATTAAAAAAAAATTTTCAGTGATGAATAACAATTTATTTTATTCAAGAATCGCTTTATTCCAAAAAAAATCAAAGTGATGAATAACAATTTATTTTTATTTCAAGCGAAATAAATTTTTATACCCGGTCAATCATCAATCAAAATTTTTAAAATAATGAATAATTATTTATTTTTTTATTTGAATAATTTTTTATTCAAAATGGCCCAACCCTGATGCCTGCTATGCTCAATATATTTTAAACTTTAAATATGTAACTAGCTGGTGCCCGCGACTTCGTATGCGTAGCTTAGGTATTGAAATTAATCAAATGGTGTATGGCAGCATGATATGACATATTTGTGGAAATATTCGTCGATACCTCCGAAACCGGTCGAGATATCGAAATTTCAAGTTATCTCCCAAACCATTTCAGATATGTCAATGAATCACATCGCATATTATAGCACTCATTGACACCTTTCATTTGACACCCATATTGTACTAAGACATTTTTGGTCACCCCTGGTCCACATATTGAGCGATAACCCCAAAACCCGTTGAGATATCGCAAAAAATAATATCTTAAACTTTCAGTTGAGCGTCTAGCACTCCAACGATTCAATTCCATTCAGCACTTTTAGAGTGTTACGACCACAAACATACAGAAAAACATGGTCCACATATTGGGCGTTAACTCCAAAACCGGTTGAGATATCGTAAAAGGTAATATCTTAAATTTTAAGTTGAGCGTCGAGCAATCCAACGAAAAAAGTTTCATTCAATTCCATTCATTACTTTCAGAGTGATACGGCCACAAACATACGGACAGACAGACAGACACACAAAAATTTTTAAAATGGTTGATTTGGATCCTACTCGCTTAATAATGCTTCCCCCAATAAATTTTTTGTTGATATCTGCCATGTACAGACATCGACCTGTTACAATTTTATTATATGTAGAAATAAATTTTTATTTAATAATTCAACCAGCTTTTTGTTTTATAGCTGTATTCTGTAATTCAGTCCCATCTCAAACCACCTAATATGAGATATTTCTTATACCCGTATGACACTGCCCTCTTCCTTTGTATTTTCCTCCACTGTTTTGTATTTTTCATAGAAAAAATAAAGTCACAACAACAATTTACAAAGAATACAAAAAAAAAACAAGAAAAATACGTCAAAACAAAACATTTGAAATAACAATAACTCTCACAGAGCCGAATTTCGGTAGAGAGATTAGGTTCGCCGTCAAAAAGAGAACTTCAATCCCCATCGATCCCATATATGCTAAAAAGGTTATTCAGAATCAAAGGTCAACATTTTTGGGTTTTTCGACTTTTCTCGAAAGCTGTAAGTTTTTTCGAAACATTACTTGAGGCCAAGTTTTAGACCTGGAAATTCTCTAAAAATATGGTCCCTGGATTTTTTCTCTAAGAGTAAGCAGTTCTGAGATATCGCGACTGTAAAATTAGCTCTGGAAATTATATGAAAATATATACCACGTGTGGACTTTTCAGGATTTTTCTCGTAAACTTTAGTATGCGGAAAAAAAATTTCTTTTACCGTTTTTTTGTCATGAAGTTCCCCATCGACAATGAAAATAATTATTTTTGTAAAGCCTATAGTTCCCGAGCTAGTCGTAGAGCCACCTTTTCTCCTTGCATAATATAAAAAAATACTAGTCCGGTAAATTTAGTTTATCTTGTAAAACAAAAAATCCCACAGAGCTAATTGTTTTGTCAGGAGCTTAGGTTCGCACCCAGGAAGAAAACTGCAAAAGTTCCCATCCATCCGATTTGTGCGAAAAAAAGTTATTCGTCAAAAGTTATAGTCAAGAAAAATCCAAATTTGAGGTTTTTTTATTTTTCTCGACCTTGGACCCCAAATAACTTTTTTACACAGTAATCTTGTTTATTCAAAACATGGGGATTTTATGTTTGGAGATTTTGTTTTGGGGATTTTGAATTTGGGGGTTTTTATTTTGGGGATAATTTTTTGGGGGATTTTTTAAAAGCTGAGTATTTTGTGTTTTCTTCTAAGCAATTTGTTACCCTAAAATAGTAGGGACCAGATAAAGGCCCAGTTATCTTTCAAGCGATTTGCTACCTCGGAGTAGTGGTGGCCAGAAAAATAACCAGTCTATTTCCACCCGACTTGCTACCTTAAAGTAGTAGTTACCAGGTTGAGGCCCAGTCTCTTCCAATCGATTTGTTACTTTAAAGTAGTGATGACCAGGTAGAGACCGATTTATACTCCCTTGAAGTAGTAGTTACCATGAAAAGACTTTGTTCCTTTTTCGAGGGATTTGTTACATTAAAGTAAAGTAGTAAAAGGACCAGGTCCTTTTCAAAGCGGTTTGCTACTTTGATGTAGTAGCTACCAGCTAAAGACATTGCTCCTGGCCCATTCGATTTGTGATTAAAGTTTACGAGATTCGACTTAAGAGGCTTTTTGTACTTTTGTACTTTGACCCCACATTTTTTTCAACAAATATTTATTTTAGTTCGTTAACACTTTGAAAGCCACACACTGTGCACTCTTTGTAATGTGTATGACTGACTCCTGAAGATGGTGTATCTGTGAAGATGCTTCGATCAGTGCTGTCACTGTCATCTCAATTTAAGGTTTCATATGATTTTATATGAACAAAACCTTAACTCATTTATTACAATTTAGTAAGATCGAAAAGAAAGTTAACTTTAATGAGTTCGATCTTTAAGGATCGACTGATACTGGTGGCTAGAGACAGCTATTATTTTTCTCTTTATTTTTTTTAAGCACTCAGCCGACAAATTTAATAAATAATCCTAAACATAATTTTTATTCTAATTAAAAATATTCAATTAACAAACGAGTAGTTTTTTCGGAACAGCGAACGACAGCACTGGTTCTACTATAACTGGCTGCTGTGGGAGAGCGTTGCCTTATCTTTTGCTTACCCGCTAAAAAATTGCTTGCCGACTTGACTTAGTGGTCGCCACTCAACGGCCATGTGCTTTTTTTTTATATATAAATTAATATTTACAGTCTAATTGTGTATGTAACTATATATTAAGTATTTCATCTACATGCACAACATTGTGTATTGTTGTAATCGTTGACACTAATCTAATAAATTTCCTTATCACAGAGCGTAATTTTCTTGTATTGAGTATGTATTATTATATTGTCATATTTGTTCATTGTTATTATTATTGTTGTATTGTATTCTTGTTGCTCTATCGCGTGTCTCAAAAATTTTAAAAGGCGAACTTAAGTACCCTGGCAGTGAAACGATTAAATACATATTTCGAATTGTAAACGAACTAGTCCGAAGAAGATATGATTTGCAATGACAACAAATTCATAGCTTTGGAGTATGCAACAATCAGAGTAAAATCTATAAAAAGATTTCTTGAATCTAAATGAGGAATATGTATGGTAGATCTACCTCTGAGCTAGGCAGTATGCTTTTCATAAAATTTTACGGAAGGCTCAAGGTCTTCAAGCTCTCGTAAGGAAGAGAACTAGGTCTTCATTTGGTCAGTGCTACTTTAAAGTTTTCAAGTGGTCACTAATACCTTAAATACTATCTATGGTAGATCTGCCTCTGAGCTAGGCAGTATGCTTTTCATTAAATTTTACGGAAGGCTCAAGGTCTTCAAGCTCTCTATTGAAAAGAACTAGGTCTTCATTTGGTCAGTGCTACTTTAAAGTTTTCAAGTGGTCACTAATACCTTAAAGTCGTTCGTCAGACTAGTTGAGCATGGGATTAGTATGTTGTCTGAGATAGTTTCTAATTAGTTGGTTCGACTGTATTAGTAGGGTTCTCTATACTAATATGGGTATATTCTCTGTGTTCATATCTCATATTATAGGGGCATGTTATTATTATTCCTTTGATTAATTTGTTTGTTGTTGTTGATGTTATGTCTATTCTTATGCCTTCATAGGCCTATCTACTAAAAATACATTTACATATGTACCTAGTTATGTTTACACATGTCTTTAATCTATAATTTTACTGCTCCTTTTGTTGCTACTGTGCTTTCATGCGTATAATTTTAATAGCATTAAAATTTCGCTTTTGTAAAATTATTTAAAAATGTCTTTATAACTTAACAATGCGGTAATACAGCTGTATATTATTTTATTATTATTTTACGTATACACATTAGAGTGAATTATGCAACTTTTTTCGGGGTGAACCCTTTCAAAAAAAAAAAAAAAAAAAAAAATACAATAAAAAAGAGGGACAAAATAAAAAACTAAAAAATTATACCAAAAAAAAAGAAAATAAAATAGATAAAAAAATAAAATTAAAAGGAGATAAGAAATAAAAAAAAATTAACAGAAAATGATTTCTAAACTAAAATAAAATTAAATTAAATTCAATAGAATACAATTGAATAAAAAAAAAAAAATAAAAAAATAAAAAAAAGAAATAAAAGAAAAAAAAAAATGAAAAATAAAAAAATAAAAAAAAGAAATAAAAGAAAAAAAAAAATGAAAAATAAAAGAAAAAAAAAACGAAAAAAAAAAGTAAAAAGCGCGTAGGTAAATTTTTCTCAAAAAACACATTTTCGTTAAAAAAAAATTTTAATAAAAAAAGTAAAAAAAAAAGAAAGTAATAAAACAAAAACCAAAACCATTTATAAAATTGTAGTAAAATAGAGTAAAATTCAGTAAAAAAAATTTAAGAAAACTAAAAAAACAGTTAAATTTAATTGAAACAAAATAAAAGAAATTAAATTAAAGTAAAGTAAATAGTTTCAAATAAAAAAGAAAATTAAATGAAAAATAAAAAAAACTTAAAATTAAATAAAATAATAACTGAAATAAAAAAATAAAATAAAAGAAGAGAAAATAAGTCTGGCCACATGTATGGGTGAATTTCACAAACTATTCTAACGCTAGCAACAGTAAAACAGTCTAATGTGTTTTATTATATATACATATGTATGACTGTATGTGCTTAAAAGGCTCAGGGGCGACAATATTTGAGTCGCCAATAAGTGTCCCCTTGCTAAGTGTTGCTGATTCTGCAATCAACATACAACTGACCAGCTTAATAATATTTCGAGAGAAAAATTTCAGAGATGAGAAAACTTAAATAAATGAATTGACTTTAATGCAGTGGTGGGAAAACTCATATTAATAAAAATCTAGAGTTCTTTCCATTTAGATACGCTGATCAGTTTATTTTAATAACTGAAAAAGTGGAGTCCATTCATTTATTACTTTAAGCGCATCACTGGTTTTGTAAAAAAAAAACCGCGTGTAGTCGGTACACGTGAAAGAAGTAAGCTTCTTAAATTCAAAAATAACGAAATATGAATACGATGTATTCTAGAATGGTTTAGATTCACAATTTCTTACTTCCACGAAGTGGACCAGGGAACCGATCAATTCGAAAATATCTTATATATAGTGCCTTTTCCTTCAAGTTCGGTACGTGGGTAGAACTATACCTAATTTAACGAATTGGATATAGAGGAAGTGTGGCAGAAGGAAAGAGGAGAATGAAGAGAAAAAGGGAGGAAGATAGTGTGAAGGCGAAGAAAGATAGGAAGGAGAGTTGTAAATAGGGTTGTAAATTGCGGTTAGTTGGCAACCCTAAGTGTCAACCCTGCATGAAATTGTCATATTTCGAATACGGCCGAAAATACCTTTCATTTTAGGTGGCAACCCTGTAAACCGCCCCAAGTGGCAACACCCATGTATATAATCTTAGAATGAATCAAATTGTCTATGTGCCAAATTTTATCCAAATCGGTCAAGCAGTTCCCGAGATATACGAAAACATAAATAAATAGGTGGCAAACCGAAGTGGCTACCCTGCTTGATATTGTCATATTTGGAATATAGCTCAGAACACCTTTCATTTGATATGCATATTGGCATATCTAGCTCTATATTAAAAAAAAATTGGGGTAGGTGGCAACCCTTTTAACCGCCCCAAGTGGAAACATCCATGAATTCTATTACAATTTTTGCAATGTTAGCTAGATCCTAGAATTTCACCTCTTATTTGATTTGCACAGCTGAACATCGTAGTGAAAATCGCCTACGCCTGAAAGTCCATACGCCTGAAAGTCGGCTACAATTTCTATTTCCGTTGCATCATCAGCCAGTTTCTCAAATTTTACTTTCAATCAAAACTTCTTATCGCCACCTAAGAAGTTAACTTAAAAAATAATTTTCTTAAACGTTCTTATTCCGGGTTTAACAAAAACAACGTTAATTTAGGTTATGTTAGGATTGTTCTCATGGGCGTGTTGGTCGGACTACGTTCTCCAGCATCAAGTTAAAGAAAACGCACGATAGAGAGACACTTAATATTGTGTTTAGTAGATATGGCTATTTACTTTTTGTTGGATGTGACCTGCAATCCACAACTGGGTATAAAATGCTCTGCTTCACCCACACTTGAACTGTTTTCATAGTTGAGTAATAATCTAATCGACAAAGTAGAAAAGTCCAAGAAATGCGTGCGATAATTCAATACATATTTACTTACAGTATATGCATGTTTTTATAAATATTAGTACACCGTCAAAAAATTGAGTTTAAATTTCGAAAACTCGACATACATTTTTTACTTTCTTTTAGCTTTTAAACTTAACAGAATAGGAAGTATAACATCTTAAATAGACTTAAAGCTTGAATTAAAAAATTTTAACTTGTTTTTTGAAATTTCATTTCTTTTTCTTGAAACTTGATTATTTTACACTAAATATGGTTACGTGCCATAACTCAATGGTTATCACTCGTGCCTTCAAAGCAAAAGACTTTCGTTCGCAAAATACCAGAGGATCATTAAACGCGAAACATTTTCTTTGAAACCTTTTTGGAACAAGAAAGTTTCAGATTTAGACCCAAATTTTGAACAGTGTATTTATATAGCTTAACTAAGCGGCATTTAATCAGATATTTTTGGTTTCTACCAATTTAAAACAAGCACAAATTAGATTTTACCAACATCGCATTATAATAAAAGAGAAGAAAATGATTCAATAAAGATTGTTTATCAACCTTCGCGGCTTCTTAAGACACAAAACAAAATAAAAAGACGACAATGGACATTGAAGACAAAAAATAAAATAATCTGAATTTAAGTACTAGGAAATACATATCATTCGATTAACATGCATATATGCAAACTATTAAATTATGAAAAAAATAGGGGCAATTCCACAGTAAGCGATAACGGAAAACAGTAAGCTATTGTATTCAAATTTTAAAACTGAAACTAACTCTCCTTAATATTGACTAGGCTGGTTAATTTTACGCTTTAACCTATGAGGAATATTAATGAATATCATTGAAACAGTGCTTTTTTCGAACAAATTATAAAATATACCGTTATTGAAACATATTCGAGATAGAGACTTTTTGAAAAATATTTTGAAAAAGGTTGAATTTCCACTCAGACGACAATATGATAAGAACTATGTTTAGATCAGGCATAATAACATAGTGGCTCTTTTTTCACGCTATGGCCCCACGACATTATCATGTGGCCCTTTTTTTGGCCAGTTTTGTTGGTTTAGTTTTTGGTTTTAGTTTAATAAACATTTCTAAGAATAATTTTTTGTCATTCCAGGAACGATGTTGTAGTAAAAGTTATGAGATTATTGTTGTATGGCCCAGTAAGTTAAAAAGCCTGGGTACCCCTGGTCTAGATCATATTTCAAAATATTTTTTTTCGAAGCAATTGTATTCAAAAAAGCCCAATTTCAGCTGAAAATATCTGTGGTCATAAGCAATAACAGCCTAAGTCGACTTAAGAAATTAGACCAGTTGAAATTTTTGCTGGCGAATTTTTGTAACAAAACTGTTTTATAACTAAGGCAAACGTATTGGATTTAATTGTTTGTAAAGAAAGTAAAAAAAGACCAATGAAAGTCTTGAAAAATGTCTCGATGTTGCCATTCAAAATCACCAGCAAAAATTTCAAGTGGTCTAATTTCTTAAGTCGACTTAGGCTGTTATTGCTTATGACCACAGATATATACATATATTGAATTTTCATTCTTCTTACAAACAGCTTTCGATATTTACAAGGTTAAAAAAATGGGCCTAAATTTAAACCCGTCTACAGTTTTAGCGATTTTTTAAACTTTTTTTGGGATATTTAAAGCTTTCCAAAAGTTTAAAAATAATTTCAATTTTTTTTGGTTTCGATTTCAGATCTAAATGAAAAAGCAGTATACATTATTTTTGGTTTGTTTGAATGTAACTGAATTTTGCACACAAAAAATGTACATATGTGCGGCATATCTCAGCGGTAGAGCAGTCGGCTGTGACACCTGAGCGTTTTCGTTCGAATGCTGCCAAGTGCCACATTTTTTTTTTAATTTTATTTTATTCTTAAAACTTTTCGGTTTAAAATTAAAACCATTTCGGTTTACAATTTTTGTTTTGTTTTCATTTATTTTTGAAAGTTTATTCAAGATTGAATTTTGCCAGCAACATTTATGTGTGCGATGTAGCTCAGTGGTAGAGCAGACGGGCATAATGCGGAGAGTCTTGGTTCGAATCCCCGCCAACGGACAAAAAATTTATTTTATCTTAAAAAAATTGTTAAAACATTTCTGATTTTTATTTGAAACCCGATTAATTTAGCCAATTTTCTTGAAAACTGTTCTGGATTGAATTTGAAACCAAATTTTGTTTGGTGAAATATGTAGTCCAAAAAAGTTTAAAATTTAGGTTCAAATTTTTAGCCGTGTAGTCAAATAACTTTCGTTTTCGTTTAAAAATTTAATTTTAAAATTAATGTTCAAATAATAGACACGGCTCCATGGACTGAACCATATGCAAAAAATTAGCAAATTGTTTTATGAAGGCAAGTGTAGGACAGGTTTCGTCTGTGCGGAAGGCCTTATACTATTAAAATGGCCTAAAAACATTGACATTTTCTTATGCAGTTAGTTTTAAAACGCAGCTAAATAACTTCAAATTTTCACAATTATCTTACAAAGGACTTGGGGACGGGGCACTGCCGTTTCTGTAAGAAAAAAAAAAAAAAAAATGTCGTCACACTCGACTCGACAATAGAGGCAAATATTTATTACAAACAATGCATTTTTAAAAGGAGGCATATTATAGAGGATGTAGTGGACGGTTTGGTCCTCCCTTAACCCCACTCTAAACGCACCGACTAAATTGAAAGTTGAGTTTGTTGAGCTTCCTTACTAGCAAGTTGTGACAAAAAGGTAAGTTGCAGAATGTTCTAAACAAAAAAGGTCAACATTTAAACATGCAAACTTGTCACGCACAAAACAACTGTAAACAAAAACTTAAATCAACTGCAGTAACATGCACATCATTGTTATTACTTGTATAGAAAAGTGCCCTTGAAAGTTTATTACTATCCTGAAAGTTGTTTGATGGTGCAAATGCTGGTGATATATTTAGCTGACATTTTACACGCGCTTAACTATTACAAGTTATAGTGGTCACGTGTCGCATGATGAAGTTGCCAAGCTAAACAATAAACTAAATTGCATAAATTGATTGAGTTTTGTTGCTATATCTCAATTCGTTTCGGAGATACCAACCAAAACATGAATATCTGCACGTTTCTGACTTGTATATCAAAATGTTACTCATACGCCGTGTATGACCTATAAAAATTGCGCTATAATTGCAAAGTTTCAAGATATACACAATTACTTTTGCCTAGAAAACATATTGTTACGCTGTCAACTAAAATATTTTTAAAATTCCAGTTTTCTTTTCTGGTGAATATGGTTTTTCAATATCTTTGTAAAGGATCCAGTTGTCCTAACAAAAATTCAAAGATGGAGATTAATTTATGGGAAAACTATTAAAATTATGTAATTTTCTAAGCCTTAATGTAGTTTTTTATGAACTTAGTATAAGCTGCTAGCTAAACTTAGAAATTTCTCTGCAGTTCAATTTTTTTGCTTCGAAGCTTTGGACTTGTGCTTGTGAACTGCACTGTAAATGTCGTACTAGATTCAAGTGTATATCACTCCAACAGCATTTCACTCTAGTTGCAAATAGTTATTGCATTACTCACTGAATTAATGATGTTGTGTGCGAGACGTGTAATTACACCTTAAGGGATCGCAACCGCAAAACAGCGCGAAATGACAAAAATATTTAATTGCTTGCTATGCTGAAGAATGCGTACGAACTCAGGTAGGTTAATGAATTTTTAAATTTTAATTAGATATGACTGCAAGGTGCGACACTATTTTAAAATAACTTGGATAAATGAAATCATTAAAAAAAAAAATTGTTGAGGACAGTCAAACATTTTTAAAATTAAATTTTTAATCTTATAACTTTAAACTAGCTAAACTTGTATATATGTATTTTGACCGATTTGGATGAAATTTTGAATATAGATAGTATGATTGATTCTAAGACTATCCACTTGGGGGTTGCCAGTTGGAGCGGTTTACAGGGTTGCCACCTATTTCAATTTTTTTTAAAATAATGGAGCAAGATATACCAATATGGGTATCAAATGTAAGGTTTTTTCGGCGACATACCAACTAAAATATTTTCAAGTAGGGTTGCCACCTAGGGTTGCCACCTTACCACATTATATTTGTATATCCGGTACTATCTCAGGAATAGCTTGACCGATTTGGATGAAATTTGGCATAATTAGATAGTATGATTGATTCTAAGATTATACACTTGGGAGTTGCCACTTGGGGGGTGTACAGGGTTGCCACCTATCTGAAGTTATGGAGCGAGATATGCCAAAATGGGTATCAAATGAAAGGTATTTTCGGCGACATAGCAACTAAAATATTTTCAAGTAGGGTTGCCGCTCAGGGTTACCATTTTACCGTATTGTATTTGTATTGTATATATTTGGGATCATTAAGGGGTCACTTTGGCATAATTTTAGGGCTATTCTGAGATAATTTTGGGTTCAGTTTTGGATTAATTTGGGACAATTTTAAGGTCATTTTGTGATAAATTTTGGGTCATTTTTGGGTTCAATTTTGGACCATTTTGGCAACATTTGAGGGTCCTTTTGGGGACGTTTTGGGGTTAGTTTAGGATTATTTTGGGATTGTTTTAGGGCCGTCTTGGGCTCATTTTTGGATAATTTTGGGATCATTTCGGATAATTTTGGGTACATTTAAGGGTCCCTTTGAAATAATTTTGAAATCATTTTTGGGTCATTTTGGAATCATATTGGGATCATTTAGGGTCATTTTGGGATCATTTTTGGGTCGTTTTGGGTTCCATTTCGGATAATTTCGGTAACATTTAATGGTCTTTTTGGGGTCGTTTTGGGATCATTTAAGGATTATTTTGGGAATATTTTAGGGTAATTTTGGGATGATTTTGGGTAAGTAAAGTTAGCGCAAAGAGCAAGCTCGGTTAATGCGAAAAATGCAATAATTTTCATATCTGTTTCATGTTTGCTTGCTAAGAGCTTAAATTTCTACTTAGCACACGGCGTATGAGTAACCAAAGTGAAAACGCCTAGAAAAAGTGTTTACACACACATTCATAAAAATATTTTTTTCAAACTTTTTTGCTTCCTCTTTTTTATTAAAGAAAAAAGTAAGCGTGCAAACTTTTTCCTACCGCTTCCACTGTCATTTCCGTTTTTTGCCAGCCGTCATCCGTTAAACGAAACTTGCAAAAAGGAAGCCATTTCTTTTTTTTTTGCTATTTTTCTTGCTTGTCACTCACGCCCAGCAAAAGTAACAAAGTAAACACGAGCAAAAAAAATTGCCAGCAAGCAATCTGCAACAGCTATAGCTATTTGAAACCTACGTTTAAAATTTCATTAGGCTCAACTCGACGACCGGCCACGTTAAACTGTGAAAGCCAAAATATGATTATCGTGCCCAAATTGCTTTTTTATTGCAGCTATAGACACTTTGTTGTTGGTTATTTTTGGATTTTGTTGTTGTGGTAAAATAAGAACGCGTTTATAGGCGCTTAATAAGAAATAAAAAAAGTTTAGGAAATTTGATTTTATTGCCTCCTGCAATTTCTTTTCTTTACTTCCTTCCTCTTCTTCATTTTATCCTAATTTCTTTTTTTTTACTTTTCTTTTCTCGATTCCTATGTTGACTAAAAAATGTTTTAAATGTAAATACACCTTTTTTTTTAATTATTCTTACAGGACATGGAAGTGGTAAAATTATTATCCTTCAACTTTCTGTAAACTCTTATGTTTTTAAAAAATTTGTAATCAAATAAAAGTGCTAAAAATGTATATACAAATATCTAAGGGTAACCCTAGAAACTAATTTTACAACGTGGTGAAAGTTTTATTTCGATATCTCAATCCGTTTCGGAGATATTAAGCAAGACATAAAATTAAATTTACCTGAACTTTTCTTACTCGATAAAACTAAATGTTGCTCATACGCCGTGTACGACCTATATAAAATGTACTATAATTATAAAGTTTCAAAATGTATACAATTATTTTTGCTAGAAACCATATTGTTACGCAATCTACTAAAATATTTTGAAATTCCAATGTCATTTTCTCGTGAATATGTTTTTTGAATATCGCTGTAAAGGATCCCGCTGTCCTTATAAATATTCAAAGATAGAAAATTTTTAAACAGTTCTTTACTTATAGCAAAAGTATTCAAATTATATGATTTTCGAAGCCTTAGTATAAAATTTTTCCGAACTTAGTGTAAGCTTTAACTAAATCGTTAATCAATAGCTTTGCTCGCAAACAAGTTAAAAGCACATTCCTATTGCATATCTAATTTGCCGCTAGGCTGACACAGCTAATATTTTAACTATATTCCAAACCCAAGTGAACATCTGATACCCCAATGCAAAATAAAAAAAACAGAAAGAAAAAATTATATAGTATTAGTGGCTCGTGTTTCTACTTAGCTCGCGCTCAATTAAATTTGCGGTTAATGCGGCTAAGCAGCGAGCGTATATGTAAATAAACTACAAATTAGTGTATTTTTTTTTTAACGTCAAAAATTTTAAATGTCACTCGGTTGACGTTCAATATAATTGATTTCGTAGATCGATTTTTTTGTCGCGACACTAACTCGATTCAAAATTAAAAAAAAAAAAAAAAAATTCTCACCACCTCAAAAGCAAATAAGAAAAAAAATCTACAAAATATAATTTTTTGCAGGAACAGAAAAGGGAATGTTACGCAAATCTTATATATAAATGCGCAATGTTTTTCCCCTTTTTTGCAATAACCACAATTTTAAGGACAGGCCAGGAAAGGGAAAAGGAATAGAAAGAAATGACAAGGGAAGGAAATGAAAGGAAAGGCGAGGAAAGGAAGGAAAGAAAAGGAAAGGAAAGGAAAGGAAAGGAAAGGAAAGGAAAGGAAAGGAAAGGAAAGGAAAGGAAAGGAAAGGAAAGGAAAGGAAAGGAAAGGAAAGGAAAGGAAAGGAAAGGAAAGGAAAGGAAAGGAAAGGAAAGGAAAGGAAAGGAAAGGAAAGGAAAGGAAAGGAAAGAAAGAAAAGGAAAGTAAGGAAAGGAAAGAAAAGGAAAGGAAAGGAAAGGAAAGGAAAGGAAAGGAAAGGAAAGGAAAGGAAAGGAAAGGAAAGGAAAGGAAAGGAAAGGAAAGGAAAGGAAAGGAAAGGAAAGGAAAGGAAAGGAAAGGAAAGGAAAGGAAAGGAAAGGAAAGGAAAGGAAAGGAAAGGAAAGGAAAGGAAAGGAAAGGAAAGGAAAGGAAAGGAAAGGAAAGAAAAGGAAAGAAAAGGAAAGAAAAGGAAAGAAAAGGAAACGAAAGGAAAGAAAAGGAAAGAAAAGGAAGGAAAAGGAAGGAAAAGGAAAGGAAAGGAAAGAAACGAAAATGCAGAAAAAACGTAAGAAGGTGAACCTTAGAAAAAGATAAATTAAAATTTTAAATGAACTAAAAAAAAAAACACAAATAAAAATTGAGATTGCGTTACTTAGTGGTGAGGAGAGTAAAAAGCAGAAGGCAGAAGAATGCGAGGAAAGGAAAAATATAGAAAATGAAAGGAAAAATAGAAAATAATGACGACTGCTCTTCAGCAACAACATAGCATAACCAACTACCACAAAATCGTTTGCTTGGTTTTAATAGAAAATCTGTATCTATATATGTATGTAAATTCTGAACAACTCTGTGTCCAACCACTATTAGTCTAACCTAGTTAAAAAAAAACAATAAAATAAATTTGAATATACACAGATGTATTTTTTGCACATTTGTTTTTGTAAATTTGCATGCACGTGCTGTAAGTGCATGTTATTTATAGCATAATCGATGCCTGGCCAATGGATGAATAGATAAATTATCGACCGATTAACTGCTGAACACAAAAGAAATTGAAGGTGAAAGAGAAAGGGTGATAACTACATCCAGCATACAGCTTTTGCCAGGGAGGTACAACATAGCGTATACGTAATGCAGCTGGGTGCTCTAATTGAGATGTAACATAATTTTTTCTAATTTATGCAAATCCTGACTATTAATTAACCTTTCAGGACATGGAAATAATGTCCTTTAAAATTATTATCCTTCAACCTTCTCAAAACTCGATTTGTTTTAAAAAGTTGTAATCTAATAAAAGTTCTGAAAAATGTATATAAAAATATTTAAGGATAACCCAAAATGTGGGCAGGATATAGTACCTTAGAAATTGATTATACAATATTAGTATCAAATGAAAGGTGTTCATGAGAGCCTGAACGTAGTGCAAGTTTTATTTCGATATCTCAATCCGTTTTGGAGATATCAACCAAAACATGAATACAATTTACCTGAACTTTTCTTAGTTGTATAGCTAAATGTTACTCATACGCCGTGTATGACCTATAAAAAGTGCACTATAATTTCAAAGTTTCAAGATGTACACAATTGTTGTTGTTAGAAATCATACGCAGTTACTAAAAAACTTTGGAATTTCAATGTCTTTTTCTAGTGAATAAATTTTTTTTTCAATATACTTGTGAAGGATCCTGTTGTCCTTAAAAAAAAAATCAAAGGTTCAGATTTGTTACATAGTCCTTTATATATGGGCAAAATATTAAAATGATGTTATTTTCGAAGCCTTGATATAGTTTTTTGCGAACTTAGTATAAGCTGCTAGCTAAAACTTTAACTAAAAATCGGCACGGGTTACCGTTGTCCCAGAAAAATAAAAGTTCGCAAATATGTTATTAAGTCCATTACGAGGGGTATTCATACCAAATTTCGAGCCAAAACTTTTTTCCATACATTTTTGGCTCGCTCCAGTATATACGTAGCCATTAGTTCTAATTTTAACTATTTTAAAAACATGAAAATTCTGCTTACATTTTGCAAAGACTCCACGTAGTTTAAGTCAAGTTAAGTTTTCGATCTGAAATTATAAAACAAAAAAATATTATTGCTATGTGAAATAAATGCTGCAGTCATGTTACACATTTGTTTAATAACTCGTTTTTACATGTGCTTAATAATATCCAGTTTTTTTGCTTGTAATTTTTAAACAATTTGACAAAATTACGCACAAACTAGAAAAATTTCGTGCAAATAATCATGAAAATTACCAACTTCCGAACAGCTGTCAGCTGTCAGCAGTTAAAATATATAATTATAGTACAGCACGAAGCTAGTACTGAGTGGATGTTTGAATGGCGATGCTGGGGGTGACGGGAGATACAATTTGCTTTATTTTGAATCTGGCTTTGGAAAAATAATTTATTTTTGCGAAACGACATCTTTTTTCGCTTTCAAAGCAAAGATTGTCACGAGTGATACTTTTGAAAACATTAGTTTATGTTAACATTTTTGCTGATAAACGTTAGAGCGTCCCACAAATTTATGGAAAAAAATTAAGGTTCGAGATTTGATATGTATACCCTCCATACCATATTGGTAAAGGATCCTGTTGTCCTTGTAAAAATTCAAAGGTGTAGATTTCTTAACGGACTCTTTTTCGAACTTAGTATAAGCTGCTAAATAGAACATTATCGTTATGCTAGAACAATAAAACCTATCACACATGTTACTTAATCTAAAAACGCTAAACGGTGCGTATTCGGATTTCGTAACGATATGTTTTCTAGCTAAAACAATTGTGTATATCTTGAAATTTTGCAATTATAGTGCACATTATCTAGGTCATACGCGGCGTATGAGTAACTTTTAGTTATTCAAGTAAGAACAGTTCAATTAAATTTTCATTCATGTTTTGGTTGATATCTCCGAAACGGATTGAGATATCAAAATAAAACTTTCACTACCTTTTATTTGATACTCATATCTAGAAAAACATCATTTTGAGTAGCATTCAACTCCGTGCATCAGTTATTGAATGACTCAATACATTCTTGTACTTTTTCCAACTGGGCTACAAAAAAATTGTATATATATCTGCACATAGCTTTAACATGTCATTAACGGTTTGAATGTTACAGTTACAATGTCAATACTAAAATGTAATGTAAAATGTGTACATTTGCAGCAAAAGGTCGACACTAAGTGAAATACATCAAACATTCCCAGGAGTAAAATAAAAGTGAAGGTCAAAATATTTTTTTTTTGCACGCTAGCTTTTGATACGCATTTCATTTCATAATTCATAAATATGTACATAATGTTAAGCGAGCATGGGGAAATACATATATGAAGGAGGCGATACGAAATTAAGACATTAAACCAAAAGAAAATGTTTCTTTTAGGCATTACAAGTTAAAGGTAAAAGTAAATATTAAGAACACAAAGAAAGTTTCCACTAAAAATCATAAAACCATATATCATCTCAGAAGCCCACCTAGATAACCGAAATTTTGTGAAAGAGTTTACAATCAACAAAATTTTTCCAGCACATTAAACCTTTCACACTTTGTGAAGAAGAAAAAATAAACGCAAATAAGGTTGGCAAAAAAAGTTGAGGCCGTTTAGAATTATTTGATATTTTTAGCTTTATGGTTTGCCAACTGCACGTCTACCGGGCCAATGGCTTATGAGGCCAAAGAATGCGAAACTTTAAAGCATAGAAGGAAAAAAATCAATAAATTATGTGACTCAGAGATGCGATATCAAAACATTAAACTACAATGAGATAAGTGAGACAGAAAAAAAATTTTAGGTCGTTTAAGAGATAAAAAGTATAAATTTATGTTGAGATGAAAGTGCAAAAATGCATATGAAGAATTGTAGGTAATAGTAATGAATTTTTTTTTGTTTTTTTTTGTTTTTTTTTTTTGTTTTTTTTTTTGTTGATGCAGAAGAAATGGTTGTACTTGAGGGTTACCCTCCAGGAAAAACTAGTGTGCAGTGAAAGCTCAATGTTCTTATGTCTACTAAGGTGGCTCTAATTTTATTCTATCCGTATGGGATTTTTACCGGTACCAAAAACAGCAGAAAGAACAAATTAAGTTACCGCGGATAAAAAAGTCGCTTAGAAACTTGTCACTGAATTGCCATTCCGCTGAATTGTATCATAAGTTTTGCAAATATAGCGACAACAGCGCCATCTAGCGAGTAAAAATATAGCCTGAGAACCAACGGTAGTTTTCAACAAATACGTTACACAAAAACTCTGTTGAAGTTCGTTTATGTTTCGCATACGAAGTCTGGGGCACCTGCTACACGGTTAAAAAAATGAGCCCAAATCTTAAACCCGTGAGTGAGTTCAAGCGATTTTTTAAACTTTTTTTTGGAATATTTTAAGCCTGCGTGACTCCTGAGAGCTTTCGTTCGAATCCTGCCAAGTGTCACATTTTTTTTAATTTTATTTTATTCCTAAAACTTTTCGGTTTAAAATCAAAACTTTTCGGTTTAAAATTAAAACTTTATAGTTTGAAAATTAAAATTTATTTTTGAAAGCTTATTCAAAATTGAAATTTTGCCAACAACATTTGCGCGTGCGATGTAGCTCAGTGGTAGATCAAACGGGCATGATGCGGGGAGTCTTGGTTCGTATCGCCGCCAACTGACAAACAATTTATTTTATCTTTAAAAAATTGTTAAAACATTTCTGGTTTATAATTGAAATCCGATTCATTTAGCCATGTAGAAAAACTTGATTTCGTATTAAATTAACACGAATTCCTGTTAAATTAACATTAACTCCTGTTAAATTAACATGAATTCCTGTCAAATTAAAATTAATACCTGTTAAAACAACACTATCTGCCTCATTATCTCAAGCAAATTTAACAGCATCTTTCTTGTAGGTTTAACATGGTTCATGTTGACAAAAATTATTTTGTGTGTAGATGTCGCTGGAGTCGAAATATTTCCAACATCCGTATTTATCCAATTGCGTTCATTCTAGGCACGATGTTTGCTGTACAATCAAAACTTCGGTTACAAACAAAAAAAAACCCGATAGGTGGTCCGTTTTTATAAGTTTTTGGGAATAACGTTGAAAGTGACAAAATCAGAATTGGTCAGGAAGGCAAAAAAAAACCGAAACCGATTTTCCGCTTAATTATTATTTTTATGTTCAATTTAAGAACAAAAGTGTGTATAGGGGCTTATTAGGGGCTCAGAACTCGAAACTCGAGTCACTAAAGCTTTCAGAACTCAGTAGATAATTTCGATAAATTTGTTGATTTCTATCGAGTTTCCCCTTCGTCAGAGTTGCTAATAGGTCTCATAATTACGGCAAATTTAGTGATCGAGCAATGTGGGAGAGCTTTTTTAATGAGAAAATGGCAAAAAATGGGTTGGAAGATAAAATGGTATTTACAACGTTATTCCCGATGATGCTTCAGTTTTTTTGTCGGCTTCGAACGGCACTTGCGAAGCAAATGAGTTTTCGCTGAGAAACCTTTTATGGCAGAAGTGCACCCGAAGAGCTTGCCAAACTACTGCCGAGTGGCGAATCCGACGGGTATTGATATCCGACTACTTGGTGTAGTAGGCCGAACACAGTACCGCTACACCATGGTGGCCGCCCAATATTTGCTCAATTGTAAGTAAAGTATCGTTACGGTTTAATTTGAATTATGATTTCCTACATGGAAGGTAGGTACATGTATGCTGCTGCGAATATTCACATTCGTATGTGGGCATTAAAATATACTAAGGATATGTTAAGTCCTATTTGCAAAAGTCGAAGAAAAAAAACAAGAGATCGCCACTCTAGCTCGTATAAAATCTTGAAGATAACGGGCATCCCTTTTCGTGGCTGCCGGCTTTCAGATATCCACATCCAAATTTGCATTCCCCTATCTCTAAAACTCCACATTCGCTACATCTCTAATAGAAAAACATGCATGAATAATTTTATTTTAATATATTTGAGTGCTCATTTGTTTATGTGTTTGCCATGTGGTATGTTGCAACAACATTTTATCTCACCACCCAAAAACTATGCCGTGGGGACAAGCAGAGCTTTTGAATGCAGCAATATAATATGTAATACTTTTTATATAAGTTTCTTTTTGACTTTGCTCTGCAAAAGCCTATGGGCGTGGAATTTTTAAGAAGCAATGCTAAATTGTTTATTCTAAGCGCACCAACAACAAACAAACTTAAAACAAATGCATGGAAAATTCATTTGAATTTTCTCGTCTGTAAAGTGTAAAAAATGGCATTGTTGTTGTTGCATGCAGCTTAAATGGCCTGGGGATATTCATGGCATTGGAGAAAGACAAAAAGGTATATGTTTGTATACATAGTATAATGAATGCTTTCGTAAGTAATGAAGGTTACATTGTGAATGATTCCGGAACGCATTCGAGAAACATTCTCGTATCAATGTAGGATAATTCTTCGTTTCATTCATCTTATTCGCGAATAAATTTTGCTTTCACATCGATCGCGCTCGCGAATCATTCCCGAATGCATTCGCGAATGTTCACTAAGATATCCGAAAAAAATTCGATTCGTTCAAGTTTTCGATGAAATAAAATATTCAGTCTTGTATATCCTGCTGATGAATGATATGTAAGGATTTCTCAGTGAAGCCATTCAACTGCTTTAAATGCATTCGCAAATTTGATTAGGTAGGCGGTCATATCCTGAAATGAAATAACAACAGCAACGGTCCTATTTGGTGCCAAATGCTCATACATTCTGTGTCTGCATGCGTTATCACATATTCAAATGAAAGGCAGGCGGTCTAGAGAAATAATGAAAAGCTTGCCCACAAGCAAATCACATAGCTTACTGAAGGTTATGTCATAGTCCAGCCTAACAAACTAAGCACAAAATGAACCCTACGGCGCCGCCAGACGACTGCTTGGCGCTCACTGCAGACGCATTATATCCCACTTAACAGCTTTATTGGCTAACATTCCACACCAAATAATGCCGATAATGTGACAAAGACCATATTGCCTTGTACAAAGTTCAGCATTAGTAATGTAAATATGGGCCTACGTATATTAGACAGGGCCAAAAAAATTTTTTTTAATTATTTTGAATTTATTTTGCAAAATGGAGAAAAACAAATAACGTTCAAGTTGCAGACCTAGCTCATGCATATTTTGCTTTAGAATTGTCAAGCCATTGAATTAAAAAAATTTAGCTGTATTTACATTGTAGAAAGTTCATTCTCAAAAAAAAGAAAAAAAAATTTATTTATTTTTTGTTAATTCAGTTTTGGAGTAATAAACGAAAATTACTAAAATTTACGATATTTGAAAAATGTTAACTTTAACGACAACTTTTGCTTAAAAAATTTACTATTTTTTAAACAGTTACGATATTTAAAAAAATTCAGGTATTTTGAAATTTACGATACTAATTTTAAACATTTATCGAACAAAATTTAGGCTATAAAAATGGGAACTTTAAAAAAAATTTCGATATTTGAGAGTTGAGTACGGATATTTCAAAAGAAGTTTTAAACTTTTTGAAAAAACTTAGGACGTGAAAAATATTTAAATTTTTCAAAAAATTGCGATATTACCAAAACATCAAAAATCTTTTAAAACTGATCTCGAAAGTTTAGAAAACTTTATTACCTCGTACATTTTCGAAAAAATTTATTTTTTAAATTAGGAAAATTTACGATATTTCAAAAATAAATTCGAATATGTGATTATTACAAAAACATCAAAACTGATTTCGAACATTTAAGACAACTTTTTTATCTCTTACATTATCGAAATAATATATTGAAATTTTTACATAAAATTACGATATTACCAAAACATCAAACATCTTTTAAAACTTATTTCGAACATTTAAGAAAACTTTTTTACCTCGTATAGTTTCGAAATATTGACAAAAATTTTTTTTTTAATTACCAAAATTTACGATATTTCAAAAATAAATTCGAATATGTGATATTACAAAAACATCAAAACTGATTGCGAACATATAAGACAACTTTTTTACCTCTTACATTTTCGAAATATTAAAAAAAAAAAACATTTTAATATTTTACGAAAGTCACCAAAACTAACGATATTTCAAGATTGAATTCGAACATTGAGCAATTTTAAACTTTTCGCGAAAATTTACGATTTTAGAAGTTCGGTTCAAATTTACGATTTTAGAAGCTCAGTTAAATACAAAAAATTTCAAAAACTTGAAAAAGTCTTTTAAAACTAATCTCGAACATTTGAGAAAATTTTATTTTAAACATGTATAGCAAATGTTCAAAAAGTTTTACGGAAATTACGAAAATTTACGATATTTCAAATATAAATTCGAATATATGATATGTAAAAACTGTAAACTTCTTGCTAAAATTAAAATTTACATCATTTCAGATTGAATTAAAAGATTTAAAAACATATATTTCAAAATCCCCAAAAAAATCATTCAAAACTGATTTCGAAATTTTTTTTCGAATTTAAAAAAATTCAAAAGCTTAAAAAAGTCTTTCATACCTAATCTCGAACATTTCAGAAAATTTAATTTTAATAAACATGTATAAAAAATCTACAAAAAGTTTCACGGAAATTATGAAAATTTACGATATTTCAAAAATAAATTCGAATATGTGAACAAAACTGTAAGCTTCTTGCCAAAATTGAATTGAATTAAAATAAGAATAAATTTTTAGGGTAGCAAAGTGTAAAAGTTAATGTAGTGTTCATGTTGAGTTTTATAAGCAGCATTTTCCATTTTCGGTCGTACATTTCGAAGATGCGTTCATGCTGCCGCATTTTGAAAATGCGCATTTTGCTAATTTTCGAATGCTTAAGGTGCGTTCCTACATCGCAAGTGCTTGCCTTTTCAGATAATTTCCATTTCTTTTATAAAAGTGAGTTCGTGGTTAAAGAAACCAACAAACTTGGAAACTCTTCGCCTCGAAAATTGAAACTTTTAACAGGAATAATTATTGCATAAGTAGGTTGACCTGCTTAGTGAGAAGACATCTTAATATAAACAACGGCTCGCCCAAAAGTATGCAACTTTTTTTCACTTTTCCTTCCATCAAGGACATTTTTGTTCGTACTGTATCTTCGAAGATGCTAAAACTAATGCAGAAATAAAATAGCATTTAGTTGCGTTTAGCTTTCAAAATTGTATGAAAAAATGCTGCTTTTTGGGCTAAATGCTGAAATGCAAAATGCAGGCTCAGCATGAACAGCACATAAGCCTTTTTTGGTTCCGAATGGTTAAAAAAGGTCTTTCAAAATTTGTATACGTTTTATAAAGAAATCAAATTCAGACCATTTTAAGCATCAGGGTGTTTTTGGCAAAAATTGAAATTTGTAAAATAATATCAAAATAATTAAAAAAAAAAAGTGTTATTATTTTGCCCGGTCTAATAAAATTATAGATAAATAGGTACCAGCTACGTACATGCTTTATTATCACACTATGCAGTTGGAATTAAAAAAAAAATCAAATTAGTGTACCACGTGAAAATTCAATTAGCCATTCAGGCGACTCAACTTAGTTAACGACGACGCGACGAAAAAAGCTTGTTTGATGTCTGACTGACGTAATTGCCAGCTGCCACTAATGAATGGCTGAGACTGCTCTCTTCTATATGCATATTATTTACACAGTTTTCTGTCAAAGCTGCGATTTTTATCATTTTCCAGTGATAATTTGAAGCTATTTACAACAGAAAAGTGTGAACAAAAAAATATGATTGGTCATCTTAGTTTTTGTCTCTCGGTTTATATGTTTGTTCGCGCATCACTCAAAAACCGCTGTATGGAATTGAAAAAGTTTTCACCGATGCATTGCTAGATGTCCAACTTAAAGTTTAGGATTCATTTCACCACATTCAAATTTTGTATACTCGTTGAATACAGTGATATCAATAAAAGTTAGCCCAAAACGAAATCATCGCACTTTCATCAACGCCGCTCTGATAAGTTGGTTGTAAAAAAATGTCTAAACCGCTTTGTAGGCGCGCTTAAATAACCGCATCTCCGTGCATGAATGAAAAAGCCACACGCCAACGCAAGTTTCGGAAAAGATGCGACAGGCAATGCGCTTACAAAGCCACGTGTAAGTAGCTACTTAACCGCAAAATAGGATTTGTCAGCGATTCTTAAGAGCAGCCGTAGCCACGTAGTGACTCTTTTGAATCGCTGTGGCTCTACAACAACAAAACAGATCTAAAATAATTCTGTCGAGTATTTTTTTGTGATTCGAGGAACGATGTTGTTGTAGAAAGCATGACGTTGTTGTTGCATGGCTCAATAGGTTAAAATCCCTAGCTACCCCTGCTTAAGAGCCTCCTTTTTGACTGTGGCCACTGAGCGTGTTTAAATCAAAAGCTGTGGCGCAACTACGTTAATCTAATTAGGTTGATGGTCATAAATCTTTGTCAAAATGTCCTTGATAATTTTGCCAAAGTTGGTTTTGGATATTTTTGTTTCGCGAATAATGAAAATAATTTGCCAGGAGACATTGCTAATTAGAAATAGGCCGAGCTGCTTCACCAAGTTATGTTGAACTACTTTTAATTTTTCCTAAAACTTGTTGAGATTTGGAGCGCTCGTTTAAAAATGAAAAGATATGAACATCACTGTCGTCTCTACCTCAACTACACCAAATCTATCCAAAATTACTGCAGTAAATGAAATGTATAAAAAATTTCCTCTCGTCCTTGGGAAATCTTATTTCCAAAGGACACAAGCTTACTGCAAACCCAACATTGATTTCAACATAAGAATAAAAAAATCATAAAGTCGGTTTGTTTACGGCATTTTTAAGCTTAAAATTGCTGTGACAAATCAAGAAAAAGAAATGTTCCACTTCATGCCGAATTTACATGCGATATTTTGCTTTATGTTTTTTGTTAAGTGGAGAAGAATCGAAATAACAGCACACTTAAGTGAAATGTGCTTGAATTCCCCGCAGCGTAAAACGATTTAGGATATATTTGGTGTGATTTTCGTTAATGAAGAGCTGAAGCTAGTTTGTCCATGGTCTGTTTTTGGATATGAATTGAATTTTTGTTGGCGGAAAATCGACATAAAAGTAAGTATATATGGACGACGGACGGAGAGAATGAGAGCCAAGAGCATAGGAGAAAATAGAAGGAGATGGAAAAGGTAAGAGGAAAAGAAAATTTAATAAGAAGGCGGGAAGAATTAAATACTAAAATTTAAAAGGCAATATAAAATGAAATAAAGTAAAATTAAGTCAAATAAGATTAAAAAAAAAAATAAAAAAATAAAAAAAAAAACAAAAAAAAAAAAATAAAAAAAAAAAAATTAAATAAAGGCAAGGAACGGAATGGGAAAGAGCGAAAAAAATAATATTAAATGGAATAGAGCAAAATTAAGTCAAAAAGATAAAAAGATAAATAACAAAAAAAAAATAATAAAAATAAAAATAAATAAAATAAAAGCAAGGAACGGGATGGGAAAGAGCGAAAAAAATAATATTAAATGGAATAAAGCAAAATTAAATCAAATAAGATAAAAATATAATTAACAAAAAAAAAAAATTATAAAAAAAAATAAAACAAAGGCAAGGAAATGAATGGGAAAGAACGAAAAAAAATATAAAATGCAATTAAGCAAAATTAACTCAAAAAAGATAAATAACAAAAAAAAAAAAAACAATAAAAATAAATAAAAAAAAATAAAAAAAAAACATTAAATTAAATAACAAGGAAGGAAGTCTAAGTTCGGGCGAACCGAACATTAAATACCCTGCGGTAGTTTTCAGACCGGATAACAATGATATAGGCCCCAGAAGGATTTACCTAAAAGCGTATACTATGTTAGCTATTTATCTTACCAAAGTAGGTAATTTTCGAAATTTTCGATATCGAAAGTGGGCGTGGTTGGAAGGCGACTTTATCCAGTTTAACCATATAATACTCCCAACGATACTAGTATGCTTTGTTCCAAATTACATTGTTTTACCGTTATCAGTTTAAAAGTTACCACCAGTCGAATTTTCAAAAACGCCTCCCGAAAAAAGGGCGTGGTTATCATCCGATTTCGCCCGTTTTCAATAGCAACCTACCTTGGATAGAAAGTAACCTAAGTGTACCGAATTTCATGCAAATTTCTCAATTTTTACTCAAGTTATGCCAATTTATGTGATTTTAAAAATTTTCGATACCGAAAAAAGGAGCGTGATTATCATCCGATTTCGCCCATTTTCAATAGCAACCTACCTTGGCCAGAAAGTAACCTGTATACAAGACGGACGGACAGAAAGACCGACGGACATGCCTTAATGAACTCCTCTTTTCAACCTAAGAACTTTCATATATGGAACTCTAGATCTATCTCGATTATTTTGTGCCGTTACGTAGTACCGTTATGTGAACAAAAAGAATATACCCTTCTACTAATACTAGTACGCTGGGTATAAAAATAAATAAAAAGCAATAAAAAAAATTTAATTAAAATGAACAAGTAAGGAAAGCTGTCTTCGGCTGTGCCGAAGGCTATATACCTTTCATGAATGAGCGTCACGATTTTCACTGTTCGATTCCCAGTACAGCCTGTGTGATTTTAAATTTAACTCATACCGAAATTATCGGAACTATCGATTATATGGGGGCGATGTGTTTTATTGGTCCAATCTCATTGATTTTTTAACATCACGATTCTAAAAGAGCAATAGTTACAAAATGTCATGTTCCTACCTGTTTAATAACAGGAGTTATAGGCCGAAATCCGTTGTTCGGAACAATCGATTGTATGGAAGCTATATGTAATATCGGTCCGATCTTGCTGGTTGCGACAAATTATTTCTATAATAGAAAATGGTGACCGCATACCAAATTTCAGCCAAATATCTCAAAAACTGAGGGACTAGTTTGCGTTCAAACAGACAGACAGACAGACGGACATGGCTAAATCAACTCACCTCGGCATCCTGATCATTTCGGTATACTTGTTAATGGGTCCACCTCTTCTTCTCATACTTACAAACATCGGACCAAAGTTATAATACCATTTCATCTTCATGAAAAGTATAATAAATCCGGGCTTAAAGTGGTTAAGATTTTCTATTAATATGGTTGATAGTAGTCCAAATTAGAAATAGGTATGTAAGTAAGTACACCTTAATTCTACAAAAATAGAAAGTTATGATCGTATTTACCAACGTAAGTACCATCGTACGTCACTTTGGTAATTTACTTTGATTTTAGCTTGGCTTAACATGCCAACTTGCGTGCTGTCTCAACTTAAATTTGTGCATTTTCTTCATACCGTTAAGTTAAAATTAACATTTTTAGGCTGTAGTTTTTGGCTGACTTGCCATTTCGTAAAGGAACTGTTTATTAACATTAAGTCTGAGAAATCAAACGAAGGTCAGGGCGAAGGTTCGAAAATGACATGCAAAAAATATTAAATCGATTGAAGGTAAAGGGTATTTCAAAACGGTTTCACTCACTAAACTAGCAAGTCTAGGGTGTGTTTGCATCACAGGAAACATATTTAAGCAAATTATATTAGAAAAAAAATTCATAGAAGGGTTGCCATTTAGATATTTTTACAGGGTTGCCACTTAACGGCAATTTTTTAAATGAATTTTGCCAATATGAATATGAAATGAAAGGTACTTTACTGCGTATATTTAACAAAAATATTCCCAAGTATGTTTACCACTTAGGGTTGCCACCTAATCCTATCATAATTACCCTATTGTATATTCGCTACTAAGTATGTATCTCGAAAATGACTTTACAAACTTGTAACATATTATGAAGCTATGCTACAATCTAAGCGTTCCTACCTAAGTGTTGCCACACAGAATGTTATTCAGGGTTGCCACTTATCTGATTTTATTTAATGAAATAAAATCTGTATGGCAATGTGGGCGTTTAAAAAAGTATTTAATTTTGTATTTAAAGAAAATTATTTCTAGGAGGAGGGTTGCCACCTAATCCTATTATATACATTTTTTTTTTTCATAGCAAAAAGGACTTGACTTATTTTTTATGAACTTTTGAATACATCTACATATGTTAGTGTTGCCACTCAGAAAGCAATGAATATAACACATCATGTTCCAGCTTACCGTTATCACTATAATATTTTTAAAAATTGTTTTGATATTTCGTATATTCACAGGTCAAGCCAAACTTTACACAGAGCCAAAATACAAATCTATTACTTGAAAAAAAAAAACCACTTCACCTGAGCAACTGGACAGCTTAGAACGTAATTTCTAACTCTGTTGTCACCTTATCACAAAGGAAATTTCCATAAATGCAAAACGAACAAGACTAAGGAACGTCCAACAAAAAAGTACGACAGTAATTCGCGAGAAACTCCACACGCCACGGATTTTGTCGTATGGCAAATAACAAAGTTGGATCACAACTGAATGGTGGCAGCGTAAACAAAGAAGGAATTAGCACCATCAAAGTTGCTGCTGGTTGCAACATATTGATATAATGAAAAAATATACCCAGTAGCAAAAATTGTGAAACTAGTGTGAAAGCGGCTAGTTATGAGGGTATTAGATTCATAGGAGATTCACTGCCTGAAAAATTGCTGTAAATGTAAGCGAAACTGCCACCAGTTTTAGACTCAACAGTTCATTTCCATACACTGCTGGGTTGTATCAAATACAAAACCAGTGTCTGGTAGCTGTTTATGCAAGTAGGTACACATGTACTTGAACACATACACATACATATTCGCACTTGCAACTGTGCCACCATCGGCTATCCAACCACTTTTTTATTAATGTTTAACTTGGAGTTTTGTTTTCAATTTCTTGTGTTCTTTTCTTCTCTTTCTATTTAAATATTCATGGAGCATGGGGACATGGGTACGCGTTCGCTGATTTTTCTAGGGGTGGTACTTTTTGCAAAGAAAAATTCAAAATGTTTAATAGTTTTGAAAATAAATTTATCTGGTTACAAACTACACTACTCGCCAAAAGTGAGATAACATTGTCTTAATGTAAAATTTTTAATGTAAAATTCCGAATTTTCCTGAAGCAGATCTAGTTTCTGAGATATCGGTGAAAATATGAAAAAATCCAATTTATTAAACATTGCTTTATACAAATGCGTTAGAAATTTATATTTCTCATTCTATCGATTTAACCTTTGGATTATATGTTATCCTAATTCCCACCAACATATTTACCTTGGTCTCTATAAGTATCTTATATGGCTGATACATTAGCGCAAATTCCGAATTAACTCCGAAGTTAACTTGAGCATAATCTTCATTATAAACTCCCAAAAATTAAGAAGATTTGAGCAGTTTTAAAAAATTTGCACTGGCAACACTCTGTAGATAAAAAGACAACAACAGCAAGAAACACTAGGAAATTAAGGGTAGCTGACAGATAGGCGTCGCACTGGTTTGTAAAATCCGACTTTCGACAGTTAGATGTCGCCGAGGTAGGTAAAAATATGGTGCAATAACAACCAAAGTAGTAATTCTCAATGCTGTTAATCTTCAATTTTGTGTGTGTCAGGGTAAAATTTGGATCTGATTAAAGAAGATTTATTGGAGATAATCTCCGTGTGTGCATCCATTGCATTAAATAGTTTCGCCACTATGCCAAAAAACGTTCAAAAAAGATTGAGCAAAAAATCAAAATTTTTTACAAAATTTCAAATTTAACCACCTTAAAATCAGAAAAAATCTAGCTCCCATACCAAAGGCGATTCAATTACGAAAATTTTAAGTACACCAGTACAACATTGTGATGTGCCCTTGACTTTATAAGTCCCCTTATATTTAAAGTCCTCAATCAAAAGTGTTCTTTTTATACCCTTCATGAACATGAAATGCTATTATAACTTTGATCCGATGTTTGTAAGTATGAGAAGAAGAAGAGATAGATAAGTATACCGTTATGATCAGGACGATGAGCTGATTCCATTCAGCCATGTCCGTCCGTCCATCTGTTTGTACGCAAACTAGTTCCCTGTCGGAACCAGCATTATCGGACCAAAACTAATCATAGCTCGCATACAATCGATTGTTCCGATAAACGGATTAAAACTTAATAGTTTTCAGAAGGAACCAACAAAAATCGCCTATGATTGCTTAATTTCAATGCCCCTGGTATAGCAGTTGGTCGAAAAAGAATTGAAAATTTGCATTAAAAAAAAACTTAATTTTATTTGCTTTGTGGAAAGGATATTTTATATTCTCAAAATGAACTCAAATATCAAGAAAATCGAGACAGTAATGGACTTTTTTCTTATCTCAAAAACTGAAATTTCAAGATATCTCGAAAATTGCTATGCTTTAAACCCAAATTTTTCAATGCCAATTCAAATTAGAGAAAAATACAGAATTAGCCCACCCCTAGTTTCTATTGGATCCAACCAAATAAAGACATATTTATGTTAAGATATACATATGTACATAAATATATATCCATTTACGTATGAATAGAGATGTATGTTTTATTTATGCATATAGGCATGCACCTATTCCCGTTTTTTTTTTTTTCACTGTGTTGAGTGGAAAAGTACCAGCGCCCATAACAGCTGACTCAACGCATTATTGATGACTTATCGATATACATACAAATTTAGATATTTATACAAAAATTGTTTGTTTAACTTATCATACAAATATAGGTAGGATAGTATTTAGAAATTTCGAGCACTTTAGGTAATTCAAAACTGAAAGGTAAATATTTTCGATGACGTTTTTTAATGTCACACCTTGTTAGAGAAGGAAAACAATCTAATGAAATGATTAGGCAGACTTAGCAAAACCAATTTTCTGTATCTTTGCATTTGAGAAATTTATTTTTCTTACATTGTGAGAATTTCCTTGGTAGCGAGTGTGGAAAAGGTACTCGCTTATTCATCGAACTACCCTCATATATTTGTGAAGTCGGTTATTAACAACGTGACTTGAAACGTAGTGTTGGTCCGTGAAAAAAATGCTCTTAAAATGTATTTTTTAAACATTTTGTCAGTTTTTGTCAGTTTACAGCTGAAATTTTTACAGTGTTGACAGTGTTGTAAAATACACTCAGAGAAATTTTTAGCGAGTTAAGCGTTTTCTTCGCGCTTGATTATAATGAAACGCTCCAAATGATGTAAATGCAAGGTTAATGAACTTGGCTTGCCGTTTCGCATGTTATATAAATATTAGGGTGGCTTGAAGTTTGAATTTGCTTGGCATAGATCAAGATTTTAAAAAATTACCAAAAATTTTCGAAATAAAAATTCGAACCGAATTTTTCCAAAATCGGAAAACACTTCTTAAAACATTCGTATATAAGTTTTTTTAACCTTTTTCCATTTTCGATGTATTGTTTCGATTACAAAAAAAAGAATGTGCGGCACTCGGGGACTGCCGCGGTAAAGCTATTGCATCCTCTTTGCCCTTGTCATCCTACATCAACTATATTGCGGGTATTATTTGCATTTTTAGGGTATGATGGGGAACCGCCCCACAAGTATATTAATGGAAACACTGCTCGCAGGGTTTGCTGCATAAGCGGATGTAAGCCGGGAAAGCGGGATATATTATATGAGTTTCCCAAAACCGAAGTGGCTAGAAACACTTGGGTTATGGCTTGCAACATGAAGCTTTCTGATGTTGCTAATAAAAAGCTATTCATTTGCCAACGGCACTTTGAAGCCAAGTATGTTTCAACAAAGCGTCTACTTGACGGAGCCTTTCCCCGCTTAGAGTTGAAACCGAATCTGGTTACAAAAAGTAACGTCGTTGCAAACGCACCAGCAACGACGAGTAAGCCAAACCATGACACAGCCAGATTTACAGAGCCAATCAATGACACATACCCACAGATCACAGCCACCGAGCCAATACCCCCAATACCAATACCGACCACATCTACCACCGAGCCAATACCAATACCGACCACATCTACCAATTTAGAGCCAAGAGCAGAGGTTATTAGTATTATAAATTAGTATTATAAATTTACCTTCTTTGATAAGAGTAGGCAACGCCTGCAGATTCAATTTTATGTAATCGGTCTGTTGTTAACACCGAACCTTTAGCTGTTATTAACAGCGATAAATATCCGTTACGGTTTTTTTGATTCAGTCGCTACGCTCAAAGCCCGCGATAAAATCTATGCAATAGCTTAAAAATACGAACTTTTTTCCACATTCTGACTTTCTATTGGCTTACGATTCTACAACACATTTTAGCTTTTTATTTTCAATTAATCAATGATTATAATTTTATTTTATTTTTTTGATTTCTCTTTTATAAACGTAAAAAAGAGATAATTATTCAAACCAGCCTATTTTATTGTTTTATTAGAATGAAAGGGAGAAGTACTTATAGATTCTAAATATTTATGGAAAGAATCGCTGATAAATTATAAACAATAAAATTCCATAAACGACTCAATGAATTCGCCATAATTCCCAGTTAGTTTACTAAACAATTTATACACCCGACACAAAAAAATTGTATTTATTAAATAAATAAACTTAAACAAAAAAATTCAACATTTCTGTTCCTTAATTGCTGTTGAAAATGTGACAAGGCAAAAAACCAATTAAAGGCAATGAAAATGTGTAATTGGATCTACATCAATGCGCGATCATTAAATTGATAATTTAAACTCGGCCTACTAAAAATGGAGCTATGTACACGGTTAAAAATTTGAACCTAAATTTTAAACTTTTTTGGAGTACATATATGACCAAACCAAATTTGGTTTAAAATTAAATCTAGACCAGTTTTCAAGAAAATTATATAAATGAATGGGGTTTCAATTTTAAACCAGAAATGTTTTAACAATATTTTATAGAAAAAATAATTTTTTTGTCGCTTGGCTGGGATTCGAACTAAGTCTCCCCCGCATCATGGCCGTTTGCTCTACCACTGTGTTACATCGCACACACAATTTTGAGTAAGCTTTCAAAAATAAATGAAAACAAAACAAAAATTGAAGACCGAAATGGTTTTAATTTTAAGCCGAAAAGTTTTAATTTCAAACCGAAAAGTTTTAATCTTTGAATTTTAAACCGAAAAGTTTTAATTTTCAAACCAAAAAGTTTTAATTTTAAACCGAAAAGTTTTAATTTAAACCGAAAGGTTTTAATTTCAAACCGAAAAGTTTTAATTTTCAAATCAAAAAGTTTTAATTTTAAACCGAAAGGGTTAATTGAAGCATCATCGCGAATAACGTTCTAAGTGTCATTTTTTTCAAAACCGGTTTTATTGCATATTACCTTTTGTATTGCTCTCTTGCATTGTCCAGATAACAAATTTTCTAAAATTTGACACACCAAAACTGTAGAAATGCATTTAAAAATGGTAAAGGTAATTTAAAGGAACATACATTATTTTGCATAGAAGCGTCGAAAGTGATTCGTAACGGCACTGGAAGATCATGATGAAGGTGTAAAATTGATAATATGAAAGAGATAAAAGAGAAAGTTAAGGAGACTGATGAGAGATATAAACTAAAAAGATGTGACTTTAGCGTTTTTTTGCTCTTCTGAGAAGTTCTGATTTTGTAACTTAGAACGTTATTCGCGATGATGCTTCAATTTTAATTTAAACCGAAAAGTTTTAATTTTAAACCGAAAAGTTTTAATTTTAAAGCAAAAGGTTTTAAAAATAAAATAAAATTAAAAAAATTTGGCACTTGGCAGGAGTCGAACGGAAAAGTTCAGGAGTTGCAGCCGACTGCTCTACCGCTGAGCTATGCCACACATGAAGTTTTTGTGGGCAAAATGCAATGACTTAAAAACAAAAAAAAACCAAAAAATCTTTAGACTGGTTTTTCATTTAGATCTTAAATCGAAACTAAAAGAAAATGAAATTCTTTTTAAACTTTGGGAAGGCTTAAAATATTAAAAAAAAGTTAAAAAAAATCGCTTAAACTTTAGACGGGTTTAAAATTTAAGCTCATTTTTTTAACTGTGTATAAGTTGTAAGTGAGCATGTGACTTATATCAATTTAGACCTTAGGCGCACAACATTTTCATAACTTCGATGGACGGAACGGTAGCGCTACTTGCATGATCGGATTTAAATATATATACTATGTTGCCCATCTCTGATTTGTAATAGGTATGAACTTTCCCTAAAAATTTCGACCATTTTTTCACAATTTAATTATTTACTTAAGTATTTACACATTTTTATGTATGTAATTTAGCTATCACGAGATTCAAACAACTAACGCTATCTGGCTACAATAAAATAGTTAACGAGTTATCGCTTTCTATAGCCTTATTAAATAAGTGTGTAGGTAATAATATTATCTACTACTAAAACATTACGCATACGGTAGTTTGTTTCTATGTACATAAGTATGTGGATATGTGCGTAATTGGTAAACAAACAATTAAGAAAAAATCTAATTTATCTACAAACATTTTTTGGCAAGTGCTTACGTTCCTGTCACTCATAAAGTCATAATTAATTCTTGTCGGATGTCACAAAAGTTTTTTTTTTTTTGAATAAGAGACAAGAGTCAGCTGATATCACACTGACTAAAAACTGTACCTACGTAGAAACATTAGTATTATTTATGTGCGTTGTTTAGACCACCGGTCTAAATATATCGGCCGCCCTTCGTAGCAAACCGTAGTATCTTCCGCGCTATTACTTTTTACTTTTTATCTTTATACCGATAACAGCTCTTACCCCTTCGAATCCTACAAATGTAGGCTTTCGGCGGCGGTACAGAGCTGATATTTATCTAAACACTCGTTCACTTCTTTTCCGAGAAATATTTGCATTAGACAGTAGCAAAAAAAAGAAAGAAATAGAGAAGTGTGTAAACTATCGATAACAACAAATACATAAAGAGCGATAGGTGATTAGATAATAGCATCTATTTTGTTGTCGGTTTTTTGATAGTTTATGAATATTTAGTGTCTGACACACAAACTCTAGTTACACCCCGTCAAACTAACGTAAGATGGCTACAATCGTCAGGGCGCCGTATATCCAAACAAACTTGGTCAAAATGGGATCATAACAGATCTAGACACATTGACGCAATAAGAAGCAGAAAGACTAGGTGTGCCCCAACAAGGATGCTAAAGAAGTTGCAAAGATGATGAGGAGGAGCAAACTGTCCGGCTTTAAGCGGCGCGAGAACGCGCTTTTTGGGAGTTCCCCTCCCCTGGACATAAAGGACTTGATGGTCTTCATCAAGTCATTTAAATGGTTCGAGAAGGAGTAGCGGTGTCGGTTTAGCAGTGTCAGCCCCGGGACTCTGCTATGTAGAGAATCCCAACAACTCAGGGATTTTCCATATTGCCGATTCCTGGGACTGACTTTCCTAGTGTTGGTGGTATCACAAAGAGCCTTTTAAATTTGGCCTAAGTGTGCCTCTGTGGCAGTCACTTAAACCTAACCTAACCTAACCTAATCTCTAAATTATTTCTATGTAAATATGTAGGTCAGTAATTTATACTGCTGTCACTATTCATATAATCATATCTAGGCATATTAAAAAAGATAGCATTTTGCATATATTAGGGTGGGTCTAAAAATTATGCGCAGCATAGAAAAAAATCTCACCAATTTTTAGACCTTAAAATAATTTTAAGTAGGTACTTGTATTTTAAATTTTTAGTCCAAAAAACTTTATTGTGACCTCTCATATAAGAAGATACGAAAAAGCTCAGACACGTTTTTTAAAAGGGTGAAATTTTTTCACAAGGTCCATTCAACTGATTCACAATATTGAAAAAGTTGGCTAAGCAATAATAAATAATAATGAAAAAATGTATTTTAAATTAAACAAAAAAATAAAAATTAATTAAAATGTCCAAGTTTAAAAAAAAAAAAAAATTTTCAATCAAATTTTTTTTAAATTTATATTCCATAAGAACGGAAAAAATACTTTAGACAACATTTTCCTTCATATCACACAAATTACATGACTTCTAAGTTCAATAAAAATAGCTTACACAAAAAAATCGAATTCAAAGCCGTATATCTCGGTAACCATAAAATATTTATACGCCACCTTTGGTGATATTTTTTTTACAGAGCAGATCACTTTCACCAAGTTTCATTCAAAACGAAGCGATGAAATTTTTAGGTAGTCCGGTTGACGAATTTCGCCCCATAAGTACCCAAAATGAATATTGAGATCTAAAAATTGTTGAGATTTTTTTTTTGTACATGTCAAATAATAAAATTTTTCGGAACTGATCCACTCTAATAAACATCATGTTTTTTCAAATGAAAATAATATCATGAAACGTAACCCGCCTAAAGCCGTCTGATAATTGAGACCATATGTAAATCGATTTTTTTTAACTTTTGCCTTTATTATGTTTGAATACGAGTATAACCGCAAACTTAATTCATTACATACACGTTGCAAGTCACTCAAAATAAAAACCTGTTCAATCAACTTATTAAAATGGCAATCAAAAATCGGCCGGTCAATTATAAACGTCATTCAAAACTAAAAATAGCAATAAGAAAAAAAATGTTTTTTGTTCAATGTATGAACTCTTCAACAAAAGGTAAATGCTTATTACAATTTATCGAACAAAAAATCTATATAGATAAATGCAATCTTCAAAAGTTTTCTCCCTTTTTTGCAATAACCACAATTCGAAGGTATATAAAATTAGATATGTATCGATAGGTCTCCCAAAAACAAAATCTGTGAGTGGGTATACAGAGAAGCAAATGCTTGCTCAGACATGGTAAGGTAAGGAACGGAAAATATGAGAGAAAAATCAAAGGCAAATAAAGGTAGGGAAAGGAATGGGAAAGAAAAAAGGAAGGGAGAAAGGAAATGTAATGTAGGTAAAGGAGTGGAAAAGAAAAGCAAATAGAGAAAGACAAAGAAAGGAAAGAAGAGAAAAAGAAAGGAAAAAAGGTAGCGACGAGGAAGGTTTGGAAAATAAATGAAAATAAAAAGAAAGAAAAATAAAGGAAAGAAAGGTAATGAAAAGCTAAAAAAATAAGTAAAGGAAATGAATGGAAAAGAAAGAAAACTAAAGGAGTTACGAAAGGAAAAAAAGAAAGTAAGGAAACGGTAGGAAAGGAAAGGTAAGAAAAGGAAAGGTAAGGGACGGAAAGGTAAGGAAACGAAATGACAGGAAAGAAATCTAAGGAAAAAAGTGAAAGAAAATAAAGGTAAGAAAAAAAATAAAAGAAAAGAAATGAAATTAAAAAAATGAATAAAATGAAAGGAAACTAAGGGAAAGCAAACGAAACTAAAGCAAAGGAAACGAAAGGAAAGGAAAGGAAAGGAAAGGAAAGAAAAAGAAAATAAGAGGGAAAAAGGAATGAAATGGAAATGGAAAGAAAGGTCAGGTAAGAAAATAAAAGAAGCGAGAAGAAAGGAAAATAAAAGAAAAGAACAGAAAAAAACAGAAAAGAAAGAAAGAAGGGAAATAAATGAAAGAAGAGAAAAGGAAAGGAAAGGAAAAGAACGGAGAGGGAAGAAAAGGAAAGGAAAGAAAAGGGAAGGGAAGGAAAGAAAAGCAAAAGAAATAAATTGAGATGAAAGGAGAGAAAAGGAAAGGAAATAAAAGCAAATGAAAGCAAAGGAAAGGAAAGGAAAGAAATACGTGTGAAGACGACCTAAGAAGAATAAATAATTATCAACATTGAAACTATATTACTGAATGGTGTAAAGAGGGTGGACAAGGCAAAATGAATAGGAATGTATAGAAACCAAAAAAATAAAAATATGGAAAAGAAAGGAAAATTTAAGAAATAGCAAAAAGGTAGGAAAATAAAATAAGGTTTTGTGGTTGAATTTCAACCACTGGGCGAACTCTAGTAACAATAAACACCAAAGTTATTTGGATTAAACACGGGAGAAACACATGCATGTTTTCGGCACGAAACATATGTACTTTCTATCTCAACAAAAGTTTAATAAACTCTGAAATATAAATTCTAAAACTGTGAAGACGCTCCTGAAACGTACTTAGAGTCGAACCGTTTTTTGCATTGCCGGTTCTACGAGAACGGTACCAGTACTTTTGCTGTACCCATCGTGCCGAAATGACCCTGGCCGTTTTCTTAAATTGACCCGGCCAAGAACAGTACTCTCGGGCTGACCCTGTCTGACATTTAGGCGGGGCTACACCTCGTTACAACAACAACAACATCAACTGTCACTTTATCTGCATCTTTAATTAATTACGTAGCAACTTTTATCTTTACTTATTTTCCTTTTTTGGTGTTTTGTTTAGCATTCAACAGTTTCGCATTGAATTTCAATATTTATTTATCTCTGTCTGTTTCCAGCGTACCATCTAAAAATATTCCAGACAAAGTATGTGACGTATCGTATGTAGCTACCCTGCAGGGAAACATCAAACTAGTCAGAAAACATACTAGTATACAACTGTAATATTCTGGTCGAAAACATACTAATAGAAAAAAAAATTCCAGCCTATACCAAAAATTTCGGCACCCTGTAAAAACAGCGAAATTCATTTTTTGCTTATAACTTTTCTATTTGGCCTTTGATTTCAACGAGCAATATATTGTTGTAAAGGTTTTAACCCGTGTCATATTTCGTCTATATAAGCTATTAACCTGCGGCACCAACTTTAGCTTTTACTCGAATTTATTTAAAGCCAACACCCTGTATTAAAAAAAAAAAATTTGAATAAAGTAAATATAGCCTTAGATTTTCTATGCCATTCTCAAAATGCTGAGCGATTTGTTCACGTAGTAAGAGTTTTCAACGGGTTTGATTGCAGGGTAACTACGTATGTACGACGTATAAACAAACTGCGATAAAATTTATTAATTATCAAAATATGGTGCATATTGCAAAATAAACTATGTGCCGCTTTTTTATCAGCTCCTACAAAGAAACTTGAGTTATTAGAAAAAATGTCGAAATAAAACTGTCAATTTGATAATTTAATTGAATTTTGTGTGTGTCTGTTTCTATTATTATTTTTTGTTTACATTTATGAAGGACCCAATTTTTTTTTTTTTCAAATTTTGACTTTTTTAATAATTTTTTTTTTTTAATTTTAATTTAAACTTTTTCTTTTAAAATGCTTTCTTTTTTTTCTTTCGAAAATTTCTTTGATGAATTGAAGCATTTTATGTTGACAATTCGTTAAAGAAATTTTCGACGTATCATTTTAAAGAAAAAAGATCAAACTTTGAATTAAAATTAAAAAAAAAATATTAAAAAAGTTCAAATTTGAAAAAAATGATAAACATTTTTTTTAATAAAATTTTTACTAAAATTTTTCCATACATATTTTTTTTTTAAATTTATATTCGAAAAGAACGCAAAAAATACTTTGGAAAACAGTTTCCATGTTCCTCAATTACATGACTTCTAATTAAAAAAAAGGGCTTACCCAAAAAATTGCGAATTCAAACCCGTATATCTCGGTAACCATACAATATTTATACGCGAACTTCGGTGATATTTTTTTTTCTTACATAGCAGATCACTTTCACCAAATTTCATTTAAATCGAATTTTTAGGTAGACCACTTAAGGAATTTTACCCCATATGAGCTAAAACTGTGATTTGATAGCACATGAAGTTTTTGTGCTAGGTCAGGGCAAAACAACAACCCCATAAAGTCATACGGCGTCAAAGAGAGAGCGGAAGATAATTAAAATAAGAACCAAAAACAAAACTGGGAAAATGAAAGAAAAAAACATCTTTATGCACTTTTGGCAAGCAAACGACTAAATAAACACGCAAATAGTAGATTTCAAATCAATAAGTAATGGTTGCATTGCATGTGATAAATGCACGATGCATTAGGGTGGTAAAATTTCAAGCGATTTTTTTAATACCTGGCTGTGATTAGAACTTGGAAGCTTGAACTATTATTCTTTTTTTTTAATTTTTAATTTTATTTATTTAATTTGATGCTATTTTATTTTATATTTTTTTTTTATTTTTTCTTTTGTTTTATTTTATTTGCTTTTATTCAATTTAATAAAAAAAAATTTATTTTATTGTATTTTTTATTTTATATTTTTTCATTTTTTATTTTAATTTTTTTTTATTTTATGTGATTTTACTTATTTTTTATTGTTTTAATTACATTTTTTTTAATTATTTTATTATTTTAAATTTACTTTATTTTATTTTATTTTATTATTTTTTATTTCTATTTATTTTTTTTTTATATAGCTATTCTATTTATTTTATTTTATTTTAATTCATTTTATTTGTATTCTGCTTTTTTTTATTTCATTTTATTTTATTTTTTTTATATTTTTTTTTTACTTTTTTTATTTTTTCTTTTGTTTTATTTTATTTACTTTTATTCAATTTAATTAAATTTTTTTATTTTATTGTATTTTTTATTTTATATTTTTTCATTTTTTATTTTAATTTAATTTTATTTTATGTGATTTTATTTATTTTATTTTATTTTTTTATTTTTTATTTCTATTTTTTTTTTTCTTTTATATAGCTATTCTAATTATTTTATTTTATTTTGCTTTATTTATTTTATTTTATTTTACTTCATTTTATTTGTATTCTGCTTTTTTTATTTCATTTTATTATATTTTATTTTTTTTTACTTTTTTTATTTTTTCTTTTATTTTATTTTATTTACTTTTATTCAATTTAATAAAAAAATTTAATTTTATTGTATTTTTTATTTTATATTTTTTCATTTTTTATTTTAATTTTATTTTATGTGATTTTAATTATTTTATTTTATTTTTTTTTTAAATTTATTTTTTTTATTTTTTTATTTTTTATTTCTATTTATTTTTTTTATATAGCTATTCTATTTATTTTATTTTATTTTGCTTTATTCATTTTACTTCATTTTATTTTATTTTATTTTTTTTACTTTTTTTATTTTTTCTTCTGTTTTATTTAATTTAATTAATTTTTTTTTATTTTATTGTATTTTTTATTTTATATTTTTTCATTTTTTATTTTAATTTTATTTTATGCGATTTTATTTATTTTATTTTATTTTTCATTGTTTTAATTAAATATTTTTAATTATTTTATTTTTTTGATTTATTTTTATTTTATTTTACTTCATTTTATTTGGATTCTGCTTTTTTTATTTCATTTTATTTCATTTTATTTTATTTTATTTTTTTTAATTTCTTTTTTTTTATTTTTTTCTATTTTATTTTTTTTTTTACATTATTTTATTTTATTTGTTTTTTTTTTACCTTATTTTATTTTACAATTTTTTATATTTATTTTTTTTTTAATTTTGAAACCTTATTTTTTTCTATTTCTTTTTTATTTTTATCTATTTTTTTATATTTTATTTTTTACATTATTTTTTTGTTTTTATTTTATTTGTTTACATTATTTTTGGTTTATATTTCACTTTATTGAACATTATTTTTTTTGTTTGAATTTTTTTATTTAATTTTGTTTTGTGTTATTTAATTCTTAAGTTTTTTAATTTTTTTTTTATATTATTATATGTATTTTATTTTATCTATATATCGCCAAAAAAAAAGCTATGGCAGTAAAAAAAATCAATCAATTAGTTAAGGAAAAATTACCCGTTTATGTGGAGTAGCCCACACTTGACAGAAAAAATTTTAAACATCGCATCCAACGGTGTTTTAAAAATTTTGATCTCGTGGCAATAAAGAAGTATGAGAAAGTGTGCCAAGATATTCTTCCTATCAAGCTAGGGCTACTTTATAAAGCTCAAGCGACGGAGAAGCGGATGTTGTAGCGAGTTTCTCATAGCTCGGCCATACAAAAAAAAGTTAAATAAATGCCTGCATTAATTAAAAACTTTGAAAAATCGTATGCCTAACAAAATTGATTGCTCAATTAAAATTCAAGAGAGCAACAAAACTTAAAATAAAAATAAAGTCGCACGTACGTGGAACGTAACGCTGCGTGAAAACCCTTTGAAACGGTCAATCGGCTAAGTATTAATAAAACAATCGAATCAAAACAATTGAACGTTCAATCAACCAAAGAATCAAATTGTTAGCCATTTAAGTTACAAATAGCAAGAAAGTTTGAATAAGAGCGCATGTAAGAGGGTCTGTCAATAAGTACTTGGCATGCAGCAGAAAAATACGGTTGATATAAATATTTGGCCTAAGAAAACTGAAAATTGTTTCTATCTTTGACGCATTTCGACTCAGGAAATGTGTAAAAGATTTTCCTTGAACTTGTGTAGATAGCGTTGTAATTTTTTAACTTGGAGTATTTTGAAAAATAATATTTATTTTTGTAATGGTAACGGCGGCCGCCGTGGTGTAGCGGTTAAGTGTTCGGCCTTCTACACCAAGTCGTGGCGGTTCGATGCCCGGCAAAAGTAACATCAAAAATTATTTAGAAAAAGAACTTTTCTAAAAAACGGGGTCGCCCCTCGGCAGTAGTTTGGCAAACTCTCCGGGTGTATTTCTGCCATGAGAAGCTTCTCAGCAAAAAATTCATTTGCTTTGCAAGTGCCGTTCGGAGTCGGCAAAAAACTGTAGGTCCCGCCAACTTGTAGGAAAAACTCAAAAGCAACACACCACATGTTGGAAAGAGAAGCTCGGCTAAAAATCTCGTTAGAGGTTATGATAACCTGTTGGTATATCGCCGCCATTAGTTTTTTTTTTTTTAATGGTCTAATATACTAACATACAAACAATTGTGTTTGCTCGCTTCTCAGATCAATTACGCAATATTAATTTAACTTTTAATACACTACTGACGCATCAATTATTATCGATTTATTAATTGTGCTGTCAGCTTCATTAAATAGTTTTGACAGCTGAAGCTACTACATATGTACATTGTTGCTTTTTAAATTCTAGAAGCACGCAAGCAAGCGAAATTCACGTTTATTTATACCTATGAAACTTTTTATAAATGATTTCATAATACTTCAAAATACAGTTACTCGCAGTGAAAATGAACAGAAATTGCCACTCACTGTTTTCTTAAAAGATTTGGTTTCGATCAGTGTTCAGAACTATACACTTCAAGGGCTTTCTTTTACGAATTTACATTCGCGAACGTGAATATAATAAAATCCAAATGGTTTGAGTTCGCGAAGAAGAACATACAAAAATTTGTGTAGTTATACGTTCGAGAATGCGTTCTCGAATCAATGTTTTTGCTTCCTTTATCGAATTTACAAATGGCTTTGATGCGTGAAATATTCACAGAAGGTTTGGGTAGTAAGTTGTAGGGATATCGACCGAAATGTGAGGTCTTTCTGGGATTACTTGGTTTTGTTCAGGAACACGGAGGAAAGTTTTGGACTCCATTGGGAACAACTTTTGGACTTTTCAAGATTTTTTCCATATTTGAAAGTTCTTGAGGCATTTTATGATAAGTGAAAAGTATGAAGGAATATTTAGAAGGTAGAAGTGAGAATATTTTTTTTTCACATCTATATCGAAATTGCAAATATATGTAGATACGACTAGTCATTTCAACACATTCGAAACAGTTCTAAAAATATATTTGAAAAATCACGCACGAGGGTTGTCAGATAAGCTTACGAAATTGAATAGCCTGTTCATGCTGAGCCAACATATTGCATTTTAGCATTAAGCCCAAAATGCAAGATTTATTTTAGCATTTACCATACAAATTCTTACACCAAAAGCAACTAAATGCTACAATATTTTTGCATTAGCATTATTATGCACACCCTGTATTCTGCTAATCGTTTCGGACTTGAAATTGAAAAACCGTGAGCTAAATGCATTAGTAAATGCGGTAGCATAAACGTATCTTCGAAATGTATGTCCGAAAATCGTAAACGCAGCATTTAAAATTCAGCATGAACACTACATAGGAAAAAAGAAAGTGGAAAAGTAGTAGTAGAACTAAAATTTTCAAAAAGTGTCTTCAAGAACTGCTTTTGAGTTTTTGAAAAACCTAAATTTTTGCAAATATTTTGAATCAAAAAATCGAAAATGCTATTTTGTAGCCCGTTCAATTCTAGTCCAACAAAGTGTAAGTTTTAAGTATGTATCTCAAAAATCTCCCTTATTTGTTAAAAAAGTTTTTTTTGATGACATGAGACATTTTTTTTTTTTCATAGAACTAGAATTGTTGATTTTGGGATATATGGAGAAAAGTGCGCTGCATAGTCAAACAAAAAAAATTCTAACAATTAAAGGGGAGTTTTGAGGTAATTAAAACTTACACTTTGTTAGAATAGAATTGAATAGATAAAATAGAATTTTCGGTTTTTTGATTCAAAATATTTGAAAAAATTTTGTACTTTTACCAAACCATTTTTTAACTTTAAAAATCAGAGTAAACGCCAAAGGCGGAGACTTTTACTGTTTTCAATTTAGAATTCTATAGGCAAAAAATGAAATTAAAATAAAGTGACCTAAGAGCTTAGACCATGTCAGAACGAGGTGTCCTATAATTATGATAAGGGGTGTATTTTTTTTACACAATTTTTGTCATTCACGTCCTTCTAAGACGTCTCTCGCGAATGTGTGTATCGCTTTATTCTTCAAATTATTTGACTTAGTGACGCAAATAAATTTCTTTGCGGGGCCTAATTTCATTTAATGGACTATACACATTCGAATGCTTGTGCAATTTTTTTCCCAGCAACTAAAAATAAATCGGCGACTACGCAAGAAATGGAAATAAAATTAAAAAATACAAATGTATACACATCTCGACCCCTTTTCGCGGAGTTATCGTAACGAAAGTTTTTTAAAATACATTTTTTTTACATCCGTCAGAGAATTTTTATTTTGTCCCTTACCATAATTTCGATAAAAGGGGCCGATATATATGTAAAAGTATAAAAAGAAAACTTCTAGAAAATTTAAAAATTGAAAATTAAGCTAAAAAGTAAACCAAAAATGCATAAAATTGAAAAGACAAAAAAAATTAATTTGCTTTGAACTGACGAGACATCATTTATGTTTTAGTTTATAGGAGGTACATAGATATGTATATTTTAATTTTTTATTTTAAGCATTGTGTGACTTTTTTAAATTTTTGTCTGCTTTTCTTGTTTCTTTTGTCTGTTGTTTTTTTATTTCTTGTGTGATATTTTTTTCCAGATAGAACAAGTTTTATGAGATCATTAGCATTGCTAACAAAACCTTAAAGTAATTTTTAGCTTTATTGATTTTTTAGTTTCAATATCATCTATTTACATATATTTTGACGTCTGAGGATTTCACAATATTTTTCAAAAAACGGCAAGTCTCAACATTTTTTTCCATAACGCTTTATTTTAGAGTTTGAATTAAAAAACGCCATACATATCTCAAATTTTTTTCAACAACCCCCTTTCTGAGCATTTAATTCAAAACCGTCTTTTACCGGCTGAAAATGTTTTTGAAAATCGTTTTGTCGATCATTTCTTTTTACCGATAACTGACCCCAGTTGGAAACCCCAAGGGAGTCCAAGTCATCCTCCATTTGTAGTTTCCATCCAAGTCGAGGCTTCCCCCATCCTCTGCTGCCGAATTCGGGTGTCGATAGTAAAACTTTCTGTGCTGGAGCTTCTTTTTCCATTCGCATAACATGACCCAGCCAGCGGAGCCTTTGGGCTTTAATCCGCTGAACTATGGTCAGGTCTGCGTAAAGCTCGTACAGCTCATCGTTAAATTTCCTTCGATACTCGGCGTTGGCATCACGGGAAGGACCATAAATCTTCCGAGAATTTTTCTGTTAAATACTCCAAGGGTCGTCTCATCTTCTCTTGACATTGGTCATAAATCTGAGCCATACATCAGGACAGGTATGATGAGAGACTTATAGAGCGTGATCTTTGTTCTTCGAGAGAGGACTTTACTTCTCAATTGCCTACTTAGTCCAAAGTAACACTTGTTGGCAAGAGTGATTCTCCGTTGGATTTCTGGTTCCCAAATATACGAAGTCCCTCACCGCTTCAAATTTGTAGCTATCAACGGTGACTTGGTGCGCCGATTCTTTCTTTGATGACAGCAGATACTTCGTCTTGTCCTCGTTGACCGCAAGACCCACTTTTTTCGCTTCTTTATCCAGTCCAGAGAAGGCAGCGCTTACGGCGCGGTTGTTAAGGCCAATGATATCAATATCATCGGCATACGCCAGCAATTGAACGCTCTTTTAAAAGATTGTACCATTGCGGTTTAGCTCTGCTGCTCGAATTATCCTCTCCCGCATCAGGTTGAAGAAATCGCACGAAAGGGAGTCGCCCTGTCTGAAGCCTCGTTTGGTATTCTGCATAAGAGCTGATGCACGCTTTTTATCAGCTCTTCGCCACCGTGTTTGAACAGCTCGGCGGGTAGTACGTCTTTTCCAGGCGGTTTATTGTTTTTGAGCCGGGATATAGCTATCCTCACTTCATCATAGTCAGGTGGTGGGACCACTTTTCCATCGTCTGGGATTGGCGTATCGGGTTCGACGTCTCCCTCGCAATTTAACGGGGAGAAGAAGTGCTCCCTCCATAATTTAAGTACACTCTGTACGTCGGTTACCAGGTCGCCATTATTGTCCTTACAGAAACTTGCCCGAACTAGCAGTGATAGACTTGTATAATGAACCTAATAAAAGCGTGGTAAAAAGATTGATTTCAGGTGTGACAAATTCACAGTATTTTCTAGGCATTTGTTACTTTAATCGAGTAATTATTATATTTGTCATCCCTAGATGTGTGTCCACACTATAAACTTTTCAGACTGGGCACATTAGCAGAACTTAACAATTAAAATATTAAAACTGGATAAATAATTAATTAATTGTAAATAGAAATTTAACAGAACTGATTATATGTAGTTAAGCTGAAAAATATATCTCCATACCCACTTTCATGAATTTCTTACTAAACTTACCGTCTCAGCTGATTTTCCCGTTACAGCAGTGGAACTATGAATGTATGTCAACAAATGTTTCGCCCCCAGCTATTCACACTAATTAAAAAAACAGTTCGTATGCACAGCACTATTTTGCGGTCGTCCTAATGTCTGCGCACTGATTTGACGACTATTTTCTAATTTATTGTCATAATATAGTCAAGAAGACGAAACAATATTTAGGGTACACGTTTTTACGTCGATAGGGGAACTTTCGTATAAAAAGGGATTTTCAACGATATCTTGCTCGCTCTCTTTTACTTTGCTTTGTATATAAAGTGGACACAAAAATTTTTCTCACTGTAACCTCAAATAGCGTTTGCGCTCTAGCGCATATTTACATTGGGTACGCTCTCACTTATTTTGGTAGCCGATGACAAACCAATCATCTGTGTTGGATAACAGTCGTACGCACGTACTGTTTAGTAAAAAGTTTTTGTTGGTGTTTTCTTTTTTCTTCACTTTTCACTTATACAATTTTTGTTTGCCTTTTTTAAATACTTAATTATAGAATTGTTTTTTTTTATTTACACTTAATAAAGTGTTTCGCGAAAAATTTTGAATTTTTTAACAGTTTACATTTTAATTGTGTATTTTCTTAAATAAAAAAAAATAAATATTTTCCAGCTGTGCTGCAATGTAACTTTATCTTTTAATTTTTTTATTTTAGTTCAAGAATTTTTGTTTTCTCTGTTAACGACGAACGTGATGTCGGCACATGTTGTGAGAGTGCTGGTGCGTTTGGCGAGTCATTTCAAGTATTTAACTCAAATACTAAATATTTATTTATACATACAAATAAACGTTAATATATATATATTTTTTTTTTTTCAATTTTCAACTGGTATTTTTATCACTTTTCGAACACACAAAAAATTTGCTTTGTTTCTTTTCTCCCCTTTTGCTTTACAGTTGCTGAGTATGCAATGTCTTCTTGCTGCTGCTGCTATGGATATGTTAAATTAGCACTGCTGGACTATTGCGTGTACGTACTGTTCCCTTCTCACCCTTTGCTATTGGACAGTTTCGATTTTTCACCCAAAAATGTGCTCGCCACCAACCGACGTCAATGAAAGACAAAAAAGGCAGCGAATTAGCCTTACGCAAGAACTTAAGAAAAATTGTTGATGAGATAGTCAAATAGTATTACTTTAACATTTATCAACTTTTCGTACTGATTGTGATCGCAAAGATTTATTAAATTTTTTTTATCTTTTCACTTGACTTCTTTCACAGCTATTGTGGAAACGCCTCTTAACTTTGGTAAGTACAAAATTTGACTAAACGAGTTCAATTGCGCTCAGCTGAGTATACATACATATGTGTCGGCTATTGTTGTTTTACAGCGCTCCCAGCCATGTTAGCGCATGGGTAAATTAGTGTTGTTAACAACATTGGTCCATCATATGGTTTTTTTTGACAAGTAGCGGATGTTGTGTGCGTAGATTGTAATAGATTTTGTTGCTTCAAGAGATGTGTAAAAGTGGAAGCATGCTTCTAGGCGCCATTTGAAAATTCAGTGACATGTTAAATGAATTGGAAATTGTTTGCGAGTTTTTTTTTTTTTTGCATGTATGTACCAAGTGCATAAGATAAAGTGAACTAAAATTTGATGAGACAGTTTTGCATATTTGAGATCGTATGGCAACTCACTTCGTTATCATATATTCAAACAGCTGTTCGTATTCCGCGGTAAGTTTGAAAAATTTTGTACTTAGGTACCTACATACATAATTAATATTTATTTCTTTCAGATGTCGCGCCGAAGTGCAATTGAATTTTTTGCTGAGAAGCTTCTCATGGCAGAAATACACCCGGAGAGTTTGCCAAACTACTGCCGAGGGGCGGCCCCGTTTAGAAAAATTATTTTTCTAAATAATTTTTGATGTTACTTTTGTCGGGCATCGAACCGCCACGACTTGGTGTAGAAGGCCGAACACTTAACCGCTACACCACGGCGGCCGCCGTAAAAACGCCGTGATAAACGTAGCCAGCAGCTAAAAACGAACCAGTCTCCTTAGGTAATAGAACTACGAGCCTAAGAAACTAGATCAACGGAATGAACGAACTAACAGTGGAGTAGACCTTTCATTGAATAAAACAACTCGTAACTTTCCAGACTGAAAATCGACATTGCCCAACATTTCCCTGGCAAGCGGCGCGACATCACATGACATCATTCATCGTCTAAGACTACATGATACAACAATTTGAAACTGTTAGTTTCCTGGGAGTTCATTTATTTAGCAGAGATTGATGACAGTTCATGGAAAAGAGGTGGCGGGTGGATATAGTGAATTACTGTTACTACAACAACAAAGAGTTGCTATCCTCTTAGCCTTGTCAACGCATTTCAGGCCTCTCCCTTCCCTGCTGCTCTTACAGCTGACACAACTATCAAATCTCCGAACAACATTTTTCTCGCATACTTCAAAGGTCGTTCCGTCATTCATATACGGCGAGGACTGACGCCGACTAAAAACGGAGAAGTACTGTTATAACAACAGAAAGATCCTCCTGAGAGTAGACCTTTCGGTCAGTACCGCAAGGCAGTAGTGGAGCGCAAGGGAGTACTGGAGCGCAAGGGAGTACTGGAGCGTACCAGGTTAATATCCCGCCAAGGACGGTCAATTTCGACATCATTCCCAAAACCTTCGGGGAGTGTTTTTGTCTTAACAACAACAACAATAACAACAACAACAACACTGCTTCTAATCTGAAGCTGTCAAGAGAGAGATGGAAAATCCACTGAATCTTTCTTCGATGACAGCAAGCTTTCTCTCGCACGGCATTTTAATAGATAGTGCATGAGCGGTTTAGTTTTACTTCTCGGGCTATCTTCTTTAGCATCAAGTTGAATATATAGCATGACAGAGAGAGAAAATTTACTTGGTTTCAAAAGGCTATAAGAGGCTCCTTATCAAACTAAATTACAAAAAAAAAAAACAAATTCGATAAAAAGTTTCCCAATACAAAAAAAAGATTCTCTGGAGGAAAAAATGTTATTACTGAGGTCACTTTGAGGTTAAAAACTTTGCGCACAATAAATACGAAAATCGCACACAAGAACAACAAACGTGTAAAAGTTTAAATTTGGAAATGCTAACCTTACATACGTTTCAAAAACCATTACTGTTGACGCTAGTCATAATTTTTCATATTCCACAGCTAATGCAGAGGTGAATAAAAAGGAAGAAGAAAAATATACATTAAAAGCTACATATATCCATATACTTTATGTATATTATTTATGGTTTCACAGATTTTTTAAAGCAAAGAAAAAAAGCAAAAGTAATTTGTCAACAAAAACTATAATCAAAAGCAACAACAAATCTGTGGCGGTCATGTCCTTCAACGGAGAAAATAAAAAAAATTTAATTATCACTCAAACATACATGAATGTATGTGATTATTTCTATATGCTTGGCGTGTATATTTTCCAAATTATCAGCATTATTGTTTTTCCATATATTTTTCACGCGCCAAAACTATCGGCGCTCTCAACGCGCTGAATACGAAAAATGCTACTCGTGCCACTCACAGCGCTCTTGTAAGCTAGAAAGCTTTCTTTCCGAAACTAACGACCACTGACCGTGAGATTTTCACCACTAATACTGACATGACAGTGTTCGGACTTCTCAAAGTAATGGAAGCCAAAATTTGTTTCTATCTGTCTGGGTGTTTGTTCGCGCATCAGTTAAAAACTGTTGTAATAAATTTAATAAAATTTTGCCTATTGAAACTTTATATGTCAAACTTGAATTTTTCGATACATTTTACCAGAAAGGAATATTGTTTACCCACTGTACACAGTGGTGGCAATAAAAGCTGTCCCAAAATATTTTTTTATACTTAGTTAAATTGGATCACGTCGATAGTTTTAATTAGAACAACCTGCCTGTATATGTTTGTACGGGCATCATTTAATAACAACGGGATGGAATTGAATGCCTGCCCAAGCAATATGTTGGTGGAGGTTTCTTTTGAAATTTGGCACAAATTTCCCGGTGAATCTAGTTTTTCAAAAAGAAAAAGGATGGCTAATTTTCGGACATTAAAAACATTTTAAATGTAACCGAAATCCATCACCTTTTTCAGCAATTTTTCAAGTCTACCAC
>CAXKVI010000004.1:99009698-99129320 GCA_964058755.1 Campiglossa producta
AACGTTTGCAAGCCCCGGCGACCATATCGGCGACGCATAGTTCAGGATCGGCCGACCTATTGCCTTGTAAGTTACCAACAACGTTTCTTTATCTTTACCCGAAGTGCTGCCGGCTAGTGACTTAAGGATTTTGTTGCGGCTCTGTATTTTAGAGACAATTGCAGCTGAATGGGCAGCGAATGTGTGCATGGTGTCAAAAGTCACTCCTACGATTTTGGGGTGGGAGACAGTAGGTAATTTTTGGTCGCCTACGTAGATTTCTAACTCCATGCCAACTTGCGCTGTCCAAGTCGTGAATAGTGTCGCCGAGGACTTTGTTGGCGACAATGTCAAGAAGCTCTGAGCGGTGAAGAAGTCGACAAGAGAGGGGAGATAACCATTTATTTTAGAGCACAGCTCATCAACGGAAGTGCCTCTTGCCAATCTCGTGCAGTCATCTGCGTAAGAAACAATCGTAACTTCTTCTGGTGGAGGAGGAAGCTTCGAAATATAGAAGTTAAACAATAACAGGAAAAGGACACCACCCTGGGGTACCCCTGGTTTGATCTTCCTGGCTTTTGATTCTTTGTTTACTTTGCGTTGCGTTCAATCAAATTATCCGATGTAAAAAAATGTCTCGATAAGAAGCCAATTTGTTTCAATGTTTTGACAGTTTTAAAAAAAAATTTAGTCATTACCAAAAATTTTAAACTAGTAGCGATATATGTAGGTTAGGTTCAAGTGGCTGCCACAGAGGCACCCTTAGGCCAGTTTTGAAAGGCCCGTTGTGATACCACCAACACTAGGAAAGACAGTCCCGGGACCCGGCCGTATGGAAAATCCCTGAGTTTTTGTATTCTCCACATAGAAGAAACCCGGGACTGTCATTCCTAAACCGACACCGTCACTCCTCCTCCATCAAGTCCTTTATTTGCAGCTCCGCGATCTCGCGTAGGCTATCCAGGAAGGGAACTCCCAATAAGCGCGTCTTTGCCCCGCTTAAGGGAGGTCAGTTGCAGATGAGGTGCTCCACCGTTTTCTCCTCATAATCATCTTTGCAACTCCTACAGCATCATCAGTAGGGCACACCTAGCCTTTCTGCGCGCCTACCAATAGGGCAGTGCCAAGTTAAAACACCTATTAATAAGGAGATTCCTCTCCTTCTTAGGGTGTGAATGTCTCTAGATCTTTTATGATCCCATTTTGGCCAGGTTTGTTTGGATATCCGGTACCCTGTGGATTGTTACCATCTTTCGTTGGCTTGACGGAGTGTGTACTCCCTCAGTGTTAGCTTGCATGCGGCAAACGGCTTCCCTAAGCGCTCTATATCCCGAAGAACCTGTGTGTTCGTGCCCTGCCTGGCAAGTTCGTCTGCCTTACAGTTTCCCCGAATGTTCCTGTGTCCCAGGGTCCATGTGAGGTTCACGCGGTTCTGGTGGGCCATCAGTGTAAACAGAAAGAAAAAAATTTCGGCCCAGTATAGTACAAAAACACACTATCACCGCAAACATTCCTATTATGGCTTTCCTTGTAAGCGTTTGGTGTTTTCTAAAAATTAAATAATAACCCATTTCCGGGCGATTCATGAGAAAGGCATGTAATTATCACAACACTAGACGCCATGCATCTATCTACATATATTTTGTATAGGTATGTAAATTTGTATGTACACATAGGGAGATCGGCCACGTCAGCATCGTAGACTGTCAGCTGCAGTTGATCGATGGCAGTTTTTGTATTGAAATGGTTAAAAGTTGTCAGCTCTTAGATGTAAATCAGCGAAAGCAACCAAAAAGCTTGCAAATGGCGACGGCTACAAAACGCTAACAAATTCAGAGGCGCGTCTGTTGGCTCATCGCATTCCACCACTCGGCTAACCAAAATGTTGTAAACAAATACTAAGCAATAACAATATAATTCTTGTGTACTCGTAATATGTGCAAATTTTGAAAAAAAAAGTACTTAGTTATATATACAATTTTGAATATGCATTTATCTATTAACCCAGAGGAAGTGGTACCCTAGCAGTAAAATTTAAAGAATTTGGCTGAACCCGACCAAAAACAACAGCTTTTGAGATTTTTGTCTACCTGTTGATATGTTTGTTCGGGCATCAATCAAAAACCGCTGCATGGAGTTGGAGGCAATTTTAGACGATGTCTTTACTAGACGGTTAAAAATTTGAACCTAAATTTTAAACTTTTTTGGACTATATACAAATTTGGTTTCAAATTTAAACTAGACCAGTTTTCAAGAAAATTGGTTAAATGATGCGGGTTTCAATTTTAAACCACAAATGTTTTAACAATTTTCTAAAGAAAACATAATATTTTGTCCGTTGGTTGGGAGTCGAACCAAGACTCCCCGCATCATGCCCGTCTGCTCTACCACTGATCCACATCGCACACATAAATGTTGTTGGCAAAATTCAATCTTGAATAAACTTTCAAAAAGAAATGAAAACAAAACAAAAATTGTAGACCGAAAAGGTTTTAATTTTAAACCGAAAAGTTTTAATTTTAAACCGAAAAGTTTTAATTTTAAACCGAAAAGTTTTAATTTTCAAACCAAAAAAGTTTTAAATTTAAACCGAAAAGTTTTAATTTTCAAACAAAAAGTTAAAAGATGAAAATAAAATTTAAAAAATGTGGGACTTGGCAGGATTCGAACGATAGCGCCCAGGAGTCACAGCCGACTGCTCTACCGCTGAGCTATGCCGCACATAAAGTTTTTGTGGGCAAAATTCAATTACATTCAAACAAAGCAAAAAAAAAGTTTAGAATGATTTTTCATTTACATCTTAAATCGATATCAAAAGAAATTGAAATTTTTTTAAACTTTTGGAAGGTTTAAAATATTCCAAAAAAAATTTAAAAAAATCGCTTAAACTTTAGATGGGTTTAAAATATAGGCTCATTTTTTTAACCGTGTAGATACACAACTTTAGGTTTAATACCTAGTACCTGGGTGACCGACCTTGCTGGGTGCTATTGATTTAGCGCTAACTTTACTCAAAATGATCCCAAAATGGCCCTAGAATAATCCCAAAATAATACTAAAATTATCCCAAAACGACCCCAAAAAACATTTCAGTGATCCAAAATTGAACCCAAAACGACCTAAAAATGATCCCAAAATGACCCTAAAATGATCCAAAAATGATGCCAAAATTACCCTAAAAAAACCTTTAAATCTACCCAAAATGATCCGAAAATTACCCCATTATTATCCAAAAAGGATCCCAAAATTGCCCTAAAATAATCCCAAAATAGTCCAAAAACGACCGCAAAAAGCCTCTCAAATGTTCCCAAAATGATTCAAAATTGAAACCAAAATTATCCAAAAATGATCCCAAAATTATTCCAAAATGACTCTAAAATTATATAAAAATGACCCCAAAATTGTCTCATACCAATCCAAAATTGAACCCAAAATGATCTCAAAATAGCCCCAAAATTATCCCAAAGTGACCCGTAAATGATCCCAAAATTATCATCCCAATCGGTCAAGCGGTTCTCGAGATAGTACCGGATATACTAATATAATGTGGAAAGGTGGCAACCATACTTGAAAATATTTTAGTTAGTATGTCGCCGAAAGTACCTTTCATTTGATACCCATATTGGCATATCTTGCTAAAAAATTAAAAAAAATATTTAGATAGGTGGCAACTCTGTAAGCCGCCTCAGGTGGCAACCTCCAAGTGGATAGTCTTAGAATCAATCCAAATATCTATATTTAAAATTTTATCTAAATCGGTCAAGCGGTTCCCGAGATAGTCCGGATATACAAATATACAAGTTTAGCTCGTTTAAAGTTATAAGATTTTATATATGACTAGCTGATGCCCGCGACTTCGCATGCGTATAATTTCTGTTTTTTTTTCTTTACAGCACTTAAGGGTTGTTTTGTTATGTTTTTATGAGAAATCTGCGGGGTGGCTTAGGTATTGAAATTACTCAAATGGTTTATGACTGCATTCATAAACACCTTTTGTTTGATACCCATAATGTACTAACACATTTTTGTGGATATATTCGCCGATACCTCCGAAACCGGTCGAGCTATCGAAACTTCAAGATATCTCCCAAACCATTTCAGATATTTCAATGAATCACATCGCATATTATAGCACTCATTGACACCTTTCGTTTGACACCCATATTGTACTAAGACATTTTTGGTCACCCTTGGTCCACATATTGGGCGATAACCCCAAAACCCGTTGAGGTATGGCACAAAATAATATCTTAAACTTTAAGTTGAGCGTCTAGCAATCCAACGATTCAAATCGATTCGATACTTTTAGAGAGTTACGAACACAAACATACAGACAGACATGGTCCACATATTGGGCGATAACTCCTCAACCGGTTGAGATATCGAAAAAAGTAATATCTTAAATTTTAAGTTGAGCGTCGAGCAATCCAACGAAAAAAGTTTCATTCAATTCCATTCATTACTTTCAGAGTGATACGGCCACAAACATAGGGACAGACAGACACACAAAAATTTTTAAAATGGTTGATTTGGATTGTACTCGCTTAATAATGCTTCCCCAATCAGTTTTTTGTTGATATACCACCCATTTCACTACGAAAATATTCCCATTTTTTTATTCCTACCAATTTCCTGCAGGGTATGTTACATATGCATTAGTTTGAAATTAAAACCGTAGCCAAAAATTCAATCACCCCATTTACTAATGCAAATCGTCTAAAAGCCAAAAATATATACATACATACATATGTATATAGTGCGGGTGCAAACACAAAGCAGCTACCTAGCTAAATACATACAAGCTTAAAGGTGTATCTTGGCCGAGAGTGGCGTGCAACCACCCAGCCGAAACCCTAATAGTTATGCATACATTTTTATGAATTAATTCAACAAATTTTTGGCAGTTTTATGATCATTAATAATTCGCTTTTGCATCGGAAATGATTTTTACATTTTTTTTTTACAATTCATTCAGGATTTTATTTTCTATTAAATATATTTAAGTACACAAAGATATGGTAATTTTTATTAAGTTGTTATATGTATGTAAATATCTGCAAATACAAAAGTGATTGTGCTCAAAAACTAAGAAACACAAAATGACGAATGAAAAAGCATAAGAAATTTTGGTCTTCTAAATAAGTAAAATATTGTGTGCGCCGCGCCGGCTATTTCTGGGTCTCAATCATCATCATATTAATGTATCATCATTTGTATTAAGTACAAAAGTAATTTGAATGCAGTAAGATTTGCATTAATTATATATATATATCTACACGATATCTCTAAGATGGCCAGATATGAATGCACAATGTTTCATGCAATGAAATGAAATGAAATATTCTTCATGTTGCAAATGTTATATTTTTGTACTCAAATGAGTCAATGTACACTCACTGAACAAGTAGATATTGGATTAACAAAAGGGTCAATACAAGAGTTGTTTGTTTGAAAATTATATTCTTATTAGTTTTTAGAATGGCGAAAAAAATACTGTAAAAGTTGAACCAAACCACCGCTTAGCTCCAGTCTTTAACTGAACCTCGAACCGAACGTGTTTTTTGACTTTAAATTGTAAATAAATGGTTCGGTTCGCCCACCGATGTTTTAGAGTAGTTTGCAGCCCTGATGACGGCCGCCGTGGTGTAGCGATAATGTTTTCGGCATACTGCACCAAGTAGTAGGGTATCGATACCCGGCAAAAGCAACATCAAAAATTTACTAGAAGAGAATTTTTCTAAGCGGGGTCGCCCCTCGGTAGTAGTTTGGTAAACTATCCGGGTGTATTTCTGCCATGAGAAGCTTCCCAGCAAAAATTCATTTGCTTTGCAAGTGCCGTTCGGAGTCGGCAAAAACCTACAGGTCCCGCCAACTTGTAGGAAAAAAATCAAAGCAGCACAATACAAGTTGGAAGAAGAGGTTATGATAACCTGTTGGTATATCGCAGCCATTTTTTTATTTTTTTTTTTTTTTGTCAATTTGGTTTGCCTCTGCGCTGTTAACAAAATTTAACTTTAGCTAAGTCATGGTTATTATGACGCTCCTAAACCGACACCGTTACTCCTTCTCGAACCATTTAGATGACTTGATGAATGCCATCAAGTCCTTTATATCCAGCTCCGTAACCTGGCGTAGGCTAACCAGGAAGCGAACTCCCAAAAAGCGCCAAGGGATTTGATGGACACTTGGCTGTCGCTGAGAATAACAATGTCCTGTCCGATAGTATGTTGACCTATCCAAGCCGCGCGTCCATGATTGCTGAGACTTCAGCTTGGAAGACGCTGCAGTGATCAGGTAGTCTGTATCTAAATACATCAGGTAGGCTGAAGGAGAGCTCAAGGTTCAGTGATCAGGTAGTCTGTATCTAAATACATCAGGTAGTCTGAAGGAGAGCTCAAGCTTCAGATCCTTTGAATAAACCCCTCTTCCAACCCTGCCGGACAACCTCGAACTTTTGAAACAATATATTTACACTTTTATGTAGTGATCCGCTTGCTCCAAGACAGACACCCGTTTGCAAGCGCACCACATGGTGAACAGACGCTACCAAGAAAGACCTCGCTGAGCCCTTAAACCAAATATGTCACGGGTCTCCCTTTCTTTCATAGTTAATTCCCAAAAATTAAGAAGATTTGGGCAGATGTTGGAGTATACAAAAATTTGGGCAAGCAAAACTCATAAAACAACAGCCATCTACTTTAATTTCAAGGGAAAATGAAAGGAAATAGGCTAGCGACCGGTAGATGTTGCGCTAATGTGCCGATATGGTAGACGGTAAAAATTTCTTTTTAAGTAGTATACCCGAAGTCAAAATGTGGAGTTAGGGGAAAAGCCATTTTTTCTTTATGAAACTTGGCGAAACGGAATTTAGACCCAACGTTTTTTAACTAAATCTTATCAGATTGACCCGTATAACATTTTCTGCACTGGCAATTTTTCGGATCTTTCCCTATCCTACAAATCAAACCAATCTACTGGAGGCACCTTTGTGGGCTCACTTCAGAACTATGTCGGCATCATTTATGTACTTTTTTTGGGATCATCCAAAAACTACTTTTAAAATATCACGGAAAAATAACAAAAAACAACTCCGAAATTACCCCCAAAAATTCATGAAATTGTCCGGAAATAATCTTGAAGCGGTACCGAAATGATCGCTGAACCAATCCCGAAATAGTTCCGAAGTTAACCCTAAATAGTCTTGAAGTCATTACGAAATAGTTCCACAAAGGACCCTTATTGGAAGCCTTCTTACAAGCAAGCTGTCATGAATAATCCTAATATACTAAAAACTGTCAGACAGTGCTAGCTGAAGATGCCAATGATTTAAATATGAGGTATTCAAAATTAATTAAATAAGTAATAACCAACTCTTTCTTTTTACAGACGCGCGAAGCTGTCTAACCTGTGATAAAGTATTAGCCGAACTCGAAAAAATCGACGATGACACCGATTCATTCGGTGTTGACTTCGTAAAGATTAACGACAAACGACTAGCAAAACAATACGGAATCAAAAATTTCCCAGCGCTCACGTACTTCCGGTAATTAATACATACTAAATAATTATTTTAGAATTCTTTCATAGATTGAATAAGAAGCCTTATAAAGTTGCTAGTTTTCTACCAAAGTTGGTAGTTTTTTGTTTTACTTTTTCGAATTTGGTAGATTTTTTTTTAACTTAGGCATCATATCGAATCGATGGAACTCCCAAAAATGTTTGTTAATCTTAAATGTTACATGTATGTAATACTATTTTGTATTAAAAAATTGTTCAACGCATTTTTGTTGCTTTACAATAAGTACCTGAAAATAAAATTTGGTAATTTTTTTTCATTTAGTAGTTTTTTCCAGAATTTTGTAGTTTTTTTTTTGGAAGTGGCAACCGTGCTTATAAAACCCCCAGAGGGTTTCTCATCGGTTTCTAAAGCATTTGGGTATGCTGAAGCCGAGTCAGATTTTTCTGGCCACTCCAGGTTTTCGCTCCAGAGGGTAATTTGTCCAGAGATCGGTAGTAGTAAAAAAAATGTAATTTTTTAAACTTTTTCTTAATGACCTAACAACTGCTTGCACTATGGAACATCTGAATCCCAGAAGGTTTCTCATCGGTTCCTAAAGGTGTTATGGGTGCTGAATCCGAATCTGAACTTAGATTTTTCGGGTCACCCTATGTTTTATCTCCAGAGGGTAGTTAGCTCAGAGATCGATAATAGTAAAAAAAAAAACAAATGTTCATTACTTACCCCAATTTTTTGCACTATGGAACATTTGAATGCTTCCAAATATAAAAAAAAAAATTAATTATAGTCCAGGACCCCAGAAAAGGTGTTAAATTATTAAAAGAAAGGCGCGAGTACACGCCTACACGCGTAACTTTCATGGATGACCCACCAGCGCTAAGATGTTTACACATCAAAAACAAATTTTTACAACTCCCAATATCTTTACAAAGCACCCTTACTTACTCGTTTCTTTGTTGAGCCAACTGGCGCCAGTTAGAGACACCGCGTGCTCGCAGGTCTGCCTCTACTTGGTCCTGCCATCGAAATGGTGGTCTCCCTTTAACTCTACTTCCAGCGGCGGGTGCCGATAAAAATACCTTCTGGGCCGGAGCGTCTTCATTCATTCGCTGGGTTTTAATTCGCTGAACTATGTCCACGTCTGCGTAAAGCTCATACAGCTCATGTTGTTGTTGTTGTTGTTGTAGCGAGGTGTAGCCCTGCCTAAATGTCAGACAGGGTCACCCCGAGTGTATTGCTCTTGGCCGGGTCGATATAAGAAAACGGCCCGGGTCGTTTCGGCACGATGGGTACAGCACAAGTACTGGTACCGTACTGGAACGAATGGTAGCAGCAGCCTGTATGCCTCTATGTCTGGAATTGACTACCCTCCTAAGTTTATGCGGCTATGCCAATGGCCAATACCAGCTCTCTCTGAGTCATTCGAAACCATACAAGGCGTCTTTCTTGTTGCTGTTGTAACGAGGTGTAGCCCTCCCAGAATGTCAGACAGGGTCACCCCACGTGTATTTCTTTTGGCCGGGTCGATATAAGAAAACGGCCCGGGTCGTTTCGGCACGATGGGTACAGCACAAGTACTGGTACCGTTCTCGTAGAACCGGCAATACAAGAAACTAGCCGTGTAGGCTATGTAGGTCATTTAGCGTTACCCAGGGTGCAGGGTTCTAAATTGCCTACTCAGCCCAAAGTACCATTTGTTTGCTAGAGTTATCCTTCTATGGATTTCCAGGCTTACATTGTTGTTGGTAGTAATGCTGCTTCCCAGGTATACAAAGTCCCTTACTATCTCGAACAGTGGCGTGGTTGCCAAGGCGGGAATGCGCTAACTTTTGCTTGATGCCAGCAGGTACCTCGTTTTACCTTCGTTCACCACCAAACCCATTTTTTCCGCTTCCTTTTCTAATTTGGAGTACGCAGAAGTTACGGCGCGGTTGTTGAGGCCAATGATGTCGATGTTGTACGCTCTTGTAATATATTGTTCCAGCGCGGTTAAGTTCTGCAGCTTGTATTTTTTTCTCCAGCATCATCATCAAAGCACCCTCTGGAGAGAAAACTTAGGGTGACCAGAAAAACCGGACTTCGGACTCGGAGCACACCCAAAAGCTTCAGAAACCATTGAGAAACCAGGTGGAAATTACAAAAACTTTAATTTTGTTGTACCGTATAATTAAGACTAATTTATTGAATAAATTATATAAGAAAATATTAATCGGTTTCAGGGAAAAGGAACCAATTATCTACGATGGCGATCTTATGGATGAGGAGGGTGTACTCGATTTCCTCACCTCACTGGAGGCCATGGATTTGCCCGATCGCATTGAAGAGGTCAATTCAAAAATACTTTTGAAAATTATCGAGGATACCGATTTCGTAGCTGTTTTATTCTGTAAGTTTTTTGTTGTGTTTCAATTTTTTCAATTTCACTACATTTCAAATAAGAAAATTTCTAGTTTCTTTATCATGAACATTTAGTAGCGATATATATATATATAATTTCTAGTAGTTACAATACTTTCCATATACTCGTTAAGTATTCTCTAGCTTGCATACGTTTCGTCAGGTTCTATCTGCGAATTTGGAAACATACAAAAAAAAAAAGCCAAGCAGTTGCAGTTTTTAGTTAATAAAAATGTCGTAGACTAAAGCAACTTTAAACGTAGAAACATTTGTACTAATACAAAAACAAAAACAGTAGTTAGAGCACTTATATAGCAAACATATATGAAAATTTTACACTAGTAAACAAAAAACAATTAAAAATTTCTTGTGACTAAAACTAAAAAAAAAATATTTTCAAATATAAAAAAGCTAGCGTAATACTCAAAACAGGCTAAAAATTAGCAACAAAAGATTATACACGATAAAGTTTCTTCTACATAGCTTAATTGTGCATTTGTGACTAACAAAAAACAATGTGGAGGCGTAGAAAAAAAAAATAAAAATTCTATCGAAAAAAAACCAACGCTTTGAAAAAATGAAGACAAGTTTAGTAAACAAAAATGTAACGCAAGTTAAACCGAAGCACCTTAAATGCTTCGGGCTCTCTCTATCACGCACATACCTACTTAACTACTACTGTCCTACTATGTCTAATAAATAGTGCCTTTTTGGAGTTCTGACTGTATTCTACATATGTACATAAAACAATTATTCTGAATTGTCAACTACTTCAGGTCCCGATCATGCCACGTGTCCACCTAGGGTTATGGGTAAGTTTGAGTCGTGTAAACAAATCGAGTTGGGTTTTCTATTCACTTTCCATACGTTTTTTTTTGCATAATGACCTGATTGCCTGAGCCCTTCAACTTACCAATTTACCACTTACCACCTTGACTACCTTCATTAGTAAAAAGCTTTTACTACGAGTATTCCTATCTTAAACCCAAAACAACAACAATAAAACTTAACTTTAAACCGTAACTTTGTAAATTTGATATTAATGAAATTGTTTCAATTTTATCCCGCACCATCTCATGATGCCTATAGCTCAATTGTCCCATGCTACGTGTTAAATGCTCCTTATCTCTATTAAATGAGCTTAAAGGTTGTTTGTCTATCCCAGTAACTGTTGTCCTCCACTTGTTTATTTTATATATCTTCAAGTATTTAGTATAACATTTGTTGTGACTTTATGTTTTATATGAGCCTTCGTTTCTTAAAGTGGCATAAGTTGAGTTTGAGGAAAAAAATTTTGTTAGTAATTTTAATATGTATGAATACTAAAATTATCCTGTAGACATTTTTTTCCAAAATCATACTTATGCTATTTTAAAAAGATCTCTCTTATGTGTGAATGTGTGGTAATAATATATTTTTTTAGTGTTTGTTACTATCTCTCTCTTGAAACTAATTGTCTTTTAGTTTAGCTCGAAAGATTTGCTGTGCTTTTAAACTAATTGGCTAAATGCTTTACTAATGGCTAGGCTAAAATTTTAAAAAACAGGGTGTATGTGTGTATAGGTTTTTGATACTACAAAAGCCGAAGCTGTCGACAATTTTCCCATCTATAAGTAAAGAGTTGATGCATATTTCTATCAAAATTTTTTTGCTTTATTTTATTAATTTTATTATATTTTGTTCAATTTTATTTATTGTTTTATTTCTTTTTATTTTTTTTTGTTGTTTTTTATATTTTTTCTGTTAATTTGTTTATTTTTTTTTTAATCTCGCTGCCCTGATTTTTTTATTTTAAATTCATTAATATTATTAAATTTTGTTAAATTTTTTTTATTATGCGCTTTATTTATTTTACTTTATTTCATTTTTTTTAATTTAGTTTTTTTTTTTTTATTTTATTTTATTTTTTATTTTATTTATTTTTTTTTTATATTTTATATGTATGCATTAAACTTTTTTTAATTACATAAAATTAATTAATTTTTTTTTTTTACTTAAATTTTTTAATTTTATTTTATTCTTTCATTTTTTTTTATATTGCTCTACTTTATTTTATTTAACCTTATCTTATTTTATTTTATTTTGTTTTACTTTATTTTTTTTGTATTACTTTACTTTAATTTATTTTTTCTTTTGATTTACTTTATTATATTTTATTTTTTTTATTTTACTTTATTTTATTTAATTTTTTCATTTTTTTTACTTTGTTTTGTTTTATTTTATTTTAATTTTATTTTTTTAAATTTTTTTTCCTACTTTATTTTATTTTACTTTATTTTATTTAATTTTTTCATTTTTTTTACTTTGTTTTGTTTTATTTTATTTTAATTTTATTTTTTTAAATTTTTTTTCCTACTTTATTTTATTTTACTTTTTTAACTTTCTTTTATTTTTTCATTTTTTTTTACTTTATTTTATTTTTAATTTTTTTATTATGTTCTACTTTATTTTATTTTATTTTTTTTTTTATTTTTTTTTTACTTTATTTTATTTTGTTTTAATTTTATTTTTATACCTTTCATGAACATGAAATGGTATTATAACTTTGGTCCGATGTTTGTAAATATGAGAAGAAGAAGAGATAGACCCATCAATAAGTATACCGGAATGATCAGGATGACGAGATGAGTTGATTTAGCCATGTCCGTCTGTCCGTCTGTCCGTCTGTCTGTCTGTCTGTTTGAACGCAAACTAGTCCCTCAGTTTTTGAGATATTTGGCTGAAATTTGGTATGCGGCCACCATTTTCCAATATTGGAATCATTTGTCGGAACCAGCAAGATCGGACCAATATAACATATAGCTCCCATACAACCGATTATTCCGATAAACGGATTTTGGGCTATAACTCCTGTAATTAAACACGAAGGAACGTGAAATTTTATAAGTGTTGCTATTTTTATATGTGAAATATCGATGTTGAAACTCATAGAGATGGGATAAATATTTCACATAGCTCCCATACAATCGATTATTCCGATAAACGGATTTTGGGCTATAACTCCTGTAATTAAACACATAGGAACGCGAAATTTTGGAGGCATCGCTATTTTTATATGTAAAATATCGATGTTGAAAATCGTTGAAATGGGATAAATATTTCACATAGCCCCCATACAATCGATTGTTCCGATAAACGGATTTTGGTAGATAACTCCTGTAATTATATAGGTAGGAACGTGAAATTTCGTAAATGTTGCTATTTTAGAATGTGGAATGTCGATGTTAAAAATCAATGAGATTGGACCAATATAACACATCGTCCCCATATAATCGATAGCTCCGATAATTTCGGTATGAGCTAAAGTTAAATTCACACAGGCTGTACTGGGGATCAAACAGTGAAAATCGTGACGCTTATTCATGAAAGGTATTTAGCCTTCGGCACAGCCGAAGACAGCTTTCCTTACTTGTTTTAATTTCTTTTATTTTTATTTTACTTTATTTTATTTTTTTTTTATTTTTTTACTTTATTTTAATTTTTTTTGTCTTACTTTATTTTACTTTATTTTATTTTTTGAAATTTTTATTTTTTCTTTTGATTTACTTTATTTTATTTTATTTTTTTATGTTATTTTTTTTTATTTTGTTCATTTTGTTTTACTTTATTTTATTTTATTTTATTTTATTTAATTCTTTAATTTTTTTGTCTTACTCTATTTTATTTTATTTTATTTTATTTTTTTAATTTTCTTTCATTTTATTTTATTTTATTATTTTATTTTTTTTATTTTATTTTTTTTATTTCATTTTAATTTTTTATTTTATTTTTTTATAGTATGTATTTAATTTTATTTTTACTTTTTTTTGTTTTTTTCTCTTGTTTCGTTTTATTTTATTATTTTTTTAATCTCAATGCGTTAAACTTTTTTTAATTATATTAAATTTATATATTTTATTTTTTATTTTATTTAATTATTTTTTTTTTTTATTTTTTTATTTTTTTTTTATTTTTTTTTTATTTTGTTCTACTCTATTTTATTTTATTTGATTTTGTTTTACCTTATTTTTGTTTTTTTGTATTACTTTATTTCTTTTTCTTATTTTTTTTTGTATTTTTTTTATGTTCTACTTTATTTAATTTAATATTATTTATTTTATTTTTTATTTCATTTTATTTTATTTTTTTATTTAAATCATTTTATTTTATTTTTTTTCAGTTCTTTTTATTTTAATTTTTATAAATTTTATTTTATTTTTTTAATTTTCTTTTTTTTTCTTTTGTGTTACTTTATTTTATTCTAATCTTTTTTTAATTTTTTTTGTCTTACTTTATTTTATTTTATTTTATTTTATTTTATTTTTTATTTTGTCTTACTTTATTATTTATTTTATTTTATTATATTTTATTTTTTTAATTTTCTTAATTTTGTTTGTTTTACTTTAATTTTCATTTGGTTTAATTTTATTTTACTTTTTATTATTTTACTTTTTTATTTCATTACATTTTATTTTATTTTTATCTTTTATATTATTTTATTTCATTTTATTTAATTTATTTTTTTAATTTTTTATTTTGTCTTGCTTTTTTTTTATTTTATATGTTTTATAAATTTTTTTTGTTTTTATATTTTTTTTTTCATTTTTTTGTTTTTTTTTTTATTGGTTTTTTTTATTTTTTTTGTTTTTGTTTTATTTAATGGTATTTTATTTTAGTTTGTTTTATTGATTTTCATTTTATTTTTGTTTTGACTTTTTTAATTTTCGCCTAATTTATTTTTTTAATTTAATTTTATTTTATTTTACTTTAATTTTAGTTTTCTTTATTCAATAGCTAATAATAAATACTTAGTTCGCGATTCCTTCTACACTGAAACTTTTCTAAAAAGCATTTATTTTTATTTATTTTTACCTAATTCTCGACACACATTCGTACAGCCAAACATTTATAAAATTTGCATAAAAAATAGACTAAAAAATAGGAAATACAATTCTTGTAAGCTATTTTTATAGCAGACTCGCGCACAAAACAGATTAGACAAGTTCATATGGCTCGTATGTTTTGTGGACGATGCGACATGCCTGCCCCACAGGATGCCAATAGAATTTGGCTAACAAAAAATTTGCAACCACATGCGAGCAAACAAACATTATTGTACCATACAGTGGTGGACTTAACGCTGTCTGCAAGAGGTAATGCGCTGATAAAGGCAAGATGTTCTGCTTTCACAACACCTGTCACCAACTCGCCGTTTTCATTCATCATTCATTCGGTCGATTTGGTTGCGTATATATTTTTTGATCGAGAAACAATCTCAATATCTTTTCAAGTTTAAATCTGATGCAACATGTTTCTGTCAATTACGGAGTAATTTAGCCTCAATATATTAGGAGAGGTAGTAAAATTAAAAAAAAACTGGGCCCCATAAAAATAATGACCTTGACCCGTTTTCACCTGAATCCGCCACTGTTGCCACAGCATATAAAATTAGAAAAGTAAATTTAACAAGCATACATTTATAACTGAAAGTATAACATACATGTTTAGACATTTTCAATAGCCACCAATAATACAATACATACCACGCAGTCTGTGAGAAAGCATAACTTCAAATATTAAAGTTTTGAGATAATGTGGCAAAAATAATCACTAAGTGTGGATAATCGTTTGAATGAAATTTTATTAATAAATTTTATAATAATTGCTGCTAACAATGGTAAATTATGATGTCTGCACAATATGATTGCCATTGGATTACATTTCTCTTTATGCATTCTCTCGAAAATTAAAAGTTTTAAGTTGTGCGTCTTTTGAGTAGCTTGTGGGATATTCGTATAGTGTTAGAAAATTATATATATATTTGCTATGTGACCGCATAAAGAAAATGCTAAAATCTAGCATCAAACGTCTGGGCTTGTCGCCAGGCTAATGGCGATGGCGCTGGTAACACACATATAGTTGATGTGATGGCATAGACTCATTGAAAATCAGGCAAAAGAACTTAAAAATTGAAAGATTTTCGAGTGCTTTTAATTCTTTTTTTTAGAATCTCAAAAGTAAATTTTTCAGCATGGCAATATTTTAGTTTTGGTATAATCATACACTTATTTTGAACTAGGTATGGTTATATAATATATATTAGCGGCTGCAGGGAAATAAATTACCTAAGCAATCTCCCAAGTTTAAAATTTTATTGTTACTCGGTTTTTGCTCACAGCGACAGTAACAAGTTATTTTTCGGAAAGTAGCTACTCGTTGCCCCGGAAAATAATCGTCCGTTAATGATTTTTAAAGTTTCACGCTTCATTCATTTCGGTATTTTCAAAAGCCATCCCGAAATGATTCCGAAAAATCCTGGAAAAGCTTTGAAAACAATCCCGAAAAGTTCCGAAATCGATCCGAAACCCATCCATAAATAATCCTGGAAAAATCCAGCAAAAGTGCTAAAAACGATCCCGAAAAAGTTTCAAAAAGATCTCAAGAAGTCCTGCAATTAGCCCGAAAAAATTTCGAAATCGTTCCGTAACCCAATCTAAAATTAATCTGAAAATCCTGAAAAAGCCCTCAAAACAATTCCGCAATGATCCTGAAAGGGTTTCAAAATAATCCCGAAAACTTCCCGAAAATATCCCGAAAAAGTGACAAAACCGTTCCAAAAAACACCACAAATTTATCTTGGAAAAATTATGAAAAAGTCCTGAAAAGAACCCCGAAAAAAGAAAAGTCCAGAAATCGTTTCGAAAATCATTGCGAAATGATCCTGAAACAACCCGGAATGATCAAGACAAACTTTGAAAATTTTGTGGACTTTTGACCAGTCGAATAATTTTTACCAATTTTTTTCAGTTTTTGGCGAAAACAAGTTGAAAAATACTACATACTTACAATACCAACTACGATGATTGCAATTTCGATCTTGTTGAATGATCTTGTCAAACCGCTTTGTATTGTTTCTTAGAAATTTCTCATCACCTTTACTGGTCATCGAACCAAGGAGAGGAGATTAGGAATTTCTAAACCGCAGAGTGTAACCATTACACAAAACGCTTCTTAGTGCGTCTGCAGGCAAATTATTAGAAAAAAGTCCTAAAGTTAGCCCGAAAGTCACGAAATCGTAAACCAACCCGAAATGATCCTAAAAAAATCCCAAAAAAGGATCCCGAAAAATTCGTTCCAAAAAACATCACCATATTATCTTGAAAATCATGAAAAAGTTCCTAGGTTATTTAGAAAAGGCCAGAAATCCTTCCGAAAACTATTCCGCAATTATCCTGAAACAACCCGAATCGACCAAGAAAAAGTTTTAAAATGATCCCAAAAGTTCCGAAATCGTTCCAAAAACTATTTCGAAATGATCCTGAAAAAAGTCATAAAAACTATCCCTGAATGATCCGGAGAAATTTCCCAAATGATCTCGAAAAAGTTCCAATATTATTAGAAAAAAGTCCTGAAGTAACCCTGAAAGTGCGTAAATCGTAAACCAAACTGAAATGATTAAAGAAAACCCCAAAAAGGACACCGAAAAAATTCGTTACAAAAAACATCACAAAATTATCTTGAAAAAATCGAAAAAGTCCCGAGGTTATCTAGAAACATCCAGAAATCGTTCCGAAAACCATTCCGAAATGAGTCTGAAAAAAAAATCCTGAAGCAACCCGGAATGATCAAGAAAAATTTCCAAAATGATCCCAAAAGTTCCAAAATCGTTCCTAAACTATTCCGAAATGATCTTGAAAAAGTCATAAGGGCCATCCCAAATGATCTCCCAAAAGTTCCAAGATAGAAAAAAGTCCTGAAATTGTTCTGAAAGTATCAAAACTGTGAACCAAATACTATGAACTAACCCCAAATGATCTTAAAAAATCTTGAAAAAAATCCCAAAAAGGACCCCGAAAAAGTTCAAAACATATCCCGAAAACATGGTCCCAAAAGAGTTCGCTCATCCTCCTTGTATTGTTTCCCAGGTTCGCATATGGCTTTCAGGATAACTTACTTGGTCATTTATTTCAGGACTTATTGGAGTAAAATGTTTTGTCAGCTTCCTTCGCTGCTATTAACTGATTCTAAAGCCACCTTCAGCTATGCATATATCTGCGCATTAAAAAAAAGAATAACTTATGTAGCTACTATCCCCAACAAAAGAAAAACATTCAAACTAGAGACAAACACAACTGAACATCTGAAGATCGTTAGACGCCGCTACAGCCACCCACACTTTTGTGCTCGCAAATTATTTTAAAAAGTCTTTTCTTGTCAATTGTTGGTGCTGATGTGCCGTTGTTCTTCAACTTTCGTATGTGTGCGCATAAATAAAAGTCTCGCAGTAATTTGTAGCATCAAGAACACAAAATAGCGATGTATGTACATTGGTGTGCACCACCTACAATCGTTGTTAAAAATAGCATTTAAGCAATTTCGCGTCAACAACAAGGCAAATCAAAATCAAAAGCAACAGCATCAAATCAACCAAAATAATAGCAAAAGCAACAACAACTTCAATGGCGATGACAAATACAAACAAACTGAAAGATTTTCTGTGTCTTTTTCAATATACAAATAAATAATTCATATAACACACACAGACACAAATTTGCATAGAGCATATGTGTGTATGTGCCCTGTAGGAAATTCGGCTAGGTCAGAACTTAACTGGAGCTTTACAAGAGTACTTTGTAGTTCTAACTTAATACTCCAGCAATGTTTTTAATCGCCCAATTTTTGCATGGCAAAGCTGATGGACGCCCAGTGCAAAATCAACACTTTTTTAACACCTTTTCAGATTATTTTTCAACACTATCGATCATGTTATTTTAACATGAAGCTCATGTTGAATAACTTCACTTCATGTTAAATTAACATGACTTCCTGTTAAATTAATATGAAGCTTATGTTGACAAACTCGACTTGGTGTTAAATTAACATGAATTCCTGTTGAATTAACATGCATTCCTGTTAAATTAACATTAATTCCTGTTAAAACCACACTATCTGACTCATTATCTTATGCAAATTTAACAGGATATTTCTTGTTAGTTTAACATGGTTCATAGTTATTCTGTGTGTTGGCAACCCGTTCTCAGCCAGTTCCAGTACGGACAGTTCTGAGGTAGCCTCGCTTTTTCGTTTTCTAGTGATCAACCCATTCCCTTTCGAACAGTTTAGGAGTAGTTCTGGCTGTCGATGAGTATTCAGCTCTAAAACGCCTTCTTTTAGGAGACTATGTTGCTAGCGATATTACCTATATTTGAAATTTACAAGCAATGAACTCGCTGAATGAAAAATTTTCATGGTCAAGTTTTATAAATATTTCACTTTTTATTGCTAAAACAATTTTGATTGCAGCTATTTAATATAGCGATAAAACACCTACCTATCTGCTATATACAAAGTAATGACATTTTTAATTTAGAAAATAATAATAAAATAAGTTGTTTATTCAAATTAATATGTCTGTGTTAATTATAACAATCACTGTTATTTATTTATTGTTGTTAAACAAAGAAAATACAATAAACATTGAGCGCAAGGACGAAATTACTTTCCAAAATTTAGTTCGCTTGATTTAACTAATAAAAAGCTTAATCATACGTATAGTATGCTGGGGCGTATGAGTAACCTTTTTGTCAATGATAAAAAAGCTACTTAAAAATGTTACTCATACGTCATGGCATACCGAATATTTGCATATTGCAAATAAATCAACCCTGTTGTGATAATTTTCTTGTAACGAGACAACTGATAAAACTTTTTTGTCTGAACAAACATTTCTTGGGAATAAGGGGCATTCCATGTCGAATCGTCAAGTGCTTGGTGTCTAATCATTTCGATTTTGATTGAAAAAAAAAAAAATCAACTTTGGCTCATTTTATGTAACTTTTTAATGAATTTTTTTTTTTAATAAAAAAAAAAGAAGCGATTGTCGGCACATCTTGTTATTAGCGGAGCTTATTGCAGAATTAGTTGGAGTTTTTAAAAAAGGGTTGGACTTTTTTTTGGAAAAAAAAGTTTACAGCATTTAAAAAAAAAATTTTTTTTTTAGAGTTCATAACTTTTTTTGATTTGGGGAAAAAAATTCTGAAAAATGTCTTTCGGGGGGTAGAAAAAGATAGCAAATTTTTAGCGAAATCGGAGGGGGTCAGGTAGAAAATTTTTCGATTTGGCATGGAATGACCCATGTATATATTTTTTTTTTAAACAAGCATAAACGGCCAGCTTTGAAAAAAACTGTGAGAGAAAAATGTCCCCGCAATTAAAAGAAAAAATTTGAACGCCCCCTTTCCCGAAATCCTGGATCCGCCACTGCCACTTCGTAAAAATGAAGTCGTTGAATCGCTAGATTCGTAACCAGTTGTTTGTTAAATATTTTATCGCTGGCTTCGTGAGCAAATCTCTCAAGTTCATTTTTTTAAATGAGATTTTAATGTAAAACGATGTATTTATAACTAAAAAAAAAAAAAAAAACTAATGGCGGCGATATACCAACAGGTTATCATAACCTCTAACGAGATTTTTAGCTGAGCCTCTCTTTCTAACTTGTTGTGTGTTGCTTTTCAGTTTTCCTACAAGTTGGCGGGACCTACAGTTGTTTGCCGACTCCGAACAGCACTTGCAAAGCAAATGAATTTTTTTGCTGAGAAGCTACTCATGGCAGAAATACACCCGGAGAGTTTGCCAAACTACTGCCGTGGGGCGACCCCGTTTAGAAAACTTCTTTTTCTAAATAATTTTTGATGTTACTTTTGCCGGGCATCGAACCGCCACGACGTGGTGTAGAAGACCGAACACTTAATCGCTACACCACGGCGGCCGCTGTTTTGGGAAAACCTCGGAATAATTTTGTTGCCATATCGGGATTATTTTGGGTCATATTTTGGTCAGGTTGGGATCATTTTGGGGTAATTTTGGGATTATTTTGAAGTCATGATGGGATCATTTTGGGATCATTTGGGGCTATATTAGGATCATTTTGCGGTCGTTTTGGAATCATTTTGCTGTCATATTATGGCCAATTTCGGGTAATTTTGGGGTCATATTGGGCTGAGTTTGGTGTCATTTTCGGACTATTTTGGTATAATTTTTCGGTCATTTTGGAGTCATATTGGGGTCATTTTGAGGTAATTTTGGGGTCATATTGAGATCATTTTGGGATCATATTGAGGTAAATTCAGGAATATTTTGGGATCATTTTGGGGTCATGTTGGGGTCAATTTAGGATAATTTTGGGGTATTTTGAAGGCATGATGGGATCATTTTGGGATCATTTTTGGGTCATTTGGGGCTATATTAGGTAATTTTGGGGTATTTTGAAGTCATGATGGGATCATTTTGGGATCATTTTTGGTGTCATATTATGGCCAATTTCGGGTCATTTTGTGGTCATATTGGGGGGAGTTTGGTGTCATTTTCGGACTCTTTTGGTATAATTTTCCAGTCATTTTGGAGTCATATTGGGATCATTTTGAGGTAATTTTGGGGTCTACTGAGATCATTTTGGGATCATATTGAGGTCAATTCGGAAATATTTTGGGATCATTTTGGGGTCATGTTGGTGTCAATTTAGTATAATTTAGGGGGTAATTTTGAGGTCATATTGGGATCATTTTGGGATCGATTTGAGGTGATTTTTGGACCATTTCGGGATTATTTTTAATTAAAGGATCTATCAATCTTGTATTGAAGCTTTTAAGTTAAATTTGTATTGCTTCTTGGTCGGGGCCCTACCGTCTAGATCAGGGCTCGGCATAATTGGAAGTGAGATTGTATTAAATTATATTATTTCTTTTTGCTCCATCGCTCACTAGCAAGCGTATGTTGAGTCGTTGCTTTCAAGTGAGCGACTGAGCATAACCAACGACACCTATTGATTGGTTAGTGCGATCATAGTGCTCTCATTGTTTGAGAGGCCAAGCAAAGACCCTAATAATCTGTGTGAACTTGGTTCTCTGATTTTCGGACAATTGTCCCACTAGCTGCCTAGGCCTGGTCTAGATGATTTTGATACGTAAACAGCAAGGGCAGCCAAGTCCTTCTCCACCTGAACCTTGCGCTAATAGCCGACAAAATAATCCAATATTGTGCGTACGTATTAACACCTAAGTGCACATATGCTCATTCATAGTGTAGAAAAAAAACTGTATAATACCTTTTTAGTCGCTTATTCAATCAATTACAAAATTGTTCTAAATTTTGAGTAGGATGTAACAGCTGTGTCTGATCAATATTTTGACGAAATCGACTTCAAATAATTTATGACTTAGCCAACAGTACAAATCACTATTGTTCGCTCTGACGTAGCTTTGCATATAGTTTTGTTGTTGTATGACTCGTATGCACAAAAATTTTCTATTTGGTCTATAAGTATCTCGTATGGGTGAAGGCAAACATGGGTAACGCGTGTGCGGCCATTAAATGTTGCTCAAACAGTTGTTGGCGGTAGGACATACATATATATCTGCGGCTAACATATATGCGTGATGTAAGGAGCCGAGGAACTGTATGCGAAGAGTCGGATGCTTTGATATAGCCGGTATATTTGAGGATTTGAATAAGCAACAGTTTCGGGCTTTTTTAAGATACATATTATTGGTCTAAAGGAAGTCGAGATCGACTCCAAGAGATCCGATAGATAGTTTTAAGCGACAAAAAAGAAATCCAAAAAATTTTCCGCAACTAATAAAAACATACATATCGTAGAGATCAGCCTATACCCAGCCTATACCCAGCTCCTCATCACACATCACTAACATGAATTTGCTTACGAGTACATACATTTTTGGTTCATATTTAGAATATAGTAGTTTGGGCTTGTGTCCCTTATGTATTCGTGGTTTTTCTGAGCGAAACGTTTTGTTGAAAATGGCTCGCGAATTGACAGTCGAACATTAATTTTTGCGCTTGGACGGGCTAACAGAATTTTTAATTGCATTTGCAGTAAAACACATAATTTAGTTTTGCAACAATTCGGCAATGCACACTCGTACAAACATGTTTGTATGGATACTTATGTGAAATTTTGTTACATATAGGGTGATTCCTAAAGGAATTTTGGGGGCTGAAAAGGATTCATACTCCAGTTTTTATATACTCACCCGAAGAAAAAGCGTCATCTTCTCATAAAAGCCTAAGCAGTAATTTATGTATGCCATGGCGTATGAGTATCATTTCGAAACGCGTTTAAATAAAGGCTATTTAAAAATGTCACTCATACGCCATGTCATACCGAATATTTTCAACTTCATAAACCAAGTTTGAGTTTCGTTTCGAATGAGAGATGATGAAACTCCTCTTATTTGAATGGTGTCGATAGTAAAAGTACTTAATAGATATTTTTTTAATTTGTTTACATTTGAAAAGTACGCATCATCTGGACCACCCTGTACTAAAGCATGTACGAGTTAGTAGCGCTGAGAGAAATTTAAATAGAAAAACATTTTATTTCCAAGGAAATTCAAATAGCTTGAATGATTGTCAGTGGCTAAAATGCATTTTTATATTGAAATAACTGCAGTTTTGTATTTTTGTTTTCTTTTACGTTTTTTTAAGCGTTTGGTTGAAATAATGTTATAGGGGGCGTATACGTAATCGGGTATTTGTAGTTGGTATTTTCTTGCGCTTTTATTGCGGCATAGTTATAGGCAAAGATATAACTTTGTGCATATTATGTGATTTCTCAAATTGAATAGCTGTCGTGTTTTTCATATACATATGATTTGATTTTTTTAGGCGATGTACTTAGAATGAACTTTCAAAAACAATAAAATAAAATTAAATTAAACTAAATTAAATTAAAAAAAAAATAAAAATAAAATTGACTAAAATAAAAAATAAACTAAAATAAAATAAAATGAAATTGAATTAAAAAAAAATTTTAATTAAAAAAAAAAATAAAATAATATAAAATAAAATTAAAATAAAATAAAATAAATAAAATAAAAAAAATTAAATAAAATAAAATAAAATACAATAAAATAAACAAAAATAAAATAAAAATAACAAAATAAAATAAAATAAAATAAAATAAAATAAAATAAAATAAAATAAAATAAAATAAAATAAAATAAAATAAAATAAAATAAAATAAAATAAAATAAAATAAAATAAAATAAAATAAAATAAAATAAAATAAAATAAAATAAAATAAAATAAAATAAAATAAAATAAAATAAAATAAAATAAAATAAAATAAAATAAAATAAAATAAAATAAAATAAAATAAAATAAAATAAAATAAAATAAAATAAAATAAAATAAAATAAAATAAAATAAAATAAAATAAAATAAAATAAAATAAAATAAAATAAAATAAAATAAAATAAAATAAAATAAAATAAAATAAAATAAAATAAAATAAAATAAAATAAAATAAAATAAAATAAAATAAAATAAAATAAAATAAAATAAAATAAAATAAAATTAAATAAAATAAAATAAAATAAAATAAAATAAAATAAAATAAAATAAAATAAAATAAAATAAAATAAAATAAAATAAAATAAAATATAATAAAATAAAATATAATAAAATAAAATAAAATAAAATAAAATAAAATAAAATAAAATAAAATAAAATAAAATAAAATAAAATAAAATAAAATAAAATAAAATAAAATAAAATAAAATAAAATAAAATAAAATAAAATAAAATAAAATAAAATAAAATAAAATAAAATAAAATAAAATAAAATAAAATAAAATAAAATAAAATAAAATTAAAAAAATAAAATAAAATAAAATAAAATAAATTAAAATAAAATAAACTAAAAAAAAATAAAAATAACAAAATAAAATAAAATAAAATAATAAAATAAAATAAAATAAAATAAATAAAAAATAAAATAAAATAAAATAAAATAAAATAAAATAAAATAAAATAAAATAAAATAAAATAAAATAAAATAAAATAAATTAAAATAAAATAAAATAAAATAAAATAAAATAAAATAAAATAAAATAAAATAAAATAAAATAAAATAAAATAAAATAAAATAAAATAAAATAAAATAAAATAAAATAAAATAAAATAAAATAAAATAAAATAAATAAAAAAATAAAATAAAACAAATTGAAATAAAATAAAATAAAGTAAAATAAAATAAAAAAAATAAAATAAAATAACGCAAAATAAAGGAAAATAAACAATAAATAAAAAAATAAAAAAAAATAAAATAAATAAAAAAATTAAATAAAACAAAATAAAAAAATTAAAAAATTAAACAAAAAAAAATTAAATTAAATAAAAAAATTGAAATAAAATTTAAAAAAAATTAAATTGACTAAAATAAAATAAAGTTAACCAGTTTAAGTCAACCCACGATTGCTGTGACGCATATAAGATTTTTGTTATTCCGAGTTCAACAAGCAAACTATCGCACGGATGATTTATGTACCTACATAGATGACAAAAAAAAGCAGGAAAAGTTTTGGGAAGTACGGGATTAAATCAAAAATAGTTCCAAAAAAAATCTAAAAAAGTAACATAAAAAAAATTTATTAAAAACAAATACATTAAATTAAAAGAAATAAAAAATAAATAAAATAAAATTAAAAAAAAGTCAATAAAATAAATAAAATAAAAATATAATAAAACAAAAATTAATTAAAGGAAAATGAAAAAAAAAAAATAAAATAAAATAGAATTAAAAAAATAAAAATAAAAATTTAATTAAATTAAAAAAATTAAATATGAAAAATCAAAATAAAATAAAACTAAAAAAAGTTGTCTCTATTACTCAACTCTTCCTTCTATGGACTTTTTTAACAAAAATTTCTTATATGGGACATTTTTCAATTTTTTGTATATGTGTTTTATAACTCGCAGCGCTCTATTTAAATCAAAAAAATCGCTTTTTTAGTAAAAGGAAACTTCCGAGCAAAATTCATTTTTTTCTGAGCGCGTCGACTCTACCCATTTCAGATGTATTGACCAAACTATAACAAATTTATCCATTAATTTTCTTATAACACATCGTCACATGTCTAATTTATGCACTCTTCGAAATTTCAAATCTAAGATTTAAGTTTAAAAAATGGTTCTCTGATAGAATGCTTCATAACAAAAGATACTTTATCATCTATTCGAAATCATTGGAATTCTTTGAAATGTAAACATTTATATTTATAGTTTATTTATAGTTCCAAAAATTGAAGTACAAATGCATTCGTGCATATCTAATTGTGTTAGAATTTAAGCACAAGCACTTAAGCAAGAGCATATGTTGATATGTATTTCACTATAAATTCACTTTGTTTATTGTTTGGATTTTTCAAATTCCAGATACCTAATCATCAGATATACATACATACGTACGTGCTATATGCAGCATATCGACCCTTACCTGCTGATTCTCTAAAATCAATTAATTTTTGAAAGCTGCATATAAACATAGCATTCATAAATATTTACCTTTTGCAAATGGCTGTCTCTTCTGTCGGCCCAAAAGAAGTGAGGTGTGAAACGCGTGAATTTGTGCTCATTCAAAATCGTTGTCAAGTGCCATACGTTTTTTTCATAATGGGAAAAGACAAAATTAAAATTGAAATTGAGTTTATTACTGTTTATTACTTGAAAATCGTCGCCGTGACCATAAATTGTTGTTATTTATGATTTGTCTTCGCTATACGGATTAGGGATGGTTGGCTGAGTATTCTAAAAAATATTTTCTGTTCTTTTAAAAGTAAATTTTTGGTTCCTTTTCTATTCCCCTTCTCACAAGCAAAATTTCAAAAATCGAAAAGATATTTTGAGGAAAAAGAACTCTCCTTAACCCCTACAGGATAGCGTTTAAATGATCTGCCTTTTGCATGTAAATAAGCCATTCCGCTTAACATGTTTTTTTTTTTCAAAATCGTTTTCATTTTGTTGGATTTAAATAGCTCACTTTTTTTAACTATAATAAACAAGAGATGGATTTGTTTATTATGACTAGCGAGACACCCTAATGTACATCTGATGTAGTGAGTAATGTCACGAAATTTATGCGTTAAAAACATTTTAATAAAATACACAATAAAATGTTAATTTGGCTTAAAGCCAATTGAATTTCACTTAGGACTTTGTAACGCAGATGATGGCAACCGAATTTTGTTATTACAAAAGAAAAGCAATGTTAACTTGAAAGAAAATAATATTAACAAAATGCAGCAACAAGTACTTACATTACAAAAAAAAAAAAAAAGAAACTACATTTAGAAAAAAACAAGGAAATCAAAACCAAATACAAAAGTAAAAAGACAAATCAGCAATTCAGCAATAATACCGCACATAACTGCAACAAAAATGCAGTGTGGTGAATACGATCACTAAATTCACCATACAGCTCAGTCGGAGTGGAGCAAATGAGTGCATGTTCATTGCATTCTAGCAATTTGGTTTGCGCTTGCGTTGAAATTTAAGTTTTTAGGAATCGGGAGACAATTATGTGTGTATATCGGGAGAGAACGTTTTTATGGAGGCGAGATTAAAGTTGTCTCGTGTGCATATGTTTACAAAATTAAAAAAATTAAATTAAATAAAATAAAATGAAATGAAATAAACTAAAAAAAAAATGAAAAAAAAATTTGAAAAAATAAAATAAATAAAAAAACAAAAAAAATAAAAAATTTAATAAATAAAATAAAATAAAATATTTAAAAAAATAAAATAAAATAAAATAAAATAAAATAAAATAAAATAAAATAAAATAAAATAAAATAAAATAAAATAAAATAAAATGAAATGAAATGAAATAAAATAAAATAAAATAAAATATAATAAAATAAATTAAAATAAAATAAAATAATATAAAAATAAAATAAAATAAAATAAAATAAAATAAAACAAAATAAAATAAAATGAAATAAAATAAAATAAAATAAAATAAAATAAAATAAAATAAAATAAAATAAAATAAAATAAAATAAAATAAAATAAAATAAAATAAAATAAAATAAAATAAAATAAAATAAAATAAAATAAAATAAAATAAAATAAAATAAAATAAAATAAAATAAAATAAAATAAAATAAAATAAAATAAAATAAAATAAAATAAAATAAAATAAAATAAAATAAAATAAAATAAAATAAAATAAAATAAAATAAAATAAAATAAAATAAAATAAAATAAAATAAAATAATAATAAAATAAAAATAAAATAAAATAAAATAAAAATAAAATAAAAATAAAATAAAGATAAAATAAAAATAAAATAAAAATAAAATAAAAATAAAAATAAAATAAAAATAAAATAAAAATAAAATAAAAATAGAATAAAAACAAAATAAAAATAAAAATAAAATAAAATAAAATAAAAATAAAAATAAAATAAAAATAAAATAAACTAAAAATAAAAATAAATAAAAAAAATAAAATAAAATTAAAATATAATTAAAATAAAAAAAAATAAAATAAAAAAAAAAATAAAAATAAAATAAAAATAAAATAAAATAAAATAAACTAAAAATAAAAATAAATAAAAAAAAATAAAATTAAATTAAAATATAAATAAAATAAAAATAAAAATAATATAAAAATAAAAAAATAAAAATAAAATAAAAATAAAACTAAATTATAGTCAAAATTAAACATGATGCAGTTGTCCCAAAAAGCTTTAACTAACTTAAAATCATGTTTAACTTTGACTATGACTACGGGCCAATATAAAAAATAAATGAAATAAAAATATAAAAAAATAAATGAAGTTAAATAAAACAAAATAAATTTAAGTAAAATAAATGTAAAAAAATAAATAAAAATGAAATAAATTTAAATTAAATAAAATAATTTTAAATTAAATTAAATAAATTTAAATTAAATAAAATAAAATGTAAAAAAAAAATAAAAAGTAAAATGAAAAAATTAATTAAATATATAAAATAAAAATAAAAATGAGAAAACATAAATAAATATATAAAATGAAATAAAATAAAATTAATTAAAATAAAATAAAAACAAAATTTAAATAAAATAACAAAAAATTTAAATTAAATAAAAGTTAAATAAACCGAAAAAAATGAAAAAGGATAGAGTAAAATAAATTAGGAAAATAAAATAAAAAATTTAGTTTTAAATATTAAATAATAACAGCTTTTGTTACAATAGCAAATATAGTTGAATATGAAAGCTAAAATTTGTATTATTCTTATCGCTGTCGTACTAGAGTTCCAGCAGCTGCGTGAACCCTTGTAAATATTATAGACCATAATTGTATGCCAATTTGTCGTTTAACCCGAATAATAGTTATAGATGATGATTATCATGTTATTTTATAAAATCTGGCACCTTAAAAACCTAAATTCCCATGACTGTTATAAACTTTCATTTCCTGAAGCACTTTAGCATGTAAATAGATAAGAAAAACGTTATATTCACACTGGTCCGTACTACACGAACAACCAATAAACCATTTACAAATATATCTATCCCAAAGCTAATAAAAAACTCTCCAAAAAATGGAGTAAACAAAAACTTTTAAATTAGAAGAATCCAAATATATAGTAATACATAAATACATATATATACCCTTTTTACGCAAATGAATACCACACGCACGCATACACACACACACACAGCAACAAACCTATATATGTACCTACACAACAGCCTACAATAATATATGTAATTAAACAAAAGATTGCATCCCCGCACGCCTACTTGTTATGTTTGTTTGTATGCCCTGCATGCTGCTGCCCAACGCCGCCTAAAAAAAATGCAACCAAAAACCCAGACAAAAACCATCCAGCAAAACCCAACAAAAAAATTTACAAACAAACAAAATTTAAACGAAACAAAATCATTCAACTTCCCTTCACTTTGCACAGATAAACCGCAATGTCGCAAATGTGCCAAAGCTTTGCAAGAATTGGAGAATATCGATGATGAAGCAGATCAGCTGGGTATCGGTTTTGTCAAGATACACGATGAAGAATTAGCGGAGGAATACAATTTGGGCAATCTTCCAGTATTGGTCTACTATCGACATCAGACGCCAATTATATATGAAGGTAAAAAGAGAAACAAAAAAAAATACAAAAACAAACAATAAAAAATACAACAAAAAACGTGCATACAAACAAACTTTGAACAATATACTAAATACGTAACTCAACATTCAAATCATTCAGGTGAACTATCACGTGAAGAGGATGTATTGGAATGGTTGGTGCAAAATAAATCGACGGGCGATGAAGATGACGTCATTGAAGATGTTACAGCTAAAACATTATCTACGCTAATCAGCAATATCGATAATTTGGTTGTATTATTCTGTATGTTTTGAATGAGATATATGAAGAAAGAACAGAAAATTTCAAAAAATTCTAATCACAATAGATGATCATGGCAATGATGATTCAATGACCGTATTGGAAGAGCTAGAACAAATTGACGACGATTGCGACAAACATGGTATACAATTTGTTAAGATTGATGATGCCAAAGCCGCAGCGGAATATGGAATCGATACGGTAATGGCGATTTTCGAAAAGTTTTTTGAAACGAATCTCATAGAACAAATCAAACTTTCATACCTACCTACCACACTTAGATTCCGGCAATAGTTTATTTCGAAAAACAAGTTCCAAATATATACGATGGCGATCTTATGGCCGAGGAGCAAATATTACATTGGCTAGTTGGGCAATTAGAACATGACGAAATTGAGGATGTCACCGATGAGATGTTGGACAAGATGGTGAAGGAGGGTCGCATTATGGCGGTGTTATTCTGTAACTATACCAATTACGCTCCTACTATTTCGCAAAACCTCTCCCTCCATGCACCACTTACGAGTTTGCGTTTTGAAAATGTGTTTCCTCTATTTTCTATTTTTTTGTTTTAGATGACAATAATGATAAAAAATCACAAAAAGTTCTTGAAGAATTGGAGAATATCGATGATGAATGTGATGCATTGGGCATAACATTTGTAAAAATTGATAATCCTGAAGAGGCCGTCGAATATGGCATAAATAAAGTTCCTAAATTAATATATTTTGAAAAAGGCATTCCAACCATTTATGAAGGCAATTTAGAGGATGAAGAGAAATTGCTTAAATGGCTCGAAGAGCAAACAACATCCGATCAAATTGAGGATATCACTGATGAAATGATGGATTTGATAATTGAGAAAATGCCTTATGTTGCTGTGCTCTATTGTAAGTTGTTGAAAAAAAAAACGGTTTACATATTTTGTTTTTCATAAATGTTTTGTAGCTGTGTTGATGTGTGTAGCGTGTGGTAAAAGGGTTAAATTTTTTTTAAATAACGGTTGTCTATGTCAATGCTTTATACCAAGCAATAGCTTCATTCGGCGACTTCAGCAGCGAAAGAGCGCATTTTGACATTTATTTGAGAGAGAGAGAGTTGCAAGTTATTTCTGGGAATACTTGATCCAGCAAAAACTAGCAAGTGTAAACAGCTGATCGTGATATAGCAAAGCAACAACAAAAGCTGCTAATTCAAATTATTAATCAGTCAGAAACGTAACAGCTGTTTTGCCTGCAAGTTTTTACTGCATCGTGTTCAACGAAATTTTTCAAAGAACAGACCTAATATAAAATGATGCTTATTCGCATCAAATCATCAAATTAAGTGTAATTTTAAAATTAAAATTCTGTTTTAAACATAAAATATATTTTGAGATGACTATGACAGACCTAAACTTAAACTTAAAACTTTACTTTTAAAAATGTATTTTTTTGAGGTTAGGATGAAATACTATTATTTATCTAGTTTAGAACAACCTTTTCTTATAAAGTTCAGAAAAAGTTTTTTTTTAGTTTAAACTAGATATTTTAAGCAGCTTAGGCTAACATAGGTATCTACCAATTTTAATTAATTACACATTTTCTAACCACTCCCCCCCAAAAATCTTCCAATCCTCCCACAGACGACAAAGATCAAAAGAAATCGCAAAAGGTTCTGGCCGAACTGGAGAATATCGATGATGAGTGCGATCAAAATGATATTGCTTTCGTAAAAATTGATGACGATAGTGAAGCTAAGGAATGGGGTATCGATGAGATACCATCGATTGTTTTCTTCGAACGTGGCATACCACATATTTACGAAGGTGATTTAATGAAAGAGGACGAACTCTTGGGTTGGCTGGTGCATCAGAAACGTCACTCGGAAATACCTGAAGTCACTGACGAAATGAAAGATAAATTAATTGAAAACACTGAACATTTGGCCGTTATATTTTGTAAGTTTTGAAAAACAAGTTTGAATTGAATCTATGCGGTCTAAAGGCTCATTTACACGGGTAGATTTCTTGTCGTTCCACCGTGTAAATAGCAATTCGATCGATTCACAACTTGTATTTGAAGGATGAGTGAAAAATCGACCCGTGTAAATCAGCCTTAAAAAAATTTTGTCGGAACAGAAAACTCGATAGAAATAACAATCGAAATTTATGGAAACTCGATAGGTAACTCCAATATAATTCGTGATTTCTATCGAGTTTCCCGTTCCAACTGAACTTCCCAAAGATCCCTCTATCTAATCCAGGCATCGTCATTTCATGGCACTGAGGTGCAATGCTCAACTCACACAGATTGCTATACTCTCTCGTTTTGTCGTAGTAAGAGCGCAAAAGCCAACTGACCATCTGTTGGCGTCGTATCGTTCAGTAGCTTGCGGTCAAGCAAAAAGACAACAACGTACGCGCATACTTCGTTTTCATGCGCTTATATACCACGTCGCACAATGTCTTTTGAAAAAATTATATGATACCCAATGCTTTCGAGCAATGTAAAAATAAACTAAAATATTTTTTTTCTATAAATAATTTTTCCCTTTTAGATTCGGTTAAATCATTTATGTTTTTATGGAAAAGCTCAAAATGTATTTTTAGAGGAAAAGGCATTGGGCATCATAAAGTATTTATCGTATGGAATTGTGCGACGTGGTATAGCAGCGCATAAAATCGAAAAATAAACGCGCATACCTTCTTGGTCTTTTTGCTTGCCCGCTACTGAACGATGCGACGTTAGCAGATGGGCACTCACTTAGTCGTTTTTCACTAACACTGCTGCAGTTACTAACATTGCTGCAATTTGAGTTTTGGTGACCGCTGATCTAATCTACTTGTTTTCATATCTCTCATTTATCTCACAGACGACAAGGATGACAAGCAAGATATACGCGTACTCAACGAACTCGAGAATATCGACGATGAACTTGAAAAGGAAGGCATTGTTATAGTACGCATAGACAATGCTGCCGAAGCTAAAGAGTACGGTTTAGATCATTTGCCAGCGTTGATTTATTTCGAAAACAAAATACCCGCACTCTATGAAGGTGATCTAATGAACGAAGATGAGGTTTTAGAGTGGTTGATATTACAAAAACGCACTGCCACCATTGAAGAGGTAACCGACGAAATTCTCATCGAACTCATCAACGATCATGAATATGTTGTGGTCTTCTTTACGGGACCATGTGAGCCAGGTGAAAAATGCGATAAGACTTTGAGCGCTTTGGAAAGTATTGATGATGAGCTGGATGAGGCGGGTATCATTTTTGTAACCACCGAAGATACGAATATCGCCAAGAAGCATAACATTAAAAACTATCCACAATTGGTATTCTTCAGAAATCGTGATCCTTTGGTATTTAGCGGCGATTTAGATGATGAAGATGAGGTGTTGTCGTGGATAACCGATGAGGATACACTCGAAATACCGGGTAAAATAGAAGAAGTTAATACGAAAATGTTGGATAAGATATTGTCGGAAAATGATCATGTTGTCGTGTTTTTTTGTAAGTATTAAATGTTATAAGAGATAATCAGCGGAGTTCGTTGTTACCTTCGGTGTTTTTATTATATAGATCGTGAGGGCGACAAACGCTCACAGAAAATTTTAAACGAGTTGGAGAACATTGATGATGAATGCGAAGAAAAGGATATCGATTTTATTAAAACTTCAGATCCTGATATCGATAAGGAATACGATTTGGCTAGTTTACCAGCATTGGCGTTCTACAGACACAAATTCCGTACAATTTACGATGGTAAGTTGCGAAATAGGCCTTTTGGTGGTGTTACGTGATTTTATTCGGGTCCAGGTGGAGATCTTTATAGCATCATTTCGGAATCAGTTGTGTACTTTTTCAGTATTGTTTTTGTAGTAATTTCGTGACTTTTTGGGAACTATTTCGGCACTTTTACGGAATCATTTCGGAACTGGTTCGAGAACTTTTTTGGAATAATTTTAGGATTTTTCAGGACCGGCATATTTACTTATTAGATCATTTTAGGAATTTTTTGAGACTTTATCGCGATTGCTCTCCGAACTTTTTCGCAACCATTTCGGACTAATTTTCAGATTTTTTGGGGCCATCATTTATGTAGGTACACATTTTTCTTTCCTAATTTTTATATTTTTCTTTTTTCTCAGGCGATCTCATGAAGGAGGATGAAATTTTGGATTGGGTCAACGATTTGCATGAAACAACATCGGATGTTATCGAATCGGTGGATCGTAAAACTTTGCAAGTTCTTATTAACGATGTCGAACACTTGGCGGTGTTTTTCTGTAATTCAAAATTTATATTTCGCAGCTTTCAGTATACTGAAATTCATTAAATAAAAATTTCGCAAATCTTTTGTAGATGATGATAAATGTCAAACTTGCCCACAGATATTGGAAGAACTCGAAACAATTGACGATGACACAGATAAATATGGCATACAATTTGTCAAATCGAATGATGTGAAGCTGGCGCATGAGATCGGTATCTTTGCATTCCCTGCGTTGGTTTACTACGAAACAGGCGTTCCAATTATGTATGATGGTGAGTTTGAAAGAGGAAGATATAGGTGATCGCTAAGTTGAAAATTACTCAAGTGGATCGGCGAATTTCGCGATGCCGCATAGCTGAGATCTTAGAAAACTGTTTTGAGGAATATTTTGTATACTTAAGGCTAATTTACAAGGATTGATTTTTTGTCGTTCCACCGCGTAAATAGCAATTCGACCGATCGACAAACTGTTCTTAAAAACAGTCGAACGTCGAAAAATAGAATAAGAATATATATTTTCTAGAAAACCGTCAAAATATTTTTTAAAAAATAAACTGGTCTATCAGGAAAACGAGCCGGAACGGCAAAATCGATAGGAAACACAAATTTTATCGAAATTATCTACCGAATTGCGATGAATTTCTTCATACACCAAAATATTAGTTTAAAATTTTTTATTAAAATACTTTTTCCATTCCAACAGGTAATCTCAAAAATGAAAATCGTGTGTTGCAGTGGTTGATCAATCAAAAGAGTAAGTGTTCTCTGTTCGATCTATAAAGTATTCAGTATATTTTATTTTAAATTGAGTACTCTGTTTCCACTCCTACATATTCCATATTACAATACATACATACACATATATTAAGTACACACATACAAGGCATTTAAAAACTATATCTCTAGCAATCAGCTGATTTTTTCAAAACACACAGAAATCACAGTTAATCTACCATTACACTTGGTAAAAATTGATAAAAACATAACTTTATTGAATTTGTTAGCGCCATATATTGAACGTATGGCAAAGAGTATTCTCAAAGCAATTCTGCCAGTCTAAGCCATATTATACATACAAGAGGTGCGTATAGTCGAATACCCCTAAAAAATTAAGCATACCACAAAAGCTATCTTACTCATTTTCATATATTGAAACTTTTAACCAAGACTCGATGAACTTCTGACTAAAATCCCGCACAAATTTTAATATCTTTTTTTTTTTTTAAATACAAACAAAAATTAAAAATGAAATCTATTATCTTTGTCGATCTGTTACCATTACCAAAAAAAAAAAAATTATTGATACAGGCGATGATGATGAGGATGAAGATGATGATGACGATGAGGATGAAGATGATGAGGACGACGATGAAGACGAAAACAAAAACGACAGAAAAAGAAAACGAAGAGCCAGAAAGGCACAACGAAATAAACGATACAACGATTTCGATGATGATGATAACGATGACGAAGAGGATGATGATGATAACGAAGACGAGGACGATGATAACGGTGACGATGATAACGGTGACGATGATAACGGTGACGATGACGATGACGAGTTCCACTATGACGACGAAGACGATGACGATGAAGACGAAGAAGACGACGACGACGAAGAAATTACCAAGCAAACTTATCCAAAAACCGATAAAAGTAAAGAAGAAAGACTCAAAAGATTCCAAAAGAGTATTCGAGATAAACGTAGGGCCGCCGAAGAGGAGGACGAATATAAAATTATTAAGCGTCGGATCTTCCACGATGATGACGATGAAGATGATGAGGATGATGGTGATGATGGCGGCGGCAAAGATGCTAAAGAACCTGATACATTTATGCGAGTGAGATATAGCCAGGCAGGGTCCAAAAGATTGAGATTTAAGAAAATTGTATTCAAAAGTCGACTAGTTGAGAAGAAAAATGATGATGATGACGATGAGGATGAGAATGGAGATGATGATGATGAAGATGAGGATGATGATGATGATGATGAGAATGGGGATGAGGATGAGGATGGGGATGACGAGGAAGATGAAGATGATGATAATGACGATGATGATGATGATGATGATGATGATGATGATGAGGAGGAAGATGACGAGGAAGATGAGGATGGGGATGGGGATGATGATGAGGATGATGATGGAGATGAGGATGATATTGAAGATGGAGATGGGGACGAAGACGATGATGATGAAGAAGATGAAGATGATAACAGAAAGAAAAAGTCCACTTCGAAATCAAGGGGGAAGAGGCATCGAAAATCAAATCATGATGATGATGACGATGATGATGATGACGATGACGATGATGATGATGACGACAATAATGACAAAAAAGTAAGAAGCAGCAGTAAAACAAAACATAAAACGAAAGCGACTAAAAGAAGCAGAGATAACGAAGACGACGACAACGATGACGATGACGATGACAACAACGATGAAGACGAAGACGACGACAACGTTGACGATGACGAGAACGACGATGATGATGATGATGAGAACGACGATGACGACGACGAAAACGATAATAATGGCAAAAAAGTAAAAAGCCGAAGTAAAGCGAAAAGTAAAAGCAGAAAGAGTATAACTAAGGACGACGATGACGATAACGATGAAGACGACGATGACGATGAAGACGACGATGACGATGAAGATGACGATGACAATGAAGACGACGAAGATGACGACGACGACAATGACGAGGAAAACCCCCAAAAACGACCTAGCAAACTACAAAAAGTCATCAAACCTCAAAAAATCCATCAAGCTAATGAACTTTGCGACGAACGTTTCATAGATAAGTTAGGTAAATCTTTTCAAAATATGTTGGCAAATGACGAGTTAGTATTGTGGCATTCCCCACCCCTTCCTCTACTGTTGTAATACCTACAGATTATGTAAATTTGATTTTCAATAAAAGAAAAGAACCTTTATGAATGTATCTATATGTGTTTCTTAACCAATGCAGGTACTAGTACAATATCAAATCATAATCGTGGTAATCGTGCAATGCCGAAACAAACACTACACAATAATTTTTTACCGTTGGTTGAAGGTAAAGCAAACGACATACTCACTATTTTGGCATAAATCAGCAAGCGTTAAAGCTTTTCGTGTGCAAGAGTAATTAAATATTGTAATTAAATATTTGTAGAAACGAAAAAAAAGTTGGATTGAAACCACATTGTCCCCAGCTGCTTTGCACGACTGCGTACGACTTATGTTTCCTCAAAGTTAGTCCAAGTTTAAATTGTTCGCATTTGGTTTACACACTTAAGCGGGCTACTCACCTGCCAAGAAATGCCTCAAGAAAAAAACGAGCATATATTTCTTGTGCCTGGTCAAGAAATTTTGACGTTTACCAAATTTTCCATTTTTTTGCAAATTACTCTTATAAAACTGTACAAAATATGTTTAGCGAGACATGTACTCACCTTTTCCGTGAATCTGCACGTTTACCTCAAGAAATATATACGATCATATTTATTTCTTGAGGTAAACCGGCGTTGCCAACCATCGAAAATTGTATTATTTTTTTTGTCTTTTCCTGGTAGAATTGGCCAATTTTCTTTAAAAAACCAGTAGAAATTGTTATTTACAGCTGTGCATAGTGCATAAGTTACCACACGTCATTAAACCATTTTGGTGCAGTGTAAATGTACTATAAAGGGTGATTTACACGGGTCGATTTTCCAGTCGATTTTTCATTCAGTCTTCAAATACAATGTGTGAATGGATCGAATTGCTATTTACACGGTGGAACGACAAAAAATCGACCAGCAAATCGAGCCGTGTAAATCAGCCTTAAGGCCCAATATGTAAAAGGTCTTCTTGGAGCCTGGACTCTTCTCGAGGAAAATAGCAATTACAAATAATATGTAAACATTTTTAGATTACCCACTAACCATAACGTATGCTCCCACTCCTCGACCACCCCTGTCCTAAAAATAACGAGTGTTTTCTTGATCGCCCGAGCAATTTTTCGGCGATCAAAGTAACACACCGTTTAATTAGTGATGCCAGTGTTTAGTTAACTTTTTGTGTGCTTGTATGTGTTTTAATAGAATTTATAGTATGTAAATTTGTTAACCCTTTTACGCCCATCCCTATGGTTTAACCGCATCACACAAATGTTATCGAGTTAAAAATATAGAAAAAAAATTAATAAGGCATTTTATGCATTTTTTTTAATTTTTGCTACGAGTGTTAATTATCCCATAAAAAATAACAACCATTTTTATAATTTAAAAGAAAACATCATAGCTGACACAATGTTTGAAAAAAAAAAAATTTACAATTTTCAAAATTCGAAAAGTTGTTAATATGTAACTGTTGCATTGACGTTTGTGGAAGATTTTTTTTTTTTAATTTCTTATTTTTTAAGGAATTGTTTTATTTGTTTATTAATGCATATTTATTTTGTATGTCTAAAAATTATGAGTAAAAAAAATATTTTATACAAATTATAAAAATGTGGAAGCAAGTAAAGGAAATTTAAGAAAAGTTAACAAAATTTACAAAAGTTAACCAAAAAGTCGACGAAAAAATTTTTATTAAAAATTAATAAAGCAATGTAAACGACCCCTAATAATGTATTTACAAACAAATTGTGATATGAATAGCTCGCACAAATTGAATTCGATTCGAAATGCTTAGCAAAATTTAGTTTTTAGCGAAAAATGTCAGCATCAAAAACATTTTGTCAGTTATAAGTTTTATTTAAAATATATACAAATTTTGTAATAACCTGCAGTGTGTTTGCGCAAACCGAATTTCAAGCTATTTGTTTGGTAGTAAAAGGTAAAGCAAGCTTTGCACAAGAAATTAATAATAATTTTTTGTTCAAAATGGCAAATTATGCTGAAAACAAACAGAAAATAAAGAAAAAGTGATATACGAATTAAGTTTTTTTACTAACTTTTTTTGTGGTTCTTCTACTACTACTAATTTTTTTTACATTTAGCACACTTTGTTTAAGTGTTGGTTAAAAAAAAAATTTATTAAAAAATACGGCAAAAATGTTTTCAAATTAAAAAAAAAAATTATAGATATTTAAAAAAATTTAAAAAATCATAAGGTAGTATTTTTCGTGTATTTTTTACTACTTTTTTGCGCTGTCTCTATTTTTTTCTTTACTTAGCAAAATTTCGGATTGCATTTAATTATTTTTGAATTTGATAAACATTTTTTTTTTTAATTGTGTGCTTTGTTTTAAAGCCTTGCCAATTGTTATTTTTTCTTCTATTTCTTCTTGTATTTGTTCATTTTTAGAAGCCACTACTTTTTTTTCATAAAAAAATTGTTTAATTGAATAAAAATTTAAATAAAAAAAAATCAATCTGACAAAATGTTTTTGTTTGTTTGCACACAGATGACGAATGTTTCTATGTTGGATTGGGTCACGACGGCAGTTCGGCACGACGTGGCAACAATTATGCACCAAACGCTTACAAACCATTCCAATGTTGTCCTACTAAACTGGAAAAAGCAACGAAAGTTCCTAAAATGACCGCACAACGCATTGGCCATCATAGTGGTGTTAATGATGCGTCCGGCAAACATGGCAGTGGTTTTCAATTTGCTCAACCAACAACGGCACGCCCAGGCGCCGCCAGCAAATCAACAAAAGATACTAAAAGCAACAAGAAACCATTGAAACGCGTGAATAATGTTGATGATGACGACGATGATGATGATGATGATGACGATGATGTGCCAATGAACAAAATATCATATACCAGCCCACGTAAAGGTGGTTCAACAGCAAAAAAGTCTGGCAACGCCGTTGATAAGTCTTATGACAATGGGAAATCGACAAAAAAGGCTCATACTAAAGATGGCGATAAATTGAATGTGAAAACCGGTATGTTCGGCTTTGGTAGATACATTATATGGTAGTTAATGCCAGAAATTAAATGTTTTTTTTTTTTATTTTTTTGTTTATTGTCAATGTCAAATGGCATACATATGTCAAATATTAAATGTCATACGTCAAAAATTATATGTCATATGACAATTGTCAGATCTCAATTTAAAAGTGTCAGCCGACTTCAGCTGATATGTGTCTAATGTCAAAACTAATTTATCATGCATCAAATTTAATTGTGTCCAAAACTATTTTTCAAATATATGTACATATGAATTACCAACTTTAAGAAGGCACAATTAAAAATTTGTATTGCATACATATATATCCCATCAAATATGAAATGTCATTTTTCAAACGTCAGCTGTCATTTGTCAATTACCATCTGTCTAGTGTCATATTCCAGAAGACGCCAGATGGCATTTGGCTAATATCATATTTATGACAAATGTCAATATAAAATGTCATACCTCCGTTTATATGTACCAAATAAACAACTTCAATGGGCATATTTTAGGTTTTTGATTTCATAACCGAGGTTTCATATGTCAAATAATAATATCAAATATAATTCCAAAGTCACGCATATGCCGAACGTCATATTTGGGTTAGCATGCATATAAAATCTGAAACTTTTTTTATTCATGCTTGAAATTTCATCATATGTCACATGTCATTTATCAAATACTATACGTCAAATTTCAATATCAAATTAAAAATGTCCTATGTCAATATCAAATGACAAATTTCATGTGACATAACTATATTGAATTTTAAATTCCAAAGTCGTACGTCAAATTTTTTATTTTATATGTGTTATGTCAATTGTCATATGTCAAATGTCAGATAGCAAACGAAAAATCTCAAGTGCTATAAGTTAAAAACCGAATGCCGAACACATTTTCAGGCCAAGTTTAAATAACTTTTCACTTTACGGCTTTCCCCAGTTTTTTATAATTTGCGAACAAAAATATGTGAAACAGTAAAAAAGTACACAATGAAAAATTATTTAGAATTGGCCTGTTTGTTGAATAGGCATTTGGTAATATATATTTTTTGTGGCGACATTTTCTCCTGTTTTTATGTGTTTGTTTTTTATTTCCTCTTCTCTTTTTTCTGTGTTTTACAGGCTTTAATTATTTGAAAAAACGACTAAAAACTCTATATGAACTTTTTCAGGATATCTCTCTATGGGAATAAGGAAGCATTAGAAATGAAAACAAAATAAAAAATTATGAAAAATATTTCACACCCACACACACTCGCATCCACATTTGCATACATACATACATAAATACATTAATATTATTAAATACACTGAGAAAAAAGAATACAGAAATTATTAAAAATATACATTAAGTAATACATGTTAAAAATCCAAACAACATCACAGAGAAATACTGATCCTCTGAAGGCCTTTACCAATACCCACCTAAAATGTTAAATGGTTCCTATTAAGTAAAAGCACGGTCTAAGAGTGAATTACAAAAAAAATTTCAGAGCAAAAAAATACTAACAACAGCCGAAAATTGAAATACATAAAAAAAAACCTGTTAAACCCCTCAAACAATAAAAAACCGAAATTTGATAAAAAGTTTACATTAAACAAAACTTTTACTAATATATTAGACAAAAAATATTGTTTAAAAACGGTACTCAACAGACACAGCCAGAAAACTGTTCCTATTGAGAATAACTCAAAAAAGTAACGATCAAAATTATACGAAAAAAAATTAATGAATAACTTTAGAACACTTTCATAACAAGACTAAAAATTTCAAATCTCAAAATATTTTGTAACAGAAGCTAATTTCACTTTCACGACTGCGAAATGATCAATGGCGGTATTCACATCAATCTAGATCTTTAAAAAATTGTAGATGTGATTACGAAAGTTGCTCAAAAATATCGTATTCCATAGTGATCATAAAATTATCAGTTTTACAAAAATTCTGCTAAATAAATACAATTTCTTAAATCATATAACAAAAACAGGAAAAAATGTGCGTTTCACAAAAAAAGATTTTGCCCTTTTTTCAATTTCGGTTAAGACATCCAATTTTTTTAAAAAGCATAAAAATCCAAAAAAAAAAATATTAAAACTAAACATTTTGTTTGTGTAAATATGTATATTATAGTGTACATACATATGTTAAAAATAAGTTTGTCCTTAAAAGAATACTGCCTAGGAAAAACGTACGACAATAAGGTGACAGACTGATCAAATGCTTGACAAGCATGACATGACATAATGCACATTGTTTGGTTATCTTACTATGGGAAAATAAATCAAAGCAAAAAAATAATAATATTAAATACATACAATGTTAATACCGTGTTTATTTTCTCATAATGAAAAGATGTACTTACTTGCTATGATCGAGCTTTCACATTTTGAAAATCAACTGTCAACCAGCATTTTCTGATGTCAAATAAAAATGAAACTTTTTTAAAATACCAAGCATATTTGACAGTTGTCCATATAAAGCAGAAAATGGCAATATAATAACCAAAAACTGCAGGAATGTTCCACTGATTTGCAGAGATTGTTCAGGCAACTCAATCCTTCAATCCTCTTAGAAGGACCTACAACTTTTTATTTTTTGTTTTTTTATTTTTTTTTTTAGGGTGTTCACAATGAGTTTTTTATTCGCTTTCACATTAACGTTCAATCTGTGAACTAGAGCTGCAAAACTATCGATACTTTCGATAGTTGCGAAAATGCTATCGATAGTTCGGTACTATCGTAATTTAAGTGTAGAGGAACTTCAACTCCGAACATATCCATACATAATTTACATGTATATGTGCCAAAAAAAAAAGTAAAAATGACAAATATTGCAATTTGAGCGTAATTTCTAAAAAAGTACGATCACAACTTCACTTAATATTATACAAATCACAAATTTTCAAAGCGCTGACACTATCGACTATCGCAAAAAATCGATATATCGCCAAAAAAAACCATCGATACTATCGAAAATACCATCGATAGTTTTGCAGCTCTGCTGTGAACACCACTATTGCCTCATTAGCTGTGTTTCCGTGGCATGTGATAATTCAACGCAAATCACTTAAAGCTTATTTTGGTCAATTTTGACACGGGAGGCAATCTTTTATATTTTATCAATTTTTAAAAAAATTTAATTACAAAAGGGGCATTCCCTCTCTTAACTTTTTTTTTCAATTTAAAAATTCTACTTAAATTGTCCTCACATTTGTTTATATGTGTATTCACAAAAACCTTCAATTTCTCTGCATAATAGCCCGTTTACATTTAAGTAATTGCTTTTATCAAATTTCAAACAAAAAATATTTATAAAAAAAAAACTACTAAAATTGAAAACTTTGTTCAAAGTGATAGCAATTTGTAACACAAAACTATTTAAGCGATACTCGTTGTCAGTTAACTATTTTAATTTTTTATACTGTTATACTACAAATGTAACTATTTACACACTATTATATTGTTAATGTAAACAAATAATAATACTTAAACATTTATGTACATATGAAAATTGAAAGAAAATTATCAATACTAAAATGCAATACTTTTGTAACTGTACTTAACACTTTTGATACTATACATATTTTGTGCCTTTTTATGTACACTTTACAATGTAGGGGACTTAAAAAATTATCTTAAATTTTTTTATTACAATTTTTAATCTATTTATAATACAAAAAAAAAATCTGTTAACTAGTTTTGTGCAATTAAGAAGAAAAAATGTATAAACTTAAAATAAAAGCATATAAACAAATTGTAAAAAATAACAATTAACCAAGTGCTGGCTAAAAATGACTTTCATTCTCGAAGCACTCATAAACTTGCGTAATAGTCAGCAATGGTTTTTTTTCTAAAAAATTCTATTTTGTAAATGCGCAGTCAAATGCTGCATATGCATTGTTATTTTTGTGACAAAAGAAATGTTAACGGTAGTTTTCAAAAAACTACTGTTACACTTTTGTCAATTTATTGTTGTGCCGGTAACGATACCGTTAAACTCACGCTATAGCTATGTCTAAACGCGTTGTTATGTTTTACAAAGTTTAAGCACTTGTTATAAAAACTCACTTTTATTTAAACTTAAATAATAATTAAATTTATAAAAATATATTTTTCTAAAATTTTTAAACAAAAAAAAATATGTTATATAATACAATGTTGAACAATAGCGAAAAAAGGAAAACTAAACAACAGTTTGTTATCTAAATATAAATATACTATAAATATCAAAATACATAAATTAAAAATGTCAAATATAGTTAAATTAATTAATTTTTTTTTTTTTTTGAAAAAATTGTGCATAAAATGAGATTTAAAGAATTTTAATAAACAGATTTATTAAAAAAAAAAAAAATCAACCACAAACGCATTCATCACAAACTTTATTATCCTTCACTAAAATTTTGTGATTTTTTTCCAAATTTCTTGAACAGCTGTTTTACAAAAATAAACACTCAGCATGTATCATCAACATGATTGGGCCCGTGCTGATGCAAGAATGCTTTCAGCCTTACACCATGCCAGGGTTGTATCTCTGTAAGCTTGTGAACAGAAGTTTTTCATTACGAGTTTAAACTACAGTTATTACGAAAAGTTTTAACGCTAAGCTAACCTAAACCACGTTTAACTTTAACTAAAATTTAAACTCGTAAGGGAAAACTGCGACAAACGCGTCCCTTTATAAAGTGCATCAGTAGTACATCACATTGCACGAATACCCCTACTAATTTCCCAACTCTCTACCAGCGTTTCAGTAAACTACCAAGTTCAAAATCGCATCGTTGTGACCCCAACCAGCCTGGCTTGTGTATCAACATATGTTTGTTAATGCTGTCAAGCAAAAAAGGGTTAGCTGTCAAAGATCCTGGTGCAAGGAAGAAAAACCAAACAACTTTACTTACTCTTAAATTGATACACAAAAATTTCTGTAGTTATTGAAGAGCCCGAATGTATAGTTATTCACGAAAAAAAAATAATTCAACCTTTTCTAAATGGATTTTCCTACAAATTTGACAGTTCATTAATTAGTTTGACAGAAATGTCACTTTGTAAACTTCATCACCACTTATTGCATGAGTATATCTACTAATTTGCAACACTTTCCCCTTTAGTAAATTATTGAAACCGGACTCCAAGAAGACTGGGGTCTATCTAATGACCTCCCTACATTCAAAGCAACTAGTTTAAAACTACTTTACAACTAGTATGTCCACGAAGCCCAACTAGTCAGCAAACTTTCGTATTTCCATATTAGCAACTGGTATTTTTTACGTCAAAGGTTCAATGTTTTTTGAAACTAGTATTTCCTGGTCAAATTTCGACAATTGATATTTCATAGGACATCGACACTACCAGGGAACCAGTTCAAAAAACATTTAACCTTTGACTAGTATGATTTCAACCGCATTATTTTCATGACTTACCCTTTATTTTAGAAAGCAGAGATTAGTTATTTGTATTTACCCAAACACGAAAAAGCATCTGTGAATTCGAAGAGAGAAAACCGAAGTGAACGAAAAAATTTCAAATGATTTTTGTATTCTCTTTATAGTTGCATACTAGTATGGACTGGAATTTTTCGGATTAATATGATTTCGACCAGCAAATTATAGTTGTATGCTGCTATGTTTTCTGACTAGTTTGACTTTTCACTCCATTTCCTCGCGTACCACTTCCATAGGTAAAAATTAATAGACACTAGAAAAAGTCGGTTATCGATAATTAATAGTTCAGAGCTAATCGATTTTTCTTAATGGTTGTTTGATGAACATTAGCCAGCATTTGTATGTGTTTGACCTTAATATTATCACTGTAGGTCGCCCTTCATTGTGAAATGGTATTCAATAAATTCAGGGATCTTCAGCTGCTCCGCCAGAACGGAAAACTCGATAGAAATCAAACAATGTATCGGAATTCGGTTTCGTTTCGACAAAATAGCTGATAAACCCCTCACCCCTATAATGTTCTTTCATGATCATTCGTCACTGAAATGCCCCACCAAGTATAACGATTTCCGTGTTTTATTTTTTGACAGCGGATAAATATGTTTATTAAAAAAAGAAAAAGCTATGAATTCTTAAAAGCACATCTAATTTAAAAAAAAATCGTGGAATTTTAATATTTTTTGTTTATATCTACTCATCAATTTATGAATTTATGTAGTTTTCCTCCCACTACATACATTATCTTAATGGCCTCGTATAAATAGTTCGTTTATTTTTATCCCAACCCATTATGTGCAGTCAGTCAGTGGTGTCAGTCGCTGTCACGATATACATTTGTAAACAAACAGCGCTTTAGACATTTCCAGCAAAGCAAAAATAAAATGATGATTAAGTAATGAAATTGGAATGTTGCCAATTTTTTCCCATTTTTGTTGGTAAAAAATATCTTGGTCACTATAATGAGCACAGGGTGATTTTTAATTAAAAAAAAAATTGTTTTACCCAGTCTTATGGCCGATATCTATCGGCGGAACATGTTGAAATATTGAAATAAGGAGCACCATATCAAAACCCAGCCTAGCGTCTGATACATTTTGGGGCTAGCCGTCTAACAAATTGTAGTCGATATCTCAAAAATCGTTTCTTGCTATTCATCGACAATGTGTTACCCAGTTAGAATTTATAACAAAATTTCAGAAATACCGGTTTCCAAATAACCATTTAGAAGGGAAAATTTCGATTATACCAAATCACTATCGACATTTCTATAGTCGTCTTTAACAAGTTTTGTCGACTTTTGGTTGTCACATCACTATGTAGTTCTGTCATTACCTATAGTGTAATCTATAGTCACTTTAGTCCACACTCGACAACCATAATAGATTTAAAATCGATATGTACTCATGTTCGAACGAATACGACTCTTTTGTATTGATCAACGCACTCCAGCAAACAGGTAATACTTTTCTAATTAAAATTACCCGCTGAAAGATGCAAAAAACTTTATATATTTTTTTTAATCATTGCTTAAATAATTAGGTAGCATGGAAGATCCACAATTTGTCTTCAAATGGATATTGGAACAAGAGGCCGATGAAAGCATACAACTGATCGATCGAGATACACTCAATGAATACATAAATACGAAAGATTTTCTGGCGGTCATTTTTTGTAAGTAAATTTAAAAATAATAACAAATAATAATAAATAACAATAAACAATAACAACAACAAGATGCGAACCAGCTAAAAATTAAAATATTTGTGTGTAAGCAATAGCTGCAACAACAACGAAAGCTATATGTATAATAAAAACAAAAAGCGCGTGAAACATTTAAGCCCCGTTAGGTTTGTGCTCTAGTTAGCCCACTAAAAACTGTAACTGCTTTGACATAAAAAGTTAGCAGAATACTTAAACAATTTAGTATAGATATGCTAATAAATAGCTCAAAGCGTACTTACATGCATATTCATTTGTACATAATCATTTGTTCTTTTTTCAAATTTATTACCGCTAACACACTTCACTCTCTTCATTTTCTCTTAACTTCCAGATAAAGAAGATGATCCGGATGCACCACGTGTTTTACGCCACATTGAATTGATTGATGATGAAGCGTTAGAATATGGTATACACATTGTCAAAATGAATGACAAATTGATGGCAAAGAAATATGGTTACCGTAATCCACCTGGTATAACATATTTTCGTAAAGGCAAATACATTAACTATGATGGCGATATTGATGATGAGGAAGAGGTGTTGGATTGGTTGACTAGTCCGGCCAATATGGAAATGACCGATCACATTGAAAGGGTAAATCGCAAAATGTTCGATAAGATACGAAAAGCTTCAGATTATTTGGCAGTTATATTTTGTAAGTAACAGTTTTTAAACACTTGAAGCGTTTAAGTTTGAATAATTGTTTTCACAGATAGCGATGATTGTAAGCAATGCCCACGTGTACTAGCCGAGGTGGAACATATCGATGATGACGCTGATAAGGCTGGTATCGATTTCGTGAAGATCGATGACAAACAAATGGCAAAGGAATTTGGTGTGTTCGCGTTGCCTGCAATTGTGTTTTTCAAGCCAACATCGAAAGAACCAGTCATCTATGCCGGTATGTTACTTATCGGCATGAATTTGTCAAACCTTCATTTTGAACTATCGCTACCGTGACCATTCTCCTATTAATAAAACACGGAAAAAATCATTTCATTGATTATACACATTTGCTATGCAAACCTCTATATCGGTGCTTTTTAGCGTAAATAATATGTGTGCGAAATTTTATTGTTCTGAAATAACGGTAAGCCCCGACGAAAAAAGTCCATTAAGACTACGAAAACACAATTTTAATATTAAGTACATATATAAAGATCTGTGCAACAAGTCTCTGCCTTTGAATTTTTATAAGGAGAGCAGGATCCTTTACCAGGATATTGAAGAAACGTATTCACGAGACAAGGACATTGGAATTTTAAAAGTAGTTTAGCAAATTGCATAGCAATATGTTTTCTAGCAAAATATAATTGTGTATATTATTATTATTATTATTATTATTATAAGGCCTTATTACACCGCGAATATTTACACTATATATTGTGTGACCTTTCAGCCTATTGCTGTGTGCAGAGACTCTTTATAAATTTGAGCACCTCTTCAGGTTTTTTATTTCATATCATGGACGGATTGAGAGTGACCCCACCTAGGTAGCAAACTCTCTTTCTTGTTAACGCAATGCATTGGCATATATATACCGGCGTTTCATCGTCTAGTTCGCAAAACCGACAACTTCCCAACAAACCATGAAGCTAAATTTCGATGGGAGGTACATTTGAGAACTAGCCCCATTCTCCAGTTTCTAACATCAGTGGACGTCTAAAAAAAAAACGCTCGAGAATCACAGCGTTCTCCAACAGAATGGGACATAATTCTCAAATCGAGAAAACTATAGTTTTTAAGTCGAATTCTAATGTCATTCTCTAATGGGATTCTAATGTGAATTTGCAAATGGTGCAAAATGCTCGTCTTTTGATTAGTTCTCTAACCTACCTCGAATCGAGTTCTAGTGTAGTTCTCTACTGTTGCCTTCGAATAGAGAATAGTTAAAGAATTGCCCTAGTTATCTAACGTTAAGACGAACATTTCTCTCACGTTAGAGACTGTGTTTGTTGGGTTGTTGTACCTTACAGATTTAGCTAGCTTACTCAGGTGATACCGCAGACCGCAATGTCCCGTATAATACCCAGTGTGGGTTTTAGATAAACCCTTCTTAGATTAATGGTCTTTGTGAGGGTTCTATAAAGATTTTGGCCCGCCTATGTCCTAGGCGTCTAAGCCAATGCTGCCTTAACTGTTTGTTTTCCCAGTTGCTAATGGTTTCCTTTACGTGGGCCTTGATGAGTCCACAAAAAGGTTCCGGACCTTAAAATGCTGTTAGAGCATCTTGTTTTGCTAGATTATCTGCTTTTTCGTTGCCGTCATGCCGTTCATGCCCTGGGACCCAACCTAACAACAGATCATTAAGGACTGCGACGCACTCATCTTCCAGTTTCGATCAATCCGTATACCAAATCTCCGAATCGCGTTCAGTATAAGGGTTCCCTGTATCCCAGAGCACTCGATCTACGATTAAAACTTTAAAGTATCGCATTATCCTGAGCTTAGGAGTTATCACATCACTTATTTGCAATATAGCACTATTTATGAAATTCTTGACTATCTTCATGTCCGATTTTCAGATCGGAAATCTTTTGAAGCCTTAATGCAGAAAGTGTGGCATCCTCTATCGCAATAGGGAAATTAGGTATTCCCACAAGGGCACTTAAAGCATCAGCAGGGCACGTTCTCATTGCACCTGTTATACCGACACAGACTAGCCGATGCTTATTTACTTTCGTTTCCGCTGTTCTTTGAGCAGTTTTAGGCCACCAGACTAGAGAAGCGTAGGTGACTATTGGCTTCACAACTGCCTCCTAGGGATGGCTCTAACATACACAGCTTTCTTCGCTTCGTAAAAGGCACCATTACTGTTTTATTTGGGTTAATAGATAACCCTTTGTTAGCACACCATCTTTCGATCCTGCGCAGGGCTTGTTGCATGCAATCGGATATTGTTTCCTCATGAATTCCTGTGTATATATTGAAGTTTTGCAATATACTGCATTATTTCAGTAAGAAAAGTTCAGTTAAATAAAATTTAGTATATCTCCTGTCCACCTCCTGTGTATCCTTAAATATTTGTATACACATTTTCAGGACTTTTATCACATTACAACTTCTTAGACCACATCGAGATTTGAGAAGTTGAAGGATAATAACTTGAAAACACATTATTTCCATGTCCTTAAAGGATAATTAAAAAATATATTCCATATTATTATTTTTGGTGCATAATGGTCAAAATTAGATTGTATGCGTTTAAATAACAGCCTTTTTGATAGATTGAATATCTTTATGTCAAAATTGCCTCATTTCTAATCTAAATAAGAGCTCACCCGTCTAAAAAATGCTAACTTAAGTGACTCCATAGAATCTTCTGTATGCGGGTAGTTTTAATTTTTCCTTTTTGTGTTATTTCAGGTGATCTTTATGAAGAAGAACAAATTCTTGCTTGGTTACTAACGCAAAAGGACCCAAGCGGGGATGTTATCGAAGATCTTGAAGGCGAGAGACTGGTTCAATTAATTGAGGAGTCCGGTGCGATTGCGGTCTATTTTTGTAAGTTAAAATTTTTCTTCAACAATTTGCTATGTGCTGCAATCGGTTTGGTGACATGAATGTGCTATGTTGCTAAGAAAATTAACTCCCGAAGCTGTCAAGAATAAGTCAATGAAAGATCCCAAACAACTTTCGGAAAGTCTGTTCTGTTCTAAATTGAACTAGTTCAATTGGCTAAACTTATAAAATAGTTCGATAAGGTGCTCGAAATAAGATTCGAAAGAACTTGTACAATGGATTCCTCAATGTGGAAATCAAGGCGAATTCATAGAGGTGAGTTCGAGCGAATTCAGATCTACACACGCGCACACACTCCTTATAACTGAAAATGTCAGACAAAGCAACAACATAAGCAATTTGACAGCTACGATTTGAGTTTCAAGGAAGAAGAAGAAACCATATGATGGGAGGATGCCACCTGTAATGAATTCGCCTTGGTGGAAATGAAAGAAAGAAAAACTAGACATATCACTTGTTTACAATCTCTCGTTCTATTATGGGATTTTTATTTTGTACCTTCAACATATCAACGTATGTATGTAATTATACCCAGCGTACTAGTACTAGTACAAGGGTATTATAATTTTGTCCCGTAACGGTACTACGTAACGGCACAAAATAATCGAGATGGTTATAGAGTTCTAAGGTTGAAAAGAGGAGTTCATTAAGGCATGTCCGTCCGTCTGTTCGTGTACACGAAGCTTGAGTAAAAATTGAGGTATTTGCATGATAACTCGGTAGCTGAAATGGCTAAAATGATATAATTTTATAGGTGAATCCCCCGGTCATTATATAATGATTTTTTGATAAATTTTTCAAGGGATCATTTTTTGAAAATTCGATTGGTCGTAACTTTTAAACTGATTAGGGTTCAACGGTAAAATTTGGCACTAGTATCGTTGGAAGTATACCTTATGAAATTGGATAAGATCGCTTTCCAACTACGCCCACTTTCGATATCGAAAATCACCTAAATTGATATAATTCGGTAAGGGAAATTGCTAAAATGATATAGTCATTCTATTATGATTTTTTGATAAATTTTTAGAAGTAGGCGTGGCACCACCCACTTTTCAGGGAGGAATATTTGAAAATTTCAGGGGTCATAACTTTTAAACTGATTACGGTAGAACGATGAAATTGGTACAAGGTATACTAGCATAATAGGGAGTATACCTGATGTAATTCGACGAAATCGCTTCCCAACCACGCCCAATCATCCGCTGGGTATTTAATGTTCGGTTTACGCGAACTTAGACTTCCTTACTTGTTTTGGAATTTTAGTTGATTTCTGTTGGGTGAATATTTCTAAAAATCTTTTCGGCATATTTTCCAGATCGGCTTAAAATAATTCCAGTCCATTCTGGGCCTTGCTTTTAAAAAATGTTTGAGGTAGTGTCGAATTTAGTTTGAGTTTGTTTAAGAACCATATGATGTTTTTAGGATGTGTATAGTGCCTACGATATGGTCTGAATGTTAAACCCGGGTCATCAAACAACTTTACAAAGAAAATTTCGAAAAGACATCGCTCTCTCGAAAAAGTATTTCCGCTCCACAAAATTGAAGAAAGCAACGCTCTGGCGTATTCTCCTTTAAATTACTTGATCCAGGTCCAGATACATTATATTGGGGCTGGATATCCAATGGAACGTAGCTGGTATTAGAGAATTTTCTATGCAACTGGCAGCATTCACTGTTACACTTTTGCGCAAAAAGTTTGCAGCTTTTAGAAATATGCAATTGTACTGGTAGCCGTATGCTAAACTCTAATTAAATGCTATAAATGTGTAATTAATTTTAAAATTTGAAACTAATTTTTCTAATCTTTTTCAAGTAGTTGCAGCATAATGCTTGGTCGATAAAGAAAGCTATTCTTCTGTAACTAACCATAGTTTTAAAAATAGAAAAAAAAAATGTGTACTTAATATATTTATTAACTATTTTCTTGAACTTAAACTCTTTTCAAATTTCAACTGTTCTACCAAAACTACTACAATAAAAACTGAATATACAAAATAAACTCAAACAACGCTAAAATCACACCAAATCAACTTATTCGAAAAACAATCAATATGAAAAATTATTTACGTACTCGTTTAATGAAACCAACGTAAAAAATAAATAAAAAAAAACCACACCATAAAACAAATTTAGGGAACAAAACTCAGTGCGACATTTGCACTTCGAAGGCAGCACGCAAGGCACGTCTGAAAAAGGAACGCGAGGCGCAACAACAAGATGGCGGTGCTGGGGCAGCGGCAGCATTTGGTGGGGAGAGCGACGCGGCTGCAGCAGAAGCAACGGCCGATGCCACAACAACTAGCCATTCCAGCAAACACGAAGATGGTAGCACAAACAAAAAAACCTACGTAGCGTAGAGATGTGTTACCCTACCCTTTAGAATACCGTTTTTTGCAAAATAAAACATAAAGAAATTGATTTTTGTATAGATTTTTTTTTTAAATTTGTTTCTAGTACTCCCAATCCAAAAACTACATACAAACGCAGACTTTGTTTACTTTTACCCCACCTCAGCTACGGAAACCCTCTTATTTTTACTACCTTTCGCTACAGTTTTTACTATCCTTTCCACTATCTACATTGTATGTAGCAAGCGGGGACTGCAAATGACAGTTATTAAACACAATAAAAGATATTTTCAACAAAAACCTGTGACCAACGTTCAATAACTGTCTTTTAATGAGTTTATACTATTCCCAAGACTTTCGATATTTTTAAATGCACTTAAGGCTTGATAAATGTCAAAAGCTAATTTTAATACATTAAAAAAAAGTGATAGAGTGGCAGTTATTGAAACTATATATTATGTATTTGGAACAGAGATTTTTATTGTAAAAGATATTTCAACTGTTATGGTCCCTGCTCAAGCCCGTTTTCTTAAATATTTGAAATTTTGATGTAAAAATTCAAATATTTATTAGTTTTTTTTTTAAACTTTGTTTAAAAGCCTATCAACCTTTAACTATACGCATGTCTTTACCTTACTTAGATAACACTCAAAACTACCTTACATTGTGCTAACTATCTCGCTTTTTTATTAAACTTGATATCAAATTATCCGATTTCTCGAAATATCTCCTTCGCATGCAATTAAATCATGTAATTAAATTCGATTCTAATAATTTGATTTTCAATCACGCGATATGATAAATATTAGATGCTGATGGCTGTGAGCAGTGTACCAAAGTGCTGGAAGAACTGGAGAATATTGACGATGATTGCGATAAACATGGCATTACTTTTGTGAAGACGCGCGATTTTTCTGTTGCCGATGGTTATGGTGTGCATGAATATCCCGCGCTAGTGTACTTCGAAGGCGGCATACCGAATGTGTTTGAAGGTTTGAAACTTGGCTAAATGCAGTGTACTCTCGTTTTAACGAACGCTTACTTGAACTAAGTGGGAAAGTGTGCAGCAAAAAAAAAAAAAAAAATATGAGAGTTCACTACAATTAACGTTAAAGGGAGAATTTATAACTGTATCCTCTATTGTATTCCATAGGTGAATTAAACGAAGAGGAAGAAGTTTTACAATGGCTTATCACACAAAAGACTGAAGATCGTATTGAGCTAATAACGCGTCAGATGCTGGAAACCATGGTTGAGGAAACACAATATTTAGCAGTGTACTTCTGTAAGTTCCCAAAATATATATATGTCGATATAATTTTATAAATAATAAACGCTTTTGCATCTTGCTATTCGAAATATATATGTGTAGTTTGAATTTTCTTCAAATTTTGCTCGCTTTCGAAACATTTCACTTATACTATATATCTATTTTGTATATTTCCACTTATCATGCACTTCCACATACACTTCCTCACCAAAAACACCGTCAATCCAAAACAAAAAACACATCTTTATTTTTTGTACAAAAAAAAATGTATGACAAAATTAAATAAAACGCAAAAATTCCTCAGTACCTATTGATCACCATGGAAAACCACCTGCTTATTGTCGAAGTTTTTGTTCACCTGCCAATTTTTATGGAGGCACAAAGAACGCCTCGATACATGCTTCAAAACCATTCATTATGAACTATATATCACGTAAAAGAAAACGTGTCGAAAATCAAGGTATTCAACACATAAAACGAAGCAAATAACTTACAACATAACCAAAAAAATTTTGTAAATATACTTAAAGAGTTAATAACGTAAATGCAGCCGCCTACTAAATAAGAAAACGCGAAAAATTAAATAAATCCTAATTTGCTAACAGTCTCATAGTGGGAGTTAAAATAATAAATTTCTTATTTGGTTTAAGTTGAATCTTAAGAAAATTGCGACAAAATACATTAGTTAGCTACGTGATAGTATCAGCTGATCCCTAAACAAGTATTTATGATATTTTCCAAACTGAATAACAGAAAGTAAAAATACTGTTAAGGCTGTTTTACACGGGCCAATTTTCTGATCGATTTTTTTCTTCGTTCCACCGTGTGAATAGAAATTCGATCGATTCACCCCTTGTATTTGAAGGTTGAATGAAAAATCGACCCATGTAAATCAGCCTTTATGAGCTGTTTATAAAGCTTATTTTTAACAAATCTTCAAAGTCAATAAACAGTTAGTAAAAGCCACTAAAATGTAAATTAAAAACTTCTTCCAATTGCTTTTGTTTATTATCTGACACTCAACCGCTAATACCTACGATCTTCGTCTAATCTCCACTTTATCTTTCCAACTTTTTAACAAATTTTTAGTAGAAGAAATAAACCCGCACAAATTTTTTTTTATGATTTTGTATTTAGTTTGGAAACGAATACCTTCATTTTTGGCGTTTTCTTTTTTTCTAGTAGCTCAAATAATTTAATTTAACTTTGCTTACTAACCAATATTATATAAATAAGGCCTACTAATGCTAGTCGCTGCTTTTATAGCAAGAGAAGTGCTTCTATAATCTGATTTTGGAATTATTACTATGCTTAAGTTAAGTATGCATAAATGGGTCTATATGCTCATTATAAGTTGCCAAAATTTTTTGGTTTCGAAAAATTGTGGCTTTCCCCTTTTCAGCCAAAATTTGAATTCTTCATAGATTTGGCGATAGCTTAAAAAAGCAGAATTTGGTATTTTTGGTATATGTAGACTTTTGAAAACTGTTTAAATGCTGATTTACACGGGTCAATTTTCTAGTCGATTTTTCATTCAATCTTCAAATGCAAAGTGTGAATCGATCTAATTGCTCTATACACAGTGGAACGACAAAAAATCGACCGGAAAATCCCTATCATCCATAAAGGCTGATTTACACGGGTCGATTTCGTATTCGATGTTGTGTGTTTGGTGTTGATTGATCGAATTGCTGTTTACATGGTGGAATGACAAAAAATCGACCAGTGTAAATGAGCCTTTAAAGACTGATTTACACGAGTCGATTATCTGGTAGATTTTTGTAGTTTCAATGCTTCCAACCTTCAAATACAAGGTGTAGATCGATCGAATTGCTATTTAGGTACACGGTGGAACGACGAAAAATTGACCAGAAAATCGATCCGTGTAAATGAGCCCTAAGGAAGTTGTTATAGGTGCAAATTTATCTAATTATTTATTATTGTCCTCTTTAATTTGTATACATAATTTTTTGAGCTATGGGGTCTACCCACAAAAAAATTACTGTCCTTGACTGCAAAGTTTGTTAGACAAGTATTTGCTACCAGTTTCGTTTCACTAATGTGTTGCAAATCCCCGAATAACCTTTCCCAGCTTAAGCCAATAACAAATTCAGAGCAAAGAAAACAGCTTGGATTGGTTTTTTATAACTTTTTTTTTTGTATTTTAAAAACTTGTAAAATCTATTAATAATGTGTATACTTTTTTCCTGTAGACAAAATCAACTGCAATATATGCGATCAAATTCTCGAAGGCCTTGAACTTATTGACGATGAATGTGATGTTTTTGGAATTCATATGGTAAAGATACAGGATCCACAACTGGCGAAACGTTATTCTATAAAGACATTTCCAGCACTTGTATATTTCCGGTAAAGTATCTTATAAACTCGAGTTTAACTTAGAACGTTAACGATAGTTGAAGGAGTTATGCCTGACAGATTTATTGCTGGTTTTCATTGGGTAGAATTTGACCTAATGAAAACCAGCCTTTAGAAATCGTATTTTACATGACAATAATTTCAATATCCTGCTCTTTAGAAATGGCAATCCTCTTCTATTTGAGGGCGATCTACAGAATGAACAATCTGTTTTGGAATGGCTAATAGATGATGACAATAGAGAATTGGCCGATGAGATTGAAGAGGTTAACGAACGTATGCTGGAACGCTTGATGGCTGAGTCAACATTATTGGTGGTGTTCTTTTGTGAGTAACGGTTGTTTTTTCTATAATTTACGGGTACCAATTACGAGTACCTCTGTATATGTATGTATTTCCTGCAGATGATGAAGACTGTGCCGAATGTGCGGAAATTCTCGAGGAACTTGAAGAGATCGATGGTGAAGCTGATATGTTTGGTATAGACTTTGTTAAGATCGCAAGCGTTGAAGCTGCTAAAAAATACGATGTTGTGAATATACCATCCTTAGTTTATTTCCGGTAAGTAAAATATATTTGAGTGTTTTAAATCTACCTAAAGCTGCCTATGTCTAGATTTTTCTCTCTCTCAACTTTGACTTCTTTTTATGTTTTTACAGAAAACAAGTTCCTGTTTTGTACGATGGTGATTTACACCAACACGACAAAGTCATAACTTGGCTGACTTCACAAGATGTGTTTGAAATTAAAAACGAAATTGAAGAAGTCAATCGTAAAATGTTGGATAAACTGCTTGAGGAAAACGAATTTATAACGGTGTTCTTTTGTAAGAAATCAAAGTTTAATTATAAAAAAACCTGTTCATAACCTCACATTTTCAGATGAGCACAATCAGCAAGATAGCATCGCCTCACTGGAAAAACTTGAAAATATTGATAGTGAAACGGATAATTTGGATATAACATTTGTGAAAATGGCCGATTCTCGTTATGCTAAGAAGTGGGGAGTTACAAAACTGCCAGCTATGGTCTATTTTCGACGAAGATTTCCCAGCATTTACAGAGGTAGGCTTTTAAGCTTACACGAAATACAGTATGATTTAGAATATTTAAACTCTCTCTTTCGCAGGTGATCTTCTCTCTGAAGATGAAGTGTTGGAATGGTTGCGCAAAAATCGTTTCCGTCAACCGGAACTGAATATATTCATGTATGCGTTGATCGCGCTGGCTGTATGTTTCCTATTATACACTGCCTTCTTATTGCAATGCTTTAAGCCAGCGCCACCACCACCGCCGCAACATCCTAAACAATCGTGATAAGTGAAATCAAACGAGAAAACCAATAGTGGAATTTGTACAATAATAAAGACACAGAAAACAAAATAAATCATAACTCGTCTGCATATGTATTAGAAAACAACAAACAAATCGAACTTATGAACTCAAAACATACGACCAATTATCATCCAATACAATATCCAATATCAGATATCGTCTAAATTAGACGTTTGATAATGGAAACGACAAATGCAAAAAAAGTTAGAATACAAAAAAAAACCGAAAGCGAACCCATTTTACGAGTTAAAAGAGAGAGAGACATAAAAAGTAACAATTGATGAAATTCGATTGTGGGAAAAGCTATTGGCTTGGTTAATTAACCCAGTAACCGATACATTAAAAAAAATCCACAAAACTGTAAAATCGAACCGCTGCAACTCAAACATAACCGAAACAACTAAAAATTTATTTAAATCTAAAATTAAACAACTAAAACGTAAACTTATTAAGTGGCTGGCAATTTTCGGAGTGCATATATTAGTAGCTTACAAAAACAATTAAATAAAAACTACGAAATTTTTTTAAAATAAAAATGCTTACATATATAATATATAACTATGTATGTATGTATGTATGTACTTAAAGATATATATTAAGTCCGAGTTTAATTTCGCTTGTAAACTTAATGCAAATTTTTTGCAATTGAATACAAATAAAATAAAATTTTGGATGGTAAGAAATTATTGGGATATGTATTTAATTTTACTAGTATCGCTTGTGATCGAAAATTCGACCAATAAAATCTTTAGGGGTTCGTGGGGCCGCTAGTCCCGTACCCCCCATCCTTGAATTTCTGGGACGCCCCTGAAAATTTACCGCCTATACCTCATTTCCATCGGTGCATATTTCATTGAAATCGGTCAAACGGTTCGCTCACAGGAGGTTCCTAAAGTTTTTCATGTGGCGTATTTATATATAGATGGAACTTTGGTTTAAGGATTTTGCTGGCCTAACGAAATTAGGTGTGTTTCTTTGAAAATCCAGCAAAGAACTGTCAGCAAAAGAGAGTTTTGGTCAAATCTCAAATTTGCTGTATTTTTGCCGAACAGTACTCAGTAAAAACTTGCAGGCAAAACAACTGTTACATTTCTGATTGGCTAATAATTTAAATTTGTATTTATTGTTGTTGTTTTTCCATGTCACGATCAGCTGTTTACACTTGCAAGCATCGAAAAGATACTCATTCGCCGTGATTTGTGGCAAGAAAGGGCTTCCCAGGAATAATTATTCATAATTAGCAGCAAACGAACGAGACTATTCATATAAAACAGGTTATCTAACCACCTCATGGAAATCAAACAATGGGATAAATTAATACAAAAAAAAATCAATTGTTTAAAATTAATTTGTATGAAGGAACTTTCAAATTTTGAGAAAAGCTTTCGAAAAGACAAAAGCGATTTTTTAAAGTTTAAACTTCAGTGCGAGTTTAAACTCAGTTTAAACGGGCAAGTTATATGGGATAAACTCTAGTCAACTTTGTCTGTGGTTTAAACTTGCACTGAAAAACCGGGCCTAACAGTTTAAACTACAACCCTCCAGCGCTGGTCTCTCGGTATTTTAGGCTTTTTAAATTGCAATTTGGGAACAAATGCAGACTACTATCTAGACAATTTGGCTTAATTGCAGAATACCTCTGCAAAAATCGTTGGATTATGTGTTGCAATTTTTTGATATTGGAGTACTCCAATAGTAATCCTTTGTATGCCTCATCGGACCATCTTCAGCCTTTTGAAAGCCGATAATTGCTCGTGCCTTTTCGACGAAAATCACGGACTATCGCTCTGACAGCATATAATCCAAGGAGTAACAACATTGGTTGGAGTAGTTGGTCCAGTCCTAGGACATCGCAATGTTAATTGGAGCAAAATTTTTATATGAAAAAGGATTACATTCGGAGTACTCTGATGCTCTAATTGGATTACTCTTTAGATATCGAACTGAGTACTCTAGAGTTTTGCAGGGGTATACAAATTTTACTTTTAGATCAACTGTTTTTCTGGTTACCCAGTACGCATCACTCCAATCTTATTTTCGATGTTGGAAAAATGTTTTCAATTTCAACTTGATTTCCAACAAGTTTTTTTCCAAGGTTGGATTTAAGTTGGAAAACCATTTGAGCTAAAAATTTACACATGAAAATACTTGTATTCTCTCTCATATCTGAGATCAAAAATTAAACAAAGCACGTGCGCGAACGTAAATTCCAAACATTTTCTGTCAAAAACATCAAAAAGTGGGGTCAGACCCGAGACATTTTTCGGTTTTTTGGCCATAACTTTTCACTGAAACACTTCCGGTTTCGTGATCCTGAAGCCAAAACACGTTTTTTGAGCCCTTCCCCATATTTTTAGCTAATTTATTAGCAGTTGACACCTAATACTACATTTACACCGCACCAAAATTGGCGCTTTTTTCATACAAATCTCATTTTCCAAATTTTGAATTTCATCACATTTGACCTCATTTGCCAAACAATACAAACCACAGTTCCTCAAAATAGCAACCCTGCCTGTGGACCCAGGCCAACAAGAACCTTCATGGGTAATTGACGTGTGGTAACTATTGCACTATGCACAGCTGTAAATAAGAATTTCAACCATTTTTTTTTTTTGAAGAAAATGAGCCAATTCCACCAGGAAAAGATAGAAGCCTTCTTGACTCCTCTTTTATTATTACTCTACAGGTGGCTTTATATCCTGGTAGAAGATTCTTGCCGGGAAGGTGAAGCCAAATGCAGATTCAATGTAAATGTATTTTTTGAAAAAAAAAAACGAAATTTTTGGCCCAGTCTAAACGGTGTCGAAGTGGCTAATTTGAATTCGCCAAATTTGGTGCGATGTAAATGTACTATTAAGCCCCAATTCCCCAATTACATAAAAATTTGTGAAACCTTGACAGATGCGCGCTTCGTTTTTGAGCATTTGCCAAAATTTCGTTTCGCTTTACGTTCCATTTTGGCAAATGATCAAAGCCGAAGCCGCGCACCTGTCAAAGTATCACAAAGTTTTATGTAACTCGGGCTTTAGATTCTGTGTTTGCTGGGTTGCCTGCTTGGCTTATCACTTATCAGCAGATTTTGACATTTCTTTTATCTGTAAATTCGTGCTGAAAAGTGTTGCTGCACTTTTTTTTAGTGCCGGGAAAACTTTCAGTTGCGTAGAAGACAGAAGACAAAGGAAACGTCAAAAGAACAAAAAAAATAAAGTGTTTTAGGAAAAATAAACTTTTTTTTGATAGCAATGAATTAATTCATATAAAGTCATTTTATATATTTTTTATATCATTTTGGCACTAACAAAATTAGATAGCTCGCTTTGAATCAAAATTCAGAGATCGCGACACTTTGGCATAACATTTTCGGTGTCATTTGCTGGCCGAGTCGGGAGCTGCAAGAAGCAACAAAAAGCAAATCGGCAGGTAAGCAGTTGGTGAATTAAAATAAAACAAATATAAACACATTTGTTTGGGTCAACAGAATAATCAAATAAAAACAAAATAAACAAAGCAGAGAGCTCAAGGTGATCAGCTATAGGACGCACTACATAACGCAACGAGGAAGCTGAGAGCAATCACTTCAATCCAATGTGCAGCGCATTAATGAAAAGTGACGGAGAGTATTGACGACTGCCTGCGTGCTGAGCGCTGCTATCGAGTGGAGCTGAGGTGGCTGGAGGCACGACTGCCTATTACAAGGCGAGCAAACAGTTGAGACGCCCGACGACGACGACGACGACTGAGATTTAATTGAAGTAGAGACCAAAGTGAAGGAAGACGAAACATATTCAGTTGATTTTTATTGTTCCGCGATTGCTGTTGGTTAAATTGTTAAACGTGCGCAGACGACGGAAACTTCGTAGTGCCATATCATATAATAGTTTGATAGAATACAAAAAGAAAAGCTAAAAACAAACGTAAATGCAAAAGAAATTACAATAAACACAACGGCTAGCTGTGGAAAAAAATTTAAAACAATCTTCACAAAACGCACATTGCTGATTGGCTAAAGTAAATAAAGGAAAATTGCATAAATTCATTTGGATTAAGGTGTAAATTGGTGAGTGTGAATATTAGAAAATATTTTTTAAAAATAATAATGCAATTTTGTAGCTTTTTTTGTGGTTAAACATTGTCATATAACGGTTTTGTTACATACATAAATCCTTCCGCAAAGCTATTGATTTACCAATTTTATGGAGGTACCATGTATGAATGTATGTACAATACGAAAAAACAGCTTGGCAGCAGCTATCAGCTGGTATCACCTTGAACTCTCCGCAGCCAAGACTTGGTTGTTTGTTGTTGATGTTTTTGTTTTTGGGTCTATGGGTACTAGTGGTCGTCATATATGTATGTACATATGTACTTGAGCATATCCATACAATATGTATGAAAATGCATATTAGATACATATGTATACATTAGACGGGCAAAAAAACTTGAAATTCAGTTTTATCTAAAAACATATAAACATGTAACTATTTGATTTTTTTAATTACATATATTGATTTAATTTTTAGCATGCCGAAAAAATTACTTAGTATGAATTGTTAGAGGTCTATCTTTGCTAGTTTAGTTTAAGGGCTTTTTTTACTGCCACGCCCACTTTAAAATATGTATGGAAAAATCAAAAAGAGAATGCCCAGGGGGATTCACCTATAAAGTTATATCATTTTAGCCATTTCAGCTACCGAGATATGGGCATTTCTCCCAAAAAGTCAACTTTTGTAGCGTGCGAACTCCTTCGTTTTTCCTAAATAGCTTGAAAATTAACACTTGCCCAAAATCATCCTAAATACAAATTATTGTGTTAAGCAAGATCTATAAGATTCACTATTTGTCAAAATAAAAAAGTGTTTTGGCATTTGCTTTTTTTACAAAAAACGAAGGAGTTCGCACGCTACAAAAGTTGACTTTTTGGGAGAAATGCCCATATGTCAATTTGTGTGATTTTCGAAATTTTCGATATCGAAAAAGGGGACGTGTTTATCATTCGATTTCGCCCATTTTCAATAGCAACCTCTCTTGGCCAGAAAGTAACCTGTATACAAAATTTCATGCAAATATCTCAATATTTACACAATTTATCGTGTTCACGGACAGACGGATAGACATGCCTTAATGAACTATTTTTTTCAACCTAAGCACTTTCATATATGTATGGAACTCTATATCTATCTCGATTATTTTGTGCCGTTACGTAGTACCGTTATATGGACAAAATTATAATATCCTTGTACTAGTACTAGTACGCTGGGTATAACAATCCAAATTTGTTTATCTATTAAAACTACTAGATATTCAGGGCAATTCTAAACGGAATTCCGCACGGATTTTGTTCCCTCTCTCAAAAATTATCTACTAATTTAAAACAAAATTTTAAATTCGCAATATCATGTCAATTGCCAAAACAGAAGATTTCTAATACTTGAAATTTTCCCTAGAGGAAGGATTTGAAGGAATTTTCTAAAGGAATACAAAATTTCTAGGGAGAAAAATTCCGGCAGAATATTTAGAATTGCCCTGTATAAGTTCTCCAACCTTTGTTTTTGTCATTTAAAAAAAATAGTATCTATAAAGATAATAACGAAAAAAATTGGGCCGGTCTAATGTATATATTCATACATATTTAAAATAAAATAAAAATCTTTGATTTTTCCTTCTTTTTTGTCATTCTAAATATAATACATATAAATTCCGAAAAAAAATATTTATTTTGGTCTGGTCTAATGTATACATTTTTTTATTTTTGTAAAAATAAATTTTTCTAATGCCTCGTTACAAATTTTTTTAACATTCGTTGCCTTTCATTGCACCTAACATATGTGCATATGTAGATATGTGGGGACTAACAGAAGTTCGCGTAATCGCTATTGTTTGGAAAGAATTTATTTTTAAATCTACGTGATAAAACAGTTCTAAAAATCTTGCTTTATAAGCTTATCGAGTATATCAACTCAGGGCAGGTGCTAACTAGAGTTCTTGAAATTTGAATAATCGATCGATTCGAACGTTAAAAATATTTGTAACAAGTATTCGAATAACCGTACTCCAACCAATATCGAATATTCAAAAAATAGTATTTATCGAATATTTCAATAGCAACAATTGATTTTTAGTAGCAAAAAAACGAAAAATCGAAGTTTCGATTATTAAAACGATTCGAATAATTTAAGAGCCCAAGAGCGAATTTTCGAGTCGTAGAATTTTGAAACTCACTAACTTAGCAAACATTTGTTAGCTTCTCCGCAGCATTGCTAATAAGTTTCTATGTATGTATGTATGCAAAAATAATTTATAATAATTTCATATTTAAATCCTAAAAACTAGAGCACTAACAGCCCACATTATCTGGCTTTTCAAAATCAACTTAATATGTACTTAGTACACATAAATATTGTACTCTGACGTTGTCGATCTATCGAAATGCGGAAGTTCTGGCCCATTTACTTTTCATCTATTTTTATTTTGTTCTTTTTACCAAATATTCGCGCTTGATTTATTTATTTATAATTTCTTATTTTACATTTGTGAAGCTGATTGATCACTCATCGGGTGCAAGCAGATATTGAACTTGATTTTTTTGTATTTACTGCCGTTGTGTACTTCTTTCAATTGACCAATGGCCTGTGAAATTGAGATTGAAAGGAGAAAGTCGAAAACTTAGTGTTTAAAGCATTTTTTTGACACCAGACAAGTGATTTGCACTCATAAACGTCAAAATTTCTTGACCAGGCATAAGAAATATATGCTCCTTTTTTTCTTGAGGCATTTCCTTGCAGGTGGGTAGCCCGCTTGACTTTCGAAGTGCCTACCTACCCAGCAGGACAATTAGGGAGGCAATTTTTGTTGGTTCAGTCTAATGTACAAATTTACGTACATATCGCTCATTTGCTGCAAGACCGGCTATTTTCTGTGCAAGGTTGAAAACTTTAAACGCGTCTCCTGGACCGATTTTTTGACTTATGCCGGTCTTGCAGCAAATGAACGTTATATTATTATAAGCTCTGATCCTTTGCACCAATTTGACAGTGAGAAGCAGTCAGAAATAGTCAGAAACAGTCACGAACTACAGGAAAGTGATCCCGTACGCCACTTTTCTGGCTAGTGAGAGCAGAAAATTGAGCTCTCTCCAGTCAGAGACTTGCTAGATTTAGTCAGCAGATTTTTTGCTGGTAAATTCTGACTGCGTGTTGTAGAACTGTCAAGCGACCAAGTTTGACAGTTCACCATTTTTGCGATCCCGTACACCTTGGTATTGCTCTCGCACTGAGCGCGAATTTTCTGATTTTGACAGTTCTACTAGATTTAGTCAGAAAAAGTAAGGGATCAGAGCTATAATTTATTTTCTATTTATAGACTTTGTTACACAATACAGCAGGCGGCTGGGTATTCAACCCTAGCAACTTTTTTGGAGCGAGGAAGACATAAGTAAAAAAATGGTGTTCCTCGTTTTTCGATGTTGGCCTCCAAAACTTAGTTACGAGCTTTCGAAGTTCGAAATTGGACCATTCGATGATTTGGTTTTCTATGAAAAAGGCATAATGTGGGCGTGGCCTGCGCCTACATTTAACCTTTTTAAATTTTTTAAACAAGAAAATTAGAAAACCAAGCCTTTGAAGGGTCCAAATTCGAACTTCGAAAGCCCTTAAGTAAGTTGTGAAGGCTAACTTCGAAAAACGGGGAGTGTCATTTCTTTACCTATGATTCAATACCCACAAAAAAAGTTAATTTTGTTGTATAGTGTAGTCTTTCTTCCATCAGCGCTACTCTCTCTCTCTTACGTCGCCGACACAACTGTTTAAAGTAAAAGTGTTGAAAGTGAAATGATTGAAGTTAATTGTTGTTTAGTTTGTTAATGAAATTAAATAGTACATGAAATGGCACGATAGGTGTACATTAGAGTGCCTCGCCAAAGAGAGATATTTGCATTTAAGTATAAAACAGACAGTTTTTCTTATTATTTTACAAGCTTTGTGACTTAAATTTAAACTCTGGCGACTAATTGGAGGATGGCCTATCTCCGCTGTCCTTTTGAGAAAATATAAATGTGGTTATTTTTAGCGAATAAAAAAGTTAAATTTCACATTGTCATTTTACCAAATCCTATTAAAATTCAATGAGCCTTTCACACATACGGTGACCTATATTGCCGCCGTTGTTGTTGACGACAAAGAAAAACAAAATTGATTATTTAATTTATGGCTTGAAGTAAGAGCAGCCGCTACGGCCGGCACTTAAAATTCATTACGAAGCGTGTATCCAATTGTTACTGTGCTTCTTACAAATTTGCAATAAAATTATGTATCTGCATTTTCTACCAGTGTAATAAAAGTGAAGTTCCTCTTCCTTACTTTCGAAATTTTTGAAAAACGCAGAATCCAAACACGTTATCAGAATTTAACAACGAAGTTTCAGATTTAACCTAAAAAAAAAATCAAGCCAATATACGATGAATTGCGACCTTTTACATATGTGTATGCGGCTAAGTTTTATTACTTCAATCAAGATCGGTCTTTAAGAAATCTTAGCTGAGCAACGAAATACCGGTTTTCTCAACGGTTTCTGAAGCTTTTGGGTGTACTGAATCCGAATCCCAAGTCAGATTTTTCGGGTCACCCTAGGTTTTCTTTCCAGAGGGCGTTTTGTAAAGAGACCGGTAGTTGAAAAAATATAATTTTTTTTTTTTTTCAAATAAATCAACTAGTTTCCTGGGGTCAAGGTGTCATAACTTAATTTTGTTTTTTTTTTTTTATATTTGGCGGCAAAGTGTAAAACATTGGAATATTAAAAAAAAAATTTATAAAAATAAAAAAGTTGTTTTTTTTACTACTACCGATCTCTGAACAAACTACTCTCTGGAGAGAAAACCTAGGGTGACCCGAAAAAAAGCTTTATAAACCGATCAGAAACTCTCTGGGGTTTTTTGGCTGTTGTACAGTGTTATTATTTAGATTCCAAACTTTTACAGTAATTTTTTTGCCGTTCTAAAAAATAATATCTATTATATATAAATGCGCAATGCTTAAAAGTTTTCTCCCTTTTTTGCAATAACCACAATTCTAAGGTATATAAAATTTGATATGTATCGATAGGTCTCGCCGAGCAGGGCGTGCGACAACAAACCAAAAATTAAAAAAATTAATTATAATATGATTTGAAAGTCACACCACTACAAGTGCTAAACACGCATTCACTTTATAGAGCCGCTGTTATGTGTGTATGTGTATTGCATTGTTGTGCTTGCATTCATTGGAGTTGGGGAGAGTCCGAGTGTGAGTTGTTTTGTTGGCAGCAATAATAAACATGAGCCAGCTCGTCAACTTTATTGAGCGTACGTACAAACAGTGTTTACAAAAACAAAATCTGTGCGTGGGTATTCAGAGAAGCAAATAGGGAGAGACAAAGAAAGGAAAGAAGAGAAAAAGAAAGGTAAGAAAAGGTAGCGAGGAGGAAGGTATGGAAAATAAATGAAAATAAAAAGAAAGAAAAATAAAGGAAAGAAAGGTAATGAAAAGCTAAAAAAAAAATAAGTAAAGGAAATGAATGGAAAGGAAAGGAAAGGTAAGAAAAGGGAAGGTAAGGGAATAAAAGGTAAGGAAACGAAATGACAGGAAAAGAAATCTAAGGAAAAAAGTGAAAGAAAATAAAGGTAAGAAAAAAAAGAAAAGAAATGAAATGAAAAAAAATGAATAAAATGAAAGGAAACTAAGGGAAACGAAACGAAACTAAACCAAAGGAAACGAAAGGAAAGGAAAGAAAAAGAAAATAAAAGGAAAAGGAATAAAATAAACGAAAAGAACAGAAAAGAAAGAAAGAAGGGAAATAAAATGAAATGAAAGAAGAGAAAAGGAAAGGAAAAGAACGGAGAGGGAAGAAAAGAAAAGGGAAGGGAAGGAAAGAAGAGCAAAAGAAATAAATTGAGATGAAAGGAGAGGAAAGGAAAGGGAATAAAAGCAAATGAAAACAAAGGAAGGGAAAGGAAAGATATACGTATGAAGACGACCTCAGAAGAATAAATAATTATCAACATTGAAACTATATTACTGAATGGTGTAAAGAGGGAGGAAAAGGCAAAATGATTAGGAATGGATAAAAACGAAAAATATAAAAAATATGGAAAAGAAAGGAAAATTTAAGAAATAGCAAAAAGTTAGGAAAATAAAATAAGGTTTTGTGGTTGAATTTCAACCACTGGGCGAACTCTAGTCCATATAATTTGAAAAAAAAAAAAATTTGGCTCAGTCTAATAAAGATTTAGTTAATTGAATGAAAGCATTGATATCAGTATCATCTTGAATTGACTGTTTTTATCACAAAAATAACAAGCAATGGCACGCATAATCATCCATTGTATGTTTGAATATTTGAACCCATGCAATACTTGCACTACGCTAAGTATTCGATCGCTGATTATAAAATTACGTTGTAATTTTTTTGTTTGCTTGTTTGCTAGCTCTATATCGTTTTTAACGAGAATCACGCTTAGGCTTGGATCAATAGCTAAATTAATTTGTTAGAGTTCTTGATATTCGAGTACTCGAGTGATCGCGTGTCGCCGAATATCCGCAGCTTATCGAATATTCGAATAGACATACGATTTTACGACGGGGTTTAGCAGCTGACCCCCAATGTAAAGGTATACCATTTTTTTATCGAATGGGCAGCATAGTTCCAAATGAAAATTGGTTCAATCAGCTCTTTGAAGATCGAAATTAGCTTAAAACACTGTACAGCACCCGGCTGGGTATGGGACCATACCAACTCTTTTGAAGAGATTCAGACATCTGTAAATAAAAAAATGGCGTTCCCCGTTTTTCGAAGTTAGCCTCCAAAATATAGTTTCGGGCTTTCGAAGTTCCATGTTCGAAAGTCGTTTTCTAATTGTTTTGTTTAAAAAATTTAAAAAGGCAAAATGTGGGCATGGCTTGCCTCTCTTGTTTGATTGGTGTCCTTTTTCTATAAAATTTTTTTGTAAGAAGTGCTATACAGGGTCAAAATGAGAAAATTAAAAGCTCCATATTTTTTTGTATATAATATTTCTTCATACATATACTTTCAAATAAAAAAAGCACACCAATCAAGTAAGAGGAGGCCACGCCCACTTTTAACCTTTTTAAATTTTTAAACAAATCTATTAGAAACCTGAATCTTCGAAGGGTCCAGCTTCGAACTTCGAAAGACCGTAACTAAGTTTTGGAGGCTAACTTCGAAAAATGGGGAACGCCATTTTTTTACTTAGGTCTTAATCTCTTCAAAAAAGTTGGTATGGTCGCATACCCAGAAAAAAAGTTGATTTTGTCGTATAGTGTAATGAGAGCCAGACAAAATTATTTAACGATTAACGTGATCTCTTTTTATGAAATTCATAATCCTCACGTTCCCTAATAAGAATAGACAAGCAGACAACGTCACAAAAAATACAACACATTAATATGAAATTTTGTATACTGTTCGCCGCTCATTAACGTGACGCTAGTTAAGCACATCGATTTCAAACGGCACGATCAATCTTTTTATGGTGACACGACGTAATGAAACCGATAAAAAAAATTAAATATGCATGAAATTGTGTCATTTTACTATCTACTGTCACCGGTAGTCACCATTAGCGATGTTGCGAATAGTCGAATTTGAAAATACGGAACTTTAGCATTAATATTGAAGAATATTTTTTTTATAAAGAAAATAAATATAAAAAAATTAATAAAAAATAAAAAAATTGCAGATAAAATTACACTTTTTTTTTGGATTTGAGTTCTAGGGAAAAATTCTTGTTCTATGAATGATATACATTCAGAAAAAAGTTTCCTTATTTTGGCCCCAAAGAATGGCTTCCTTAACATAAGTAAAATATTCCTTAATTTAAAGGCTTTTTACCTTAAATTGAGGAAAAAAGTCTTTAAATTAAGGAAGCCTTGTCTTTGGAGGCAAATAAGGGAAATTTTTCCTTGAAATAAGGAAACTCTTTTCTGAGTGATGTATATATGTTTTTGAAGTTTTTTTTTTCATAAATCTTTTATGTATATTTTTTAATTTTATTTTCTTAGAGGGTAAAAACTAAGTAAAAAATATAAAAACTTCAGAATTGTAATTGTTTTTTTTTTCAGATTCATACTTGTAAAGGAAGCGTTTCGAACAAAATTTTATGTAAATATTAATATGAAATTGGATGAAATTGTTACATGGTGAGTATATAGAATAATTTAAATTGTATGTATTTCAAATAAGACTTTAAAAAGGAATAATTTCAAAAAAAATGAGAACGGAAGATCACCCTATTTGAGAGAATTAAAAAAAAACGCCTCAACTCAAGATATCAGTACACGTGAAAGAAGTTAACTTCTTAAGTTCAGAAATAACAAAATATGAATAAGATCTTTTCGAGAATGGTTTAGATTCACAATATCTTACTTCCGGGAAGTGGACCAGGGAAACGATCCATTCGAAAATATCTTATATATGGTGCGTTTTCCTTAAAATTTGGTACATGGGTAGAATTAGGGCTTAATTAACAGGGGCCAATACGAACGGTATAGAGAGGAAGAGGGGCGTGGTAGAAGGAAAGAGGGGAATGAAGAGAAAAGGGGAGGGAGATAGTGTGAAGGCGAAGAAAGATAGCAAGGATAGTTGTAAAAGGGGTTGTAAATTGCGGTTAGGTGGCAACCCTGTTTGAGATTTACATATTTGGAATACAGTCGAAAATACCTTTCATTTGATACCCATATTGGCATATCTTGCTCAATATTTAAAAAAAATTGAGATAGGTGGCAACCCTGTGAACCGCCCCAACTGGCAATACCCACGCATATAATCTTAGAATGAATCATACTATCTATAATGCCAAACTTTATCCACATCGGTCAAGCGGTTCTCGAGATATCAATAAAAATAAATTAAATGCGGTTAGGTGGCAACCCTGCTTGAAATTATCTTTTTTGAAATACGGTCGAAAAAACCTTTCGATACCCATATTGGCATATCTTGCTCAATATTTAAAAAAAAATTGAGATAGGTGGCAACCCTGTGAACCACCCCAAGTGGCAACACCAACGCATATAATCTTAGAATGAATCATACTATCTATAATGCCAAACTTTATCCACATCGGTCAAGCGGTTCTCGAGATATCAATAAAAATAAATATAATGCGGTTAGGTGGCAACCCTTTTTGAGATTTACATATTTGGAATACGGTCGAAAATACCTTTCATTTCATACCCATATTGGCATATCTGAAAGTCGGCTACAATTTCTATTTCCGTGCCATAACTTTCGTTTCATCGTCATACATTTTCTCAAATTTTACTCTCAATCAAAACTTCATATCGCCGCCTAAGAAGTTAACTTCAAAAAAAACTGTATTCCAAATTTGCTTTAGGAATGCCCTATTTTATATTTTTCAATAAAATCCTATTTCAGAATTTGATCCACAAAAAAACCCTAGCTCTGCTAAAAAAAAGTAGAAAATGTTCTTTGAAATTATGCGTTTTCGAAACTCCCTCTGAGATATCCATTTTTGAACAAAGTTCTGAAATAGAGCGATATTGAAAAAAAACGCTGTAGGGTATTCGTCAAACAATTTCTTAGAGAGGTCGTTTTTGAAAAACATTTTAAAATAGAGGATGTTCCACTCAGCAGTCGATATAGCGTTGCATTCTGAAAACGTTTTTTTTTTGTTTAAAGAATGGAAGGAAATAGCAATGCGCACATTGAAGATGTATTTTATCCTATTTTAGGTATCAAAAAAAGATTGGCACCTATGACAAACAGCAATGGGAGAAAACAGTTGAACAAAGAATTTTAGATGGTTTTAACAGTGGTGTCACACTCAAGAATGCAAAACTCAAAACAGATCTAATAGATGTTGATTTAGTTAGAGGTATGTATGTATACTCGCTGATATTTGTTAACACATTTTATATTTCAACATTTCACATTTTCTCATAGGCTCCACCTTTCCCAAAGCAAAACCAAAACAGTCACTCCTAACTGTAATACGTTTGGCTATATTGCGTTACTTCTTTCTGCCCGTCTTTGCGCAATGGTGGGTCAAACAAACATCGCCAAATACATTTGGTCTACTCCTACTGATGTACATCACTCAGATGGTGACATGGGCGGTATACACCTTCAATGTACATCGTTTTGGTGTAGATATGAATGTGACAGCTTCGTTGGCGGATGTAAATTCAACGAAACGAAATACCACAAGGGCAACTGGGGATGATGGCACTAAAGATGTAAACGAGGAAGAGGTAAGCCATGAAATTTTTTTTTTTTTTTGTTTATTAAATTTAATACAAGTTTTATATATTAAGCATGTTGTCTTCCTGGCGGATTTAATTATACCCATGGTGTTGGGTTTACTGCTCAGTTTCATACATTCGCAAATTGTGGCCACAAACATTTTGAGCGGTACAAAATCTAAACATAGACGTTTTTCCAACACTGGTCAGAGTGGCAAGTCACCACGACAAAGTAATGAGAATCGCGTAAGAAGGCGCAAGAAGCTGATGAGGTGAGTATTAGAGTTGCAGACGCTTTTGTTAGATTTTAAATGGAACTTCGGTTTCATTCAAACTGGATTAGTTCAAACTGGTTAAATCTAATGTTTATTAAAATAAATTTTGTTGCTAGTCTATCTATATAACAACTGCTGAGTGAAAGATCACTCTCTTTCAAAATTGTTTGCAAAAACGCCCCTTAGATAGGGCGAAAATGTATTAAGTTTTTGAAACTCATTCTTGATATTGAAATGGGGCATTATTGAAAAAAATCTGAAATAAACATTCTTCAAAAAAATTCTGAGATAAGAAGTTTGTCAAAAATATTTTGAAATAGTGATATATTTTACTCAGCAGTCGACAAAATTGTTGGGGGTTTTGTGTGACAATAGGCTTCAAAACTACTCAATGGATTTCCGCCAAATTTTTTAGTTTATTTTTTGATGGTTACTCCCCTATAGATGGCGCTGGAGTCGCTATATTTTCGAAATATCTATTTATTTCCAATTTTCTTGGGTTTTGCCATGTTTTTGATATCTAATCAAAGCCTGTTACAACAAAAACCCGCTAGTTGGCGCTGGAGTCGAGATATCAAAAAAAAAGGTATCTATAGTCTGTTTTTGGAAGTAAAAATATAAAAATTGCAGCTGAGAGAGAGAAATGTTAAAATAGAAATGAATTAAACCCCAAAAGAACGTAGACAGCATTGCTTGACATCAGTTCGGTAGAAGGAAGACCACCATGTCCTAGAAAAGGTTGATTTAACTGAGAACTTTTTTTGCCGCATGTTGAATTGAAAATCTGACCAATTTTTTTTCACCACGCAGTGAATTCCCTAAAAGAGATTTATTTTTATACCACGATTCAAACTCCATAACCCTGTTAAACAGCAGTGGATAAAATCTTGGGAAATTACTGAGCCGCGCTTACCAAAAAAGAGGACAAAAAAGTGGTCAATTTTGTTCAGCGAAATTTCTTTTCTACCCATGTTGAAGGTGCTAATTCGTGTCGAAATGGTCGAATGATGAATTTTCTTTAGTATTTCGAAGCCTAGAGTTTTCTGAATGAGTTTTTTGAACGCGGAGTGAATTCCCTAAATGAGAGCATTATTTCTTACTCGTTAAGAGTAATTTTTTTACCGCGTGAATTCGCTCAAAGAGAGAAATTTTTTACAGCGTGGGGAATTCCCCAAACGAGAGAAATTTTTTTACCGTGTGTTGGGTTGTGAGTTTCCTAAACGAGAACAATTTTTTGGCGAAGTGGTGAGTTCCCTAAATGAGAGTAATTTTTTTAGCGTGATTACTCAGTAAATAAAAGCAATTTTTTGCCGCGTAGTGAATTCGCTCAAAGAGAGCAATTTTTTACAGCGTGGTGAATTTCCCCAATCGAATTATGCCGAATTTTCGTTAGCTTTTCGAAGGCTACTTTCACCCACAGTCATTTTGGTGTTGCACAGCACTAACTTTTGATTTTGTTTTCACCATGGTTAATTTTCTGAATGAGTTTTTTGAATGCGTAGTGAATTCCCTAAATGAGGGCATTATTTCTTACGTGTGGAGAGTTATCTGAAGGAGAGTTATTTGTTTACCGCGTAGTGAGTTCGCCCAAAGAGATCAATTTTTTACAGCGTGGTGAATTCCCCAAACGAGAGAAATTTTTTACCTTGTGTTGGGTTGTGAGTTTCCTAAACGAGAAAAATTTTTTGCGAAGTGGTGAGTTCCCTAAGCGAGAGAAATTTTTTTAGCGTGATTACTCAGTAAATAAAAGCAACAGTCATCGACTAGCTTTCAGCGCGAACGGTTGTTGATTATTCTGTGCTCTCTATTTAGTCTTTACACACTAGTGCAAATACATATATACATAGATAACAGTTATCCCTATTTTGCTTCACATAACTTTTTTATTCACACGTGGTAAATTTATCAAGTGCTGGTGTAAAAGTTATAGTTATGGCCCACCGGGCCTCAAACCTGGGGGACAACAGGTTTGCCCTTCTGGCAAACGGTCCCCCCTTAGAAAAAAAGCGAAAAAAATTTACTGAATTCCCTAGCTTACCCGACCCAGTCCAACCAAAAGCAAATCCCAAATACGTTGTTGTTACGTCGTTAAACAAAAACAAACCACTGACTCAACTGTCATGCTTCGCAGTTGAAAAATCACTACATATAATCAGCAAAAGCATTATCAGTGTATCAGAGTTGAGAGATGGAAGCCTCCTACTCCTTGTAGAAAACAAACAGGTTGCTCAAAAATTCTTAGCTGCCAAGCAATTGGCAGGACTCTGTGAAATTCAATGTAAATATCACGAGAATCTGAATTGTGTTAAAGGAACAATATTTGCCCCTTACCTAAGCCACGTGCCAGAAGACGAAATTGTTAATAATTTGGAGGCCCAAGGTGTAGTCTCTGTTTACAAATTTAAGAAAGATGGACAGGACACGGGTGTGGTTTTACTAACATTCGATCTTTACAAACTCCCTGAGTCGCTAAATGTATCATGGCACAAAGTCAAGGTTAGGGAATATATCCCAAGTCCCATGCGCTGCAAAAAATGCCAGTTACTTGGTCACACGATCAAGCACTGTGAAAAAGCACCCATTTGCGTAACCTGCAACTTAGCACTTCATGCCGAAACCCCTTGCTCACGCACACAGTGCGCAAACTGTAAGGGAGAGCACGCCTCCAACTCAGTTAAATGTCCCAATTATATAAAAGAAAAGGAAATTCTTAAGATAAAAATTAAGCAAAAGTGCACTATGAAACAAGCAAAAGCGCAGTACGATGCACAACTCCCCCAACTATCACAACCCAATTCCTATGCCGGCATAACTGCCGATTCTAACAAGAACCAACCTCAAACACCAATACCTCAAACTTGCAATAAAGCCACTAGTTCAGCTCTAACTTTAGATCCCATAGACAAGCCGTCTACCTCTGGTAGCCTTTCTAAAGATGAAAATGAATCCACCGTTATCAACCTAAAACCCACTACAGAAACCCCTATTTCAACATCCACACCCAAAGCTACAGAAACTCCTCTTTCAACATCCACACCCAACACAACCACCACCACCTCCATCTCAACTAACGCAACATCAGCAATAAATTCCTATTACAACAGCAAATTAACTACATCTAACACCTCATTAAACACAAATAAAACTACTGAAAATGTCATGTCAATGGAAACCGAAACCTCCACAGCCTCTGGCACCACAGACACACCTTCAACATCAACAACCGCAAGCATAGAAGCTAGAAGTGCTCAACTCACTTCTTCTTTCTTCTCACCTATCACCAACCTCACCCAACAACTGTTACAACAAAACGACTATTACTTAACTAATCCGTGTTCACCCGACACGGATGTTGAGATGTCGAAATAACCCTTTTTTTCCCTTTTGTTTTTTTACCATGGATTTTGGTATATTACAATGGAATATCAAAGGACTTTTCAATAACTCACATGAACTTCAACTTTTAATTAGGGAACATTCCCCATCACTCATAGCGTTGCAAGAAATGCACCTACCATATAACAAAACCACAAATATTTCGAACTTGTATACTCATTATTTCCATAATTTACCAGACAATACCTCTGGCAAACAAGGTATTGCTGTTCTAGTCAAAAAAGGCATCCCACATAAATGTATCCCCTCCCAATCGCGATAGTCATCAATTGCCATTGAAATTAATTTAGGATTCAAATTTACAGTAGTATGTGTCTACATCCCTCCACAGCAAACTTTCAGTCTAAATGACTTAAGAGATTTAATGCCAGCAGCCAACACAAATGTTATCATAACAGGTGATCTCAATGCGTGGAGTCCTTTGTGGGGTTCGGAACTCGCAAATCGAAGAGGTAAGGCCGTAGAAGACCTTATCCTCACCGAAAATCTTGTTGTACTCAATGACAGTAAACCGACCCACTTCTCAACGCATCAGACATTTACTCACGTAGATGTCACTATGGCTTCAGCGAATATTGCACCAAAATTAACTTCTGCGACATTAGACTGCTTACATGGAAGTGACCACTTCCCTGTAATCACTAAACTTATAATGGGTAGCTCAAATCCCGGTCGTCCTAAACCAAAATTCAAAACGGACAATGCAGACTGGACTAAATTTCAATCAATCGTCTGCCGTGAGATGGACAGGATATCGAAATCCAACAATATAAACCAGGAAGCTGGTGCACTGCATAAGATTATTCGTACGGCAGCCCACTTGTCAATACCGCAGACACAGTCCAAACCTCTCAAAAAGATTGTGCCATACTGGTCTAGTACCCTTCCCTCACTTAGAGAGAAAAAAAAAGAATGTGGTACACGTACCGCAGGGACAGATCAGAAACCAACCTAATGAACTATAAAAAAGCCAATGCAATATTTAAGAAAAATATGAAAGAAGCCAAGCGCAAAAGCTTAGAAAAGCTTACAGAGTCGATAAACCCATCTTCCAACCCTAAAAAAGTTTGGGCCGACATCAAAAAGCTCACAGGCTCAACAGAACCACAATTCACAAAATTTATAGATACTATTCAGGGGCCCATTTACTCACCAGATGAGATTGCAAACCATTTTGCAACTGTATGGTCGGACTACTCAAAAGATTCTAACTTCAACAACGCTTTCTCAGCGAAGAAATATGAAGTTGTAAACCAGGAACACCTTATGCCAATGTCAGCTATTAGTAAACAAATTGAATGCCCCATAACAACATTTGAGTATGACCTTACAATATCCACAATGTCCGGCAAAACACCTGGCAGAGATAGGATCTCCTATCCAATGCTTAAAAAACTCCCCATCCAGCTGAAAAAAAGGGTCGTTGGACTCTATAATAGTATATTTGAACAAGGCGTCATTCCACAGATGTGGAAACATGCCGTGGTAGTACCAATACCAAAAAACAGGGAGGGTGTCACCAAAGTTTCGGGATATAGACCGATATCTCTCCTTGCTTGTTTAAGTAAGATGCTAGAACGAATCGTTGCGAAGCGGATAATGTGGTTTGCACTTAGAAATAAGTACATTAGCTCACAACAGACCGCGTTTAAAGAGAAACAAGGAACTATGGATGCTCTCCTAGCTTTCGACAACTTTGTTGCCAATGCCATCTCAACAAAAAACCATGTGTTCGCCCTTAGCCTCGATTTCGAAAAAGCCTACGATAGAATCGGTATCCACCTAGTTCTAGGACAACTCGCCAGATGGAAAGTCGGTCCTAAGATATATAATTATGTAAAATCTTTTCTACTAAACAGAACTTTTTCCGTAAAAATTAACAATAGTTTTTCAAACACAAAAAAGCTTTACAACGGCATACCGCAAGGTTCGCCACTATCTGTGGTGTTATTCATTGTCGCATTTGATGAAATCAATCAAATATTTACTAGATATAAAAGAATATCCCACGTCATCTACGCTGACGATGTTCTTTTATTCACAAAATGCAAGGAGCACTCATTAGTGCAGAAGGACTTCAACGAAATACTTGTAGATATTTCCACCTGGTCAAAGACCTCAGGTGCATCTCTTGCATATGGAAAATGTAAGACATTTCATATTTGTAAAAAACATTTTTGTCCGCCTTTAAACTTGAGCATAAATAACGTAAATATAGCCAATAATTCTACTCTAAAATTCCTTGGAATCATTTTTGATAAGAAGCTTACATTTAAGGATCATTGTATTTATCTAAGAAAATGTCTAACAGTACGTCTTAACATTGTTAAATACTTATCTTCGAAGCACTGTTTTGTACACACAGCAACACTGTTAAATGTCACAAAGGCGCTCATCTTGTCAAAGGTGGACTACGGGCTAGCCATCTACGGGCACTGCTCAAGAAGCAATCTAAAGCGAATAACACCGCCGTACCACATAGCAGCTCGTAGAAGCATACGAGCCTTTCCCACTTCACCATTAAAATGTGTGTTAACAGAAGCAGGACTTCCATCTATCATAGACAAACGAGTTAAACAGAGTACATTGAACCTCATACCAAAAGTGTTACGCGGAAGCGGCAGCTTGATGTACAATTTAGCAGTGACAGAAAGTAAAAGAAAGAAGACACCGAAGCAATTATCCACGATAGCCAGGTGCCTGTCTTTGGCCAAAGAGTTGGGCTTAAACACCACCCCCACGAAACCCGTCAATAACTTACCACCACCATCGCAATGCTTTGAGGACTTTATCTGCACTGACCTGATCAAACACCGGAAAAATAATACCCCACCTGTTGTATACCAACAGCTTTTCAAACAGTCAGCCGAATGTTTTGCAAATGAAGGTTGGAATTTCTTATACACAGATGCATCGAGATCAAGCTCACAAACTGCTCTTGCAGTTGTCGATGCAAATCATACAACATTGAGTGTCGGACATCTTCTTCCATTTTGTTCGGTTTATACTGCTGAAGCCGTAGCGATACTGGCGGCAGTACAATATGCATATGACACCAAACAAAAAACTATTATTTGCTCGGATAGCTTATCCACAATAAACATGCTAAACAACGCAAACAACAAATGTGATCTTGCGATGTCAATTCGCTCTAAATTAGCTGACAGAATCGGTATGATAAAAATTATGTGGGTACCGGGCCACGTCGGTATCACAGGCAATGAAGTTGCTGACCAGAGAGCGAAACTGGCAACAAATGAACCATTGATTTCTTCCCATATAATGCTATCACCAGATTTAAAAAGGCTAATACGCAATAACCTTAGTGAAACTAAATTGCATGAATGGCAAAACTTCAACCACCACTACAAGAACTACAATTTAACAGGACTGGCACCCACCTTTCCGCTAAAAGTTCCATGCAACGACTTGAAATCTTTTATTCGCCTGCGAATCGGTCATACAATTGTAACGCACAATCACATAATGAAAGGAGAGGAACAGCCGCAATGCCCGTTCTGTGCATCACGAGCACTGTCCGTAGTCCACCTTCTAGACGAATGCACTAACCTTCAGCGCGTCCGTACCGAAGTTTTTGGGAACTCCACACCATCCAGCCATCTACGACAAATGGAATCAAAAAACATACAAACAGTTGCTAAATTTTTAAGACTATCAAATTTAAAAAAAAAAAAAAAAAAAAAAAAAAAAAAAAAAAAAAAAACATGTATATATAAATATAAGTATGTAGCGCTGCACTGGTCGCGGGGCCCTATCTGCAGAGCAATTGCTCTGCAGGTGGGACCTTTGGGAACTAGAGTAGCACTACATAACACAGAAAACTAGAAATGATAAGTTATTAAACATCTACTAATTAATTTTAGGGAGAGCCGAAGGTCTTTGTTACTTGTGCTCCTTCTTTTGTAATTTGGTGATTTATCACTATTTTTCTATATAATAATAATAATAATAATAAAAGCAAAGAGAGCAATTTTTTACCGTGTGTTGGGTTGTGAGTTTCCTAAACGAGAACAATTTTTTGCGGTGTGGTGAGTTCCTTAAATGTGAGTAATTTTTTAGCGTGATGTACTCAGTAAATAAAAGTAACTTTTTGCCGCGTAGTGAATTCGCTCAAAGAGAGCAATTTTTTACAGCGTGGTGAATTCCCCCAAACGAGAGTAATATTTTACCGCGTGATGGATTGTGAGTTTTCTAAACGAGAAAACATTTTTTTTGCCGAGTGGTGAGTTCCCTAAATGAGAATATTTTTTTTAAGCGTGATGTACTGTCTAAATGAGAGCAAATTTTCCTGTATGGTCAGTTCCCTAAATGAGAGCATTTTTTACCGTATTGAGAATGTCCCAATGAGAGAAATTTTTGCCACGGGGTGAGTTTATTTCAAATTTTTTTTATGGTCGTAACCATATCGGCACCATTAGTTAGTATCGAATACGTCGACTTAAGCCCCTACACCGCGGCAAGGTAGCTACCTTCGTAACCATAGAGTTCAGCCTTCATACCTTCTTTACCTATGAAAGTTTACTTTTATTTATTCTTCGAAAGAAATACTAATTGTATTCCAATTCCACAGAGTGCGTAGTCAAGAATCCACAGATGCGTCTACACAGCAACAGCAACCTGCAGCACAGCAAACACAACCGCAGCCGATACAGCAGCAGCTATCACAAAACGTCCAACAGTCACGCTTGCTAAGTGCAATGCAAAGAATGCAAGCAAATGCTGATAAGCTAGCGAAGATAAATAATGCTTCAACAATAACGCCCGACGCTACACAAAATACTAGTGTCACCGAAGCACCCACCAGCAATGGCATGACAAAGAAACAGCCACCACCGGTGCCACCCAAAGTGACTAGCACAACAGGTGCAGCTGCTGCCCACGTAGGCAGCGCCGAAACTTTTAATAATACAACAAGTATACGGCGTAGCGTCAGTCCTGCCAAATTACAACTTGATCTCAAATCGACTACTTTAACGTTAGCGAATACTGCTTTCGCCACAGATTGCAGTAGCACTGACTACACTACAGATAATCATAGCCCTACAAGTAGTCATAGTTTAGCATATAAGAAACGTAATGTTAATTGGCACTCGCCCATACATACTCATGCTGGTGTGAGTACAATTGGCGTTGTGGTGGCGCCCACTACACAAGAAAAACAACAACAAACCTCACCACAATCACTATCATCACCATCTTGTTCAGCTTCTGCATCAGCATCAGCAGCAACTACCACAACAACTAGTGAAACCAATTCACCGAATACGACACGTGGTAGCACTACAGCCTCGGCAGCAATGGCTGCACTCCATGAATGTGCTGCAGCTGATGCTAGCACCACCACCAATTCTAGTGCTAATGTCACACCCAATACTAAAATGGTACGCATTGATACATGCGTACAAGAATTCTATGATGATCTCATTAGGCACACGGATGGTCTAGCGTGTGATGTGGAGAAAGAGGAATGTGAGAGGAGTATTGAAGATGCAAATGGCATGGGTGCTGCTTCAGTTGCGGATCACAATAGTGTTTGCGCTCCAGCCGCTGAAGTACCACCTAATACCAACAGACGTCATATTTGTGAGGATGACGGTTTTGAGAGCTTGAATGGTAAAAGCTCGAGCGGTGAGGAAATGAATGTAGCTTTAGCTCCGCTAGTCTATGGTATGACACCTGCAACAACGGACGATAATAAATTACGTTTACGTTTAAATGCGGGCAATAAAGTGGAACGTGTTGACGATGCGAGCAATTTTGAGGGCGAGGTAAGGTTTGAATTGATTGCACTTAAAATTAAGTGAAAGACATTTTTAAATGGAATTTTGTGAGGATTTTCGTTTTATATAAAAAAAGTTTCAAAAAGTTATGCAAATTGAAAATTCACTTTTTGTTTGAAATTTAATTGGTTGGAGGAATCAAATCACAAAATAAAAAGTATTCCTGATTCGTTGAAAACTCAAATCACAAAAAAAAAAAACGTCATTAAAGATTCAAATCACAAATAAAAAGTATCTTTGATTTGGTATATGAATCGAATCACAAATAAAATCTATCCTCTATTTGGTCGATGAATCAAATCACAAAAAAGTATCTTTGATTTGGAAGGTGAATCAATTTGTGAATCAAATTTATTTTTTATTTGAAATTTAAAAGGATTCAAAATCACAAAACTCTGGCCTTTAAATAAAGCATAGCTTCGTTTTATGACAAAAGGAAACTCCCCACGAAAATTTATAAACACCTATCCAATAAAAAAAAAATACATTTCTATCTTCATGCAGCAATCAAAATCGAGCTCTTACTATCGTCTCAAATCTAAGCAAGATAAAAATCGTTCACTCACTTCATGTGACGTCTATACAACTGCTAGAAAATTGAATGCTTCCACTGGCGCTGATATGAGTAGCGGTGATACGGATGAGGAAGGTGATGATGCTGAAACAATATCAAGTCCTGCATCGCTGGGAAATGCTTCCAATTACACAGAGTGCACAACCTCAGCTACAGAATGGCTTGGCGTAACAACAAACAGTACGTAATTTCAATAGTTTTGTGATCATATTTTGCTATTCTGTTCATGCATTGCTTTCTTGCAGGTGATGAATGCAGCTACAGCTCAGAATTGGAGCATTCGGATAATTATAAAAATAATCAGTACTCAGATGAAGATGGTTATGATGTGGATTTTATGCAAAGAACGATTTTAAATCCGCCTGGCACTTCAGATCGCAGTAAGTTTGTCATGCATTTAGGCGAAAATCGATTTTTCATACCAGTTAAAAGCCAGTTGTAACCATGCCCACTTTTCGACATTGAAAAGTGTTATGAATATTACACAAAATTAGACATGAACGGAGCTAGATCGGAATTCACCACACCAGAAGCTTGATCTCATTTAATTCTTATTGAGTTGAATTTGTTTACGGTGTGGTGAATTATTATTTTCTATACTCTTTTAACACGCTTACCATGAAAAGTCCAAAGTTTTGTACGGTCTTCTGTGCTTTTTTTTACATTCCTTTAATTTCGCATTTGTTTCTCTTCTTTTTTCCTCTCTTTTAGTCAGCTGCACAGTTTGGGAACATAATGAAATTAAAAAGGCACAAATGTCTGTCTTGGAGATATCATCATGCATTATCGAACGCGTCGAATCAATGCCAGAGACAAATGATTACATTTACATTGGTTTATGTTTTTCATTTCTACTCTCATTCATACCATCTTTTTGTCGGTTGTGTGAGGTAAGTGCTGCACATTACAAATGTAACCTTTAACGCACATATCAAACTCAATTTTTGAATTGGCCTTTTTTAGGTGACCATCGATAGCGCAAATACGAATGAAATTAATTATCTCGAAGTGCCCATGTTACTGTGGCAAAAAGCTGCATACTCTTCTTGGGCAATATTCGGTTTTGCTTTTGGTCTTTCGCGCTGGGAGCGTACTGTACTGGTGATAAGCTATCTACAACGTCTTTGCTTAACCACAATTGTTTTTATCGTATTCGCAGTGGCCGAACGGACATTTAAGCAGAGGTAAGGTTGTATACATACAATAAAACAGCATCTAGGGAAATTAGGCAAATCTCTCGAATCTTCGCGGTGTTTATTTACCTTTCATTTCTTTTTACCTCACATCGTCATCAATTACGAAATTACAAAGATATTCACCACACATCGAAAATCAATGGTTGAATTGCGGGTCAACCAAACCACAGATACATTTATTGATTCAAGATACTTTCTATTTGTGATTTGATTCTTTATTCTAATCAGACATCCTTTTTATTTGTGATTAGACGATTGACGATACCAATCACAAAAAAGTATCTTTGTTCTGAATCAAGAACTGGATTTGATTAAAGATTCAAATCACAAATGAAAAGTATTAAAGATGTCGATGGTCGATGAATCAAATAAAAAATAAAAAAGTATATTTGATTGGGAAGGCGAATCATATCGTAAACCAAATTGATTCTTTATTTAAAGGCGGATTTGAAATCAAAGAGAATTTTCATTTTGCTCTGAGCCTGTCTTGTTAATTCAATATAGCTCTATTGTTAATTCCATATAGCTCTATTGCCACAAAAACTACCCTCACCAGACAAATTTAAAAAATATAGAAGGTTTAATGCGACGAATAGTGAGAAGAAGTAATTCACCACAGAAGGCTCTTTATTTCAAATCGCATATCTAATGCTGGCAATAATCTTTTGTGCATACAATATTCAACTTATAACTTTTTTAAATTAAAACACAGAGATTTGAAGTTGGTTCCAGTCAGTTTTAGTGGTGAATTAGCTACCAGCGATTACAGAGCTTAAACTCACCATTATCGTTGGACTTTATCTATACCTAAAATTTCACCCGCCTTGTTTTCTGAGCCTTAACTCCTATTCTACTTATTCTAAAAATGTTCAAGCTCAAAATTTTAACATTAATGTAGCTTTTTAAAAAATATATCCTAGAATTCACAAAATTCACCACAATTGGTAATTTTTTCTTCCTTTGAAACTCTTGCATATAATAATATTTTATATAAACGTCTAAAATGCAACTATTATTTTCCATTACAGATTTCTCTATGCAAAACTTTTCTCACATTTAACTTCATCACGTCGCGCACGTAAATCAAATTTGCCACATTTTCGCTTGAGTAAAGTGCGCAACATCAAAACGTGGCTGAGTGTGCGTTCATATCTCAAGGTAACTTCTATCTAGTTATACATACAACGTCTTTGTTGAAATTAAATTATTTATTTATTATCCAGAAACGTGGTCCACAACGTTCAGTTGACGTCATCGTGTCAGCTGCATTCATAGTCACTTTGCTATTGTTGGCCTTTTTGAGCGTAGAATGGCTTAAAGATTCCGTACATTTGCACTCACACTTGAATCTGGAAGCGTTGATGTGGTCTACAACAATAGGCATCTTCTTGGTGCGCTTCATGACTTTAGGCAATAAAATACATCACAAATATCGCAGCGTTTCAGTATTGATTACTGAACAAATCAATTTATATCTGCAGGTATGTAGAGGTGGTGACTATCTTTTTTAATTATAAAAACTAAATTTTGTCTTCTCTCTCACACACAGATCGAACAAAAGCCGAAGAAGAAAGACGAGCTCATGGTATCTAATAGCGTGCTTAAATTAGCTGCTGATTTGCTCAAAGAATTGGAATCACCTTTCAAAATATCTGGTCTTAGCGCTAATCCGTATCTTTTTACCACCGTTAAAGTTGTCATACTATCCGCTCTGTCGGGCGTTCTAAGCGAAATGTTAGGCTTCAAATTGAAGTTGCATAAAATTAAAATTAAGTAAAACATAGTATAAATTAAAAGTTGAGAACAAGAGCAAAACAATAGTAAACTAGCAACCTAATAATGTTCGATATAAATGTTATCCACAAATCCCAACGTATTAGAAACTAACGGATTTAGCCATTAATATTGCAAACAATTGGTAGTCGTAATAAAGCATTGAATTTAAAATTTTCCTACATTTTACAGCCCATATACACCTATTATTGTATAGATACATATATATATTTTAAAGTTATCTTAGTGCTGCTCTGTTATAAAAAAACAACAATTTTGCAATATTTTTTTAGTACAATATCTAAATCCCAAATATTGATGTATTTAATTTTAGACAATTATAAAAAAATTCAATCAGTAATGAATCAAATTGCAATAATAAAGTGATAATAAATAATCGCATGGACTATTATATAAATAATACTGTACAACAGTCAAAAAATCCCAGAAGGTTTCTCGTCGGTGTGTTAACCCCGAATCTGAAGTCGGATTTTTCGGGTCACACTAGGTTTTCTCTCCAAAGGTATTCTGTTCAGAGATCGGTACTAGTAAAAAAATGTATAATTTTTTTAAACTTTTCTTAGTAACATACTTTTTGCATTATGGAACAATTTTATGCCTAAATATAAAAACCAAAATTAAATTATGGTTCCTTGACCCCAGAAAATTTGTTAAATGATTAAGGAATTCTTTTTTTTATTTTACAACTATAGACCACTTTACAACAACAACAACCGCCCTCTGGGCAGAAAACCTAGGGTAACCCGAAAATTCTGACTTCAGATTCGGACTCAGCACACCCAAAAGCTTCAGAAACCGTTGGGGTTTAGGGGTTTAGAATATGCCCGAGGTAGGTATGCCTGTCGTAAGAGGCGACTAAAATCCACGAAATCGTTCCCAAGACAGTCGGGCAGTACCGCAAGGGAGCACCGGAACGTACCGGATTCATCCGGCAAAGGACTGTCAACACCCGTACAACCTCTGTCGGGTCTGTCACGTAACTTTTTATAAGTGGATCTTCCGACTAGGCAGGGCAAAGTATGGCTACAACAACAGCAACATTTTCAAAAACTTCAACTTATAAATTTCACTGCTGGAGAAGATATTTCGAGCTAAACCGCATGAGCGTTTGCCAAACCACTGCCGAGGGGTGGTATGGTAGGCCGAGTACACTACTGCTTCACCAGGGTGGCTTCCGTGTAGCATGGATAAAGAAGAGAAAAAAGTGGCGCATTGGCAGCTAAATCACTGCTGATACTTACACATTTCAAACTGTGAAAGACTTCGTTTATTTGGCTAGAAATCCAATGGAGATTTACACTTTGCCAACAAGAAGAAGGCAACTGAAAAGTAAAGTCGTCTCGGCGAAGAAAGATCGCGCCCTTTAAAGGATATTGTTATTGTTGTTAACAGCAAAAACACTCCGAAGGTTTTGGGGAGTGATTCCGAAATTGACAGTCCTTGGCCGGATATGAACCCAGTATGCTGCGGTTCTCCCTTGCGGTACCGGCCGACTGTCGTGGTAGCGATTTGGTATGACCAGTGGAACCTTCTAGATCATGTCATCCCTCCATCTATGAGGAAGGAGAAGATGGGTAATGAGAGGTTAGAGGCGTGAGGTGAGATCCACCATCGACTTAGCACGTCATTGCCTATGTGCATATTAGTCGCCTCTTATGACCGATATGCCCACCTCGGACATATTCTAAACCACTAAACCGCAGGGTGTGAAACACCTTCGACGCACTTGCTGCAGCCACGTTTTTTTTATTTTGATATGTGTCCTTTTTTTAAAGTATGCTGCACTGTGCAAACGTTAATCCGAAAAATATTTTGTTGCAAACAAATTTTTATTCGAATGAGTAATGTTAAACACACTGAATGACTCGTTGAGTTCAAAGTGAGTTATAAAAAATTTCAAAATAACTCAAGCTGGCAGCACTACAACTGTCACCACTGCAGTTGGCAACGCGTTTTTGACAATTCTCTGACAGCTGTCATCCCGTTTTCTCTTTTTTCACTCATTCGTCAACGCCAAAAATTCGGCGAAAATCATTCATAAATTTAGTTTATTTTGAGCAGTGCAAGCGAATAAGTGTTAAAAAAGGTAAAATTGTTATGCGCAAGAATTAAATTCTCGTATTCAACAAAAAAAGTGGCATTTGGTGCTGTGTGTAACTCATTAAACAACAAAAAAAAACAAGTTTATACGTGCCGATTGCAAATCGTTAACATGGGGTTGCCATTGCCGAGGGGAAAGTGTGTGGAGTAGAATAAAAACGAAGAAATTGTGTTATTAATTATTTAAACGTGCGCAAAAATGCAGTGAGCGTGTAAAAAGTTTTAAGATTTTGCAAGAATCAACAATAAATTGAGAAGCGTATTTTAATTTTTGTAGATGCGTTCTTGTTTGTGGCACACCCGCTGATGAGCGCTCTCCGCCCACTCACTGTGACGAGATGCTATTTTTTTGTTGTGTTAGGATCTCTGCGTTGTTTTTGTTTTTGGAAAGTCGTCGCGGCTATTAATAAACAATTAATTGGTGTGATTTAAAAATAATATATAAAAAATGCACAAAATCGCCTGCTTTGTTGAAACGTAGTGTTGTGAAAAGCGACTGAGTAAAAAAATAACCTATAAAAAAAACTCAAAGTGCAACCAAATTGAGTAATTTATTTTTGTTAATAAAAATTGTATGAAAAAGTCAAATTATTTGTAATGAAAATTTGCTGGAAATAAATATTGCAACATTGTTTGTGTAAAATATAGTGAATGGGTGTTGCCGCCAGCTGTGTTTGGTAGCAATAAATGCTCATCATACCTACATACATCGTGGGGTGACAGGTAAAACTCATTAAGTACACTAACAAAGAATTTGAGATATTAAGGTTTTAAACACTTTTTAACGTCAAAATTCAACCAGACGCTCTAATATCTTTAAAGTTTCATGTAGTTAAATCTAGAGAGGTGACAATACGGCTGCAAGCTTATTTTTTTTAGAACTCAGCCATAATCTTCGTTATTGACAAAACTGTATTTAGTGACTTTTCCCTGTCCAAAAATTTGTTATAGCTTTGTAAAAAATTAAAAAATAAACAACTTAAGCATTCAGAATTCCCTTTATTAATGTAAATACATGTGCACAATTTATTTTCATCTGATTCGTTATCGCTTCTTTCGAATAAAGGCAAAGATTCCCTTCCGGTAAATGTTGTTGATGGCTAGTTCTTATACCATGGCACCATTTCCTCTGGTATTTGTCCGGCATTGCAAAGTTTTATAAGATCTGCTTTTTTTGCTGCAGATATCGGAAGCATCGCAGGGCTCAGATTAGCAGAACCCGTTCGAGGTCGACCTCTCCCTGCACTGATATTTATTTCTTTGTAGTCACTAGTGTGATCATATCTGTAATATATGGTGTCAGGTTTGGACTTTTCCACTTTTATGCATTTATTTTTCAGCCCTCTTTATCCTTGTTACGGTTTTTTATTGTTGCTAATGCCAATTCGTGTAAATTGTAAAATCATTATACGTAAGCATATGTACTTGATACTTATTTGTTCGCTTTCTTCTAGCAGATTTGAAAATTTCAGCCCAATCATTCATGCAAAATGCAGTTTTATGCCGTTTAGTGACCTCTATTGCTGAATGTATAGAGTCACACTCCATATATGTATGTCCTGATTCTAGACGCTTAAGTTCAATTTTTACTAAATTACTGGCAACATGTAAGACGTGTAGTAATACTGCAGCTACTTGCTGATTTCGATTTTGGCCACCACAAGTATCGCAAAATAAAAATATTTCCTTTACCGTGGCAGGCAGACTTAGAAGAAACTTATACAAGATTGAGCCTATTTCGCTGCTTCCACGTTTGCCTTGGAGTTCGTTCCACGTGAAGCAATGCGCTTCTTCCACATCTCCAACATAAATAGTTAAATTATACACGCATATTTTTTTCATTAAATACGGTAATGAGTTTTACCTGTCCAAGTTTTATACAAATTTTTAGATAATGATATTTTAATTTTTGCAAAGCCCGCCTGCTCTAAGTTGGGCAAATATTAAATCATTTTTCAAAAAGGCCAGTGAAAAATAATGTGATATATGCAAAAAACGGGGTTTTTCCAAAAACTGTACTTAATGAGTTTTACCTGTCACCCCACGACATATCAGTTGCAAAATGAGTATTCTCTAAGAATGATACCCGCTGCACAGAATCCTTTTATTAAATTGCAGTTTGTGTATTTTTTTTAAATTTTTTTGCGCAGGTAAATATTGAATAAAAAGTTAAAGCTAAAAGAAAAGTTATATAAGAAAAAGAAGCTGTGTAGACGTGTCTGCAATCTGGCAGCAAAATGCTGGAATCACCGAAATTCAGCGACAATGACAACTATCAAGGGAGTCGAGCCTTCACCTGGTTGGCGGATATGTGCGGCCTATCCGTTGATTTGGTAAGTACGAAGTAATTTTATATATGTATTTGCCTCTGGCTTGTGGGAACAAAGAAAAGTAAACAGCAAAAATGTTCACGATTTATCAGGGAGTCTATTGCACACTTGTTGCAATATTACAAATACGAATACAAATTTGCAGTGCAGTGTGCATATGCCATAGATAGAGATGGCGTTGTATTGGAGTTCTTGAGGGCGGCAAAGGCGTAGATAAGAAACTTGATGGCGTGGGTAACTGTGCTTCGCCATGCTTGTTGATGGCTTTTATTCATGAAATGGGACATTACGGACCACCCAGAGCTATACTGATATTGACAGTCCTTTGCCGGATATGAATTCGGCACGGTTCGATAAATAGCACCTTGGGTTACTAGACAACAACAACTAGACCTCCTTTGCGATGTAGATTTTAGTCGTCTCTTATGACGGGTATAACTGTGTACCTCGGTTTTATTTGTCATCGAGGATTAAGCTAGCAGAAAATCGATTTTTGGGAAAAGTTGACGAGCACCTTTTGTGGGATTAGAGCACCTTTTGAGCACCTAATTTTGCATGTGTTACTTTTATGTTCTGCTAAAATTGTTCTGCTAGCTTTAGGGAGCTATCATAACCTCTAACAAGATTTTTAGCCGAGCTTCTCTTTCCAACTTGAGGTGTGTTGCTTTTGAGTTTTCCTACAAGTTGGCGGGACCTACAGTTTTTTGCCGACTCCGAACGGCACTTGCAAATCAAATGAATTTTTTGCTGAGAAGCTTCTCATGGCAGAAATACACCCGGAGAGTTTGCCAAACTATCTACTGCCGAGGGGCGACCCCGTTTAGGAAAATTCTTTTTCTAAATAATTTTTTATTTTACTTTTGCCGGGCATCGAACCGCCACGACTTGGTGTAGAAGGCCGAAAACTTAACCGCTACACCACGGCAGCGGCAGCGCAGTTCAAGGAAAAATATCTACTTATTTTATTTCGGACAATAATAATCGGCCAACCGTGGCCTCTTATTTTTCCCGAGAAAAATAAAACTTCAGATTTTCAAGTTATAGTCGGACTATTTTCTAAAGATGTCGTAAATTGCGATCCCCAAAACATAATATTATTCCATTTTAATCTTTTGGCGGCTTTTTAGTAAATTTTGATAATGCTCACGTTATTGAAGCAAAAGGTAGTAATCCTCTTTTCCTAGCCTAGTTACCACACCACTGCCTGCTAGACTGCATTCCAATTTGACAGCATCCAGTTTTAGTTAAATGACTCCTTTATACAAGCTGTGCTGTTAGGCCAACATTCATAAGTCGAAAATTATGCACTGCAGCGTTCTGATTTCAGACTGTTGAACTCATTGCTTTCCTCATAACTTGGGCATACATTTGCCAAGAAAACAGGAAACTAATAGATACCCTTTAGGGAAGCAAAAAAGTAGAAATAATCAATACAAGTTCAAATTGATAAAGACAATCTGAGCTAGTGCAAGACTGGTATAGTTCTGTCCCAACTGTGATAATTGCATTCTAGTAGTTAGGATATCAAAATGTTAAAAATTTTGTTGGCTAACTACACCATTTCAAGTAGGATTTTAGAAAGCGTCAGTTGGATTTTGGAAGGCGTCGATTGGATTTTAGAATTGTCAATTGGCTTTTAAAAAGAGTCAGTTGAATTTTAGAAAAGTTAATTGAATATTAGAAAGCGTCCATTGGATTTTGGATGGCGTTATTTGGATTTTAGAAAGCGTCAATTGTATTTTTGAAAACCGAAAAAATTTAAATTCGGGCTTTCTAAAATCCAATTGACGCTTTCTAAAATCCAACTGACTGTAAATTTATACTTTCCAAATGGCGTAAATAGGATTTCAGAAAGCGTCAATTGGATTTTAGAAAACATAAATTGAAATTTTTTTAAGTTTTCTAAAATCCAATGGACGCTTTCTAAAATCCAATTAACGCTTTCTGAAATCCAATTGACAATTCTAAAATGCAACTACCGCTTTCTAAAATCCAATTGACAATTCCAAAATCCAACTAACGCTTTCTAAACTCCAACTTGAAATGGTGTAGTTCGACCCGGAACTTAAAAGTGTAGTAGTTAGTTACATTTAGTTGATGTGAAGAAATCAAAGAATACGAACTGATTTAGCAAAGGAGCAAATTTGTACCTGGTATGCATTCATCAGAAACATGAAAAAAAAAAATAATTGAGCTCATGTTCATCGCAAAAAAAATTGTAATTACTTTGCTCAAAGGAAAGGATGGTGAAGTAAAATAGTTGAAATTGAGCGTTTTTCTTACACGATACAGGGTCACAAATATATCCATTTAATAATAAAAAATACTGTTATTTGAATTAAAGAAATTTTCACATCTGGGCTAACTTGCACTTGTTGAAGTATTCATGGCTATAGTTAAATAAGCTAGTTAAAGGCCAACAATTTTGTTCAAGAATGCACTATCTCCAAGTCGAGTTCCAAAAAAAGGCTCCATGACAACGAAATTTGAGTATGATTTCAGTTTAGAAAGGTTTTTTTATCAGATCCTCATATGGGATGGAAATGATGAATTAGTCGCAAATTTTCCCAGAAACCCTGTATAGAGATATTAGCTTTGTTTCTTGCCTGCTAATTATGAATAATTATGAATAATTATTCCTAAAAAAGTGTTCTTTGAAAAAATTAGCAGCGAATTCAGCAGCTTTTTGACATCTAATTGAGAGAGAGAGCGCCAATTCGCTGCAAGTTATTGCTGGAGATTTTTCGTCCAGCAGAAACCAGCAAGCAGGAACAGCTGATCGATGACATAGCAAAACAACAACAAAAAATGTAAATTCAAATTGTTAGCCAATCAGAAACGTAACCGCTGTTTTGTCTGCAAGTTTCTGCTGAACCCTGTTCGACGAAAAATTAGCAGAAATGAGATTTTGGCAGCTTTTTACAAGACTCTCTTCTGCTGACAGTTTTTTGCTGGAGATTTCAAGAAACAAAGCTATTGTATTGCAGTAGAGCCAGTTTTCGAGAGGTCTAATTTGATTGATAGCTACAATGTAGTTATAAATGCTCGCAAAAAAGATAAAATTCTGCAAAGGGGAGCAACATTTAATCTTCCTCCTTTTAAATTTTCTTGCTAACTATTTTGACTTGTTTGAATAGATGGCTCATATGAAGTCAAGGTACTCTTGAGATATTTCTTAGAAAAATTTTATATTTTTTTTGGTTTATTAGTTATATACTACGCTATTACATACTTAGTACAAATAACAAATTCACAACAAAGGCAGCTTAGAATTAGAGCATCCTTATACTAAATAAATATGCACAACAACTGTTCGCTTAAACAATAGCATCAGCTCATATCTGATGAAATGACATCTATTGACCCTGAAGCATTGATGTCTCACAACTGATAATGAATCTTTTCTACTATCATTGTTTTTATAATCTTGCCCTCATTTACGATTTAAATATGTAATCACTTGTAGCTGATAGAGAGCGTAGTACATATTTTTAATCATTTGTCTAGCTATTAGTTTATTTATTCATTGTTAGTAAACAAAAACAAAAATTTTAAATATATTTACTTATTACTTAGAATCATCGACCAATGTAACTAACAAGGTGGGTAAGTGGGGTGATTGAGAAATACATATATATATATTTGTATCTAAAGCTTGATAGTTTCCCGTAATTATTATTTTTTTTTAGTATTTCATCGATTAAGACATGGATAAGGCATGGGTAAAATTCAAAATTAGTAGAAATTAGAATATATTTATTAACTATGAAGTTTTGGTAAGATCTTGCATTACTGCTAGTATTTTTAAAATACATTCAAAATTGCAATCCCATTTTAATGACGTGTAACTGTATGTAACTAATATTTCGCAATGAGTTAATTGATTTTATTTCAAATAAAAATTATGCAAATTGTTTACACAATCTTGAAACGTGATCACCATACTCCACTTGGCGAATTATAAATAAATTTATCGATTTAATAAAAAGTAGTTATTTTTTCTACTATCTTTTCAATTGATTTTAAATAATCGATCACAAACGTTGTTATAACCCAACAAACACAGTCTCTAACGCTGGAGAAATGTTCGTTTTCACGTTAGATAACTAGGGTAATTCTCTAACTATTCTCTATTCGAGGGCAACAGTAGAGAACTACATTAGAACTCGATTAAAGATAGGTTAGAGAACTAGGCAAACACACACAAATCACATTTGAATCCCATTAGAGAATGACATTAGAATTCGACTAGAGAACTATGGTTTTCTCAATTTGAGAATTATGTCCCATTTTGTTGGAGCACGCTATGTTTCTCTCGTCGTTGTTGTAGCCATACTCTGCCCTGCCTAGTCGGAAGATCCACTTATAAAAAGTTTTTCTCTCGTGTTTCTCGAGTCTTCTAACTCTAGAGATGGGAGAATGGGGCTAGTTCTCTAATGTACCTTCAATCGAAATCTAACTTCACGGTTTGTTGGGAATAGCCTACTTGTTTAGGCAAATAACATAAGTTTTTTTTACATAAAAATTGTAATTTTTTTTTTTGATGAGTTTGCAGTATTTTTTTTACCTAGCGATAACAGCTGATCCTAAATAATCGAATACTGTTTATCAAAATCGAAAAATTATAGTTTACTTTTATAACCGTTATCATTAACACTTGATTGATGGCATAAAACACCCTCGAAACATCGAAAAACTTAAATCAATTGCAACATAGCAGGGAATAAAGTTGTCAAGGCAAACGTCGAACTGTTAAATTTAACTGTTAGTAACTATACAACGATTTTGAGACTACTTTCATGACCACCACTGTACTCTATGGGAAAAAAATTAAACAATGCACTAAAAAGGGTCTTCAAACTTAAGTTAAACGCCTTCTTCTTCTGTGGAAACTTCATCAAATTTTGTGTAAAAGTTTTTCAGTGATACGCGTACTAACAGATTTTCAGACAGATACAAATTTAGGTACTTTGACCCCACCTATTCATTTTCTTCGTCATCTAATATGCACATCGTGCGATTATTTCAAATTTAGAATATATCAAATTCAATATTAATTTTGTTTTGCTTTCCACATTGTTCGCGGCTATGCTTCAATTGGTTATCGCAAAAAATTTCAAGTGTGTCGCACTTTGCTTTCAGAAAATCTTAATCACTTAACTCAGCTATAATAGTATTTTCTTTATTCAATGAACTCTGTTCCAGGCTTGTTTTTTAGTCATAGGCGCTAGAGTAGATAAAAAGGAAATAAACAAACTGTGGCTAGGAAAAGTGTTTAACGAATAGCTTAGTAGTTATTTTCATGAAAACGCTCAATTATTGCGTGATTTATTGAACAACGACAATGACTATTAAAAACATATGTACATACTTATCTACTTCTAAAACAAGTACATGACAAGTGCGAAACAGTGGCGGATCCAGGAATTTGGGAAGGGGGTTCAAACTTTTTTTAATTTCCATTTTATCATATTATATTGTGTAAAAGGTACCGAACGTCTATTACGTAAACGCAAAAATATTAGAAATTTTTATAACCTTTTCCTATATTTTTTTGTATTTTTTATGTAGTTTTTACCATGGTTTTTGTGAAAATTTTACTTTTTGGTATATTTTTTGCATAATATTTACTTTATTTTTTATGTAATTTTTACTATATCTTTTTGTGTAAATGTTACTGTCCCTTTTATGTAATTTTTACTATATTTTTTATGTAATTTTTACTATTTTTAATTTTTAAATTTTTTGTGTATTTTTTTTCTATATTTTTAAATGTATTTTTTGCTTAATTTCTACTATATTTCTTTGTAATTTTTACAGGTCCCTAAAGCTAGCAGAGCAATGTTAGCAGAACATAAAAGTAACATGTGGAAAATTATGTGCTCATTATGTGCTAATTAAGTGCTCTATCCCAAAAAATGTGCTCTTCAACTTTTCCCAAATTCTTAAGTTAGCAGTGCATCGTTTTTTGGAAAAAGTTGAGGAATACTCTAATTGGGATTTGAGCACTTAATTATCACCTAATGAGCAGATAATTTTCCACATGTTACTTTTATGTTCTGCTAACATTGCTCTGCTCGCTTTAGGGACCTAATTTTTAACATATTTTTTGCTGTGAATTGCTGTGAAAAATTTGACTTTTTGGATCCCGAAGGGGGGGGGGGAGGGTTGAACCTGAAAACCATCCCCGTAGATCCGCCCGTGGTACAAAAGTATTTCAATCAAGCAATTCTTTATTTCACCTGCTCAAAACGTTATAATATGAATCAGCAAAGCTGACATAATTGCAACTGCTTATTTGTATAAATATTGGGCGAACACGTCGCTTTAACGAAAAACAAAAACTATTCAAAACGTGAAGAGGGTAGAAAAATATAAGAAAACAAAATTTTTTGTACATACACATTTGCTGTTTTGTATGCCTATGATTAATTGATTTCCGTCGGAAAATTAGTATAAATTAGTATGAAAGGGATGCGGCACAAAAACGTGCAATATTTAAAAACAAGAGCAATTTATGATTAAAAAAATGTAGCAAAAAAATAGTACAATAATAGGGGGATTCATCAAACCTTATTAACAGCTTATAAAGGGTGTAAACGTAAAAAAAATGCACACTGGACAAAAATAGAAGAATATGCTAAGAATGGGTTGAAAATTACTTTTTTTTATGAGAATTTCGAAATAAAAAGTTTTTGTTTGACATCAAATACGCATAAATTTATCTAGGGCCTTCATTTAAGTGAGCTGATAAATGTATAAATTTGCGCATTTCGTAAACTTATGTGGTTACATGAATCCCCCTAATGAAAAAAGTCTCAATTTAAATGATCAAGTTTTAATAGAGAAACGAAAACGTACAGATGGTCAACATCGCGAATTTTTAAGCAATGGGAAAAACTGGCCTGCTAATCACCTATGACTTGAGGGAATTACTCCATAACTGTAGAAAATTAGTACGAATGGTCACCGTAACAAGAGGTCAAACAAACGGGACTGTCCATTATAAAACGGTTATATGGTCAACGTGACATTAGGGGGATTCATCAAACCTTATAAACACCTTATAAAGCGTGTAAACGTATAATTTTATCAAGTGTGTGAACGAACTGTCAAAATTTGTATGGAACAAAGTTTAAACAAATTTGGTAAACTTCTGCGACGATTTTGGTGTGTAAAAAACTTTGTAAATTTATCAAATTCAATGACGCGTTTCGACATGTAATTTTTTAATACATTCAATGCACACTATTCTAAAAGCCTTTTCAACATTTAGGATCCTCATGGTCGAAACAGTAAAGTAATATTCTAATGTACCTTAAGCTACAAGTGCTGAATGCCGGAAGAAATAGAACTGAAATATCGAAAAAGGCTAAATTCTTAACAAAAATTACAATAATAGATAGTTAAGCCTATTGATAAACCGGTAATGAATTAAATTATTATTGAACAAATTTACATAACTACATGACCTTCAAATCAGCTATCTTATGCGATAACATTTTTTTGTAAAAATACCAAACACACAAGTTCATTAGAGTACCCAAAATATACATATGTAGGTTGTACAAGTGATAGCTGGTATTAAAATTATATTTACTTTACATTTACTACCTATTCTTTATTAGTTATGTGATCAAAGTATGGTTTACAATCGACTGTCGCGACTTTCTAAATTTTACGCACTCTAATGTAAAGATATATAAAAATCGAGTGTTTTATAGTACATTTACACCACACCAAATTCGGCAAATTCAATTGAGCCAGTTCGCAAATGAGGTCAAATGTGATAGAATTCCAAATTTGGAAAATGAGATTTGTTTGGAAAAAAGCGCCAATTTTGCAATTTTTCGCCAAATTTGGTGCGGTGTAAATGTACTATTAAATACTGTGCCTGTCCGCACGTAAATGAAAATATAACTAAAGTCATACTCGTTGTGACCAAATTATTTGAGCGGGCAATTTAAGTTTTTGTAACAACAAAAATTCATATAAAAACTACACAGCTTAAGAAAGCGAAAGCATTGACATTCATAATTGCTATTTATATGTATGTGGTAATGGCCAAATTGGCGTACTCTTGTCTTATTACTCAATCTAAAATATGCATACATATCGCCGGTTCCAAAGTAAAGTGATGTATTTACTTTTTAAAATTTTTGGGAAAACAGCATTTCAAACTTTTATTTTTTCATAGAACTCCATTGTAAAAACGAAATTTTGAATGCCATTTCACAAACAATTTAAATTTTGAAATACGAATGGGATATAGAAGAAGAGGGTCGTGGTAGAAGGAAAGAGGGGAATGAAGAGATGTAGGGGGGGAGATAGTGTGAAGGCGAAGAAACATTGGAAGAAGAGATGTAAAAGGGATTGTAAATTGCGGTAGGTGGCAACCATGTAAACCGCCCTAAGTGGCAACACCCATGTATGTATATAATCTTAGAATGAATCAAATTGTCTATATGCCAAATTTTATCCAAATCGGGCCAACAGTTTCCGAGATATACGAAAACATAAATAAAATTTGATACCCATATTGGCATACCTAACTCTATATTAAAAAAAAATGGGATAGGTGGCAACCCTGTAATCCGCCCTAAGTGGCAACACCCAATTTTTGCAATGTTAGCTAGATCCTAGAATTTCAGCTCCTATTTTATTTGCACAACTAAACATCGTGGTGAAAATCGCCTAACCCTGAAATTCTGCAACATACGCCTGAAAGTCGGCTACAATTTCTATTTCCGTTGCATCATACGCCATTTTCTTAAATTTTACTCTCAAACAAAACATCATATCGCCGGCTAAGAAGTTAACTTCAAAAATACCTCAAGTTTTATTCATAGTGAAATTCCATTACCACTAAAATTAAAATTTTGAGTGGAGATTCATTTACATTATCACTTAAAAATTTAGTGCAGTGAAACTAAGCTTCCATTACAGTGAGTTTAAGTGGAGTGAGTGTCAGTGGAGATTCACTTTCCTTCACGAATTACTTATCTGTCATATGAAGACATGCATGGATGAAGGGGGTATGTCGCATTTTGAGTGAAACGAGAAAATCGGCTTTAAAGTTTTGCTTAAACATTTCAGGTTTTTTCGAGTCTTTATGGAAAACTGACAAAGAAATTATGCAAAGCCATAAAAGACGTTGCATAATATGCAATAAAAAGCATAAGTTTATATTTAGTGTTTTATATGAAAAAATCGGAACATACCCCCTCCTTCCACAATTCATATTGAAAAGTTGTGTACATACCCCCTTCATCCATGAATTATCTTCTACAATTTTCACGATAGGCAGATTCTGATAAGACAGAAATATAGATCTGCATAAAAGCTATTCACCAATGCCAAAAACAGAAATTGAGTGAGAATGCGACATACCCCCTTCATCCATGCATGTCTTCATATTCGTATTCAGAAGGAAGGGATAAGAACTCTTCAGTACTTAGCAAACCTGTTAAAGTGCAAGACAAATTATGGCACTTGGGTTGGCTCCAAACAGCAATGCATACATTCATTAACTCCCACTTACCGCAAAATTGCGTGCGTTACCATGCAACAGCTCAGTAGCGGCAACTACAAAAAAAAATTCAACTGGTATTAGCAACTGATGCCCCCCTCGTCCCACTCACATGGATAACAGTTGAGTTTATTTTATGGCAGTTGGCACGCTAACCGTAAAAGTAAGTTAATGTCACAACCACTTGCCAACTCGCTAAAAGTTAGTCTGCTAGTTTGTAGTAAACGAATTTGGAAGCTCAAACAAAAAATTAAAGAAAAAAAAAATAATAACAAAGTTTGAAATAATAAACATTGCGGCAGTTGTCCGAATTCCGGCGAGGGATTGGGAAAATACGCAAAGCTCTGGTAGTTATTGTTACAGCTACAATGCGTATTAAGATGTAGCAAATGTTTTTACGCATTTATTAAGTGGGTTGTTCATATAAAAGTTTATTCGTTTAGGTTGTTGCTTATCACGAAAGGGGAAGGGCACGTAAGAATAGTAAGGACTGCAAAAGTCCCCATCGATCCCATTTCTGGCAAAAACGTTATTCGGAGACAAGGTCGATTTTTCTAGACTTTTGACCCCGAATAACATCTTTAGCACAAATGGGATCGATGGGAACTTTTGCAGTATTCTTCCATGGGGTCTCCAAAAAAGATGTTCCCTGTCGGAATTTTTGTTATACAAGATAAACTAAATTTACCGGACATATTGCATAGGCATGGAGAAAAGGTGGCTCTAGCTCGTGAACTATTCGCTTTACAAAACTAACAATTTTCACTGTCGACAGGGAACTTCGTGACAAATAAACGGTAGTTAAAAGAAAATTTTTCTATGCATATTAAAGTTTTCGAGAAAAATCCTGAATCCTGAATTACAATCGCGATATTTCAGAAGAGGTAACTCTTACACTGAACCAAAAAAGTACATATTTTCTACGAAAAAGTACATATATTTTACAAATTTTTTTCATTAAAAGCTCTCCAAAGAACGTTTTCGTAGAATTTAAGAACAAAAATTCGTAAATGTTCATGTCAAACAAAATTTTAATTATAATACTTAAAATCCAAGAACTCATTCTTAGAATCTACGAAATCATTCTTAGAATATGTCAATATATACTACGACCTCATTCTTAGAACGTATGAAAAGATGCTTAAATTGTACGAACTCATTCTTAGAATATGACAATCCATTTATTAATTGTACGACCTTATTCATAGAATGTATGAAAAGATTCTTAAATTGTACGAACTCATTCTTGGAATATGTCAGTCCATTCATAAATTGTACGACTCATTCTTAGAATATATGAATCCATTCATAAATTATACGAACTCGTTCTTAGATTGTATGAATCCATTCTAAATTTTACGAACTCATTCTTAGAATGTATGAATCCATTCTTAAATTTGACGAACTCATTCCTAGATTGTATGAATCCATTCTAAATTTTACGAACTCATTCTTAGAATGTATGAATCCATTCTTAAATTTGACGAACTCATTCCTAGATTGTATGAATCCATTCTAAATTTTACGAACTCATTCTTAGAATGTATGGATCCATTCTTGAATTTTAAAAATCATGAAATTCAGTTGGAATGCTTTATTTTAATTGACATACTTATTTCTTTTAAAAAGGTAGTAATGTATTTGCATTAAAAAAAATAATTAAAGTTAAACATTCATTATCAAAAGTAGTTTGTATGTATAAAAGGAGGGCTGAAATAACTAGTACATATCGCCGGTTCCAAAGTAAACAGAAGTATTTCAAAATTTGAATTGTTTTTGAAACGGCATTCAAAATTTCATTTTTACAATGGAGTTCTATGAAAAAATAAAAGTTTGAAAGCTGTTTTCCCAAAAATTTTAAAAAGTAAATACATCTGTTTACTTTGGAACCGGAGACATGTAATTAAAAATATAATATAATATTTCTGGCTCAGCTAAAGTTGGTGTTGTTGCATAATGTCGCTCTGGTACGGCTACAGGTTATAATGATGCTGCTTCAGTTGAGGTTGAAGTCTTTTTGTTTATTTTCAGATGTCTTCTTATGTGGGTTCTTTTTAGGTGAAACGTTAATTTCTCGGGACTTAACAAGTCTTTATCACACACTACACTTCATAATAGCGAACTTTTTTCTTTTTCTTTTTTTTATAATATACATAATTACAATATGTTTAATTTTTAACACACAATCTTTTCAATAAATGGTATTAATAAAAAAAATTCAAACAGTGGCAGCTGTCTGCTCTAGTTAAGAATGTGTTGGTTCAATCGATGACGCTTTCCTAAAATATAAGAAATAGTTCTTAAAATCTACGAAACAAGTTCTAAATAATAAGAAAAAGTTCTTATAATCATAGTAAAAAAATTGTACGTACGTAATTTCTTAAAATATAAGAACAAATTCGTAACATTTAAGAACAAATTCAGCTAAAAAATTAATGAATTTTAGTTCTTATATTTTAGGAACGAAGTTCTGGCGTTAATAAAATTTAACGTATTTTTTCATATATAATAAGAAACTTTTCTTAAATTATATGAAATTTTTCTTAGATTCTAAGAAAAAATCTGCGTGAACTTCTATGAAACTTTGTTCGTACAAAACATGTACGTTTTTGGTTCAGTGTAGAGAAAAAATGCTAGGGTTATATTTGTAGAGAATTTCCAGGTCTACAACTTGATCTCAGGTAATTTTCCTCTTTGGTCCTCTTTTGGTTTCGATTTAAGATCTAAATGAAAAACCAGTATATTTTTTTTTTGGTTTTTTTGAAAGTCGTTGCATTTTGCCCACAAACACTTCATGTGCGGCATTGCTCAGCGGTAGAGCAGTCGGCTCCTGAGCGCTTTCGTTCGAATCCTTTTTATTTTATTCTTAAAACTTTTCTTACTTACTTGTTGAACACGTCAGCCGCCGTCAATTGCGCAGTAATCATATTCAAATGCGGCGAATTCGCTACACATAAATATATACAATAGAGTCTCTAACCGGTTCTGACCAATACAAAGCTTCTGATTAACTAGATTGCCCTTAAAAATATGTGGCGTGTGCTTTAGCAAAATCAGAATCTGAACAACAGTAATAAAGCCGCAAAAAAAAAAGACAAACAAAACGCGTGCTGTTTATTTCGTAAGCTGTTTGAGACGATTATGTGAACGAATTATATTTCAAAAGTACGGTACATATTTGCTTTAATTACCTACAGGTTTTGTGGCTTTTTAAGGTAAATCTGATATGATAATTTATGATGTGTATTAGACTGGCACAAAATAAATTTTTTTTAATATTTTTTTTTTTTTTTTGTATATAATTTTTGCTTGTTTAAATTTTTAGTGCTTAAAAAAGTTTGTTTATCCTTTTTCTATATTGATTTTTGAGTTTTTGACACATTTCCCACAAAACTATTGGCAGCTATTTTTTTTTACTTCATTCTCAGCAAACATTTTCTATCGCAGAAGTGCCGATGAAGTTACATAAAGAAGTCGAATTTCATTGCGCAAGCTATCGCTTTTTTTCATATTTTTCTCATCTTCGTTCGGGAAAACGGTTCCCCGTAAAATAACACTTCCACACTGAAATGTATACGGCACTTCTCAAAGTGACTTCCTAGTGTCTTCTGGGGGAAAGAAAAAAAAGATAAAAAAAATTTCCATTTTACCGGGACTCAAACCATGAATCACGCTACCTCTAGGCCAAGGCATTGTTTGATATTTAGGAGGTAACTCCCAAGTGACGACAAGAAGTCAGATAAGCGATATTTATGTTTTTTGTTGTTTTACCACCTGGAGCACCTTCTAGAAGTGACGCAGGCGCTACTTATGCGATATGGAAGAGAAAAGGCTTTTCAAAATGCTAGCAGGGGTGGTTTAAATCAGGACCCGGCAGCAATGAAAGCGAGAGGTATTAGTGAAAGAGCCAATCATCAGTCGTTGCTTGCAAGTGAGTGGCTGAGCATAACCAACGCCATCCATTGATTGGTCGGTGAGATTATAACGTTCTCACAAGCGCAGCAACAATTTCATTGATCGAGAAGCAGAGGAAAGAGCGTAATAATTTGGTTCTCAAATTTTCGGACAATTGTCCCACCTAAATTAAGTATAGTTCTCTAAAATCGTAACTAACTACTGATGAAACTTTTGAAATAAAATTAAAAAAAAAAAAAATTGTTCTTCCCAGTCTAATGTGCATACAAATGTTAATATGCTGTTATCACAGGTTGATAGCTTGAAGTACATGCCAATAATTACATTTGAGAAATCTATTCTAAATTACTTTATTATAATCTAAGGCATTGAGTATGTATTAGTGGAACTAATGCTTTCGCCTACAAAGAAATATTTCTTAATTGATTGAATAAATAATACACGGTTAAAAAAAGAGCCTAAATTTTAAACCCGTCTAAAGTTTAAGCGATTTTTCAAACTTTTTTGGCATATTTTCAATCTTCTTCGTTTTTTTTTTTTAAGTCGTTGCATTTTGCCCACAAACACTTCATGTGCGGCATAGCTCAGCGGTAGGGCAGTCGGCTGTGACTCCTGAGCGCTTATTTTCGAAACCTGCGAAGTGCCAAATTTTTGAATTTTATTTTATTTTTAAAACTTTTCATTTTAAATCTTTCGGTTTAAAATTAAAACTTTTCGGTATAAAATTAAAACTTTTCGTTATAAAATTAAAACCTTTAGGTATAAAATTAAAACCTTTCGGTATAAAATTAAAACTTTTCGATTTAAAATTAGAAACTAAAACCTTTTCAGTCTACTATTTTTGTTTCGTTTTCATTTATTTTTGAAAGCTTAGTTGATTGAATATTTCCCACAACATTTAACTATGTGTGCTATGTAGCTCAGTGGTAGAGCAGACGGGCATGATGCGGAAAGTCTTGGTTCGAACCCCAGCAAACCGACAAAAAAATTATTTTTTCTTTAAAAAATTGTTAAAACATTTCTGGTTAAAAATTGAAACCTCATTCATTTAGCAAATTTTCTTAAAAACTGGTGTAGATTAAATTTGAAACCACATTTGGTTTGGTCATATATGTAGTCAAAAAAAGCTTAAAATTGAGGCTAAAATGTTTAGCCATGTACTGTCAAAATGAAATAACGTAAACTCAAATTTTGCAGCAATTTCAAACATATTCAGAAGTTAAATAACCCGATAAAATAGACTTTTAACAAATATTGCAATACTTTCACACACAATATCAAGATTGTTAAGATCTCTGTATAGCGATTTTCAATTCACTTTTAATTGATTTCTTCTCCTTTGTTTATTATTTCTAATGTTTACAGCCACAGTTTGATGCACTCTCAAGGTTCTCATGCATTATTTTTCCCACCTAAAAGTGTGAGAGTGTGCTTGAGTGAGTGAGTGGTATATTTTGCATACCTATAAAGAACGAGCCAAATATCCCAGCTAACCAAATTCGGAGTGCTCGAAAATAAGGATCCGTAATTTCACATTTTTTTAGTTTGTTTAGTAAACATTACATTACAGGATACTTCATAAAAGAGTCAATAAAACTCTGCAACATGACTATAAAAATTGTTGGCTGGGTTGTATAATCTTCAACTCAGCTGCCAAAAATTAATTGTCCAAACAATTTTTTTTTTTTTTTTGTTTTTTTTTTTTGCTTTATGGCGTCACAGAATATGCGTATTGTAACAACAAAAAATAAAAACAAATTTCGTGTTGTTTTCTTAATTTCTTGAGTGGTTACCAATTTAAAAAATAATCCGAATATAGGCTAAATATACCTTTTGTTTAAATAATCCTTTCATTGAGTGAGTTTTATTTCAAAATCTCAATCCGTTTCGAAGATATCAACCAAAACATAAATACAATTTATCTAAATTTTTCTTACTTGTATAATTAACTAAATGTTACTCATACGCCGTGTATGAACTATGTATAAAAAGTGTCCTATAATTGCAAAGTTTCAAGATGTAAACAATTATTTTTGATAGTTAACATATTGTTACGCAATCTGCTAAAACACTTTTGAAGTTCCAATGTCCCTTTCTAGTTAATACGTTTATTCAATATCCTTGTAAAGGATCCTGTTGTCCTTATAAAATTTCAAAGGTGAAAATTTGTAAAACAGTTCTTTATAACTACATGGGCAAAATATTAAAATCATGAAATTTTCGAAACCGTCATGTAGCTTTTCTGCGAATTTAGTATAAGCTGTTATTTGATATATCAAATTTCGAACCAACATTTTTTTCCATACATTTTTGGTACGATATAATGTAGATAAACAAACGAATTTTAGCTGTAGAAGCTTTCGTAATTTATTATAAGAGCCAACTAGATCACTTTGACTGGAAGGCACGGTATACAGGCCATATTATACTGGGTTTTTGCGTGACGCAAAAGCTCAAAACCCACTTAACGGATTTTCGTCACATTTTAAAAACTTATTTTTTGGATAAGTATTCTCGGCATACGCCTTTATTTCCGCTAGGTGGCGCTGGGGTCGCTTCGTTTTTTGCAGGTATCTTTGATATGTAATGAAAAACTCTGTTACAAAAAAATGCGATAGGTCGCGCTGTAGTTCAGATATTCAGTTCCTTTTTTTGTAAGTCTCGTAAGCATTTGGTGGCTTTTTTTATAAATTAGTTAATACGGAAAACTTTGTCCCATTGCTTTATACGCATAAATAACCCCATATAAGCAAATATTTTTGGCACACATGCCAACCACTTATAAAACATTAAATCTCAACTAAAATAATAGATTCTAGATATTAAACTTTATGTGCTTTTTCCTGTTCAGCTGTTGTCATAAATTTGCGCCCATAGATACTTATTCATTTCTGCTAGAATTTTTTTTATTTTTAAATATGAAAAGATTTGTGGTTATGGATAATTAACATGACAGTGGCGTGAACAAGAATTTTTTTTCAATAACGTCCTATCTCAGAATTAGTTTAAAAATCGAGCAAAATCTGAACAAAATTTCAATACACTTTCCGCTGGTGTAGGTCGTTTGTGAAACTAATACTAAAATAGGGCATTATAAAAAATAGTTATCTGAAATATGACATTTTTTTAAAATAGGTATTTGAAACTAAAAAAAAAAAAGCGTGCACACGTGAAAGAAGTTAACTTCTTCAAATTCAGAAATAACGAAATATGAATAAGGTGTATTCGAGGATAGGTTAGATTCACAATTTCTTACTTCTGGGAAGTAGACCAGAGAACCGATCAATTCGAAAATATCGTATACATGGAGCGTTTTCCTTCAAATTCGGTACATGTGTAGAATTATGCCTAAATTAACAGGGCCCAATATGAATGGGTTATAGTGGAAAAGGGACGTGATAAAAGGAAAGAGGGGAATGCAGAGAAAAAGGGCGGGAGATAGTGTGAAAGCAAAGAAATATAGGAAGGAGAGTTGTAAAAGGGATTGTAAATTGCGGTTAGGTGGCAACCCTGAGTGGCAACCCTGCGTGAAATTGTCATATTGGCATATCTAGCTCTATATTAAAAAAAATCGGGATATTTGGCAACCCTGTAAACCACCGTAGGTGGCAACACCCATTTATATAATCTTAGAATGAATCAAATTGTCTATATGCCAAATTGTATCCAAATCGGTCAAGCAGTTCCCGAGATATATGAACCTAAGTGGCAACCCTGCTTGAAATTATCTTACTTGGAATACGGCCGAAAATACCTTTCACTTGATACTCATATTGGCCTATCAAGCTCTATATTAAAAAAAAAAAATTGGGATATGTGGCAACCCTGTAAACCGCTCTAAATGGCAACACCCATGAATTCTTCTCGGCCTAACTATTACAATTTGTGCAATGTTAGCTAGATCCTAGAATTTACGTCCTATTTGATTTGCGCAGCGTGGTGAAAATCCCCTACGCCTGAAAGTCTGCAACATACGCCTGAAAGTCGGCTACAATTTCTATTTCCGTTGCATAATTTCCGTTGCATCATCAGCCATTTTCTCAAATTTTACTCTCAATCAAAATTTCTTCATATCGCCGCCTAAGAAGAAGTTAACTTCAAAACATATTCTTTACATACAGAGGAAAAGTTCAAAGTCCATACTAAAAAATAAAGAAAATATTTTAAATCGTGCCTCGGATGACGGAAGGAAACAGGGCGGTAGAGGGAGACATAGCTGCAGATCTATAAAAAGAGAAAGACCAACAACTAGGGGATCTGAGAGATAGAAAAAAGTAAATCAAAGTCGTGTGATTTTGAATGAAGGAGGGATGCTGGCTGTCTATTGTCTAACCTAGCAGCAGGGTTGTAAAATGTAGTGTCCGCTATTTTTATTATATTCATTGTCATACAAACAAACATTTTTTTTCCTTTAAATGTTCTTTCGCTTTACATATTTCCATGTGATCAGCGTGTGTGCAATATTTATCTAATTCATTGTCAATGGACGGCGAAATTGTGAAATTAGAAAAAAAGGCAAAACCAGAAAATTGAAAAATGATCGCAGAAAATCGTGAATATCGGAATTGTGTGGTTTTTACACAGAAAAGTATGTATGTATTTGACTTACGTAAATTTTATTGAATTCACGGACTGCGACGTTATATAGGGCGAATGTAGCAATGGAATTCAGAAAAATCTTGGTAAAATTCCAAAATAACAGGGTACAACAAAATTGAAGCTTTTGAAAATATGTACCACCTGGTTTCTCAAAGGTTTCGGCAGCTTTTGGGTGTGCTAAATCAGAAAATTCATCTTCCTAATAAAATTTAAGAATATTTACCCTTTACATGAAAATTCTTTAAAATATTTTTTTATGCAAAATATACGAACATGTTTTGGATGGATAGAGCAAAGTGCTAGCTATGGAAGTCGACCAAGCGCCGGTAAAAACAAATGTAGCACATAATGCTGCTGACTGCCACCCAGTGCACTGCAGTGTAGCCACAAGCATCATCCAATGGCGCTACCCAAGTGTGCTATAATGAGGGTCGTTTCACGCTTAGAGATTGCACGCTTCGTAATATACGCATGTACATATCCTACCCTCTCAGTAGTGCATTCACATGCGGTAAAACGAGATTATGTCACCTAAAATGTGACAGTGATCTCAGACGATGGGGTCACTTGCCAACACTGTGTTTCACATAGTAGTGGGACTTTTTTTCGAATAATTTTTTGGTTTATTCGGCTAGTGTATTTTGAATACTTTTTTATTATTTTATTCGAATAATTGCATTTTATAGTGTATAATTATAATTTTTGGGGTGCATTTAGGATCATTTTGGGGTGCATTTAGGATCATTTTAGGGTTTTTAGGATCATTTTGAGATTTTTTGGGATAATTTTGGAATTTTTTGGGATCATTTTTGGGTAATTTTGGGATCGTGTTGGGGTAATTTTTGGATTATTTTGCGAACAGTTTAGGGTCATTTTGGGATCAATTTAGGGTCATTTTGGGATCATTTTGGAGCCATTTTAGGACCATTTTTGGGCCGTTTTGGGATTATTTTTGTGTCATTTTGGGATCATTAAAAAAATTAAATTAAAATAAATTATAATTAAGTTAAATTTAAGAAAAATTAAGCTAAAATAAAACAAATTTTAAATAAATTGAAATTTAATAAAAATAAAATTAAATTAAATTATAAAAAAATATAAAAAAATAAAGTGAAAAAAATTACAAAAAAAGTTAAAATTACAAAAAAAAAAAAAATAAAAAAAAAAAAAAATTAAAAAAATTAAAATTAAATTAAAAAAAAATTTAAATAAAATATTTTAATTAAATTAAAAAAAAAAAATTTAAGAAAAAATGCAAATTAAATTAAAAAAAAATGTCGTTTAGAAAGGAAAGGAAAGAGGAAAACCGAACAGCCTTCCACTCGGCGTTGTGTAGATTTCTCACACTAATATCTTAGCAACCAATAATAGCTTTCTTTGAAGTAAAGTGTTGAATAATAACTGTGATGGTTTGAGATTGGGGTGCTGTGTTATAGAACGGTGAGCTACTGGCTAACTACTCAATTTATCATCATTAAACGCCACACTTACTTTGTATGTGCATATCCCTCCTATGCAGTACCCTGCTGTGGTTTCACAATAGATAATAGCGCTCAGTGTCGATGATCTAAGCTGAAACTTTGTTGACATCAATAGTTTCACTCTTGTTGTTTTTATCAAATTTTTCACGTTTCTATTTTTAAACACAATACGTTATTTAGGTACTTAGAGTGAATGCAACTACACCTACAAAAAATTAAAACAAAGAACTTTACATGCTATACCACCCAGGCAACATTTTAAAGCATAAATGATAGCTAATGAAAATAACGTTAAAAAATTCGCCATTAATATGTTTTCTTATTAGCAACTATGTATTAGAATAGTTTCCAAAATGTTGGCTAGTCATTACATGCAATTGTCAGTGGAATTTATAGGGTATGTCTTGCGTAAAGTTTTATAGCCCCCAAATGTTTATTTACCTACTAAGTAAATACATTGTCAATTCGTTCTTGGCTTATTTGCTTTTGGTTGGTTGATACTTTGGTTCATAACTCCGTCGTCATTATCATGGTTCGTTGACTTACATCTGTTTTTCGTTTGTCATAACGTAACTGTATTCATGATACATATGTATATGTTCTTTTATTTGCACTTTGTTGTCTGCATAGTTATAGGGCGTTGTCCAAATTGCCTCTAATAATGTACAGACACTATAATTAGTGAGTCTTCATATAAATCTTACACATTTTTTTTGATGTGCTCTTTCAGCCTAATTAACATAATAAGGTATATTGTTCAATAAAAAGACAATATGTAATAATGAAATAATTTTTAAAAATATCTTTAAATAATGAAAAGGATATCATTTGTAAAAAGTTATTATTTTGAATTGTATTTTTTTGTCAAAAACATATACATTAGAGCGTCCCAAAGTTTTTGCTAGCAACTAAGTTCACAAAAAAGTCCATTAAAGCTTCGAAAATTAAATAATTTTAATATTTGGCTCATATCTAAATGACTGTACAAAAAATCTCCACCTTTGAATTTTTATAAGGACAACAGGATTCTTTGCAAGGGTATTGAAAAAAAACGTATACACGAGAAAAGCACTTTGGAATTTCAAAAGTGTGTTAGTATTTTGCGTAACAATATGTTTGCTAGCCAAAATAATTGTGTTTATGTTGAAATTTGAAAATTATAGTGCACTTTTTATAGGTCATACAAGGCGTATGAGTAACATTTAGTTATTCAAGGCAGAAAAGTTCAGATAAATTTTTTTCATGTTTTGATTGATGTCTCCCAAACTTTTTGAGATATCGAAATAAAACTTACAATACGTTCAGGCTCTCATGAAAACCTTTCTTTTGTTATCTACCCATATTTTTCAATCAATTTCTAGGATATCCCCTGTCCATCTCCTGCGCATCCTTAAATATATGTATAAACATTTTGAGGACTTTTATTAGGTTAGAACTTTTTATAACACATCAAGTTTTTATAAAGTTGATGGGTAATAATTTTAAAGGACATTATTTCCAGGGAACCGATCAATTCGAATATATCTTATACATGCAGCGTTTTCCTTCAAATTCGGTACGTGGGTAGAATTAAATTAACAGGGGTTAATACGAATGGGATAGAGAGGAAGAGGGGCATGGTAGAAGGAAAGAGGGGAATGCAGAGAAAAAGGGAGGGAGATAGTGTGAAGGCGAAGAAAGATAGGAAGAAGAGTTGTAAAAGTGGTTGTAAATTGCGGTTAGGTGGCAGCCCTAAGTGGCACCCCTTCTTGAAATTATCTTGTTTGGAATACGGTCGAAAATACCTTTCTTTTGACACCCATATTGGCATATTTAGCTCTATATTTGAAAAAAAATGTGGGATAGGTGGTAACCTTGTAAACCGCCCTAAGTGGCAACACCCATGTATATAATCTTAGAATCAATCAAATTGTCTATATGCCAAATTTTATCCAAAGCGGTCAAGCAGTTCCTGAGATATACGAAAAAAATTACGGCTAGGTGGCAACCTTAAGTGGCAACCCTGCTTGAAATTTTCATATTTGGAAAAGGGCCAAAAATACGTTACATTTGATATCCATATTGGTATATCTAGCTCTATATTTAAAAAAAAATTGGGATAGGTGGCAACCCTGTAAACCGGCCTAAGTGGCAACGCCTATGTATGTATATAATCTTAGAATGAATCAAATTGTCTATATGCCAAAATTTATCCAAAGCGGTCAGGCAGTTCCTGAGACATACGAAAAAATAAATAAATTGCGGTTAGGTGGCAACCCTGCTTGAAATTATCTTATTTGTAATACGGTCGAAAATACCTTTCATTTGATACCCTTATTGCTCTATATTTAAAAAAAATTGGGATAGGTTGCAACCCTGTAAACTGCCCTAAGTGGCAACACCCATGAATTCTGCTATTACAATTTGTGCAATAATAGATAGATCCTAGAATTTCATCTCCTATGTGATTTGCACAGCTAAACCACGTGGTGAAAATCGCCTACGCCTGAAAGTCGGCTACAATTTCTATTTCCGTTGCATCATCAGCTATTTTCTCAAATTTTACTCTCAATCAAAACACCACCTAAGAAGTTAAATTGAAAAATCGACACACCCTAATAATAAATATGGGTAAATTTTTGCATTTAACTATTTTTAGCCAAATTCATTTAGCATGCCGTGTGACGATTGTCATTCACACTTTCACAAATGTTTCTGTTCTATCTCGCGCTTCACTCAACGCTTTATATGGCGTCAACAACAGAAACATTTGTGAAAGTGTGAATGACAATCGTCACACGAGTGAAGCGCGAGATACAGCTGTTCTATCTCGCGCTTCACTCAACGCTGCGCTTGTTTCGAACACATGCAGCCTTGTAAAATTGCAATAAACTCAAATCTGTGTACATAAATAAAAAATCTAGTCGTAGAAACTTACAGCTACCAAAAAAAAAGAAATGCCTTTTTTAAAAATGATGTAAATCAAATTTTCTCAAAACCATTTTTATGGTGTTTTCTCATTACAATTATTTGAAGTTTTGTAAATATGAAAATTGAACCTATGCCAATTTAAAAAAACGGTATATTTAAATAAAATTGCATGCTTCACTCTAGCGTTAAGCATGATTTGATTGCATGCTAATTTTGCAGCACGGAACTTAATTTAATAGAAAAAGGTAATTTTTTTATTTATGTCTATTTATTTTTATTTATTTCTTAAGCAAACAAAAAAGCTAAATGATTTTTGGCTGCGTTCGCGTGCTTTTTGTTTTTTTGCCAAACATTTCATTGAATATTTGGGTGGCTGCTCTGTGACTGCCAATTCGCTTCCGTAAAAAGCGTTTTTTTCTTCAATATAAAAAAATAATCTTGACATAATGATTGACTTCTCACGGCCCAAGATTTTTCGATATATCCTAAGATGAAAAAGAAACTGATACACCTAACATTTTAAAATTTTCCTCAAAATCGTAATCCATTTCAGGGTTGGTCCACTTCGGATAAAAAATTATTCTAAAAAAAAAAAACTAAAGAATGATTCAACATTTATTAAATTTTGAGGCATGTGACGGTATTTTTAAATTCAAGACAACAATGTTACCGAAACGATCCCGAAAATAGTCCAGAAGTGATCTCAAAACAGTTCCGATTTTTTCCGGAAATCCGGAAATAATCCCGAAACAGTTTCGAAATAATCACGAAAATGGTACTTTGATTTTTTTGAATAAATAATAACCGACCACTCGTCACTCAAATCTATCTATTATATATAAATGCGCAATGCTTACAGGTTTTCTCCCTTTTTTGCAATAACCACAATTCTAAGGTATATAAAATTTGATATGTATTGATAGGTCTCGCCGAGCAGGGTGTGCGACAACAAACCAAAAATTAAAAAAATTTATTATAATATGATTTGAAAGTCACACCACTACAAGTGCTAAACACGCATTCACTTTATAGAGCCGCTGTTATGTGTGTATGTAGGTACACTTGCATTGTTGTGCTTGCATTCACTGCAGTTGGGGAGGGTACGAGTGTCAGTTGTTTTGTTGGCAGCAATAATAAACATGAGCCAACCCGTCAACTTTATTGAGCGTAGGTACAAACAGAGTTTACAAAAACAAAATCTGGGCGTGGGTATTCAGAGAAGCAAATGCTTGCTCAGACATGATGTTTTGAAAAAAAAAGCACAAAGCCCTTCGCGGCTAGACTTAGTGAAATAAAATAAAAAGGAAAATTGATAAAACTAAAAAAGTAAAATAAGAAATAGAAAATTGATTGAAAGTAATAAAAGAAATTTGTTGGAAAGGAAAGGAAAGGAAAGAATATAAAATAAATAAAAATAAAACAAAACGAAATAAATAAAAGTATAAAATAAAGGAAAGAATGGGAAAGGAAAGGAATGGCGAAAAGGAAAATAAAGGTAAGATAAGGTAAGGGACGGAAAATATGACAGAAAAATCAAAGGCAAATAAAGGTAGGGAAAGGCAAGGAATGGAAAAGAAAAAAGGAAGGGAAGAAAGGAAATGTAATGTAGCTAAAGGAGTGGAAAAGAGAGGCAAATAGAGAAAGACAAAGAAAGGAAAGAAGAGAAAAATAAAGGAAAGAAAATTTAGCGAGGAGGAAGATATGGAAAATAAATGAAAATAAAAATAAAGAAAAATAGGGAAAGAGAGGTAATGAAAAGATAAAAAAATAAGTAAAGGAAATGAATGGAAAAGAAAGAAAACTAAAGGAAAAAAGATAGTAAGGAAACGGTAGGAAAGGAAAGGTAAGAAAAGGAAAGGTAAGGGAAGGAAAGGTAAGGAAACGAAATGACAGGAAAAGAAATCTATGGAAAGAAAGTGAAAGAAAATAAAGGTAAGAAAAAAATAAAAGAAAAGAAATGCAATGAAAAAAAAAATGAATAAAATGAAAGGAAACTAAAGGAAAGGAAACGAAAGGAAAGCAAAGAAAAAGAAAATAAAAGGAAAAAGGAATGTAATGGAAAAGGAAATAAAGGTCAGGTAAGAAAATAAAAGAAACGAAAAGAAAGGAAAATAAAAGAAAATAACAGAAAAGAAAGAAAGAAAGAAAGAAGGGAAATAAAATGAAATGAAAGAAGAGAAAAGGAAAAGAACGGAGAGGGAAGAATAGAAAAGGAAAGAAAAGAGAAGGGAAGGAAAGAAAAGCAAAAGGTATAAATTGAGATGAAGGGAGAGGAAAGGAAAGGAAATAAAAGCAAATTATAGCAAAGGAAAGGAAAGAAATACGTATGAAGACGAACTAAGAAGAATAAATAATTATCAACATTGAAACTATATTACTGAATGGTATATAGAGGGAGGAAAAGGCAAAATGAACAGGAATGTATAGAAACCAAAAATGTACAAAATATGGAAAAGAAAGGAAATTTTAAGAAATAGCAAAAGGATAGGAAAGTAAAATAAGGTTTTGTGGTTGAATTTCAACCACTGGTCGAACTCTAGTAATCTCATAATGCGCATCCCTAATCCAATTACACTTGTTTTTTGTTTTAAAAACATTTTTATCAATTTTTTTGTGTTCGGAACGAGACCGTTACCGTAACCGCAATAAATGTCGAAGAACGAAACTGGAACGTTATTTTAATTGCAATTTATTATTCTACTCAATTCTTTATATGCCTCTCAAAGATTTTCCAACTACATTTTCCGCCGTGAAATTATTTTTTGTATTATTAATTAGCAAATTGATTAGTTTTACTACCGAAACGCTGATAAAATGTTCAAATTACGCCACAACTTATTATTTGCTCTTGTGAATCGTGAGTATGTATAGAGAGTGTTTTGAATTTTTTCGATGATATGGTTAATTTCTGTAATTACTTCATTTAAAATATAGTTAAAAGTAGGAAATTATATTATAAGCATTCTAACTGGAAGTATTTTCTTAAAAAGTGAGTAAAAAAATTTTTTACATTTGTATATCGTCGCCCGCTTGACAGAAGCATGAATGTGCCAAAATTAAAATTTTGGGAAATCGTATTTGAAAGTTTATTGCCGTAAAAAATTTCCAAGTAAATTTTTAAAAATTTTCGTTGCACCAGAAGCATAAATCAGTAGAGCAGTCATGGTTTTGGCGCCACAAAAATGTTTAAAAATTGAATTTCAAGAATTTGTAGCAAAATTGTTACGTATACGCCATGGTGTCTGTTGTCGAGTGCAACACATTCATGCTTCTAGCACAACGAAAATTTTCGAAAATTTGGAAATTTAATTTTTAGACATTTTTGACATGAATGTGTAGCACATTCGTTTTTCTGGCACAATTTTCAGAGATTGAACTAAATATTTATGAAAATGGCATTGCAAATTTCCGGATGTCCGTCAAGTTAGCACTACAACTTTGAAAAAATTAATATTACTATATGGGATTAATTCCCGCTTTTTAACCGTTAACACACCGTGAAATCCAAAAAATTACCGTTTTTCATTTTTTTAAAATAACCCCTAGTAATGCTAACTTGACCGTCAAGTTAGCACTACCACCCTCGAAAACAATTTAATTCGATTCTAAATTTAAAATCAATTGCGCAGATAATTCCCGTTTAATAACCGTAATTAAGTAGTGCTAATGAAAAAAATCGAAAAATTTTTTTTCTCGATTTTTTTTAAAAATAACCCCTAGTAGTGCTAACTTGACGGTCAAGTTAGCACTACCACCCTCGAAAACAATTCAATTCGATTCTAAATTTAAAATCATTTGCGCAGATAATTCCCGTTTAATAACCGTAATTAAGTAGTGCTAATGAAAAAAATCGAAAAATTTTTTTTCTCGATTTTTTTTTAAAAATAACCCCTAGTAGTACTTGACGGTCAAGTTAGCACTACCACCCTCGAAAACAATTTAGTTCGACTCTAAAATTAAAATCAATTGCGCATATAATTCCCGTTTAATAACTGTAATTAAGTAGTGCTAATGAAAAAAATTGAAAATTTTTTTTCTCGATTTTTTTGAAAAATAACCCCTAGTAGTGCTAACTTGACGGTCAAGTTAGCACTACCACCCTCGAAAACAATTCAATTCGATTCTAAATTTAAAATCATTTGCGCAGATAATTCCCGTTTAATAACCGTAATTAAGTAGTGCTAATGAAAAAAATCGAAACATTTTTTTTCTCGATTTTTTTTAAAAATAACCCCTAGTAGTGCTAACTTGACGGTCAAGTTAGCACTACCACCCTCGAAAACAATTCAATTCGATTCTAAATTTAAAATCATTTGCGCAGATAATTCCCGTTTAATAACTGTAATTAAGTAGTGCTAATGAAAAAAATTGAAAAATTTTTTTTCTCGATTTTTTTTAAAAATAAGCCCTAGTAATGCTAACTTGACGGTCAGGTTAGCACTACCACCCTCGAAACCAATTTAGTTCGACTCTAAAATTAAAATCAATTGCGCATATAATTCCCGTTTAATAACTGTAATTAAGTAGTGCTAATGAAAAAAATCGAAAATTTTTTTTTCTCGATTTTTTTTTAAAATAACCCCTAGTAGTGCTAACTTGACGGTCAAGTTAGCACTACCACCCTCGAAAACAATTCAATTCGATTCTAAATTTAAAATCATTTGCGCAGATAATTCCCGTTTAATAACCGTAATTAAGTAGTGCTAATGAAAAAAATCGAAAAATTTTTTTTCTCGATTTTTTTTAAAAATAACCCCTAGTAGTGCTAACTTGACGGTCAAGTTAGCACTACCACCCTCGAAAACAATTCAATTCGATTCTAAATTTAAAATCATTTGCGCAGATAATTCCCGTTTAATAACTGTAATTAAGTAGTGCTAATGAAAAAAATTGAAAAATTTTTTTTCTCGATTTTTTTTAAAAATAAGCCCTAGTAGTGCTAACTTGACGGTCAAGTTAGCACTACCACCCTCGAAAACAATTCAATTCGATTCTAAATTTAAAATCATTTGCGCAGATAATTCCCGTTTAATAACTGTAATTAAGTAGTGCTAATGAAAAAAATCGAAAAATTTTTTTTCTCGATTTTTTTTAAAAATAACCCCTAGTAGTGCTAACTTGACGGTCAAGTTAGCACTACCACCCTCGAAAACAATTCAATTCGATTCTAAATTTAAAATCATTTGCGCAGATAATTCCCGTTTAATAACTGTAATTAAGTAGTGCTAATGAAAAAAATCGAAACATTTTTTTTCTCGATTTTTTTTAAAAATAACCCCTAGTAGTGCTAACTTGACGGTCAAGTTAGCACTACCACCCTCGAAAACAATTCAATTCGATTCTAAATTTAAAATCATTTGCGCAGATAATTCCCGTTTAATAACTGTAATTAAGTAGTGCTAATGAAAAAAATTGAAAAATTTTTTTTCTCGATTTTTTTTAAAAATAAGCCCTAGTAATGCTAACTTGACGGTCAGGTTAGCACTACCACCCTCGAAACCAATTTAGTTCGACTCTAAAATTAAAATCAATTGCGCATATAATTCCCGTTTAATAACTGTAATTAAGTAGTGCTAATGAAAAAAATTGAAAAATTTTTTTTCTCGATTTTTTTTTAAAATAAGCCCTAGTAATGCTAACTTGACGGTCAGGTTAGCACTACCACCCTCGAAACCAATTTAGTTCGACTCTAAAATTAAAATCAATTGCGCATATAATTCCCGTTTAATAACTGTAATTAAGTAGTGCTAATGAAAAAAATTGAAAAATTTTTTTTCTCGATTTTTTTTAAAAATAAGCCCTAGTAATGCTAACTTGACGGTCAGGTTAGCACTACCACCCTCGAAACCAATTTAGTTCGACTCTAAAATTAAAATCATTTGCGCATATAATTCCCGTTTAATAACTGTAATTAAGTAGTGCTAATGAAAAAAATTGAAAAATTTTGTTTCTCGATTTTTTTTTAAAATAAGCCCTAGTAATGCTAACTTGACGGTCAGGTTAGCACTACCACCCTCGAAAACAATTTAGTTCGACTCTAAAATTAAAATCAATTGCGCATATAATTCCCGTTTAATAACTGTAATTAAGTAGTGCTAATGAAAAAAATTGAAAAATTTTTTTTTTTGATTTTTTTTAAAAATAAGCCCTAGTAATGCTAACTTGACGGTCAGGTTAGCACTACCACCCTCGAAACCAATTTAGTTCGACTCTAAAATTAAAATCATTTGCGCATATAATTCCCGTTTAATAACTGTAATTAAGTAGTGCTAATGAAAAAAATTGAAAAATTTTTTTTCTCGATTTTTTTTAAAAATAAGCCCTAGTAATGCTAACTTGACGGTCAGGTTAGCACTACCACCCTCGAAAACAATTTAGTTCGACTCTAAAATTAAAATCAATTGCGCATATAATTCCCGTTTAATAACTGTAATTAAGTAGTGCTAATGAAAAAAATGGAAACATTTTTTTCTCGATTTTTTTTTAAAATAACCCCTATTAGTGCTAACTTGACGGTCAAGTTAGCACTACCACCCTCGAAAACAATTCAATTCGATTCTAAATTTAAAATCATTTGCGCAGATAATTCCCGTTTAATAACCGTAATTAAGTAGTGCTAATGAAAAAAATCGAAAAATTTTTTTTCTCGATTTTTTTTAAAAATAACCCCTAGTAGTGCTAACTTGACGGTCAAGGTAGCACTACCACCCTCGAAAACAATTCAATTCGATTCTAAATTTAAAATCATTTGCGCAGATAATTCCCGTTTAATAACTGTAATTAAGTAGTGCTAATGAAAAAAATTGAAAAATTTTTTTTCTCGATTTTTTTTTAAAATAACCCCTATTAGTGCTAACTTGACGGTCAAGTTAGCACTACCACCCTCGAAAACAATTCAATTCGATTCTAAATTTAAAATCTTTTGCGCAGATAATTCCCGTTTAATAACTGTAATTAAGTAGTGCTAATGAAAAAAATTGAAAAATTTTTTTTCTCGATTTTTTTAAAAAATAGCCCCTAGTAATGCTAAGTTGACGGTCAAGTTAGCATTACTAGGGGTTATTTTTAAAAAAAATCGAGAAAAAAAATTTTTCAATTTTTTTCATTAGCACTATTTAATTACAGTTATTAAACGGGAATTATATGCGCAATTGATTTTAATTTTAGAGTCGAACTAAATTGTTTTCGAGGGTGGTAGTGCTAACTTGACCGTCAACTTAGCATTACTAGGGGCTAT